>JAEQBH010001452.1:0-645240 GCA_016808115.1 Tetrastigma voinierianum | reverse complement strand
ATGTATAGATTGTTTAACAATATTTAATGCGAAAATAGTTAAGGTAATACATTAAAATGTACATTTTATAAACTTAATTGTTATTTAGGAGAAGATATTCAACGTTACAATTAAAGGGATGTTAGCATTACCTGCCATATAATAACTTAATTTTCTCCTCTTTTTTTCCTTTATGTTTTCTTTTTTTATATATTACTTTGTAATATCGTTTCACCTTAACTCACTTAATTCTCGAAAAAATATATATTATTGGATGAGTGTACTAATGGGTAATAATAAAAACTATACAAAAATGAAAGCTATTTTAGTTGATCAAAATACAAAAAAATAAAAAATTAATTTTCTTTAAATATTTCTCCTAAAATTTCCTTTTTTTCGTGGAATATAATTATTATTTTTAGAATATTACGACCTACGTTCTGACGGTGATAATGTATAGATTGTTTAACAATATTAATGCTGAAAATAGTTAAGGTAATACATTAAAATGTACATTTATAAACTTAATTGTTATTTGGAGAAGATATTCAACGTTACAATTAAGGGATGTTAGCATTGCCTGCCATATAAATAGCTTATTTTCTCTCTTTTTTCCCTTTTATGTTTTCTTTTTTTATATATTACTTTGTGTTTGTAACTCGCAATTCTTGAAAAATATATATTATTGGATGAGTGTATAATGGGTAATAATAAACTATACCAAAATAAAAGCTATTTTGGTTGATCAAAATACAAAAAATTAAAAAATAATTTTCTTTAAATATTTTACTCCTAAAATTTCCTTTTAGTGAGTATATAATTATTATTTTAGAATATTACGACTAGTTCTGTCGGTGATATGTATAGATTGTTTAACAATATTGTCTAGAAATAGTTAGGTAATATATTAAAATGTACATTTATAAACTTAATTGTTATTTAGGAGAAGATATTCAACGTTACAATTAAAGGGATGTTAGCATTGCCTGCCATATAAATAACTTAATTTTCTCCTCTTTTTTCCTTTTATGTTTTCTTTTTATATATTACTTTGTGTTTGTAACTCAGCAATTCTTGAAAAGCCATATGTGTGGATGAGTGTATAATGAGTAATAACTAAAAACTATACTAAAAATGAAAGCTATTTTAGTTTGATGCAAAATAAAAAAATAAAAAATAATTTTCTTTAAATATTTTACTTCTAAAATTTCCTTTTTCGTGGAATATAATTATTATTTTAGAATATTACACGACTACGGATTCTATTCGGTGATATGTATAGATTGTTTAACAATATTGCTGAAAATAGTTAAGTTAATACATTAAAATGTACATTTTATAAACAGGTATTTATTTTGTGCGGTTTCTCTTGACTTTATTTTTCCTAGGAATAAAAATGTAGGCATATCTTTTTTTTGACCAGAATTGAAGAGATTGACTTTGAAGAATAAGGTTGGTTGACTATGGCTGGAGACAGTTCTTCTTACTTGGCAGATCTTTTTTCTTTAATGTATCTTTCCAACCTTTAATCCACTTTTGGAATTTATCAGCATTAAATATGGTAGTAGCATACATGGTCATAATACGTTAAACTAATACCATATCTATTACCATAGTGAGGGTATATTTTTTTTTAAATTTTGACTTTTTAAAACCTTCACTAATTTGATTTTTTTATCATTTAATGGACTCTTCTTACCTGATAAAGCAAAAAGGTATAGGAGCTGTTGGAATTCATCAGTATTAAATATGGTAATAGCTAAACTATTACCATAACATATCGAATCACCTATTATCATAATAAAGTTACTATTATGACTATTCCATGTGGGTTTTTTTTTTCTTTTGAAAATTTTGACTTTTTAAAACCTTATAATTTGATTTCTTGATCATTTATTTATGTACAAATAATTTTTATAAGAGTAAAAACCAACTTTTCCCATATATATATATATATATATATATTCATTTTGTATTAAATCTTAGTATTTTATTTTTTATAAATTTGTTCTTATTGGGATTCGATCTCTGGACCCCTCCCTATACCCACCTTCGGCTCTTTAACTACTTGAACTAGAACTTATTAACACTTGTGTGCCCATGTAAATTAATTAATTTTGAGATTATAAAAAACAAGTATTATTTTCAGAGAAGCATTTTGCTGTATCTTGCAAAATATATGTATATAATGAAAATTCACTGGATAGAAAATGAATAAGAATAAAATAATTACTCAACTATGGTGACTCAGTGATTTGCTTATCAATTTCCATGAACTCACAAATCAAAGATATGATCGGAGAGTCATTTGCAAAATCATTAATCTGTTTTAGAAATCGAGTGGCTCACGTATTCCAGAATGTTGAAGAAAAGTTTGGACCTTCAAACTCCCTCTCTCTCCTCCTCTCCTCTCTACCTCAACCCCATTCGAGATATAGCAATAATGTAACACCCTTAAAATTATTATAAATAAATTTATTTATAATAAAATTTATTATTAATATCTTAATTTATTTAAAATTAAGAAATAATGACTTTTCATTTAATAGATTTAAAAATTTAAAAATAAAATTTTAATAATGTTTGCCTTAATTTTGCTCTTATTACACAAATATTAGTAAAGCATTAGAATTTAAATAAGTAAATTCTAGATTTTACTATCTTATCACATAATTTATTTTCTTTTACATTTATAAGATATTTTGAATCTATTTTTATATTTTTAAATTTTTTATAAACTATTATACATAAATTTTTTAAAAAATAAAAATATCATTATTTTTAAATATAAATAAATTGTCGTTATTTTAATTTTTATTAACATTTAATTTTAATTTTTTAAATCTACTAAATGAAAAATTAAAATATTATTTCTTAATTTTAAATAGAATTAAAATATTTATAATAGAATTACATTATAAATATATTAATGATATTAAAGGATGTTGATTAATTCTGTCATATTACATTAGTAAAAATTAAGGGTGTTACATTGCGGTATAGCTCGAGATGGGTTGGGAAAGTAGAATGAGGAGGAAAGAAGGAGAGAGGCTTGGAAGGTTCCAGCTTTTCTTCTTGACATTGGGAATATGTGGAGGCAATATTATTCGAAATAGATAATGATTTGCAAATATTTACTACGTCATATCTTGGTTGTGAAATTTCATAAAGTAGACAACGACAATGGCGTCACCAAAGTTGGAAGTAATTATTTTATTCTTATTCACACACGTCTAGTGAGTACCTCTATATTTGGAGAATCTTGCAGTCTTCTCTAAAAAAAACAATACTAGTTTTTACTCAATCTCAAAGTGTAATTTAAATAGACACACAAGTGTTAATAAGATCTAGTTCAAAACAATCATTTGCCTATAAATACAAGTAGGTCACGATCTTACAAAACACTCTTCAATCTTAGTCTTTCTTATGACTTGGAATATTTGTTTTTTCTCACATTGTTCTACTACAAAGTTCATCTTGATTTTGAAGGGTTATTTGTATCATAAAGAATCAAATTCTAAGAACTGATGTTTTATACATGCCTCGGTTTACCGATTCATTTATAGGTTCATAGTCAATCCCAAACCTCTTCGAATTCACATTTCTCATTTCACCGAGGTTACGATGTTCTCCTGTTCCTGGCACATTTTCTTCATCGGGTTATGACCTTATACAGCAAGATTTATAACCTCTATCCCCATAACATTATCACATCTTATTAGGGTTAGTAGAAGTTGAGTGTTTTTTTTTTTTTCCACGTTTTACGTATTTTCTACTAATATAGTAGGTTGCCCGAGTTGTTTTGCGGGCATAACAATGGAAGCATGATTAGAAAGAATCGTTGGTCGCCCAAGTGCCCTTCCCTTTGCCTCCTCGGTCTCGAGCTCCTTCTACCCTTGTACCTCTATGCCATCTCAACTTGCGAGAGCCTTGAGTTGATGATGATGACCAATATTGTGGATGACTGATCGGGCCTTTCCAAAAGGATTAGGCCCGTAATCAATCCTTAAAATCGGTATCAACACCTGAAAATAATCCAATCTTAAGCGATCTTGTAGTCTCCACCACTAGTACCCTTGTTGGTTCTTGAGTCTCTATCGGAACTGAGATCTATGATAGTGAGTGGGACGGGTAGAAAACCACACCTTGGCATGGATGATAGGAAATTGAGGCAGTCTGCTCTCATCTCTTTTATTTTCAAATGATGTATCAATTAATTTTGTTTTCCTTCAATGATGGGGAGAACTCTAATTAAAGTGTTTCCAATTGTAGTCCTGTTTGGCTCACATGCTTCTTTCAAACTGAGTTTCTTCTCAAAAATTAAAGCTTTGCCATGGCTTGTCCAGTTTGATTCTTGCGTGAAATCCTCGATGCGTGGCCGAGAACTTCTTTTGTGAGGCTGTCTTGTGAAAGGTTGAATAGTAATCTTGTTGATTCCTTATCCATTTAGTTTTCTTTTGTCTAGATATCACACCTGTAACACAGCCAAAAGCAAGTCAATGAATGCTATAATCCTAGTAGTAGATGTCAATGTTTAAAATCATATGCGACTCCACCTCCGACCCCACACTTTAATAAATGTAAAAATCTTATCTATTTAAAATTTGACAAAAGTCCTAAATGCGATATGCTAATTAATAACAACATTATTTGAAACTACACCCTTCAAAAAGGTCCATCTGGATGAATGGAACTATTAATTTAGAAGAATTTTGATACCTCGAATACGAAAACGAAATAGGCTATCTTACGGAGTCATTTATAAAGCCTGAAATTCGACACATTTTATTTCTTCATTTTACTTAGGAAACATTCAAAATGATGATTAGACTAATTAAATATCCAATGCTCCTAGATAGTGTGCAATAAGTTTACGCTCGTAAATCTAGGCGAGAAGAAATTTAACTATAACTACGGCTTCGAGTTTGAAGAAGCTGTGTAGGCAGACAAATCACAATTAGAGCGCTTAATTAGAGTTCTCCCCATCATTGAAAGAATAACAAAAATAATTGATACATCATTTGAAAATAAAAGATGGCTTGGAATAGTCTCAATTTCACACATCATCCATGCCAAGGTGTGGTTTCTAACCTGGCCCCGCTCAACATCATAGATTCGGTTTTCAGAGACTCGGAAGAACCAACGGTAGTACCAATAGGCGGAGACTACAAGAAGCGATTAAGATTGGATTATTTTCAGGGTGGTGATCTGCGGTGCGAGGAGTTGATTATGGGGCCTAATCCTTCAGGAAATGGCCCGATCATGCCATCATCGTCAATTAGGGTTGCCTCGAAGTTAAGATGGCATAGAATTTTGGGGCGCGGGCCGGGGCCGGGGGCGGTGGAAGTGGCGGCGGAGTGGGCGACTGCGATTCTTCGATCATTCCTTCCATTGTTATGCCTGCAAAACAACTGGGCAACCGGCTATATTAGTAGAAAATCACGAGCAGGAAAAGAAAAAGAAAAAAGAAAAGGCTTAACTTCTACTAACCTGAAGATTTGATAATGTTATGGGGATAGTGTTATAAATCTTTATTTACGAGAATTATGTTTGGTTCCCATTTTTTTAATTCAATAACACGGATAACACGAAAATAGCGGGGTTTATTTGTTTATAGTTTTGAAATTTGTTTTTGTTTCGAAAAACAAGAACAAGGAAAACACAAAATCCACTTTTTGGTCCTAGTTTTTTGTTTTTGTTCTGAAAAACATAGATAACACAAAAAATACTTAATTCAGAGAACAAGAACAATTTTTAGGAATTACCAAAATAGTGTTCTTTATGTTTTCAAAACCTGTTCTCAAGAACATTTTTAAAAAACAAGAACAAAACATGCCCACAAGTCGAGAGAATAATAACATTTTTCAAGAGGACACTAAAATTGTATTCATATGTTCTCAAAAGCAGTTTTCAAAAATAGGAACTAAACAAACCCTAAGATTTTGATCAATAGGATTTCTCACGTAGTAGAGAAAGGGGTTGAACTCCTACCATATTTTATCCACTCACCTGCTTCCACGGAGGCTTGATTTAGTTGAAATTGTGTCCATTTTCAATAATGCAACCTAGTGTTCTGAGAAATGCAACTTGAGTGAGCAAAGCTATTTATTTGTTCTTATAGAAAAGGTAGATAAATAAAGAAATTTTGTTAGTGAAAAGCTAATATTACATATAGAGAGATCTTTGTTACCTCTAGCTTTCCTTTCTTTCCATTTCATCAATATCACGAAACTTCTTACATCCTAGATTTTGAGCGAAAGTCGGTTTGAAAGGATCTACGAGAACAAAAAGAAAAAAAAAAAACTTGGAAACGATCAAAGATAGAAATTAATAGAGTTGGAATCAATATAGAAACGGAACAAGTTCCTGGCTGCTTGAGTCTTGATCATGAAAAAAAAAAAAAATGGTCCACCTTTTGGGCTTTTTGGGATCCATGTTAGAATTGTTGAGGTTCCTATCAGGTTGGACCTTGTTAGATTTCTAGGTTGATCGAATTTGAAGGAACATCCTTTGCTAGAACCGAGGTCGGTGCCGCCTTATCAGATCGGAGTTGCATGAAATTTCTTGTTCTGTCATACAGATGCATTCATGAGCTTACCTTGGTAAGGTTTTAGTTGTTAACTTCATCATCGTTCCACTGTACCATCTCCACCATGGTTGATGAAGGAGGTTTCTTGAATAAAGGAGTTGCAAAGCCGGAACCTACCGAGAAATTAACTTAAAGGCACGGCCACACGGTAGATGAAGGCTCTCCATTAGGGTTTTTTGCTTATATCTAATTGCAACCCCATGAGACAGATGGCTTCCCATTCTCCATTTACTGCTTGATGGTCACAAAAACAAGCGGTAAATGCCGGTTTTAGCGAAAGCAGAAAGATTTTGATAAGATGATTCACTTAGTAGAATTCAGGGTACCCACCATCAAGGGAATGATATTAACAAAAAAAAAACTATGCATTTAGTCATATTTATAAAACATTTCCCACGTTCAATTGTCCTAAAATGTAACAATTAATGGCAAATATAGATCTCTCCTTGTATGGTTTCTCCTTATTTTCTTTTCCAACTTGAGCTAAACTGACCCACTTTGAGCAAGACTATTATGGAGAGAAAGCATGGTCATACAGCAAAACAAGAACACTAACAAAAACAAAATCTATCGATGTCAGTGAAACCTTGTGATACTTTGGTAAAAGGTTTTTATGATGTGTGAAAGGATTGGAGCACCAAAGTTCAGGCTTCAAACTTATCAAATTTATATCACATGGTAGAAAATGATTTTGATTTCCAATGAATGTACTTTTCTTTATTTACCCATCTTTCTATTAACATTTTGAAAGCATATAGGAAGTAACACATTTGGTAGAGATTTACATAATTATATTCTAATCTTTGAAAAAAACATATGTATATTTCTAGAAACATATGTAATTAGGAGAACTCTAATTTCTAGTAGAAATTCGGTTTTGAAAGAAACTATAAGGCGAAACATCCCACGATTGGAAAGGATTAATTAGAGTTCTCCCCATCATTGAAAGAATAGCAAAATAATTGATACATCATTTGAAAATAAAAGAGTTGAAACGGGCCGTCTCAATTTCTAGTCATCCATGCCTAGGTGTGGTTTTCTACCCACAGCCACACTCACTTTGTCATAGATTCGGTTTCGGAGGGAGACTCAGGAAGAACCAACAGTAATGTCAGTCAGTGGAGACTCCGAATCCCGATCAAGATTGGATTATTTTCATGGTGTTGATCGCGATTATGGGAGGTCTAATCCGTCTAGAAATGGCCTGATCATGCCGTCCCATTATCATCGTCATCAAGTGGGGTTGCCTCCCAGTTGAGATGGCATAGGAGGTACAAGAATTTGAAGGGTGCCATGAAGCAGGAGGCGGTGGAAGTGGCGGCGGTTGAGCCAAGCGCGATTCTTTACGATCATGCCTTCCATTATGCACGACCAAAACAATTGAGTAACCCATTTATATTAGTAGAAAATAAAGAAACGGGGAGAAAAATAAAGACTTCAGCTTCTACTAACCTGAAAGATGCAATAATGTTATGGGGATAGAGTGTTATAAATCTTGGTTACTTGAGAATGCTTCGGAGCCCGATGAAGGCGAGCGGTAGGAAAGCAGGAGAACAACGTGGCTTTGTAAAATGAGAAATAAGAATTCGAAGGAGTTCGGGATTGATTGTGAACCTATAAAATGAATGTTAAAGCATGACGTGTATAAAATCGCATCCTTAGGAATTTGATTCCCTAGGATACAACAATCCTTGAGTAGAAGATGAACTGCAGAGCGGGCGGAAAGAGCAAATGTTCTAAGTTGCGAGAAAGAGAAAATGAGTACGTTATTTCAAACATGTCACCAAGTATAACCACTTTAATTTCGATCTGCCGTTTGAAGACGGCCGAAATTTAGAACCATTTATGACTAAAATGCTCCTAGTGGTCGGATATCATGGATTTATTTTGTCCTAAGAATATTCAGGTATTTAATTAAAACAAAAGTAGCATTTAATTTTTTTTTTTTCAAAGAAAAATAATTTCATTGAGTTCAACTAGCAATGCCTCGTAAAGAAACATATAATCAAAATCTGGAAGCGAGGTTGCGAAGGTCGCAACCTCACGAAGAGCCGTAGCCTGAGAGTGTGATGGCCCATTTTCTTTTGTTTTATGCTCCTCTTTCCTCTACGGTTTTGATGCGCAATCTGCGAGTTCAATTTAGATTCTTTGTGCTTTCAGTTGACTCGATAATTTTAGCGAGTTTAGCTTGAAAACTAAAAAATAGCCACAAAATGTGTTGATGGTATAGTCGGGACATTAATGTGTCGAGTTAATTAAGTTGATTAGTACACAAAAGTGCTCAAACCTCCAATAAACGAGGGTTGAAATAGCCTTGTTGAGCCTTAATCGGTTAATTAGCATCGACACAACATTTGGTGTTGTTTGGGTGGGCTCGGTTAAATGGGACAACGTCTAACAGAGTCGCACGGTTGATTGAAATAGTAAAGAAATTATGTGAATCGGGTGTCGACAAGTTGGGATCGATCCCCTCCTCGGGTGAAAGACCCACCCGATTATGGTTAGACATAGTCCCCAACGGTGAAAGACCGTAAAAGTGTCTAGGTTTGCGGAGCCGGCGGTGAGACACCAAAAATCCGCTACCCACAAAAGGCGCATGGGTGTTGAATGTAAAATGATCATTGTGAGGTATCATCCAAAAAGCTTTTGGTTCATAAACAAATGAAATTTGTTTAAAATGTGGTGGAGTGTCATCGAATGACGGTTTTTCACACATGGGCTTAGGCGTTGTGTGAGGGAGTCGATGAGGGCTCGGGCGGATGAGTCGCATCTCATTTCTTGGCATGGCATGTAAGGATTCCATATGGAATTGACATGTTCTTGTTGGAATGTGATTGTGAAATGGTGAGTGGACATTGCATGTGCACTTAAGTGGGAATTAGCCCTTGTAGGAGGTATTCTCTACTGGGCATGCTCACCCTTTATGGGAAAAATATTTTAGGTGTAAGATAGACACCGGTGGACGGCGCTCATCTAAGGCAGTAATTGTGAAGAAGGCCGACATGTGGCCTTGATATTCATTTTGTAAAATATATTAGAACAATTTAGTGTTAATATGTGATTTTTGTAAGAGTGTTGTAATAAACTCGTAAGGACTATTGTGACATATTCTTGGGTAATATTTTGAGTATGGTTGAAGAAAGGGCCCGATGGGGCTACTTATACTCGCCGAGGTCTCGGTAAATGAGACACGATAGTGTGATGTCGAGATACGTGATACCCACATAGGTATTAATGGCGGAGTTGATGGTTGGTCAGCAGGACGCCCCCGGGTTTTGGGCGTCACATGTTAGGATCGAGACCTCTTTCCAAGCTCCTTATCGAATGACTCCACCAGAGTTGACAGAGTTGCGGAAGCAATTAAGCGGATTTCTCGATCACGAGGCCAATCCAGGCCGTCCAGAAGCACCATCACGGGACCTTTGGTGTTGTCTCAAGAAGCAAGATGGATCGCTTCGGATGTGTGTAGATTACCGAGCACTGAACAAAGTCATGATCAAGAACAAGTATCCGATACCTTTCGTTGCAGAATTGTTCAATTGATTGAGCAAGGCCGAGTACTTCATGAAGCTAGACTTGTGATTAGGATATTGGCAAGTGCGCGTGGTTGAAGGGGATGAGGCAAAGACTACAAGTGTGACGTGGTATGGAAGCTTCGAGTTTTTAGTCATGCCCTTCGGATTGACTAACGCCCCTACGACATTTTGTAACCTCATGAATGATGTCCTATTCGACTTCCTTGACTCATTCGTAGTGGTATACTTGAACGACATAGTGATCTACAACCTGACTTTAGAAGATCACTTGGTACACCTCGAGAAGTTATTTGATAGACTGAGGCAGAATCAGTTGTATGTTAAGAAGGAAAAGTGTGAGTTTTCTCATATCGAGATCAAGTTTTAGGTCACCTGATTTCCAAGTCTCATGTCAGGATGGATGGTGCAAGGTAGCGACAATTCGAGATTAGCGAAGCTCGACGAGAGTGACGAGCCGATCTTTTCGGCAGCAGAGCTACTACAAGATATTCATCATGGGCTATTCTAAGATAGCATGTCCTCTCATGGACCTTTTGAAAAAGGAGAGGAAGTGGGAATGGGATGTAGAGTGCCAAGCTGCCTTCCAAAAGCTCAAGGATGCGATCACCTTAGAGCTAATTTTGAGACTGCTCGACTTAGAGTTGTCGTTTGAAGTACACATAGACGTGTCAGACAGGGCCCTAGGTGGTGTGATGAGTATACTTTATACTCATTTTATCCCTATGTGTTACTTATATTTTTAGTAGTTTTATCATATAAATAAGTGATCTAATGCTCTAAATGTTCAATTTGTGATTAGGTCAACCATGAGCCGATATGGAGCAAAAACAAAGAGATAAAGCCCAAAAATCAGCAAACTACACATGCAGCAGAAGCTATTGTGATTTGATGTTTTTAGCTTTAAGATGATCTTAAATGGCTACAAACTTTATATGGATGGATAGGGGACTTCTCAGGCTTTCCAAATATACCTTATTCACTCCATTTGGACTTCAAATGATCAAGTTATGACTCTTGGTAGTTGAAGGAAGAAGTGAAAGAAGGCTCAAAGTGACAAGTTAGAAATTTTGTACATTCAGTCTTTATCATAATTTCTAAAGTGAACTTCTGGCTATATCAGATTATACACTTAAAGAGCTTTCAAACAGTACCAAGAACACCAAAATCGAAGTTCGGATGACAAAGTTATGGCCTTCGAGAGAGTTGGTGAAAGCGAGGAAGGCTGCGGCGGCGTCACAAGCGTTGCGGAAGTCAACAGAAACGACTCCGATGTGCGACGTTGCCAAACAGCGTTCATAGCGTTAATTCCGGTTTTGGTCGATTTTCAGCCTATTTTGAGCCCGGTGAGGGTTTTAAAGCTCAAACCCCAAGAAGACAAAAGGAGACGGCTAGGGCTCGGAGGGGACTTTGTCCACACTTTAAGGACGAGGAAAGGGGTTGTGGTTGTTTTTGAAGATTTGGGGAAGATCATGAGGAATTGTGGAAGAAAATCCAAGAATCACCATCATTTTGATCATTAGAGTTTCTTCTTTCTCTTTTCTCATGTTTTGTCCCAAATTTATGATGTATCAAACCTCTATTACGTTCTAACTTTGTAGTCTAGGGTTTTGGTTGATTTTGGACATGAATCTTATATTTATTCGTCAATTTTCCTTTTTCTATTGTTTCTCTGTGATTGTCTATCTATTGATTCATGATTGGTTCAATTTACATATTGATTTCTAGCTAATCTCAATATAGTGAGTGGTTCTTCGCGAGATCTGAGAAAGGAGTAAAGAACTAGACATAGATGAATCAACCTAATTAGCTTGGTAGTGTAGAAATTACTGGTAATTAGGAGGCATGTGAGATTCTTGGATCTTAAAGCATCTCTAATGCTTAGGGTTGAGCTGAGAAGCAAAAGATCTAGTGTTAGTTTGTAGGTTATCCGACCTCGAGAGAGACTTATAATTAAATTAGGCAAGAGTCACTCTAGAAAGCATTTTCATGAAACAATAGAGTAGAATTTGACTTGGGCCACAAGGATTTATCATCTCTTGGTATCCCTTAGTTGCGAGAACTTCATTAGTTAGATTTAGAAATTTCATTAGTTTAGTTTAAATTCTGTTTTTTACTATCTGATTGTTAGTTTGAATATTAGAGAAGTATTATAATTTTGGTACTTAGCCTCCCCATTTTCCCTGTGGATCGATATCCGTACTTAGGTACACTTTATTACTTGACAAGTGTATACTTGCGCGGTTAGGAATTCTTTGCACACTTTATCGCACATATTTTAAACACAATCATGCAAAGCATCTATCAAGTTTTTTGGCATCGTTCTTAGGGGAAAATCAGTTTTTATGATAATATCAATACCTAAGTGCTTCTTTAGTACTTCAAACATTTTTATGTATATATATATGTGTCAGTTTTAAGTTTTGATACTTTTTGTTTCTTTTGCAGAAAATTTGGGTTAAAATCCTGATGGATCCGATCGGCGAGTTGACAAATCATTAGCTCTGTAGTAGCAACTAAGAATGCGGCTGATTGGCTGATGAGCAAAAAAGAGTGACAACTCAAGTGAGGAGTCAAGCGCCAACCACATGCATCAATGGATTCTTTCGGTATGGAGGTACCCCATGCTTGAACAATCATAATTTTGGATGGAGCCACCACCCCGAACGCACCTCATGGAATACAAGGTATACCACTCTTCCAATCTCCTGAGTCAGATCAAGCTTAGAAGAAGCTGTATGGATGAATTAAAAGAGCTCAAGCTGAATCTACCGGCATAACTGAATTTTCAAGATCAATGGCTAAAATGGACCACTCTCAATTCGATTTGCCTAGGTTTCTTGATCCAAATGAGATAAATTGACCTCCACATGAGAGAATGACAAAGTTAGAGGCTGCCATGTTTGTGTGAAAAGAGTTCATGCGGATGCGCAGCATCTTAAAGTTCAATTCATGGAATTGGCAGGGCTAATGTTCAAATTCAGCCTGCACATTCGGAAACGAAAGAAGAGATGGCTCAAAAGGCCATTTCTCTTATACTCGACTTGGATTCGAGAAAGAACAACCTAAATAAGAGGAGTATGAGTATAGAACTAGTGGCCAAAATATATGAAGAACAAGATAATATGGCTACAATGTCCTTTGAAGGACAACATAGAAGTTCCTCATCCTCTTAAGGTGAATATAGAAGAAAACTTGAGCTATAATGAAGAAATCACCTCGAATAATGGGAGACCTGCACACAAAGAAGTTTCAAGCATTTGTTGGAGAATGATGCACAAAATTTTGAAACCTTAGTTGTGAAGGAAGATGAACCAACTTCTTCGGAATCACATGAAAAGACAAATGATAAAGTTGTGAAAACTATTCCGGAGATGACTTTTTGGGTTCCAATGCATGAGAAAGTGAAAATGAGAAAAAACCGACTTTGAGTGGATGAGTACATCGTTCACTTGAACAACGAATTAGGAAGGAATCATTATGTTAAAAAAATGAAAATAATAGAAAATATAAAAAATATAATGATCTTGGAAGATTGGCATGTTAAGTTCTTTAATTGAGCACAATTATCGCCTCTTAGAAAGGATGGGCGGAGTGCAGACATATCCATACTTGGTATAGTCTAGATTTGGACTCGAAAAGCGGGCTTAGCGACTCCTTGGGGCGATTTCGAGTTAAAAAAAAAAAAAAAAAAAAAAAAAAGGAAGAAGAATAGATTTTTTTTTTCAATTTCTTGGATTAGTTTAAGTTTGTTTTGAATAAATTTTCTTGCTTGATCTTGTGTTTTTGGTTTTAAGTTTGGGATTTCGAGGTTTGAAGATTCAAAAGTTGGTTTAGGAAGCTAAAGGTTGAAATCTTGAGTTCAATTCAATTTAGGAAGCAGAGACCAAAAGAGGAAACCATATTCAAGCATCCCCTTCATTTGGAACTAAGGTCTAACCCCTCTTAACACCTTTGCCTCCAAAGCGAGCCATATTCATTGGAGCAACTTTCGGAGACTTGATCAACCTTAGGAGAGTACTCATCATCCATTCTTGCTTTTGTTTCACATTGAGGACAATGTTTAATTCAAGTTTTGGGGGGTTGAATTCAAAATTCAAAAAAAAAAAAAAATTATTCAAATCAAGCATTTGGATCTCATACTGTTTTAGTTATTTCCTTTTAGTTGTTTGGTTGTCGCTTGCATGAGTTTTCTTACTTTATTTTTTGTTTGTTTTGTGTCTCACATGAGTTAGGTTGGTGTAGTAATGGTTTGGAATGCATTGGTTTGTAAACCAGGCGGGTGGGGGAGTCGACGATGGATCCTCTACGTTGTGCTTTTCTAAAACTCCTTAGCATTGCTTCTACTTTTAATTTAGTTATTTGAATAAAAGATTGCGTTCTTATCCTGTTTTGGTTAATTTTCTTTCAAATAAGTGAGTTGAGTTTGGTTAAAGAGTTTTTTGGAACCTTAGTCTATATTTGAGACCTAAAACATTATTTACACCAAGTCCCTTTAGGAAAGATCGATTGAGGGCTTGGGAAGCAAAACTTGCTTTGATCAACATACCCTTTGAATGCCTCGTCTTAGAGATGATAATTGTTTTGGCATCCCATTTTGGCTAACATGTTTTTCTTAAAATATTTCCAAGCTTTCTCTTAACTTGTACTAGCACCATGCTCATACTCATATCTATCATGAGTGTTTTTTCTTTTTTATGTTTGTCTTGTTTCCTTTGCAGGAATGAGAAACAAAAATTTAAGTTTGGGGGTGTGATGAATATGCTATACTCATTTATCACTATCTTTTTACTTATATTTTGAAGTAGTTTTATCATGTAATAAAGTCTAATGCTCTAAATGTTGATTTGTGATTCGTCGACCATGAGCGATAGAGCAAAAGCAAAGAGATAAAACCCAAAAATCAGCGAACTACACATGTAGGCAGCTCTTTGTGATTTGATGTTTCAGCTGCAAGATGATCTCAGTGGATACAAAATTTATATGGATGGATAGGATGCTTCTCAGGCTTTCAAAGATACCTTATTCACTCCATTTGGACTCAGTGATCAAGTTATGACTCTTGGTAATTGAAGGAAGAAGAAGAGAGCTCAAAAGTGACCAGTTGGAAAATTTTTTACATTCAGCCTTTATCATAATTTCTATAGTGTTTTTCCTGGCCATATCCAGATTCTACACTTCAAGAGCTTTCCAATGGTACCAAGAACACCAAAATCGAAGTTCAGATGCCAAAGTTATGGCCTTACGAAGTTGGTCAACGGGAAAAGATCTGACAATTTCGGCGTTGTAGAGTTGTAAGCGACATCGATGTTACTAGCGTTGCCCAAGCGATGTTGCGTCCGTTCGAGGGTTGGTTTTGGGTGGAGTTTTCAGCACATTTTGAGCAAAATTAGGGGTTTAAAGCTCAAACCCCAAGAAGACAAAAAGAGGTAGCTAGGGCTCGGAGAGGAACTTTGTCCACTTTGGGACCAAGGAAGAGGTTGTGAAATTTGTTTTCTAAAGATTTGGGAGAAGATCACTTGAAAGGAATTGTGGAAGAAAATTCGAGAATCACCATCATTTAAATAATTTGATGTTAGAGTTTCTTCTTTCTCTTTTCTCATGTTTTGTCAGTTTATGATGTATCAAACCTCTATTATGTTGTAACTGTAGTCTAGGGTTTTGGTTGATTTGGACATGGATCTTATATTTATTGATCCATTTTCCTATTTATATTATTTTAATTGTGATTGTCTATCTATTGATTCATGCTTGGTTCTATTTACATATTGATTTCTTGTTAATCTCAATATGGTGAGTGGTTCTTTGTGAGATCGAGAAAGTAGTAAAGAACTAGACATAGATGAATCAAACCTAATTAGCTTGGTAGTGTAGAAATTCATAGGTAATTAGAGCATGTAAGTCTTGGATCTTAAAGCATCTCTAATGCTTTAGGTTGAGGCCCTGAGAAGAAAAAGACCTAGTGTTAGTTAGTAGGTTGTCAGGCCTCGAGAGGGCTTATAATTAAATTAGGCGAGAGTCACTGCGAAAGCATATTCATGAAACAATAGAGTAGGGTGACAGATCCTAAGAGGGATTGTCCAGGTACCAAGTACCTGGAATTTATCAGCTCTTGGTATCCATAGTTCGAACTTCATTAGTTAGATTTAGAAATTTCATTAGTTAGTTTAAATTATGTTTTACTATCCACGATTGTTAGTTTGGATATTAGGAGCGTGTAATTTTGGTACTTAGCATCCCCATTTTCCTATGGATGAAATATCCGTGCTGAAGTCTGATTTATTACTTAATAGGGTATACTTGTGTGATTGGCATTCTTTGCACACTTTATATTACATATTTTAAACTACAATCACGCAAACGCCTATCATGGTGTGTTGGTGCGAAGGGCATCGGTAGCATTGAGAGTTGGAAGTTGGATGCGACGACGGTACATCACCCACAAGAAAGAGATGACTGCGGTCATCCATTGCCTAGAGACGTGGAAGCACTAACTGATGGGAACACAATTCACAGTAGTGACTAACAACATAGCTAACACCTTCTTCAAAACTTCCGAAAAAGCTTCTTGCCCCAGCGAAGCTCGATAGCAAAGTTCTTGTAGCGACTTCATGTGGGTGCACAAAGCCAGAGATTGACGCAACCAGTGGCATTTGCGTTGGTAGGAGAGTTGCGAGCCACGTGGGATCGTTGAATTCCCGATTGTGACGAGACTTAGCGGGTGAGTAAAGACCGGGAGCTCCATGGGCTGACATATTAAAAGCTGGTTGAGCAGGTGAGAGACGACACCACGAGGCGATACTGGCTAGAAAACGAGTTGCTTTACTTCACGGGAGGAAGCTATATGTACCTTCAAACAGGGTAGGACAAGAGTTTCTAAAGGAAACACACATGATCACGAAGTGGGTTGGTCGCCCTAAGAGAACATTGGCATTCTTGCCGCGGTCTTTTCATTATTTCAGATGAAGGAATACGATGCAAGCCTATGTCGAACATGCCATGCTTTTTCAAGTTCGATAGAGACCAAGCGGAAGAAGGAAGCGAGTTTGCTATAGCCTTTACCCATTACGGAAAGACCATGGCAGTGTTTATGGATGGACTTCATTAGTAGGTTTAAAGTTGAGGGCTTTGGATCAGTTTTGGTAGTGGTAGATAGGTTCTCCAAGTATGCTGTCTTCATACGGCCCGATGAGTGTGAAGCGGCGCACATCTTCTTGACAATGTTGTGAAGCATTTTGGGATGCTTGAGGGACATAGTGGTGATGAATCACAGCGGTTCACAAGCGGGTTTAGTTGTGCTATTCATGATGTGGAATTACAGTGCAAGTTCTCAACGCAATCCGCCCTCGGGCCAGGCGGTGGGCCAGGTAATTAGATTCGATGCTTGAGGGTATAGATGCCACTATGTGATAACTTCGCTCAAAATATAAGCTGGTTGGAACTTCTTGAGCTATGCGGTTATCTCGTGATCTGCGACCATTCAGCCACGGGAATGAGCCCTTTTGAGGGTAGCAATTGGGGTTCAAACCTGCATGCCCTTGGGCGTGCTAGTTTTGAGCTTAACTTTGTAGTTTTGCAGCGTGAAACCCTCTGCTTGCGTACAGATTTCTGCGAAGTATCGGTAATATTTACTTGGTAGGCTGAGGAACTGACCTTCTTGATAAGGCAAGTAAACACATGAAGAAATATCTGGGACCAAAGTGAAGACCCTTTGGAATTTGAGGAAGGGGAGAAGGTTCTGTTGAAGCTAACTCCTCAAATTTTGAAGAAATCCAAAATAAGTAGTTTAAAAGAGGCTTGATCCCGAAGTATGATGACCCCTTTGAAATTTTGAAGCGCATTGGGAACGTGGCCTACAAGTTGAAGCTACAACCGAGATTGAAGCTTCACCGAGCATTCCATGTAAGCTTCTTGAAGCCTTATCGTATGATCCTAGATGCGAATGAGTGCGTAAAAGCGGAACCCACCTGATCGGGGTTGAGATTAGACAAAGTTATGACATCTAGGGATATGAAGATGGTATTTGGAAGAACAATTAGTTGAATACTTAATTCATTGGAAGAGGGCGCCCATCATTGAAACAAGTTGGAGAAAGGGTGCTACTTTAGTGGTAGTTTGAAGACGGATCAATGAGTATGTGCGTGAAGTCAGGGATCGACTACCGCTAAGCGGGGAGGTTTGTTAGCCCCCCTACGACTAGATGACCCGAGTTCAATGCGGCATGAGGGCGTTGCGGCCTATGCTCGTCATGGAAGGAGATCAAGGCAAATTGAGGAAGCAAGTGTTGGCACGAGATGAGAGGTTCGGCAGCATAGTGCATGAGCCAAGCACGCACATGAGGAAGGTAAGGACACAATCTAGTTGGGACGCTCGTAGTTGCAGTTACGACACTCACGGCAAGAGGAGCTTGAGATTGTGACACACTTGAAGGAAAGCGGGATTAAGTGGGAGAAGCACGCCTTATATAGGCAGGCCATAGAGCGACAAGTTTATAGTGGAGTGCAACAAAAAGTCTGCGGCGGAAGGAGTCTGCGGCCTACAGGGTGTCACTGTGTGATAGGAGTCCTGATAAAAAATGACTATTAGTCCGGGGAAGGATTTGTGTGGCTATGCACTTGGAGTCTTGATCTAGCAAAACTGATAGTCAGAAGGATGGTGTTGGCTTGCAGATTGAAGACATAGAGTTAGAGTAGGATTCTTAGTCGGTTGTGCTAGGACTGCGCTTGACGACTATATAAGGGGTTGTGCCTAATTGGCTAATTAATTGAAAGTGGATCCATAGGAGCATTAGGCATCTGAGATGTGGGAGCCTTTGCCAAAATGTTTTGTATTTTAAGTAAATAAAATATGAGTTGGGGAGAGAGCCTCGTACGTATTGTGTTTGTGAGAACGTGAGGCATTGAGAGCGAAGCAAGCGGTTCTTGGCGCCCCGCCTGCGCAAACCATAGATTGGGGCGTGTAATGACTACCAAGGGCAAATGAAAAAAAATTCAAAGAACCATTCAAGCTGAGACCCTTTCCTAATGTCTTTCAATAGATGTGATCCATATATTTTGTATCCCAGTGCCATAAAGTTATGTTCGTTGGATGGTCTTTGGAAATGAATATAATTAATCTATATTATTGATGTGTATATATATATATATTACAATAAGAAAGAAATTAATTTTAATAAAAAAAGCACACAAATTGTATAAATATCGAGTACGTTGATGCCTAGCTCCAATTCTTTGGAGTGTTAAAAATTTTAAAAAGGTAGGACATCAGGTGCATAATTGTCAAAAAAAAATTGTACAAATATGTTTTCCCAATTTTAGTAATGGAAATCATTTGACTCATAAAATTTAATATATTAAAAGCACCTGGAACATTGATGGCTAATTATTTAGGATACAAATGAGCATATCCCATTTTAAAATTTATTTAATATATATATATATATATATATATATATATATATATATATATATATATATATATATATATATATATATATATATATATATATATAAATTCTTTATACCATATTTCCCTTAATTTTGGTATTAGATTTTAAAATAGAAAGTAAACATAAGCTAACATGATTCTTGAAATTGCATTTTAATTAAAAAAGTGAATTTGAATTTGAATTTAAATTTGATGGTAGGTTGTTTTTAGGTGAAGGGTAGGGTCACAAACTTAACAACATAATTAAAATTTGAATAAATGAAAAATAAATATTTTAGTGAAGTTAAATATGAGGATGATTCTAATTTTAGAAAACTAGTCAGAACACATTCAAGACAATAATATGTAGGTTTACTTAAGGGCGGTTTTCCAACTAGGATTCAGGCTTTGCCAGTCCTCTTTTGAGTCAGAAGGATACACCATGGATAAGATAACCATTCAACAACAACCAATTTTTGGACAAAATATTCAGTACAACAGATCATCTTAATAGAAATTAACCACGAACAAAACAAGCAAAACATGAAATTAAGGAGACAATTAGGAATTCAAAAAAAACAAACCAGCAAGGACTAAAAAAAAGAAAGTTCAATTGTTTTTGCTGTTGTTGCAGTTGAAAGAGATGCCTGAGATGATATAATTCTGTCCTGTAAGCCTCAGTTTCACCTGCAAATCACGAATTTACTGTGAGAGAGAGGGGGACTAGAGATGGAGAAATTAAAGAGAGAATATATATTGAAAAGTGAGTACGTACCATTTTTTAGATTTATACGTTCTTTCAGCGTTAACTTCTTTTGTTTCATGAGTTCATTTGTAATAGTTTTTTCTTACGCTAGTGGAGTATCATTTCTGGAGTGAGTTGTGCTAGTTGGGCCTGCAAAATATGCCTATAGATTTTAGAAATTGAAAGAAATATGTCTGT
Organism: Tetrastigma voinierianum; assembly: GCA_016808115.1. NCBI lineage: Eukaryota > Viridiplantae > Streptophyta > Magnoliopsida > Vitales > Vitaceae > Tetrastigma > Tetrastigma voinierianum. The sequence goes on along the minus strand of JAEQBH010001452.1, from coordinate 624,770 downwards.
ATGGTTCATGTTTTTTAAAACGGTTATTGAGAACAAAATTTGAAAACACAGAAAATACCATTTTAGTGTTCTTTGAAAATGATTCATATTCTCTGTTTGTGTTATCTGTGTTTTTCTCATAACAAAAAAAAAAAAGTGTTATTTGTGTTTTTCTCATAATAATAATAAAAATAAAGTAGGGAACCAAACTTATTCTATTTATTTTCCTTGTATTTCTTGTTTTCAAAACAAAAAATAATTTTCAAAAACAGTAAACAAATAGGCCCTGCTTCTATATTCTGCCATAAATGTTCATTACCTCAAATTCTTTCACCTGAGTTTCCATTTCATTAATGTAGCTAATCCTTCTCAGTCTAGATTTCTGACAGAAATTCTGTTTGAAAAACCTGTCAGCCAACATTACAAGAATCAGACCAAGATAATCAAGGTGTTCTTGAAAAAAAAAAAAAAAAACATGATGAAGGCAGGAATTTTGGACAAACCGTCTGAGTCTCCGGTCGTCGGAGTTCAGGTCCGGTTGAGGATCACCGGTGGCATCTGCAAGCACAGTCACAGGTTCAGTCCTCAAAGAAACTTCAAGGGCCACCACTGCCTGAGATTAATGGATGATTTTGAGGTTCTGGACTGATAATGGGGAACAATACTATGGCTGAATCCCTCTAGAAATGAAGAAGGGAGAGTTGATGGATAAAAGCCACTTGACCTTGGGCGGCTGTGGAGGGTGGTGGTGGCGGTGGCGAGAGTCGGACCCGATCCTTTTGTTCATTCCATCCATGGCTTCACCAGAAAACAACCACAAAACAAATTCTGCTTTTTAACATAAGATAGAAAACCTGAGGAAAAAGAAAAACAAAAGACTATCAAATATGTGTGTACTAACCCTACAACATATAATAGTATTTTTAAAGGGAAAACTTTGTATATATAGGGAAGAAAATTATATATTAGCTAGAGATTACTAAAATATAGACTATTTTTTCCTTGCACAATAATTAATTATTTACACTCAACGATTTCTAAATAATGCCATAAATGTAGAACCATTAATATCATATGTGACTAATTAAATGCCTTTGGATGGAGTCAGATTTTTGGTTCTGGATGCTAATATTAGCCCAAATGAAAGAGCATGGAGACAGAGGTTATTGTTTAATTTTGATTGTTTTCTTAGGCTCTTGCTTTGGAATCGGAAGAGAATACTTGGAAAAAAAATATTAAGGAAAATAATTTTCTCATATTTAACTTCACAGTGAAAATATATATAAAAAAATTAAATATAATCAAATTCTTTAAAATTTTACATATTTTAAATTTCTTAGTTAATATATAATAAAAGAAAACATATAAAATGAGTTTAAATAAATATAGAGAATGCTCAATGAGGACCCAGTTTAAAAAGGCAAGCTCATGTGAGGATATATAAAATTCTTAGTTCTTTGTTCTCATATATAGAGCACTTATCATGCATAACTCATGTAATAGAGTGCTTAATGTTTAAAAAAAGCAATGATATAGGGAGGGGAGGTGTCCTGAGTTAAAGTCTTAGTGGGGACAATTTACTACATAATAATTAAAATGTTTAGCTGTTAATAATATATATATATATATATATATATATATATATATATATATATATATAACATTAATTAGTGAGTAGGGGTTCCCACCTATTCCCCTACCAAAATAGTTGAGGTGTTTTCCTCAACAATAATGTTACAACAATAATTAATGAATTTTATCAATAATGTTATCCATTTCACAAAAAAAAAATAATAATAATAATAATGTTATCAAATTGAATGATAATATATTTCATATAAAAATTATAATTTATTTAGAAATAGAATTGTTATATAATTAGGCCAATTTTGAAAAAGGAAATTTACACTTAGATTGGATGCAAAATTCATAAACTTTAAAAATAATCACCCTTAAAATATTTCTTCAAAGGTATTGTATGTAATTCAATAAACCTTTTCAAAATTTTAAATGTGATGGGACAAAATTAAGAATGGGATGCTATACATTAAAATTTTAATGAATTTTTATTTTTTTTCATTTATTTAAAACTAAAATCACATGGAAATAGTTTAGGGTGGGTCCCATGGGTTAAATAAGAAAAGAATAGTTTAGGGTTTAACTTAGTGTTACTAAAAATTGCATGTTTTTATTAATTTTATGGAAATAGTGCATCTCAAGTGATATGTGATACTTGGGTTATATTTTCCTTCTTATTGGTCTAATAGTGCACCTCTACTTAATTCTCTTTATTTTCTTCCAAAATTTCATTCATTCTAATTTTTCTCTTTATTTTCTTTCCATAGTACTTTTAGAGTTTCAAATAAAAACTTAGTAAATTAAACTTAGTCAAGTAAGGCAATTGTGTATATTGAGATATCGTGTATAAGTAGAAGCTAGCGATCCACAAACTTAGTTCAATTGGTTAGAGCGTCTACGTTAAAATGGTTGAACTTGGGTAGGGGAGAGTTTAGTGCCGGCGGAGACAATTTACTACATTCAGCTTGCAACCAAAAAATATGTTCATCTTCTTGGATCACCCCTCCCTCTTTCTCTCTCCTCCCTCTCCTCTCTACCTCAGCCCCCATTGGAGCTAGAGCAATAATGTAATCTTGCACTAAAGTAACTTTTTAAAATTATTATAGATAAATATGTTTATAAGGAAATAAATTTTTTCATTTAATAGATTTAAAATTAAAATAAATTTAATAATGTTTGCATACTTATTTTTATTTTATTACACTAATATTAGTAAAATATTAGAATTTAATTATTGTGCATACATAATTTATTACATACAATATTAATAATATAATAAATAAATAAATTCTAATATTTTACTAATATTTCATGCATAATTATATTCTTTACATTTATAATTTTGATATTTTAGATCCATTTTGATATTTTAAAATTTTTATAGAGATATTAAACATAATTTAAAAATAAAAATAATTAATGTATCATTATTTTAAATATAAATAAATTATTTGTTATTTTAATTTTTTATTACCATTTTGTTTAATTTTTAAATCTACTAAATGAAAAATTAAAATTCATTTCTTACTTTTAAATAAATATTTTTTTATTACAAATATTTACTATAATAATTTAAGGGTTTTTTTTTTTTTACATTAGTGCAAGATGTTACATTAGTGCTTTTATGGGTTCAAGGTGTTAAATTAGTCCTATAACTCCAATGGATGATCAGGAGAGGGATGAGGGTGTTAAATTAATCCTATAACTCCAATGGATGATTAGGGTGGGGATGAGAGAGAATAGGACAGACAGGAGAGGGAAGGGTGATCCAATAGAGAAGAAATGATCATGTGGGTCCCACATGAGGGGCATTTTTGGCTTAAAAATGAGCTTACTATTTCGTTGCATGTTTGCTTTATTTTTATTAATCTATTATTTTGTGCTGACCTTGAAATAAAAATTTTTCCATATTATGATTACTTCAAGTTGCATTTAAACACAATTCCCCCAATAAATAATATGGAATGATAAAATAGCTAGAGTGTTCTCATCGACTCTTCAAAAGAGTTTGTCAATATGCACAAAAGTAGTTCAAAGTGTGCATAGATGCCTTTATGTTTCAAAAAACATGACATATATTATTAGCATTATGATAGCTTATCAAATAAACAATTAAAAAATAAATAAATAGAAAATTATCTTGATTTATAATTTATACGTTCATATTATAAATTAGTCACTTGGAAAAGAGGAACTAAGGACCATATATTCACTAGCAGAGCCAGAAAATAAAATGAGGTGGGCATAACCTTTGTTAGGGGCGCATAATAGTAACTCTCTTGACTATTTTTTGTTTCCTCTAATAAGCTTTTCTTTAATAATGATTAGAATCCCTTTCCAAAAAAAAAAAAAATAACCAGGTCATGAAAGCACTCTAAATAGTGCAGATTTATAGAAAACAAACTCTAATTCTATAACCGATTATTATGATATTTATATAGGGGCAATAGAAAGATTACAATAGAAAGGATTCAAATGTAAATTTTTTGGATTAATAAGAGAAAAAATAGAAACAGTGAATTCTTCAACAATGTTACATATCTTGAAATTGGACTCCACATAAAATAACAATCTTCACATAAAATAGCAATCTTTGTCTTGAAACTGAAATGGGTCTAACAATGTAAGAGCATCACCAATACGAAGGCAAATAGCTGGGCCTGACTCCCTCTTCGAAGTAAATCTCTAACGTAGGTTTAATTATTCCATTTGTAAATACTATCTCTTCGTATAATTATATGGATAAATAATATGCTCCACAAATGTTAATGGCATATGATATTTGAAACAGAGAAACCAAATAATTGGTTCCCTTCTTACAATTATATTCACAAGAATAATCTTCTAAAAGAAGGGCCAAGACACCAAGCTTTATCTGTAATAAAGAGGCCAACCGTTATAAAGGATGGTAAGAGATATACATGCAAAGTCCATCACCCATTGTATTCTTTACCTATTTAATTTTTTCGATTAATTATCTAATTTTCATGTTCATATTTCTTTCAATAATATGCTGTCTCCTTTTCTTTTCTTTTCTTTTTTTTTTTTAATATTTTCTTAAATTCAGACGTTACACCTTCATTTTCTGATATTAGAGTTTTTTTTTAATTTATTTACTCATAGTAAAGAAAATTATCTGACGAAGCCTTTTCCAATATATATCTGAAACACAGTTCGAATTTAAAATAAAGCCACAACGACAACAACAGCAGAAAACAAGGAGAAAAAGCTACCATAAATCCACAAGAAACAAACCAAGCAAGAACAACAACAGGAATGAGGATTAAGTCATCTAATTGTAAAAGTAGGAGCCAAATAAATAATATGGAATGATAAAAAGAGCAAGAGTGTTTTCCATCGACTCTTCAAAAAAAGTTCTTCAATATGCATAAAGTTGCTCAAGTTGTGCACCGATGGATTTATAATTCAAAAAACATGACTTATATATTATTAGCATTATGCTAGCTTATCAAATAAACAATTCAAAAAAAAAAATTAAATATTGAAAATTATCTTGATTTATATGTTCATATTTAAATTGATGCTTGAAAAGAGGAACTAAGGACCATATATTCACTTGGCATAAACGAGAAAATAAAATGAGGGCATAACCTTTTTAGGGACGGAGGGTCACATGTTAAATTTTAATAAAAAATATTTAGTTCAAAGACATCCAAATAATGCAACTCCCAGCCAGATCTAACCACCTATTCTATGTCCACAAGCCTAACTCAATTGGTTGGGCGTAAAAGTTAAAATGGTGGACATATGGAGAGGGTTCAAGCCTCAATGAAAGTAGTTTACTACATTATATTAAAGTTAGCTTTAAAAAACCACATATCCCTTGTTTTTTCTTGAAAAATAATCTTTTTTTGGGTAAAAAGGCTTCTTTTCATTTTATATATTTACATTATCTCTTAAAAAACGACTTACTTTTCTGAAAATATAAGGTTTTTTTGTTAAAATCATGCTAAAAATTGATAACAGTCAAATTTCCAAATTTGGTTTCAAAATCCTAGCTTTTAATCAAATCACCCTTTAATAAGCATATTTTCAATTCAAACCATAACGAAAAAACAACGCATAGAAAATGTCTATAAACTATTTATTTGTACCTAAGGTTGATATGTTGTCTATGCAGCTTACTAATGATTAAAATGGCCACCGCATGAAAGCACTCTCAAGACTGCAGATTTATAGAAAACAATGTCTAATTCTTTACCGATTTTGAGATATTTATATTGGGGCAGTAGAAGATTCCGATTGAATTTTTTTGATTAGTAAGAAAAAATAGAAAACAGTGAATTCTTCAATAATGTTACATATCTTGAGAATTGGACCCACATAAAATAACAATGTAAATTGGTCTTACAATGTCAGGGGCATCACCAATAATATGAGGCAACCATGACCTACCTCTTCGAACTAAATCTCTAACTTACGTCTAATTATCCCACTTGTAAATACTATCTCTTCGTATAATTATATGGATAAATAATATGATCCACATATATTATTTTATTAAATTGGTTCCCTTTAAAATTAAATTTACAAAACTAATCTTCTAAAAATAAGGGCCAAGACACCGGGCTTTTATCTGTAACAAGAGACCAACCGTTATAAAGGACGGTAAGAGATATACATGCTCACATTCCATTACCCAAATGCAATAACCTTTACCTATTTTATTTTATTGATTAATCATCTATTTTTCATGTTCACATTTCTTTCAATAATTTGTTGTCTCTTTTTTTTTTTTTTCATTTTTCTCTTTTAAATTCAGATGTTACACCTTCATTTCCCGATATTACATACCATTTTTGAGGTTCAGTTCTAATATGAAAATTCTTTTGTTTCACCAAATTATTCTCCATTAGTAGCAGCCTTTTCCTCTCTTGGCACTATCACTTCAGTTGAGAATATTGCTATCATGGCCTGAACTTATATACAAATGTTATTAATAAAAATAACAGAGACAGAAGTTGAATGATGACCGAGAATTCTGGGACTACCTCAAGTTCTTTCACTTGGTTCTCCAGTTCAGTGATGATTAGCCTTTCTCAGTCTAGATTTCCTGAGCAGAAACTCAGTTTGAAAGAAGCCTGTGTGACCAAACAGATCACCATTGGAAACACTTAAGTGAAATTCTCACATCATTGAAAGAATAACAAAAATAATTGATATATCATTTGAAAATAAAAGAGATGAAAGCATGCATACTGTCTCAATTTCCTGTCATCCGCAAGGTGTGGTTTTCTACCCTGGACCCCTCCACTGTCCTTAGATTCGGTTCGGAGAGACTCCAGAAGAACCAACAGTAGTACCAGTGGCCCGGAGACTACAAGATCAGTTAAGATTGGATTATTTTCAGAATTGTGGATACTGATTCTGAGGATTGATTATGGGGCCTAATCCTTCTGAAATGGCCTGATCATGCCATTCCCAACATTGGCCATCATCATCAGCTCAGGTTGCCTCCCAAGTTGAGGTGGCATACAGTACAAGGGCTGAAGGGCCTGAGACTGAGGGAGGCGGTGGAAGTGGCAGCGGTGGGCGACCAACACGATTCTTTCGATCATGTCTTCAAAATTTATTTATGCCTGCAAAACAACTGGGCAACTGGCTATATTAGTAGAAAATACAGAAAACAGAAAAGAAAATAAAAGAAAAAGAAAAAGACTCCTTCTATTAACCCTAAGAAGATGTGATAATGTTATCAGGGGATATGGAACCTTGCCTTTCCCTATATGTATATATAAGGCAAGAAAAATGAGTTAGGACCGTCACCAAGTATATTTTCTTTTGATTCCAGTACGAATTTGAAAAGGAAACGGCCAGTAACTTCGAACCATTTCTGACTCAAATGCTCCTGAGTGGGGGTCAGTTTTTCTAGGTCCTAGATAATGTTATTATCCATAAGCAATGAGAATAGCATTAAAATGGAAAATAGTATTGTTAGCTGGGACTACTTTGTCAGTAACGCATTAGAGTTTTACAGGGTTCCTGTACTGAAAAATGATCCAGCCCAGTTGTTTATTGCTTTCCTTTTGCAAATTACTACTTTGTACCCAATTGATACATATTCCTGTGCTATGAAGCCCTATATGTCACAGCTAAAATTAGTCTTTTTAGTCCTTGTGGTTTTTCTTTTGGAGTCTTCTTTAATGAACTGTCTTATGTTTGAAATTTGAAAGCTACCATGTTGAATGACTGAGATAAAACCTCTCATCTTCAAAATGACTTCAGGCCAATATGCGCAGTCATTGTCAGTACTCTACAGACCATGAGTAGGAAAAACTTTCCCACAAGACATATAGACTAATGGAATGTGTGTACATATGATTACAAGCATATAATCTACCTTTAGGACTGAATTCCCTTCTTCATTTGATCCAGTGGGATAGAGCCCATAGTGATTCAAAGTAACATGCCTGAGATTATCATTTTTATCATAGAAATTGCTTATTCTTGCTATCTTTTGTTTTATGTTGGACATATATTATTAATATTATTATTATTAAAATTTTTTGTGAAATCTTACAAACTCTATTAAACAAAGGCCACGTAAATCTTCAAAACTGTTTTTATAACATCTTTGGAAAGTTTGACCACCAAACATTTTGAATTAATACTACCAATGCTTTCTTAGCCAAACATTTGCTACTCTGTTTGCCTTTCTATAAACATGACTACATTTATGAATGTTTAAGCTCGAAGAGATCCAAATATCTCCCTTTAATAAAACAATTGAACTAGGTAAATTTTTTTGTTATAGCAGGTATATAATAACTTTGGAAGTCTCCTATCTCTAGTCTAAAACACCATTGTTTTTGGAATCAAACACCATCTCTTGAAGCCATACACTCTACTATAATTATTAAAGCATTGACTACAAAGGCTTCAATTGTGACCATTTTGAAAGTTTCATTAGAATCTATAATAACCCATCTAATACACTTCTATTTTGTACTCTTAAACCATCAAGAAATTTAAAACTTGAATATTCCATTAATGGTGGAATCCAATGAATCATTTTCAACCATAGAGGACAATGTGTGTCCTTAGTTATACAAATAAGATTCAGTCAAAATACCATGAAGATTTTGGAAAATTAAAGGTAGCTTTCTCAATGATGAGAAATGGGTTAGGTTTAATTTTCCTAAAAAACCGCATTTCAATTCTATGAGTCTAAATATTCCACAAGATATGGCAATTTTCTCCCATTGCAACAGAAAGAATTTATAGTTAGTTTTATAATTTTATAAATAATTGCAAACCGTGTCGAAATTACCTTCATAAAGGAGTAGAATGATTATGTAATGCGATCCCCAAATTTCGCGGGCAAAGGGCGATGCTTGAAAATATGGTTAGTATTTTCATTGTTCTGATTACACAATCAACATTTGTTTGTAATTTAATCTTCCTATCAGTAGAAGCTCACAAGTGGGGAAGAGCTCTCTTGAGACCCGACTATAGGAAAAATTTTATTTTTCGGCATTAGAATTTATTTTAAGATCCTTTAGAACTTTATTCTAGGATGCACTAAAGGCTTTATCATAACTTGATTATTTGATTTAGGTAAATCTTCCATCATGGGAAAAACCCCATAGAACTCTATCTTCCTTTGGCGGGAAGGAATTGGAATTGATTTAATATCTAATATACATTTGAAGGAAGAAGATATGAAATGATGTAGATATTCCATTCCTTACTTTCATTATTTATAAAGTGTAACCTTTAGTGTCCCAATTGATGTACTACAATTTATTTTCTTTCCACAGACCAAACAAGAGTGTCCATATATCGCCAATAATCTTGTTTAGAATTAGACTTTTCTGCATCTCATATATGGTGCCAGACTGACTCCGGTGTATTTTCTATAGGTGTAATTTCTTTCCACCACTTAGAGTGCCTTCACTTTTAGGATCCTAAAAAAAAAAAGTTGTTATCTTCCCCACATGTTATCTCTCATAATCCTTGCCCCAGAAACTATCATCTGTGAGTTCTCCATCCTAGTTCCAGCAATAGAAGCTTTATTAACATCCTCTGTTTCCTCCTAATTCCTAGGCCTCCCTTTACGATTTAGGCCTACAAACATTATTCAAGCGACCAATCTTCATAAAATTCTATCTCAATCTTCATTATTTCATTTTATAAGCAAAGCGTTCATTACATCTAGCAAGGTGGCTCGCTAAATTGGCAACTTTATTGGGGTTATTTTACTGACTCTTGAAAGGCAAGGCTTTCCATGAAGCCAAGCTTCTTTTGGACTTAAAGGTCACTTCATAAAATGTACTTCTTTAACTCCTTGAATTATTGGAAGCAAACAAGATACTTGCTTTAATGCCATTGGAGCGGTGGATGTTTAATACCACAGTCTTCTCTTTGTAGCTCCATGCATATTATTTGAAAATTGGAATTGAAGGCGTGGAAGTTTACAAGTTGTCTTGACATGGCATAAATTTGTGCAAAATTCTAATCATTGAACAGGATTATGAACCCCAAAACTCGGGGTCTTGTTGACCAGCGCCAACCCACGAAATACTACCTTAGGTAATCGTATACGAAGCTTTGATACCAAACTAGTATCAAATGCTTGTGGATCTTAGAAGTGGCTTGATACCACCTTTATCGTCCATTTACTGGGATCCATTCATCCATATTTAAGTTAAAAATAATGTGAATATTACATTTCATGATGCTAATAGTTCGATGCATGACTATCGTGCCATTGTTACATAACGAATTGGGGTGTTCCACAATTTGAAAAAGGATTTATCGAGGCCACATGTTGGCCTTCTTCACAATTGCGGCCTCGGTGGCGTCGTCCTTTGGTGTATCCTTACACCTGAAATGTTTTTACTCCCCATAAAGGGCGAGCCACGTGATGAGAATCTCTATTTCCTATAAGGGCTACTTCCACCTAAGTGCATCTTAATGGTCATGTTCCACATTCACATTCACATTTCAAGTAAAAGCTCATGCAATTTCTACTATAGGTCCCATGTGTGCAATGAAATGAGATGAGACTCAATCATGTACCATGCCCCGAGTCCTTACCAACTCTCATCATGCAGATCCTTAGAGCTCCTATCCACAATGCCAAGGCCCATGCGTGATAAAATCCATAATTTCTGGATTACATCCATTATTTATAAAAAAATTCATTTGTATTCAAACCCAAAAGCTTTTTGGATATTTTACCTCAATGATTATTTATATTCAAGCTCCATGTGTTTTTGTGGAATTGCGAGTTTTGAATACTTAGTAGGCTTCGCACCTAGACATTTCTTTCATATTTGGAATTATGTCACAGCACAATTGCTCAGTCTTTCACTCACAGAAGGTGTCTATCCTGCTTTGCTATTACCCGGCTGCCGTTTTCTTTACCACATTGTTGACCGTGCGACTACGTTGGACTTAGTCCCATAGCAAGCCCACCCGATCAGAGCACCAAGCACGGTGTTGATTTTCAATCATGCACTCACACCCATTCAATCGTGTCTCTAATTGAGTGCGGACTTGTCTTGATTTTGAGCTCACTTGATATCTTCTAATTTCACCAAGTACCAGCTTTTGAGAAAGATTAACATTTTTCCTTTTGGAGGAAATATTAGAAGATCTATCATTAAAGAACCTTGTATCTCATAAAATTTTTTTCTTGATTTGCTTTATATTTTCTTATATACATTTTAACTTCAACCTTATTTAAAATTTTAACTTTTGACTAATTACTTGAATTTTTCTTACTAACTAAAAAGCTTTGGACCCTACAAAAGTGTATTCCAAGCATCCTAAAAAACATCAATAAATCCCAATATAGCGGAACCAAAACTCTTCACATCTAAGGTTTGACAATAAACCTTATTTTCCTTTGTCCAAATGTAAAACTATAGTATGATCAGAACCTATGATGGGGAGATTTGCAACCCACTGCATCATTATTGAAAACCAAAGACAATGATCATTATGCGGGACTCTATCCAAATTTTCAAAATTTGATGTGAAGTTTCTTCACTTATTAAACCAAGTGTAAGGAAGACCAAAAGATTCTAAATCAAGCAATTGAAAATTATCAACAAAATCTGTAAAATTTTGCATTCTAGAAGAGTTACCAGTGGTTTCTCCTACTTTCTCATGAGGGTGTAAAATTTCATTAAAATCTCCCATAATTGTCCAATGCCCAATAATGGAGCTTTTGATATTAAGCAAAGTATCCTATATCTCTTTTTGTTCATAGTGTTGGGGATATCTATACAAAAAGCTAAAAAAAAAGTTAATATTAAGATTAGAGAAATAAGCCCTGCAGTGAAACGTACGTTCTATTGTCTTTTAAAATAATATCCAAAGAAACAACATTAGAATTCCAACATAGCCATAAACTTCCTGAAAGTCCTATAGGGTTAACATATCAAAGATCTGTCGTGACTTTTGTTTTAGATAAGAACAAAATATTAGGAGAAAATTTTCTTGAAAGCTTTTTGACTTGATACATATATTAAGTTGTTAAATGCACATGTTTATGATAATTAGCCTCTAACCTATAAGGTCGCATTTCATTGTCTAACATCCACTATTTTCAATTGATATGTCCACATTAAATTGTTTAAGAATAAGTTTTTTGTTCTTTTTAACATCTATTCACTTTGTATTACAATGTTGTGATATTATGTTCTAGTGGAAACTTGAACTAGTACCTTTCTATGCTCTATCCAACCTTTTAACCACTAAGTTAGGTCTTATTGGCAAGAATGTGTATTTAATGCATGTTATGATAGTGCATCTTCTTTAAGGCGCATTTCATCATCTGATTACGACTTTGGTTAAAAAATTAAGCCATGATTAGTAACATGTGATTTCGACAACGATTTTTTTAAATGAAAAAAAAAAAACAGTTACTTTCCAACCGAGCATTCCTCTAGCTTGCATTTGCATTTGCATTTGCTGTTGCTGGACCCGGTAAATATCCTTAAGCCTCTTCACTTCATCTCTTTTCTGTTCCACTACAGCTGCAAATTAAACAAAGAAAATGCATTAGGGCAGGTTTGGTTATAGTTATTGAAATCTGTTTTTTTTTGTTTTGAAAAACAAGGAGAATAAGGAAAACACCAATAATTATGTTTGGTTCCCATTTTTTTAATTCAATAACACGGATAACAAAAATAATAGGGGTTTATTTGTTTTATAGTTTTAAATTTGTCTTTTTGTTTTGAAAAAAAGGGAACAAGGAACACACAAAGAACCACTTTTGGTCCTAGTTTTTTTGTTCTGAAATATGGAGAACACAAAAATTACTTAATTCAGAGAATAAGAGCAATTTTAGGATTACCAAATAGTGTTATTTGTGTTTTAAAACCGTTCTCAAGAACATTTTTAAAATACATGAACAAGCATATGCCCTAAATTCAGACAACAACATTTTTTCAAAGAGAACACAAAATTGTGTTCTTCATGTGTCTCAAGAACAGTTTCAAAAATAGGAACTAAACAAACCCTAAGATTTTGATCAATAGGGTTTCTCTTTGAAGTAAGAAAGGGGATTGAACTGCTACCATCTTTTATCATTCTTCTCTTCCACGAAGCCAATTTTTTGGTTTCGAAATTATTCTCCATTTTCAATAATGCAACCTGGTGTTCCTGAACTGCAACTTGAGGAGTGAGCAAAGCTATTTCAGCCTGTTCATATAGAAAAGGTAGATCAATAAAGAGAGATTTTGTTGAGTGAAAAGCTAATATTACATATAGTGATATAGAAAGTCATTGTTACACCTCTAAAGCTTTCACCTTTCTTTCCATTTCATCAATATACTGAAACTTCTTTTCTGTCTAGATTTTTGAGCAGAAGTCAGTTTTGAAAGGATCCAACAGAGCGAAAAAGAAAAAAAAACTTGGAGTCACTGGCTCATTCTGATCAGTCGGCACCATTAATGTACTTTCCTCACCATTTACTTGCCTGAAATGCCTCCACTCACATAAACCAATTATCACTACAAAAAAAACAAAAACAACCTACATACTCATTGGAGGATGCAACATTTTGTATCTTAGGGACAGTATCCGGATTCTCCATCGCCTGTTTTCCTTTTCCACGGAGTTCAATCTCATTCTGATCTTCCCATTTCATCTTGGAGTTGAATTTGGCTGATTTCCATGTCAAAAATCAAACTCAAGTCCTCCATTCCTCCATACTTCAACAACACCTGCACAATCAAAACCCTTCTCAGTAGAAGAAGATGAATTTAGGAGGGAAGCCATGAAATCCTAACTCAGAGCTGTTCTGGTTTGCAAGCACACCATCCCCTAGCCTCTATCGCCCAATCAGTCCTTGTTGCCGTGATGAACTCTCCCGTTATAACATATATATATACACAAAAATATTTCATCATTTCCCCTTTACTCACCGGCGCGGCTGTGCCTGTCGTCCAGTCACAAACACACCCATAGGATTTTTAATAGTCATGAAATGCCAAATATACCCCTGCATAAAAGAAAGGTAAAACTGCTAATGTTATTTTGCTTGGTTATTTTGGTCATTACTTTTCAATCTCTGGATGTGAAATGTGCTGGAATGGGCGGGATATTTTATTGCTTATTCTAGGAGATAATATCTGGGATGATTAAAATCTTGTCAAAAGGAAAAATGGGTCAATAATTTTTTAAAAAAAAAAGTAGGAAGAAGAATAAGAAAAATGTGTAATTTTTTTGACAACTAAACACTTTGTTACAATGTAGTAAAGTGGGAATCGAATCTGCCCATCCAGAATCTCTCCCTTACCCATCCCAAAATGTTTTGCCTTTTAAACATTGTTAATCCTCTATCAATTGAATTAGACATGTGAATAAAAAAATTATTACACATTAAAAATATTTTCATGTGCAAAAATTTATGAGACATAGAGTATATCTTTTCTGTCCTTATGGTAATAATTCGTTCAAGATAATCCTAAAAATGAATTTTTTTCCTACATGATATGTATTTGCAAAGAAAAGTATTGTGTTACAAAATTTATGCAAAAAAATTCATAAAATTTAAGATTAACAAAGTTGTTATGATTGAATTATACTAAATTTGTTTACGTCTTACAAATAATATTCTAAATTATAAAGATTTTATCAACATAAACTATGTTTTTGTTCTATTCATATGGATGAAATTGTTTGTATATCCCAAAATCAAAATGTTGAACTTATCAATGTCATATACTAAATTTATGTTAATTTTTAAACTATTGAAATTAATCAATGCTATAATAATTTGATTGTTTATAATTGGCACTAAATTCATTTCATGAATTGAAAATCGATGAAATTAATTATTTGTAGTCAATATTCTTTTTTGGAAAACAATAATGTCAAATTATTTTGTATATATATAGTATTATTTTAATATTTATTATAAAATAAAATGACTAAATTTATTAAATTTGTTGCGTCCTTTATAACTAAGATTCTAGATTATCAAGATTTGATTGATCGAAACAACATATTTTTCTTTACATTTATATAAATGACATCATTTGTCTAAACAAAATTGAAAATTTAAACTTATAAATGTTATTTATTCGAAACCTCTTTTGGACTAAAGTTCATTAGCATAGACTAAGATTTTTGGTCAATTGAAAGGCGCATTGGCACCAGAGAAGTATTATGGCGATAAAAAATTTGATCCTTGTAGAGCAATCGCCACCTCGATCTTCATATAAACAAACAAACAAACAAATTGAAGAATAAGCGAATTATATGTAATGTTTGATGATACGAATTGAATTTAGGAAGTTTGTAAGACAAATTAGATAATTACTTACTTGAGAGCTCTCCTTCTCACCGATTTCCATAGCATCTGGCGCAGAGAAGGCAGGCTACATTGCGCAAAGCTCCTCTTGTGACCTTCTACATACGCTATATGATAGTTTAAAAGATAGGCGCGTAGGCTCACCAAGCCCGAAAAGGTAAGCTCATTGAAGCGCTCGGACCCTTGGCATATTACAGCAGGGAGCCAGTTCTATACGCCCCAAAGGCCAATAGCATGGGCCATTTAGCCCATATTACGTAAATCAAATAAATCTCATAAGTAAGGGGAAGTAGGATAATTCCCAATAATATATGTCATAAATCAAACCAAATCACCAATGAGGAAGTAGAGGATAATTCTCAATAACTGCTTCCTAATTATCCCTTATTAATCTGATAGCGATAAAATGAAATCTATCAATGAGAGAATCCTTTTCTGTCCAAATGCTATAAATGCAGTTGCCCATCGATTGAAAGATGCGCCAAAACATTCGCCCTGTCGCGATTGATCTTCCTCTCGGGAGGCCCGGCAGGCATGAAGCGGTAAGGGGCGAGCCCGTCGATCCTCTTTCTTTCGCGTTTTGCGGAAAATTCGCGTCCAGGCTAATGAGGGCCCGGCTTTAGCGATCCGTGGCGATCCTAGCTCGGCCCGGCGTTATCGACATGCTCACAGCCCATTCCGATTGAAAAAAGGCATCGTCGGTTGCGCGTCTGGCCGGAGCAGCCGGTTCCTTTACAAAATGGCTAATCTCTGGTGGCGGTAGTATCGACTGAATACAGCGAACGCGCCCGATCCTCAAAGGATGCGAAGGACCCGGCCAGGCGGCGTGGACAGCGACCTCCGGGCGGCGCATTGCAGGAGCGATCTGGCCCGAGCACGGAAGAAGTGGAGGCGCCAGTCTCTCACTGACGGCGATAGGAGAGTTAAAACAACTCACGGGTAGATCTAGCGCGGCGGGAGGCGCGATGACCAGAAGGCGCAGCTTGCCACCCCTCGGAAGGCAACCACACCTCGACCACTCCTCGAGATCTTTGAAACAAAGCGAGAATCCCGGTCGGGCCGGGGCCGCGAACCACATAACCACAGAGAGGAGTGCAGTGAAGCCACACTCGGAGGGAACGTCGGAAACGATGAACCAACCCCTCCTCAGCAAGGAATGGGAGCGGTCATGGGAGTAGAGGTTCAAAGGCCTCCAACAGGAGCTCAGCCACATAAAGGAAGTTGTAAAGTCGAGCTCTGATTCACATGGACCTGCAGGCGCGACAAAGCGAGTCCCAGTTCCACGTGGGTGCTCCACTTCCCCTTCCGACCAAAGTTCGAATCTTGCAAATAGAGCGTTTGATGGTCGCGAGAGAAGGATCCGTCGATCATCTTAACACCTATAAGAATCAAATGGAGCTACATGGTTATCAGAACCCTGTACGGTGCAGAGCCTTCGCTATCACGCTAAAAGGCCCGACATTGGCTTGGTTTAATAGGCTCCCACCATCGTCAGTCTCCTCATTCAGAGAACTCTCCATCGCGTTCGTCTCCCACTTCATTGGAGCTAGAACATACCGGAAGCCGAGTTATCTGACAATAAAGCGAGCTCGCGGGGAAAGCTTTGAGGTCTTATGTCCAGAGGTTCAATGGAAGTATTTGAAGGTAGATATACGGATGAGAAGTTACGCTATCACCGTATTCATCAACTTTGGGTTAGGGTGCGGTTAAAATTTAATGTTTTCCATCTCCGAATCCACAAGCAAACATAGGTGAGGTGCTAGCTAAAGTGGAAAAGTACATAAATGACAAAGCCCTCATATCAAGAAAGAAAGCTCTTCGACCCATAAAGAGAAAAGCAGGGCAGATAGACAACAGGGACGAAGCCCTAAGAGACAAAGAAACGGGAGAGAGATCCCCCGAAGAAGGCAGGAGGCTGTCACAGAGAAGAGGCGAGGCGTCGAGAGACCACACACGGGACCACCTCGGCCGCGACAACGGTATTCACCTCGGGTGGGTTCACCGCCAGCTGACCATGAGTATCGCGGGTCTTGCAGTGCAACATGAGCCTTTATGAGATGGTGTCCCAGGTAAGGTCGGACCACGAAAGAGATAACACGGTGTGTGGGTTCACGGGACCACGGGCACTGAACGGATGATTGGATACAACCAAGGAACAAAATATCGGTAATTACGGATATATCGGTACTTGGATTTTACGGATATATCGGAATATCGGTAAATGCTCCCGGTGGATTTTTGACAAAATATCGGTAAAGAAAATTAATAAAATACTTTGAAATTCATGGAAATACTTTGTTGAACTTTATAAAAGACATAATAAGCAAATATACACTTGTAGAAATGATATTCATTATAATTTATCGAGAAATTACATTACAATAGTAATTTAAAACCAAAATGAAGACCGATGTAACTTCATTACATTATTTGATGAAGGGATCTCATCTTGATGAAGATAATTTTCATAATAAGATATTCAAAATATTGAAATAAATCACAAAAAAATAATAATTTGAGAGTTAAATGGAGCTTGGATGTGTATAAATGAGTTTGTAAAGAGATTATATGATTTTATGAGTGATTTATAAAATTTTGGTCAGATAGTGATTCGCAGATGTTCACCAGATATTTTCTGGATGTTACCTATATTTTCTGCAGATATTTTTCGAGAGATTCACGCACAAGTCTGCGCGTGCTCCACGGTCGCGATTTTAGATTGGAAAAATCGGTTTTTCATTCCCCAAATGAAAAATTGGCGATTTCACCAGATTTTTCCTCTGCTTTTCTTCACCGATTAGGCCGAAAACCGATTTTGCCGATATATAAACAGAAAAACCTATTTTTGTTCACTGGATACAAATCAAAAAAGGAAATATAATATTTGATTCGCCTTGGGTATCTCATTTGCTTCATAACCTCCCGAAAATTAAAGAAGTCGGTAGCCGCACCACACTCGTGACGATAACTTCGGCGGCAACCGCTTAGGAAATCACGTGATTGGGAGGATTTGCGGGGAGATGGGGAATCAGCTCTTCTAGGAAGGCTCAGGCGTAGCATCGGGTCGGGAGAGGTAATGGAAGTAGCGGTGTCTAAGCCTGCGCCAGGCTCGCTTTTCGGCTATAACATTCTCGGACTCGAGCACGGAGGATGCCAGCACCCCACGATGATCCTTTGGTAATAAGGGCGGAGTGCTTGTACTCAGCTGCCATCCACCCAGGGTCCTTATCGACAATGGGAGTTCAGCTAACATCATCTTCGCGTAGGCTTTGACGGGATGGGCATCGGAAGGGAGAAGTTGGAACCGGTCGGCACCACTGCGAGGGTTCTGCGGAGAAAGTGCTGCCGCCCCCCAGGTCGATACGGCTGGTGCTCACTTTGGGAGACCCCCCGTGCCAGGCAACAACGGCGGTGAGGTTTCTCATAGTAGATGCCCCATCTGCTTATAACATGTTACTAGGCAGACCCTCTCTCAACGCCATAAAGGCCATCCTAAAACACCATGATGATCAAGTTTCTACCACCCGGGGTGGGAGTAGGAATGGTTCGAGGAGACCAGTGCGTGGCCAGGGAATGCTATTCGGCATCCATAAAGCAAAAAGCGATCGACAACATATCGTGGAGCGAGCTGACATGTAGCGAAATTAAATACCCGACCTAAGCCCTCGGAAGAGTTGGATCCTGTACAGTTTGACGATAACCCTGAACACCTCGCCTACATCGGCTCTAAGCTTGGAGAATTTCAAGCCCTCTTACCCACTTCTTGAAACGGAGATAAGGATCTTGTGCGGCCAGAGCGGGAGGATATGGGAGGATTGATCCGCGTGTCCTCACGAGACTAAACGTCAGTCCATCCTTCAAAACAGTCAAGCAAAAAAGAAGGAGTTTCGCTCTAGAAAGACAAAAAGCGATCAATGAGGAATTCGAGAAAACTCTCACTCGAGGCGGGAAGAGCGTGGTGGTGATGGTTGTGAAACTATCGTACTCGTAAAAAAAAAGCGAAGCTGACAAATGGCGACTGCGCCGACTTCAGCAGCGTCAGCGAGGCATGCCCAAAAGTTAGTTTCCCTCTGCCACGGATCAACCTCATAGTAGATGCCACAGCTGTCCATGAACTCCTTAGTTTCATGGATGCTTTCTTCAGCTCTGACGAGATCGGCATGGATCAGAGATGACCCGAAGGGCCTCATTCGTCGCGAGGCTAGGGACCTGTTGCTACTATCGGTAATGCCCTTTTGGGCTAAAAGCGTAGGCACACTACCGGAGGTTGGTGAGTGGAGATATTCTGAAGCAAATAGAGGCATCCATGGAGGTATATAGATGACATGTTGGTGAGAGTGTCCCGGCCGAGCTCCGCATGGCTCATATGTCGAAGCATTCGGATCAGGTATGCGGGTTGATCAGATTAAATCATTTTTGGAGAATCGTGGAAAATTCTTGGGTTTATAGTCAACAACCGAGGAATTGAGGCAATCCAAACAAGATAAAAATTTATTACTCGACATGCATATAGTTAAACATAAAGAAAGTCGATGTCTAGCGGAAGAATAGCCGCGTTAAGCGGGTTGTGTCCAAGGCCGCGATAAATGGAAGCCCTTTTTTCGGGTTCTAAAATCTTTTCAATGGGATACACATTGCTAAAGGCGTTCGACAATGAAAACTTATGACTCCCCCATTGGTAAGCCCCTCTGAAGGAGACTCTTACTTTGTACTGGCGTTTCAGATTTCTCGACCCGGTAGTCCTTATCAAAGACCAGACGATGCATCAGTCTACTATTGCGGTGAGAGCTGAGGGCGAAGAAGTATCAAGGGATGGAGAAACTAATCATAGGCGTTAGTAACGCGGCACGACTCGCCCTTACTTTGAAGCTCATACCATTGAAGTCCCGACCGGAATACTGATAGGCAAGTGCTACCTGAGCCGAGACCTCGGGAAGATTGATGAAGTGGGCCCATAGAAGTTGAGCTGGTCCGACATCGGATATAAACCAAAAGCGCAATAAGGCGGAGTCTTGTGATTTGTCATGAAGTTCACCCGGCGAGCTTGTCGAGATCTGCGACGGCCTTCGACCTCCGGGTTGGAGGCTGTTCGTGGGGCAGGCCGCTGTGCTGAGGAGCGGTCTTGGGGCTAATTTTGACCTCCCGAGGAAGGAATAGATGCTCGAGTACTTTTTCAGTTTGGGCTCCAGCCTCGACAACGAAGCCGAGTATGAGGCCGTCATCGCTGGACTCAACATCGCCCATTCAATGGAGGGGTTGACTATTAGCTTAGGGTATGCGCGACTCCCGAGTTGGTGAATGAAAATAGAAGACACCTACGAGGTAAGGTGAAAAATGATCCTATACCTCAGAAAGGTGCGGGAACTACTGAGGAAGTTTGTGCTAGTTCAGGTCAGACACATACCGGACCAGAGGAATTCCCGAGGCGGATGCCTAGCAAAGCTGGAAACTGACCTCCCGAAGATCTCGTGGTATTGCCTTTGTCGAGCACCTTACTTGAGCCCTCTATGAATCTATGTGAGAGTCTCCCTTTCATGTAAGGCCGAAGAGCTAGATGGACCCCATTTGGGACTATTTAATAGAAGGACTGCTACCCAACGACCCGAAGAGCTACAAGCTTAGGGCGAGGTGGTGAGTTTACTTTTTCATCGAGCGTTTACAAGCGAGGTTTTTCACCATCTCCGGCGTGCATCCTTGAGGAAAGGCAGGAGCTACGTCTTGAGGGAAGTACATGAAGGTGTATCTTGGAAATCACGCCAGACACAGTGATTGGACATATTAGGACCTACGCCCGTGGAGCAGAGCCCAGACAAGTTATCCAGCATGTGAGTCGTTCTTTCACCAAATGGGCCGAAGCGGGAGCCTTTTAGCTCTTATCACGGAGAACAAAAGATCACATGACTTTGTTTGGTGTTCCATAATTTGCGAGTTTAGTGTCAGAGAGAATCTGGTGTCAGACAATGGAAAGCAATTCGATAACCTTAAGTTCAAGGATTTTTGTGTCGAGCTCGGGATCAAGAACTACTCTCATCAGCTCATCCTCGATACAATGGGCGAGGCGGGAGTCACCATGAGAGCCCTTAAACGACGTGAAGCCCGGTAGAGAAGATCTTAAAGGCAAATGGGTAAAATACCTCACTGGTGTATGGGCATATAAAGACTACGTATAAGTCTGCAACTTAGGAAACCCCGTTCGCTCAAAGCTTTTTGTGATGAGGCGGTGGCCCCTGTGTCGAGATGGTTAAAGTCACAGGATCCCAGTGTAGCTATGGAACTTATAGGCCCTCAGCTTTAAAACACCGGACCTTCTAGATGAAAAGCGTGATCGGGTCTAAAGCGTCGCAGAAAGTACCAAAGGAAGGCGGTAAGGTCTCACGACAAAAGAATCCAGGCCAGGGAGGATTCTGAGCACACGCGACTAGTCTTAAAAGCTCGTACCTGCGAGGAAAATCCTTTATGGAAAATTGGGGCTGGCGAGGCCCCTATATCGTATCTCGTCATCAAGCTAGGGTATTACGAACTCCGTGGAAGAAGGAAAGTTCCTCTCATTCTTGGAGCAACAGCCAAGCGTTTTTATCCCGAGTGAACCTCGGTTATGACTTTAATAAAGAAACCATCATCGGCTTTAGGATGGCCCGGTCTGTGTTTGTTGATTATTACTTTGTTTAATATCCTCATAAATAAAAGCGAGACACCTCGGTAAAGAAAAACGAGCGACAGCGGGGAACAAATGAAAGTTACACATCAGAATACACAAATTCATGCCAAAAGGAATTTTCTTTATTTCGATGAAGGTACAGTGATTACAATCGGCGGTGCCATCCATACATATCGGGAATAAATAGTACAAGCGGTTCCCTTAGCAGGGAAAAATCTCAAGAAGAAAGGGAGGAGAGAGGAAAGAGAGGAAGAGAGTGTGAGCGAGAGGGAAGGAGGAAAGGAGAAGAAGAAGAAGAAAGAGGAAGAAGAGAAGGAAGAAGGAAAATGGAGCGGGTACTAAAAAATTGCAAGCTCCCCATATTCACTGGCATGGGGTTAGGAATAACATAACTTCCCATAAAGGGAAACTAGGGAACCCTAGGTTGCTATTCGAGGAAAAATCACAAATCATCGGTTCACTTAGTAGACAGGGTTTCTGACCCGTTTTCGGCCTCGATCGATCAATACACGCATCGACTGTGCATAATTTTTCACAAAATCGGCCGTGGAGCAGCCCGCAGTGCTCCGACAGATTTTCAAGAAATTGTATCAATTCGGTCCCAAGGTTTGGGGCCAGATCAAAAGCAAACCCTAACGGCCTCATTCGACTCGAGCATTCGTAAACACTTGAAATGGGAATGAAACTCAAGAGTAGGGGAGAAACCCACCTCGAGGATTTGTCTAAACTCCTTAAATCTGGTACCGCAGAAGCCCTCCTTATGCGACGGTTCTCCTTCTTGTCCAAAATGCCGACGGTCGGATGTGTATTTCTAGAGAGAATGAAGACCTTCTCGCTAAACTCGACTCAGTTTCGTTTCAACGACCTACGCATCCCAAAAATCTGCTCCCCAGTTTTACTTTATTTCAACATTTGAAGAGATGACAATATTCCATTATTTTGTTTTCTAGTGACTTAAACAATTCCCAAAATGCCTATTATGTCCCTTCATTTCCAGTTTTGACATTCGGCACTATCTCGGCCGTTCATTTTCATCGTTTCTCTACTCCTTCACTTATGGAATATGGTACTTGTTATGTGACCGTCGCGCCGAAGAGTGGATTTTGTGGCACGAGAAGCGTGCCTCAGCGTGTAAATTCCGACTATCTCGGGTCGACGAAATTTTATGGTTTGGCTAGATTTCGAGGCGATTCCAATGATGAAATCGTTTAGTCATCAGAGATATAGAGAATAAATTGCAGTTTTTAACCCGAAATTAACAATTTGTAATCGAAATTACGATTTTGCCCTTTTTCGAAATTGGAATTTCGGGTCTTACGAGGCGAAGTCCTACGATCTGCCCCGAATGGAGCGACTTGGCCCATTCTCAAATCTCTTGTAATACCAGTGATCCCGAAACTACATATCTAGAAGATTGACATTCGGTCTCTCGACTCATCACGGTCTCAACCTTCTGCAGGTCCATGACAAACTGATGTCGATGTCCGTGTCCCAAAAATCTCCTCGATAAGCAGAAAACTTGCACTTCTTGAACTTGTCTGGTGATGGTCTCTCGACAAAGCTGTAAAATCCTCAAGTGATACTCATGCTCCCTCGTGGGAGTAGAAACAGATATCATCCACAAAGACTACGACAAGTACAGTCTAAATAGGGTTGGAATATCCTATGCATGAGACTCCATGAATCTTTGGCTGGCGCATTCGTCAATCGAGGCATCGCAGTAAACTCCAGAAAGTTCCACGTACGTGTCCTAAGCGTCTTGGGATATCTGGCCTTCCTAACCCTCGGTGATGGTAACGGTCTGAAGGTCTATCTTGGAAGTAGACTGCGCTCCTCTCAGCCCGATCAAACAAGTCATCGATCCTCGGTAATGAGTGCAGGTCTTGATGCGTAACCTGTTGGTATCTGTAGTCAATGCAGTGGTCGAAGGGTCTTGTCCTTCTTCTTTACCAAAACGGAAATGGAGCACCCCATGGTGAGTGCTCGATCCTAGCCCAGAGCCCACACTATCCATTGGCTCTGTAAATTTGGACTCACGAGTTCTGTGACTCAATTGGTGCCATCATGGAGTCATAGAGATGGGTGAAGCACGAGTGTAACTACGTCTGCAGAAGTGTACTACCCTACAATGGAGGTAAATCGGGGTAAGCTCATCTGAAAAACATCCACATACTCGCATACTACTCGGTAGATCTAAGTGCGGTCTCTCCTCATCCTCCCGGGGTATGGCTCGCTAGCCAACCAGCTAGCTAATCCACGACACGGACTCATATCTTGTATGGGAGTAAATATCATGCTTGTCTCACTGAAATACCACCACGTGCAGATCCTGGCGTGTAGGCGGCGGTAACCTCTGCGCTCCTGATCGATCGCGACCATGGTGTCAGGCTGATGCATCGAGGATGACATCGAACTTTGAAGCATATCCATGATCCTGGAGGTCCACTATGAGTAGAGTCCAGGATCTGCTTCATAGCCTTGACATATCATCCCTATTCTCGCCTAATCCTAGAGGAGAACTCACTACAAAGGCTCCTCTAAGATCTCCGAGGAGTCCTTGCCCATTTCACTGCGTAATTTGAGGCCTCACTCTCTGGCTCGAACACAGCTAGTCTAATCTGGTAGTGTCGGAAATTAATCTCCATAACCTCACAACACCTTCTTGTTCTGTATAAGCCAATGCGCCCTTGTGGGTCTCCTCCCCCTGTGAATTTCGGGGATGGTAATTAAACCTACGGAGGTTACTGGAGCCTCCTTGACTACTTGCACCGGCTGTACCTCATTGTAGCCATGATACCTACAGCCTCTACAAAGGCCTGCTTATCAAATACTGGTGGTGCCTGACCAATACCCTGTGGACGTCCTCTACGTCCTCGTCCTCGACTAGCCATCTACGTATTTCCAATGGCGGTAAGTCATTTCATTTTCATTTCGATCTAACTACTTGATACTCATGCCAATTACTAATAGACTTAACAACCATGGTCAGTGATTCATTTTCCTAAGTTGGCGCTAAATTCCAACCACTCAATTCATTTATTTCAATATAAAATTCTAAGTGTTCTTAATTTCCTTTGGTATGCAAACCCACTAGGTCATAGTTCCTAACCTTAGCATTCACCCTTTTCTATACGCATTACACCATGCATATAATTTCTATAACCACATTATGCGATCTGAGTTCATATATCATACCGTGTATATATTCTCTGTAATTTGAAACATAAAATCAAGCAATCAAAACATACAACATTCATTCATTATCTCGAAAGGGTGTAAATCTGACCACGAGACACTATTCATACAGAATCGGTTTATACGCTGTGTACATTTTACAGTGTCTGAGGCAATCAGTCTCTATTTAAAACATTTTTATCAACAAAAATTTCATTTTTGAAAATTTTATTTTTCGAAAATTTTGTCTAATTTTATTTGATTTTATTTTAATAATTAAATATTTCATTTTTTTTTCATTTTTGTTTCGTTTTTTTCCGACTATTGAAACACCCCAACATATCCATGTTTTTCATTCATGCCAATACATCAAACAAACTTAGCGTAAGTTTATTTATTTGATTTTTCATTCTCCGTACACCAAAATAAACTTATAAAAATTTATTTTCTTCACTTTTTCTTCGATTTACAACACAAAATATTTGAAAACCATTTTCTCTTTTTTTTTTCATTTCTTCCGGCTATTGGAAGAGATACAAAAAAAATAAAAAAATAAAAAAAATATATATATATATATATTTTCATTTTGAGAATACTCAAATAGAATTTTTTAAAATTTATTTTAATCAATTTTCTATTGATTTACCTTGTAAAACCTTAGAAAATTATTATCTTCACCTCATTTTTTCCACTTTAACTTTGGACCATTTTGTCTAAAATCTCCCCCAAACCTCTTGATCCAACACTAAACCTAGTGTTCAACCTTAAATTTTAATCAAAATCTCATTATCCTACAAACCAAATAAATTGAACACTAATTTATTTCATTTAGTTTCCTTTTCCAGTTTTACTCACTGTAAAACTCTCAAAATGTTCTAACACCTTAAAATTTTATTAAAAATTATATTTTGTCATCCAATAAACCAAATAAATTGATTACAATTTATTTCATTTTCAGTTTACACACTGTAAACTCCTAAGATTTGTTTTCCAACATAATAAGTGCTAATCACCTAAGCACCCAAACATCATAACATATCACAAACCATGTTATAAACATCATTCACATAACATACAACTCATGTGTGCATAATCACACATCAAACACCATGCATGCAGTGTTCTATTCCCGTGATTTCCTAGGTAATCTCATACCTTCGCCGAGACATCAAACCCTCCAAGTGGTGATGGCTACCCAAACTAGAGCTCCTAGGTATTCGTATACTGGCTCGATATCAAACTATGGCCAGCGCACGAGAGCCGAGTCAGTTATTTACCCGTCAACCCGCGGAATACCGGGTGAATCCGGGTGACCGACATTTTCACAATCGGACCAGTATCCTTTGTGGGGAGCTGCAGTACAAAGCACATATAGCATCCCGAACATCGATATAACGATAACATGGGTAAAAGCGACCACTTGGGCCCATAAACAATACTCATAAAACATATATATCCAACTATATCCAATAGTTTCAAAGAGTTCAAATTTTACTCTTATACAACATATATTAAAATTAGAGGAATTCTAGCCATGTCATATCATAACCCAGAAGCCCGCAATCCAGACTTTCTTCAAAGCTGGAGTCTGCAGGATGGTAGTTTCTCCACACGCTCCGCATGCTGTAAAATAATATCCCTCGACGGGGTGAGCTAATGCTCGATGGTGGAATCACCTAAGTGGGCTACTCTCCCACCTAAGTGCATATGCAATGCTCCAAGTAAACACACATTCAAAACAAATGCATGATCCTACTTGGATATACAGCTGACCATCTCGTACCACAGAGTCCTCCAGACTCCCTCACACTCGCCTAAGCCTCGTATAGAAATTATTATGCTTATTTGTGGACAACCCTGGAGTGAATATATATATCAATTGGAGCCGTCTCAGAGCGATTGATATTGTTATGGATCTCTCAGTGTATATCAATTGGGCCGTCTTCGACGATTGATATTTTTAGTATGGACTACCCTCCGATAATTATCATTTTTTTTAGACAACCCTCCGAAACCATTCTCTCTAGACTCACCTCATGCACTCACTCCTATCGTCCTAGAGTGTCCCAGTGCATATGGAATGCATGATGTCAATTCCATTATAGTCTATCACACATGCGAAATATATAAACGTGCGTATATTCGCATAAATTTAAATCATGATCGTATTTATGTAATTTCACATTTCATCTCATCAAAATTAGCTCACATGGGCTAATGATCAAACACGAGCAATTCTACTTGAATTACTCGACCAAACACATTAATTCACAAAAATTATTTTGTGAACACTATTCTCGGGAATAGTGAAGCCACCGATTTACTATTTCGAAAAATCTGATCGTCGGTTCGCACAGCAGGCATTTCCACGGCCATTTAAAACATTTCAATCAATACATGATTTATAGCATAATTTATGCCATTATCACCCAAACAACCCCATCACGCTCACTGGCGGCACATTTTGGTTTTAATAAATTCAATCAATTCGGTCCCAAGTTTTGGGGCCGTCAACTGACCGTTCGAGGCCTCGAAGCCCAGCCAAAAACATTGTAAAACACTTAAATAAAATGTAAAACCCAAGTAGGGAGAAGCCCTACCTCCGCGAGTTTGTCGAAGCGCTCCTCAAATCAGTGCCAGCGTGGAGTCTCTCCGGCGTAGAGCGGGTTCCTTTCTTGTCGACGGCTGCCGACGATCGGATCTCCCGATTACAGAGAAGGAGGGTCCTTCTCTCTCTAAACCAAAAGAAATCAAGCTCGCGCATCTAATCCTCTTTCAATTCTACGTTTTTGCCTTTTTGCCTTTTGAATAGGCGACACTATTGGACATTTTGCTCCTTTAATTATCATTAAGCTTTTCCCATTAATACCCGATTATATGTCATCCCCTTTTCCCGGTTTTGACATTGGCACTATCTCGGCGTCATTTTCATCGTTCTCCTGCTAAATGCCTTATGAGCGCGTAGTGCGTGTTATATGTGACTTTCGTCGCATCAAAAATCGTTTTACGGCACCCGAAATGCGATGCCTCAGCGTGCCAACTGTGTCTCGGGTCGACGAGTTACGGCGTGCTAGCTAGATTTTGCTGACGATTCAGCGGTGAAATCCGTTTCATCGTCAGGATCTAGAGAATAAATTTCGGATTTTGGCGAAATTACGATTTAAATAGCCGAAATTACGATTTCGTAGCCCGAGTACGATTTTGCCCTTTTCCGAGAAATTGGAATTTTTCAGGTCTTACAAACACATATATTTCTTATTATCAGTAGCACGCGAGATTTATTACCTTTCGAGGTTGAGGGCAAGTGCACGAGGCGTAAAGGTCATCTCACGAAGAGCATCTCTCGGAGAAATAGCACATCTGAGGACTTATGTTGCAGGGCAAAGGGTCGTCGGGCTGGCGCTGAGCATAATATAACCATCTCGGGAGAACATTACGCCTTTAGAGACTTATGCGCTTTGAGGGTGAAAGGGTCGTCATTTAGCCATGAGGCATAATATAATCATCTCAAAGGAAAAATAATGTAACTTTTGTTCGGGCATTTTGAGCAAGGGTATAATCGTCTCATTATAAGGAGATCTACCAAAATTACTTCGTAAACATGGAGAAATACCTTTATCAAAAAGTTGGGCAAGAGAGTTTTCCCAAGTGAACACACTTCAGGGCTGCTAGGCTTCTATGGCCCGAGGTCTGCAATGATGCAGGTCTTGGTCGTCGAGGCATAAGGGCTGATATGTCTACCTTGATCGCTAGAGGCTACACATGCAGCCCGGGGCCATGAGACTATCTAAAGTGCCAGGACCTGCAGCAGATTAGAAAATTGTGATCTACGGAATATGACTAGCCATTTAGCGGAAAGCGACCGTAAAGACGTTGCGGTGATCCTCCCGTATGGGGTAGGGGTGGTGTTCCCTCTCGAGAAAAGGAGAATAATCATCTCGTAACATGGAGATTGGCTTGTGGGTGGCATGAGGACGGCGAAGTTGTGCATGGACTCGGACGCGAGTTCCAGCTGGGCGATTGGGACGTCCAAGCGATGCATGGTAGGCGGTATCCCAGGAGAGGAAGGCGATAGAGGCATTTGTGAGAGCGGCGTTTTCTTAGAGTAGGCGTTGGCCACTAGGAAAGAAGCCCAGCTAACTGGCGATGGGAGTCATGCTGCTCTTTAGTCGTTTGTCACAGCAGCGACAGGCATTGGTCGATGGGGGCTCAGCGAAGGTAGGTCACCCGTTGAGAAGTTAAGACTAAGCGTCTTGATATCTTAGTCGCAAAGAAGGTGAATTAGATTCCCACATACGGCACCAATGGAAAGGTCTTGGCTTTCCACAAAGTAGATCGTGACAAAAATTTCAATTCTTCTCCTTTTGATCGGTCGGGGATGTTACAAGCGTAATATTTAAATAGGACATTTATTGGTGCTTTACTCCCTTACTTTATACTTTCACTATCATATTAATCTCATACCATAAATTTCCTTATAACGCGTGCTCCTGTGGTCCGTCACGCGCTAGCCGCTCGCTCTTTCTCATGCTCGAGGTGGTTTATCTTATTGTGTGGTCGAGATCACCCTTCCGATTACACGAGGTTGCGAGATGGGGTTCTTTATCCGATCTTCTCTGTTGAGCTCGGGTTTACTTTATCTCATGCAGGGTGTTTTGTTCGGTCCGAGCACATGATCTCCTAAGGCCAGGGTGGTTGAGGTTATGTATGCCGATCCTTCTTGCATGCCGAGCTTGTGTCACTCACATGATGCCACGTGATCGGGTTCGGATCACCCACATGAAGGTCACACGAATGCCACGTGTGTTGTAGCTTATCCCATTCCAACAATGAACGGTATTTTATATGGAGAGATTGATAAAAATAGAATTTTATATTTTAATAACAGAGTTTCAAAAAGCTATTGTGGCTTTTCATATCAGAAATTGTTTATTCCTAATAAGTTATAAGCAAGGATCAAAATATGTCGGTAAATGCGGATATATCGATAATAATTGGATTTTACGGAAATCTCGGAAATATCGGTAAAATATCGGTGGATTTTTACAAAAAATATCGATTCGATTTAAAATTTTTCATATTTAATTATATAAATGATAAGAAATGATTCATATATTAATTAAGGTAGATTAAAATTAAATGGATTAGTAATTATTAAATTAAATATGTTATATTTAATATATTATTGAATATTATTATGTTAAGAGAAATTATTTATTTGTTTTATTTATTATTATAAATATGTAGATAATAAGGAGATTCAAAATATTATATATTATAATTTTAAATTTTAAATGATATTATTTTACTTCTTTTCCTTTTCAAATTAATATTTGATTTAAGAAGTATTATAAGTTATTATATAAAATAAAAAATAAAATAAAATATTATATGTCCAGGATAAGTGGTAGGGATTATGAACAAATAAATAATAAGCGAATATAAAAAAGTTTTACTTATTTACATATATAATAAGTGCAATATGAATGGCTTAGTGGCTAGAGGTGCCTTCGAGGGCATTTTGGTGGAGTTCGAAGCTATACAGAAAGCCATTTTGATTTTTGGAGTTAAAGAACAAAAGGAAAACAGGGGAAAAATGAAAATACTTGAAATGTCGGAAAATGCCCGAAAAAATCGGAAAATCAAAATTTCGGTGGAGATATTTTGGCCCAGTCTCCCTTAGCCGAAATTTACCCCCTGTTGGTAGGAAATTTCCGACATTTGTTCCACGAAGTTATAAGATATGATTAGAAATTTTCTTAAACAACTTATTAGAGATGATTGGGGTGAATCAACTTTAACTATAAGACATGATAAGTGATATAAAATAATACACGTATATATAGAATAAGAGACCAAAATTTAAAAAAAAAAAAGACAAAGGTTACCTTAGGTTCTAAAGTTTTATTTCTAGTGATTTATTTTATTTTTTTTTTTAAAAAGGAATTTCAAGTGATTGATTTAGTTTATACCACATAATTGCATATGAAATAGTAAAAATATTTATTTTATTTCATCCATACCTATAAAATATTTAAAAAAATCCATTTATGATAAAATAAAGCACTTGCATTAGGATTTTAATTAATAATAAAATTAACAAATTTTAATAACCATAGTAAATCCTAAGATATCTCGTAATCTTTAATAAGCCTTAAATTCAAAAATTTAGAAATAAAATTTATATGATAAAATGATTTTTAATAAAATCAGTGAAGATCACGTAAAATTTACATTTATAGTTTAATAAGTAATGAGAGTCATTAACTATTTAAAATAATAAATATATTATTTTCTTGAATTTTTCAAGACAATGACTATTTTTTCCGTAAATATGGAGAAGGATAAAATAGAAATTTTGATATATATATTTTGAAAGCTAATCACTTTTAATACATTGTAGTAAAGCAAACTATCATTTAATTTTGATATTTTAATATGTTTACTTACATTAAAATATTTTTTCTCTTAACTTTTTCTGTTAGCCTATTTTCTTTAAGCTCAATGATTTTTTTTTGTCATTTTGAAATCGTCTCTTTACATCTCTTTTCATCATTTTTTTTTAATAAAGTGGTCATTCCACATAGATATAGGTTGTTATTTGTTTTTTCGTGATTTAGTTGTTACCTTGGTAGGTGTGCGATTATGATTGTCTTCGTTCGTGTCACGATTATCATTATCTTAGGACGGTGGTGGTTGTGTCATTTTAGTACAATGTTTTGGTTTCGTCATCGTGGTGCATCGTTTAAGTTGTGTTTGAGCGATTTAGGCGGAGTAAATATTATGATCAAGACAATAAATCAAATCAATGATCGACAATATGTTGCAATGTTGTGAATTGTGCAACAATGATGATAAGAATCGAGGAAGAAAAACAAGAATAACACAATACACAGATTTTACGTGGTTTGGCATTATGTTTACATCCACAGGAACGATGGCTCAAAATTTTACTATCACTGAAATAGGGTTAAATAGGAAGAGGGTGTTTATAATAACTTTGAATATAATCAAATTACAAAATATACTTTATAATTTATAAATAATGGGAGCTTGCCTCGCACTCTGACTAAAGTGAAAAATAAGCCACATGTCATAACATACCAAAACTAAAGTCATAGGTGTGAATCCAGTCACAATGATAATATTAATAGACTTAACTATCAACAAATGTATAGGATCTGAGTCAATTCTTAATAGACTTAACTATCAAATGTATAGGATTTGAGTCAATTCATTATACTATTAACTTGGATACTGTTTCATCCTTTATGTTTTTTTAATGATTTTGATTCTATATTTATATACATGTATTACTAATTTGAATCAATAAAATTATATATAAAAATTACAGAAGCTAGGGGTCTATGGGAGGCTCTCTCTTGGATCAAAAATATGAATTTCTAGAATGTCATATTTGAAACCAATTCTCAAGCGGGTCTCAGCTATACGAGGAGCAGGTTTCATTTGAAAAATGAGTTTGTTTCCATTATTTCTAGTTGTTTAGATGCGCTAATGAGGTAGCACATAGGCTAGCTACAAGTTCTCTCTCACTTTTATGCTTCTCCAATGTATTGGGCCCGAACCTCATAGGTTCATGCAACTGTTTATATCTGATACAATGGAGTAATGAAATATTGAAACAAACTATTGAAACGGTTATTTATTTATTTATTTTTGAAGTAATCTATTGAAACAGTTATTAAAAACTATTTCATGATGCTCATAGAACAAGAAACTTATTCGGGACCTGTATGATTTTCATCATTCGGATGCTTAATTTTTTTTGGAGGTAGAAAAGTAGCAAACGAGATAGGCAACGTGAAAATACTAAGAAAGAAAATGAAGAAAATATAATTGAAGAAAATTAAAAAATAGAGTTTTAAATTAATTATATATGTTTTATTCAAACTCATTTTATTTATTTATTTCTAATATATAAGATTAAAAATTTTAAAAATAGGCAAAATTTTGAGAAATATTGATTATATTTGATTTTCTTTTGTATTTTAAGTAAAAAAATTTCCACACGATTATAGTTTAACCTTTTTGTGTTTTCCATGAAATAATTTTATTCTTTAGATCCAAAGAAAGAAGAAAAATGGCAAAAAATCGTTTAGCACAAATCTAAGATCAAGAAAAGAAAAATGGCAGTTCTGCCTACATTATTACTGAAGATAACAATCGATCATCGGAGAAAAAAAAAGAACTAGCTGGGCATCATAAGGAAGAGCCAAGCTCATGCGTCATGACTCCTGCTTGAGTATGCTATTCTGGCAGTATACAGGGCCTTGGGTTGGATACAGTAACTCTTTGTCGTCAAATCATCCTCTCGGCGATCCGCCGCTTGGCGCTATAGACATTCTGGAGCAATTGAATCGAATCCTCCGTCTTCCTCATCCACGTCATCTGGTCGGCTTCCGCTCGGCGGCCACCACTCTGCACACAAGCATCTCTCTTGGCGTTCATGAATCGAACTTCGTCTTGATGTCGTCGGAATCGTGGCGTGTGCTCTCGGTGGTGGATAGCATGGAGATTCCGTCCGATTTCGCAGCGAGGAATCAGCACGATGATCCGCGGATGCGCTCACGATGCGAGGTAGTTTCGCAGGCGCGGGTTTCCTTTGCTGAGTGCGGAGCGTTCAGGCGGTGAAACCTAAGGAACTCGATTGCCGTCGGTGATGCACCTCTCGTCAGCTACTCCGGGCGCCCATTGTTCAGCGCCTCTTTTGATTTAGCGTGCTCATGCTCCTCGAATCTCCCAATATTTGGTAATTTGTTGATTTTCAAGATCAGGTGAATTTTCGGTGTCTTCTCGATTGTCGATCCAGCGGGTTTTAGATATGATTAGGACTATGTTATTCCGGAATCTCCGTCAATGACTCTGGCAGCGTGTTTCGCGGTTTGATCTTGTTCGAGACTATCACGGTTTACGAAAGATTTATGATCAATGTGCTCACGAAACCGTGTGTTTGAGTTTGATCTTGACCGAGACTATCGCGGTTCGAAAGATTCGCCGCCTGCCAGGACACGGGAAATATATCGTTAGGAGAGGGAAAATCGGACTCCGAGGCGAGTCTGCAGAATTCGGAGTGCATAGGCATGCGCTGGGTCTGTCATGGCCGCGCCGCCTCCTCAGCCTTCGTTGAGCCTCCCGGGCACAACCGTCTGAGGCCCAGTAAAGATCTTCATGAGGAGACTCCACGAAGATGATATAGAGTTTCGCCGTCTCCTCGAGAAGAACTTGCTACTACAAAATGATTTAAATGGCCATTAAAAGCTTGAATCTCCTAAGATTTCTAACGCCACGGGCGTGCATATATAATACGTGACGATGTAGCAAAAGAACAAAAGGAAAAAAATTTCATTAAAATCCACGGTTAAAACCAAATCTAAATTATTATTTTGAATAAAAATTATAATATGATGCTTTATTAGAAAACTTAATTTAAAAGAAAAATCAAGATATCATTAAAAATCTATTAAATGGCCAGTTTATTTAGAATTCTTAGAATAGACAGAAATCTCCAATTATTATTTTCTTCTGTAAGAATGCTTTCCGCAATTTTCTTCTAAAGGGAACATCATTTTGAAATTTGTGGCCCCAATCCCGGGGTGTCCGTTGACCACCCCGTCAGCCGCGAAATCTACATGTCTCATGTCACTTGAGACCATATATGTTCAAAAATGGCCACTTGGGCCTGTCATGCTCATAAAATGTATATTTTTTATACAAGAATTTGTTACAATTGTATTTAAGTACAATTTATACAAAGAATTGGGTCTGTGAGAATTTTACAAGAAAAGCAGAAAAATACAAGATCAGGCAGATTTGTATTTCTTAGCCTCTAAGGTCCGGTCGTCCATCCCCAAGTCGTCTTGATTGCCTAAAATAGTCCTGACGGGGTGAGCAAAGCCAGTGGGAATTTTCCTACTTGGGTTACTCCGCTAAGTGCGATGCGATGGCACACGAACATACAACTCATGCTAATATATCACTCATGCATATATTAACAATTTTAAATCTCATACATCATGTTGTGGAGTTTATAATAATAACACAAACTTGGCTCTACATGGGCTAAGAGCACAATCCATTCGTCTTGGAGCATTACAATTTCACAATCAACATGTTATTCACCCATGGCGACAACACATCACACAAATCACCTGAAGCGGTCAGTGGGTGTCCAAACCACACCAAGGATTTATTCATTGA
This sequence comes from Tetrastigma voinierianum, assembly GCA_016808115.1. Classification (NCBI taxonomy): domain Eukaryota; kingdom Viridiplantae; phylum Streptophyta; class Magnoliopsida; order Vitales; family Vitaceae; genus Tetrastigma; species Tetrastigma voinierianum. The sequence continues at coordinate 589,371 of JAEQBH010001452.1, read as the reverse complement.
TCAGCTTTTTGGGCGAAATCCGCAGCGAATCCGCCTCCAACAAATCACCCATTCTGGACGCCATGAAGCCAAAACAAGTAGGAGAAAAAACCCTGCCTTCTCGGGAGTTTGGTAGAAACTCCTGTCAAGTACTCACCGGCCCTCGACTTGTAGACCAGCTTTTGCCTCTTCTTGTTGGCTTGAGCCGTGGTCAGATATTCGTAGATCTTAGAAGAAGTAGGGCTCTCTGCAAAAAATGGAAGTCCAGAACTACATGCGAGACTCCTTCTCCTCGCGTTTTTCTCTTTTTCCTTTTCTTATTCCATTTTCCCGTTGCTTTTCTTTCTTTTTCCATTTCTCTTTCTCATTTCTCTCGATTTCTCGCCGTTTCTCATTTCTCTTTGCCTTTCTCTCCTTTTGGAGGGTGGCGTGTAAGGTCAAAGTGAGGCACCTCCTCTCACCTTCCTCGAAGCGAACATGTGGTACATCAAATTTCCATCTTTTCTTTTAATTTCTTAATTCTGTATGACATCATGCTCTTACATGGCTCAATGTGAGCCATGGGATCATTCCCTTTTATGGCTAATTGTGAGCCATTACTTTTGATCTCAAAGTGTCGCACCTTGTGAATTAATAATGTGTATCTTAACCTCTCGCGTGTCCTCCAGGCACATGGCCCCTCGAAAAGCGAGAATCCGGCCAGTACAGGTCGACGAAGTGACAGTGGTTGCTAAATTTCGCGGGCGTTCAGCGAGGAAGTCAGTTTGAGTGGCGTCTGGTCTAGAAATTAGGATTTTGGTAGAAATTACCATTTTACTGCTCCTTTAGGGAATCATGGTTTTAGGGGTCTCACAGAGGTCGACACATGAAAATTAATAATGTAACTATTCACCTTTTAAAGGCAATAGTATAGTAGATTTCTATAGTTTTCATTAAAGCCCACCCACCCAACATCTTTTGGAAAAATCATAATTAAGAAAAAAAAAAGGGGAAGGTTTTTATTTTACTTATTAGATATAAAAGCTTTATTTTGTTTTTATTTTTCACAATTCATTTCAAATTTTAGGAGAAGATATTCAACGTTACAATTAAAGGGATGTTAGCATTGCCCTGCCATAGAAATAACTTAATTTTCTCCTTCTTTTTTTTTTTTTTCCTTTTATGTTTTCTTTTTTATATATTACTTTGTAGTGTTGTAACTCATAATTCTCGAAAAATATATTATTGGATGAGTGTATAATGGGTAATAATAAAAACTATACCAAAATAGAAAGCTATTTTGGTTGATCAAAATATAAAAAATAAAAAAAATTTCTTTAAATATTTTACTTCTAAAATTTCCTTTTCGTGGAATATAATTATTATTTTAGAATATTCTGCTATTACGTTACGATCGATATCCTTATAGATTGTTTAACAATATTAATACGAAAATAGTTAAGGTAATACATTAAAATGTACATTTTTATAAACTTAATTGTTATTTAGGAAGATATTCAGCGTTACAATTAAAGGGATGTTAGCATTCTTGCTGCCCGTATAAATAAGCTTAATTTTACTCGCTTTTTTTTCCTTTTATGTTTCTTTTATATATTTACTTTGTAATATCGTTTGTAACTCACTTTAATTCTCAAAAATATATATTATTGGATAGTGTATAATGGGTAATAATAAAAACTATACCAAATGAAAGCTATTTTGGTTGATCAAAATAAAAAAAAAATTAAAAATTTCTTTAATGTATTTGCTTCAATTTCCTTTTTTCGTGGGGTATCTGTTATTATTTTAGAATATTACACGACTACGTTCTAAGCCGGTGATATGTATAGATTGTTTAACAATATTAATACGAAAATAGTTAAGGTAATAAATTAAAATGTCGTTTTATAAACTTAATTATTATTTTGTGGTTTCTCGTGACTTTATTTTTCTAGGAATAAAAATGAAGGCATATCTTTTTGAATTGAAGAGATTGAAGCTTTGGGGAATAAGGTTGAGGTTGACTCGCCAATGGAATAAGTTCTTACCTTGTGAATCTTTTCTTGTGGATGCTCAACCTTTAATCCACTTTTCCTTTTTTTATTGGGCTCTTTTTACCACAATAAACGAAAGTTAGAAGCGTGGAATTTATCCTTTGTTAAATATGGTAGTAGCATCTATGATCATAATACGTTAAAACTAATACCATATCTATTACCATAGTAAGGGTATTTTTTTTTCTTGAAAATTTTGACTTTTTAAATCCTTCTAATTTGATTTTTTGATCATTTAATGGCTCTTCTAACGATAAGCGAAGAATTTGCAGAAATTCATTTGGAATTCGTAATGTTAAATATGGTAATAAGCTAAACTATTACCATAACATATCGAATCACCTATTATCATAATAAAGTTACTATTATGTTTATTCCGTGAGTTTTTCTTTTGAAAATTTTGACTTTTTAAAACCTTCTAATTTGATTCTTGATCATTTATTTATGTACCAGTAATTTTCTATAAAGGTAAAGAAACCAACTTTTCCCATATATATATAGGGATCTCGCCAATTTGCATTGGGCCCGGCCAGGCCCGATCGCTAAGCAGAGAGCTGGCCAGTTAAAGGGCGTGCGGGCGTGGGGGCTTCATTCGGGCCTGGCGGGCACAGTGGGCTGGCCGAATAATGGGCTTTAGGCCCTCCCGGGCTCCCGCCCAAAGCCCGCCGGATGCCCTAGTCCAAAAGCCGCCCAAGGTCCGTCAGGCCAGTTTAGAAGCCAAGCAGAGGCCGGGTCTAGCGTCATGAGGCGCGAGGAAGACGTCTGAGGCCCACACTTAAAAGCCCGCCTAAAAGCCCAGCACTCAGCAACAGGTTTTATTTAAATTGTATTCAAAAGTTAAATAAAAGTAAACTAAAAATAATTCAAATATATCATTTAAATTTTATTAATCAAATATAATTACATTTAGAATTGTGAAAATTTTACATCACTGAAAATAAGTACATTCGCTAGGTTGACACCTACTTATTTGTCAATCATTTGTACTTTTCAACCATAAGAAAATAAAAATACAATATACATTTCCAATAAAATATTTTAATCATTATTTTATGGTGACGGGGAACTATCTTGGATTCATTCATGTCTTGATATTTTTAAGTTCTCTGTATCAGCCACTAGTTCAGCTTCTCGAACATGATCATGAAATCTCTTGTCCGCTAAACTCCAATCTTTTAAACATACTATTGCTTCGATTGCTTGAGGTGACAAATTACATATCTTGCTAACCACTCTTCCACTGCACTAAAAAGAAGCTTACGATGCGATTATGCTCACGAACACAGTTAATACATCCGTCATGGCCAATAGATAACAAGGTATTTAATTTGTTGTTTTTCCACCATTTCACAAATATCAAAATCTTCATTATCTTCAAATGAATTGTTTCTTTCTATTGAGATATCTATCTATATACATTTGTATTATTTGGAGAACCAGTTGTTACCTTTTTTCTACTTTTGAACAATTCTAAAGGGCTTTTATAAAAAGATGAGGAGCTTGTCGTGGATGATGATTTTAACACCCCTTCCCGAGAGAGTGTACAGTACATGATACTGTAGGGGTGTATAAGAGTACCAAGTGTCACATTGTAGTATTTTGGAGACTAAAGTAGGAAATGAAAGTTTATGGAACCCGGGATTTGTGTATGAGAACAAGGGTACAATTGTCATTTAACTAAATGAGGACATGAATGAAAATCATTAAGTGTAGAGATGGGCCACAATACAAATAGCATAAGTTACAATTGAAAAATTAAAGAGATGAGGTCAAATTTCAATTAATGAAAGAAGTTGATATTATAATAATGGGGAAAAACAAAGCCAAAATCATATTTTGGTCTCCCAGCTAGGGTTCCGTAGGAGGAAGGGAGAGGCCAAGAGAAGAATATAGAGAAGGAAGAAGGAGGAGGAGAGAGGTCAAGGTATGTATGTCTTGGAATTAAGTGTATTTTGAGATTGTTCCTCCTTGTCTAGGGTTTTGGAAGAGATCACCCAAATCCTAGATTTTTGTTGAATTCATGTGGGTAAAACCTTAATTAGTATACAATAAACATGGAATCATCACATTTATGTGGTTTATAAGGAATTGGAGGACCTTGGTGAGTTCTTGCATTTTCACCTAGGGTTTTGTGGTTTGAGGTTCAAAGCACTGTTCAGCGGATTGAGTTGTTTGGATGAATTCCATGTTGGTTTTGAGGATTTGTTGTAAAGTAGAATGTTAGGTTTTAAAGGAAATTATGTCAAAATTTGGTAAAACCTAACATTTTGGTTATAGATTAAGTTATAATCATCCAAATGATTGAGTTCCAATTGGTAAACAACCATAAGAGATAGGGCTACAAATGTATAGAAGGAACCAAGACCAAATTGTGGCTCAGAGCTCCCAAATAAGGACTTAAGGTGAGCTCATGTAGCTCACTAATTTTCTCTATTTTGGAACATGGATTTGTAGTGTTTTGGCCATAAGTGGAGTTTCCTCATCCAAATTAGGTGATTCAAAATTCTGGGTAAAATAGAGTTCTAGGGGGAATAAGTTATCTGAGAAGGAAGTTTATGCAAATTGTGAACCCAAAGTGCCCAGAAATTTTTTCTAAGTGGAGCTATGTGCAGATTAATTATGCCAATTTGAGTAATCTAGATATAAAAATATAATAGCAGGTTTTGGTGGTCCAGGTGGAGTGATTCCAATTGGAGAAGAAACCTTAGAACCATAGCTTCAAATGAGTGAAGAAAACAAATTCCAATTTATGGAGTTAAGATCCCAGAAATCAAGGATAACAGTAGGTGATTCAGTGAGTTTAGGTCAGAAGCAATACTGTAACTTGTGTTATGTGGTTGAGGCCTTAGAAGGAAATTTTACATTGAAATTTTAAAGAGATGTATTGGATATATAAAGGACTGATCTGGAGAGTTTCATAATTTTGAAGACCTTTTGAATAATTTTTGGGTAATAAAGTCCATAGAGTATTGTTGGAAAATGGTTACCAAAATGAGTGATTTTTTTTTGTTAGGGTTTTTTAGTGCTCAAGGGTAAATTGTTAATTTGACTTTATATGAATGTTGTATTGTAAAGTGACTGCGTGAAATGCGATTAAGTTTATACGCTATACGTAGGTGATTAATACGTCGTCGTATTCGTTTGAGTATGTAGGCTAAGAAGCAAAGGGAGACAAAGTAGTAGTTTGTGCTCAAGTTTGGGAAACAAGAGGTGAGTGGTATTCTAAACCCTATTTTCCAAATACTATTGTAGTATTATGGCTTGTTTTGCATTGGTATTTAAATGATTTTGATTGTAAACCATGTTTGAAAGGCAAGCAATGAGTTTAACAAGCAAGTAAACGGTTTTGATTTTAAACCATATATGAAAAGCAAATAAGTAATGGTTTGATTCATTCAACCATACTTTTAAAAAGCAAGCAATGAGTTTAGCAAGCAATGGTTTTAACTAAAAAAACCATATTTCAAAAAGAGCAAGCAAGCAAACAAAAGTCTATTTTGTAAAATAGGCCTAACCAAAAATCTAGTCTTAAGCAAGCATCGTCGGAGGAGGTATTAAAATGCGTGCGGTGGTGTTAGAGATTTCATATATGCATTTTAGATTGCACAGTCGGAGAAAACTTAGAACATGCATCATGCATTTAAAAGGAGGCCGTGGCATTCTTGGAGTATATAGGGTTAAAGGCTCTAACTAAATTATGGTGATGGAGACCCGAGTGATTCCACCATATTTATCGGAGAAAGAAGGTGGCATGGGCCAAGGCCCTTCCACCTAGAGTGATGTGGACCCAGGTCCTTCCACTTAGGCAGAGTCGATGCCCGAACTCAGTGTTCACTGGGAATCTGACTATTAGGAAGGCCCCTCCGGTGGTTGATGGTTATAAGCATGTTTATCGGTTTTAAAATCAACCATTGGCGCCGCCGATTGAGCCCGGGCTCCGTGTTTGTTTAAAACAAGCGGTTGAGCCCGGGCTCCCGTTTTTATTCAAAGCATCGCGGTTGAGCCCGGGCTCCCGTGTTTATGAAAGTTTTTAGAAACTTTTAAAGCAAAGGTTTATGGAAAGTTTTGAGAAACTTTCATGAGAAGATTTTGAGTTTTGCAAACTTTCAAGCAAGCGGCTTAATAAAGTTTGAAAACTTTTAAAGTAAAGCAAAACAGAAAAGAAATATTTACGGAAAATATCATGTAAAAGGAAGTTTACAGTTTTTAATGTTTCAGAAAAAACAAAACATTTCTAAAAAAGCATACACTCAGCGAGCTCGTTTGACTCATTATTTTACATTTTAAAAACTATTTTCAGTGCAGTGCAGCGGGAGCAATTTGGAGCATATTAGGATTCTCACGACTTTTATGTCAGTGTTGTAATTAATAATATTATGAAAAATACTTTGAATTTTTATAATGGAGCATATGTATGTGTACATAGATAGTTTTGTGAAAATGTGTAGCTGGAGCTTGAGGCTCTTTTGAAAGAATGTTGTTGGTTGCCATATTTGGAAATGTGTAAATTGTGTATCTGAGGATTTGGGATATGTCTATATCACATTTGTTATCTTTGCCCGAAATTTATAAAATCACAAGTTTAGAAAAGAAAAAAAAATTATACGAGATTTAAGCAAGCAATACGGCAGCTTCACGGAATTTCTAGTCGTTAGGGTAATGGTTGGGAATTTACACGTAGATTGGCCGACACATACACTGCCGATAGTAGGGAGAGGGTGTGACAAAGTGATCATCGAGCATAAGTTGTTATTAAGCATCGTAGTTTTTCGTATACATATTTCTGATCTTGGCAACCATGCATTTCCATTTTAAAGTACATACATATCAAGTAATTCAAAGTATTAAACAGTTGATTTTTTTTATACAACACTATGTCAGGCAGAGGACGTCGAGGTCGTCCTAGGAGAGTCATTCGGGGTTTCCGGCGTCTTGCGATGCACGAGGAGAGATGAGCACATAGTTGGTTCCACTACCACCTCTATGAATCGACCTCCATCGGTAGTCGAATTTGGACCATACGGGCCACTAGAGGGAGCTCAAGTGCCGAGGATTGTTTGAGAGCGGGTGGCACATATTGCACAGATGGTAATAGCGGAGGCCCGTCGACAATCGCGACCTCCACCGCCACTGAGAGTTCTCAGAGAGCACGGGAGGTCGATGGGAGGGTCTGAAGAAAATTTGGCGCTAAGCCATATGATGGCTGATGGTGATCAAAAGCGACTGGTTATGGCTAGGCCAGGAGTAAATAAGGTTTATGGAGTTATGGAATTTGCATGGATGAGCAAAAGTCTTGTTTTCGAGTTTTACGATGGAAGAGCCGGGGCTAAGGATTAGTGGGACGCCATGGAAGGTATCTAATGGCATATCATGGGACCAATTTCAATAGAGTTCAGCGATAGGTTCTTTCCTCAAAGTCATAAGGATTCGAAAGGTGGGCGAGTTCTTGAGGTTAGAGCAGGGAAGAACATGACAGTGTCAGATTATGAGAAGAGGTTATCGGAACTAGTTAGATTGGTTCCATATATTCAAGTTGATGAAGCCCTGAAGTGCAAAAGGTTTTGGCAAGATTACGACACGGATCCAAGTGCATTTATGCAGCGGTTCTAATAATAGATTTGGGGACTTAGTTGGGGCAGCTCTGAGAGTTGAGCAAACGCTACGACCGTGTCGGAGTAGACGGGAAAGTAAGAGTAAGAGGGTGCACCGGGCACGTCAAACAAAGCTCGGGACGATGCAATGAGAAAGAAAAGCAGAGCGAGAGGTTATAGAGGCCGAGGTGCGGGTCGAGGAGCTATCTCTAGTCGGGGATCGTGAGGCCCCGATTTACTGCGAGTGGCACCAGTATTCCTCCTGTATGTCACATGTCGGCGACATGTGGGAGTGTAAGAGATTCGATCTGAGGGTGTTTCACGTGGCCGGGAAAACCATTTCATTAGGGAGTGTCCTCGGTGATTGGTGCGAGAAACATCGATGGCCGGTCTCGCTGCGATTACGAGAGAAATTAGCGCACGGGGTCGTCGGGAGGGGTGTCCCGAGCAGAGGGGCCCGACACGGCCCGCAATTAGAGTTGGCCATGGTAGGTAGAGCGGTGCCCGGGGGATGCGAATGAGCCCAGCACGGGCGGAAGTATGTTGTGACCCAGCAAGATGCGGATGCAGCTCCAGATGTGGTTACTGGTATTATTTCTATCCTTGATCATGATGCTTATACATTAGTGGACCCAGGAGCCACACATTCATTTGCATCCAGGCCTTTCTTAGATCGCTTCCAGATAGAGACCCAGCCATTAGGGTCGTGTGAGAGTTTCCCTTCCGGTGGAGATCAGATTATTCTCGAGGGCGAGTGGTCGGAGATAGTAGAGTTCTGATTGAGGACGGGAGTTTGACGGATCTTATGGCCATAGATGAGGGATTTTGATGTGGTTCTCGGCATGGATTAATTTATCTCGCCATAGAGCCACATTAGATTGTTATAAAGGAAGTAAAGTTGCATAGGCGGAAAATTGGAGTTAAGTTCAGGGAATATGTAGAGTTATCTTCAGTATGATCTGCCATGGCAGTGCGAGAGAAATCTTTGCGTAAGGGTTGTCAGGGTTATCTAGCTTATGTGGTGGAAACAGGAAAGGAGGGGACTCTGGTGGATGAGATTCCAGTTGTTAGAGAGTTCCCAGATGTATTCCCAGATGATATTGCAGGATTACCTCCAGAAAGAGAGGTGGAGTTCACCATTGATTTGATCCCAGGGACTGAGCCCATTTCCATTCCTCCTTATAGGATGGCTCCTACTGATGAGAGAGCTTAAGGCTCAGTTAGAAGAATTGTTAAGTAAGGGATTCATTCGGCCTAGCATATCACCATGGGAAGCTCCAGTTATCTTTGTGAAAAATAAAGATGGGAGTTTCATTTGTGTATAGATTCTGACGCTGAATTAAAGTTACCATCGCTGTCAGTATCCACTCTAGGATGGAGTGAGTTATTCGATCAGCTCCGGGGATCAGAGTGTACTCTAAGATAGATTTGAGAATTCGAGTATCATGGAGTTGAGGTGCGGGGAGGGTGATGTTCCTAAGACTGCATTAGGCACGCTCACGAGGACATTATGAGTTTACGGTGAGTGCCGTTTGAAATGACTAATGCTTCCGTGTGTTGTGGATTTGATGAGCCGGGTGTTCAGCCGTATTTGGATAGGTTGGTCATAGTCTTTATTGATGATATCCTAGTGTTTTCAGGTAGTTCAGAGAAACATTCAGAGCACCTGAGGATTGTGTTGCAGACCCTAAGGGAGCGACAATTGTATGCAAAGTTGAGCAAGTGTCAGTTTTGGCTTGATAAGGTGGCATTCCTAGGTCATGTGATCTCGGTGAGGGTAGAGTGTGGATCCTATAAAATAGAAGGCGCTGGTAAATTGGAAACCGCCAAGAAGTAATGTCGGAGGTCGAGGCTTCCCTTGGTTTAGCGGGATGTTACCAGGGAAGTTTGTTGGGGGTTCTCAAGATAGCGGCCCCACGACCAAGGTGACAAGGAAGATGCTCCGAGTATGATTGGGTGGATGCACCGCGGCGAGTTTCGAGGGTTGAAGGGTGGCTTGAGCTCCGAGTTCTAGCTTTACTTGATGGGAGAGATGGGTTTGTGGCTTACAGTTATGCTTCCCGGCAAGGCCTTGGTTGTGTTTTGATGCAGAATGATAGGGTGATTGCATATGCCTCTAGACGAGTTGAGCATAGGAGAATTACCACACACATGACTTAGGCTTACGACAATCATTGTTTTTCTCACGAAGATATGGAACTTACTTATGGTGTACTTGTAGGATCTTTACAGGATCATAAGAGTCTTCAATATATTTTCACCATAAAGAGTTAAACTGAGGCAAAGAAGATGGCTTGAGTTGATTAAGGTTTCGACTCTACTATTGAGTACCATCCAGGGAAAGCTAATGTCGTAGCAGATGCCTTGAGTAGGCGACCAGAGAGTTCTTTGTCTCATATGAGATCAGGTTATCTTCCACTGTTGGTGGATTCAGGAGCCTTGTTAGCCACATTTCATGTTAGACCTCTCTTAGTGGATCAGATTCTAGCAGGGCAGTCGCAGGATCCACAGATGATTAAGCTTAAGGAAGAGATAGAAAAAGGGAAGAATGTGGAGTTTCAGATCAGAGATGATGGCATGATAGTGAAGGACGAGAGAGATGTCGTGCGGAGTATGGCGGCGAAGAGACATTATGGAAGAAGCACATTCATCTGGCATTATGCTATGCATCGAGTAGTACCAAAATGTCTGAGGACTTTGCAAGAACATTCTTGGTGGAATGGGATGAAGAAAGAGATAGCGAGTTTCGTTTCTAGATTGCCTAACCTATCGGCGGTGAAGGCGGGCATCGGAGGCCCGCGGGGAAGATCTGATTACTCCTATTCCGGTGTGGAAATGGGAGAAGATTACTATGGTTTTGTGGCGGGTCTTCCATGGACTCAAAGCGACATGATGCGATATGGGTAATAGTTGATCGATTGTGAAATGCGCACATTTTCTACCAATTAATGTTGAGGATTCATTGGAAAAGTTGACGAGTTATATGCTTAGATGAGATAGTGAGACTTCATGGGGTTCCGAGTTTCGATAGTTTGGATCGAGACCCAGGTACATCCGGTTTTGGCCTGGTTGTAAGCGGCATTAGGTACTTTCGCACATTTCAACACGACATTTCATCCTCGGACGGATGGTCGATCGAGAGAGAATTTATTAAGGCGTTAGAGGATATGCTGAGGAAGCTTATTATTGATGGAATTCAAAGGAAGTTGGGATACTCACTTGGCACTAATGGAGTTTTCCTACAACAATAACTATCAAGCCAGTATAGAAATGGCTCCATTTGAGGCCTTGTATGGCGAGAAATGTAGGACTCGGTGTCTTTGGGATGAGGTTAGTGAGAAGACTAGTAGGCCACTGAGCAAGATGCGAGATCACTTCGAGAGAAAATTAGAAAGTTGTTCGTGATAACTTGAAGATAGCAAGAGATAGAGCTTGAAGAGTTATGCGAGACAAGCGGAAATCGTAGAGACTTGCGAGTTTGAGATAGGTGACCAAGTCTTTTAAGATTTCACCTTGAAAGGTGTGTTGAGATTTGAAGCAGGCAAGCTTAGTCAAAGGGTATATTGGACCTTATGAGATTGTGAGCAAGGGTGGGACGATAGCTTACAAGTTGAAGTTACCCAAAAATTATCAGATTCATGATACATTCCATGTATCGATGTTGAGGAAATATATCCGGATCCTTCATGTATTGAGAGAAGCGACCATTGGGTTAAAGGAGAATTTGACTTATGAAGAGACAGGTGCGGATTGTAGATGCAAGGCAGTGTTGAAGCAAGTGATTCCATTAGTTAAAGTCTTATGGAAGAATCATGAGAGGAGGCCTGCTGCCCAGGAACGGAGGCTCAGATGCGCCGTCAGTACCCTCACTTATTTTCCACATGAGGTATTTTCCTTTCCGTTCTTTTGGAGTTTAGTTATTCATTTTGAGGACGAAATGTTACTAAGGAGGGAGGATTTTGTAACACCCCTTCCCGAGAGAGTGTACAGTACATGATACTGTAGGGGTGTATAAGAGTACCAAGTGTCACATTGTAGTATTTTGGAGACTAAAGTAGGAAATGAAAGTTTATGGGCAGGTTGTGTATGAGAGCAAGTACAATTGTCATTTTAGCAAATAGGACATGAATATGAAAATCATTAAGTGTAAGAGATGGGCCACAATACAAATAGCATAAGTTACAATTGAAAAATTAAAGAAATGAGGTCAAATTTCGTTGTGAAAAGTTGATATTATAATAATGGGAAAAGCAAAAGCGAAATCATATTTTGGTCTCCCAAAGCTAGGGTTCACGTAGGAGGAGAAGGAGAGAGGCCAAGGAAGGGAAAGAGGAAAGAAGAGAAGGAAAGAAAGAAGGAGGAGGAGGAGAAGAAGATCAAGGTATGTATGTCTTGGAATTAAATTGTATTTTGATGTCACAGGACTTTTAGTATGAATTTTCCATGGAGATTGTTCCTCCTTGTCTAGGGTTTTGGAAGAGATCACCCAAATCCTATATTTTTGTTGAATTCATGTGGGTAAAACCTTAATTAGTATACAATAAACATGGAATCATCACATTTATGTGGTTTATAAAGAGAGTGGAGGACCTTAGGTAGAGTTCTTGCATTTCACCTAAAGGGTTTTGTGGTTTGAGGTTCAGCACCAATTCGAAGTGTTGTGAAGTTGTTTTGGATAACAGATTCCATGTTGGTTTTGAGGAATTGTTATAAAAGGAGAATGTTGGGTTTTTAAAGAAATTCTACATCCAAAATTTGGTAAAACCCCTGTTTTTGTTTTGGTTATAGATTAGTTATAATCATCCAAATGAATTGATTCCAATTGGTAAAGAACCATAAGAATGGGCTACAAATGTATAAGAAGGAACCAAGAGCAAATTGTAGCTCTAAAAGCTCCCAAATACGGGTGAAAGGTGAGAACCGTGTAGCTCACTGATTTTGATCTATTTTGGGTATGGTTGTAGTGTTTTGGCCATAAGTGGAGTTTCACTCATCCAAATTGAGTGATTCAAAATTCTGGGTAAAATAGACTTCTAAGGGAATAAGTTATCTGAAGGAAGTTTATGAAAATTATGAACCCAAAGTGCCCAGAAATTTTTCTAAGTGGAGCTATGTGCAGATTCTGTTCTGCCAAATGAGTGAAGAAACCATTTCCAATTTATGGAGTTAAGATCCCAGAAATCAAGGATAACGGTAGGTGATTCAGTGAGTTTGGAATCAAAAACATGATGTAACTTGTGTTATGTGGTTGAGGGCCTTAGAAGAATTTACATTGAAATTTTAAAGAGATGTCGTGGATATACAAAGGACTGATCTGGAGAGTTTCATAATTTTTGAAGACCTTTTGAATAATTTTTGGGTAATAAAGTCCATAGAGTATTGTTGGAAAAAGGTTACCAAAATGAGTGGTTTTTTTTTGTTAGGGTTTTTTAGTGCTCAAGGGTAAATTGTTAATTTGACTTTATATGAATGTTGTGTGACCTTAAAGTGACTTCATGCGTGTGAAATCACCGTTAGTTTATCACGCTATCGTAGGTGATTAATACGTCGTCGTATTCGTTTGAGTATGTAGGCTAAAAGCAAAGGAAGCAAAGTAGTGGATTTGTGCTCAAGTTTGGGAAACAAAGAGGTGAGTATTCTAAACCTATTTTTCCAAATACTAGTGTATTATTATGAGCTGTTTTGCATTGGTATTTAAATGGTTTTGATTGTAAACCATGTTATAAAGGCAAGCAATGAGTTTAACAAGCAAGCAAACGGTTTTGATTTTAAACCATATATGGAAAGCAAATAAGTAATGGTTTTGATTCATTCGAAAAACCATACTTTAAAAAGCAAACAATGAGTTTAGCAAGCAATGGTTTTTTAACTATAAAACCATATTTCAAAGAGCAAGCAAGCAAACAAAAAGTATTTTGTAAAATAGGCCTAACCAAAAATCCTAGTCTTAAGCAAAAAAGAAGCATCGATCATAAGAAGTGTTCATTAAATGTGATTGGATTTTTGTCATGTTTTGATTATGAGATGGCAAACTTAGAACATGCATCATACACATTTAAAGGAAGGCAAGTAGCGCGTCTTTGGGTATAAGGTTAAAGAGCTCTAACTAAATTATGGTGATGGGACCAGGTCAATTCCACCATATTTACGAGAGAAAGGTGGCGTGGGCCAAGGCCCTTCCACCTAGAGTGATGTGGACCCGGGTCCTTCCACCGGCACGGTCGTGCCCGGGCTCGGAGTGTTCACTGAGGTGACTATTAGGAAAGGCCTCCGGTGGTTGATATTTATAAGCATGTTTATAAAAATCAACCATTGGCGCACGGTTGAGCCTAGGCTCCCATGTTTGTTTTAAAGCAAACGGTTGAGCCCAGGCTCCCGTGTTTATGAAAAGTTTTGAGAAACTTTTAAAGCAAAAGGTTTATGGAAAGTTTTGAGAAACTTTTAAAGCAAGAGATTTTGAAATGTTTTATAAACTTTCAAGCAAGCAAGCAATAAAAGTTTCATAAACTTTTAAAGTAAAGCAAAGCAAAGAAAGAAATATTTCTGGAAAATATCATGTAAAAGGAAGTTTCTGATTTTGATGTTTTCGAAAAAACAAAACATTTCTAAAAGCATACACTTTCAGTGAGCTCGTTTAGCTCATTATTTTCTTGTTTAAAAACTATTTTTCAGATGGTGCGCAGACTATTTGGAGCATATTAGGATTCTCCACACATTTTATGTCAGTCTTGTAATTAATAATCTTGTAAATACTTTGAATTTTATAATGGAGCATATGTATGTACACATAGTATAGTTTTGTGAAAATGTGTGGAGCTTGAGGCTCTTTTGAAGAATGTTGTTGGTTGCCATATTTGGAAATGTGTAAATTATTATCTGAGTTTGGGATATATCTATATGCAGCTGTTATCTTCATATGAAATTTTATAAATCACAAGTTTAGAAAGAAAAAAATTTATATGAGGTTTAAGCAAGCGGTATGGCCGGCTTCACGAGGAAATTTCTAGTCGTTAGAGGTAATGGGTGGGAATTTTACGTGAGTGGCGGCCTTGCCTGCCCGATGGTAGGGGAGGGGTGTGACAATGATTTATCAAACTAATATTATTACCATATTTTTCTTTATAAATATTATATAAATATATAATAACTTACTTCATTTTTAATTTCTTCAATTTTTATTTGATCTTCATTGTAAATAACTTGCAACCATTCATCTAAAACATCAAATTTTAATCTAGGGTCCACAATTAAACCAATATAATAAATTAAAGGTATGTCTCCCCAATATTTTTAAATTTTTTCTATCATTGCAAAAATTGTATCATTAAAATTTCATGCTTAAATAATTTTGAAGTACCATATAAATACTAGTTATTTGCACCAAGCCGATGTGAAGTTGGATAATACACACTACAAAAAATATTTGTTGAAGTATCAAAATTTTCAAAAAGATCTCGTAGAAGGTCCGCAATGTGCCAATCATAATCATTTAATACATCAACATCTACATCAATATTATTATTAGATAATTGCATTCGTATAATTGTAATATCATTTGTAACTCACTTAATTCTCGAAAAAATATATATTATTAGATGAGTGTATAATGGGTAATAATAAAAACTATACCAAAAATGAAAGCTATTTTGGTTGATCAAAATAAAAAAATAAAAAAAAATTCTTTAAATATTTTACTTCTAAAATTTCCTTTTTTAAGTGGAATATAATTATTATTTTAGAATATTACATTCACGTTCTATTCGTGATATCATATGGGTGTTTAACAATATTTAATACGAAAATAGTTAATGTAATACATTAAAATGTACATTTTTATAAACTTAATTGTTATTTAGGAGAAGATATTCAACGTTACAATTAAAGGGATGTTAGCATTGCCCTGCCATATAAATAACTTAATTTTCTCCTTTTTTTTTTTCCTTTTATGTTTTCTTTTTATATTACTTTGTAATATCGTTTGTAACTCACTTAATTCTCAAAAAAATATATATTATTGGATGAGTGTATAATGGGTAATAATAAAGCTATACCAAAAATGAAAGCTATTTTGATTTGATCAAAATAAAAATAAAAATAATTTTCTTTAAATATTTTACTTCTAAAATTTCCTTTTTTAAGTGGAATATAATTATTATTTTAGAATATTACGACTAAATTCTATTTAGTGATATGTATAGATTGTTTTTTAACAATATTATAAAATAGTTAATGTAATACATTAAAATGTATTTATAAACTTAATTGTTATTTTGTGGTTTCTCTTGACTTTATTTTTCCTAGAATAAAAATGAAGGCATATCTTTTTACGAGTGAAGATTGACTTTGAGGAATAAGGTTGGTTGACTTCGCCAATGGAATAAGTTCTTCTTAACGTGAGATCTTTTCTCTTCCATGTATCTTTCCAACCTTTAATCCTTTTCCTTTTTATTGGGCTCTTTTACCACAATAAAGCGAAAGTTACTAAGCGTTGGAATTTATCCTTTATTAAATATAGTAAAGTATAGCATCTATATGATCATAATACGTTAAAACTAATACCATATCTATTACCATAGTGAGGGGTATTTTTTTTTTTTTTTTGAACTTTTTGACTTTTTAAAACCTTTTAATTTGATTTTTTGATCATTTAATGGGCTCTTCTTACCACAATAAAGCGAAGGCTACTTGGGACGGTTTGGAATTCATCAATGTTAAGAATATGGTAATAGCTAAACTATTACCATAACATATCGAATCACCTATTATCATAATAAAGTTACTATTATATTTATTCCATGGGTTTTTTTCTTTTGAAAATTTTGACTTTAAAACCTTATAATTTGATTTTGATCATTTATTTATATACAAATAATTTTCTATAAAAGGTAAGAAACCAACTTTTCCATATATATATTATTTGTAATATAGTTTAGATATGGATTTGAAACTAACTTTTATATATTATGTGGCCTTAAGTCGGGGTGTCTGTTGACTAAAATCTTTCTTGAGGAGTATATGCGTCTCGTCATTGCGCGACACACACATGGTAAAATAGCCCACGTAGGCCCTCCACATCCTCATAAAACAAAATAATCAACTATATTTATCATAGTTTCCATGCTTGTTCTACAAAGATTTACTTATCTTTACAAAATATTTACTCAAGCCACATTTCGGCTTTCTTCTCAATAACTACCTCTACTGCATGCGTACCGTCTCACTGGATGATCTCTTGTACCTGAAGGGTTCCGACGGTGGCTGAAGCCCGAATAGAAAGTTTTCCTACAAAGGGTTACTCCTTTAAATGCATATGCAATGGCATAAATAAACAATCAATCACATTCCATACAATTATTTACTATTATATGAAATGTCTATATCATGCATGAGATGCAATCCCTCATGCTCACGACCCAAGTCTCAACCGACTCTCTCACACCTGGAATGCCAAGAGTGAATAAAACTGTCACACACCATGACTAAACCATTGGACACTCTCCAATTTTATTTATCAAAAACCTGATTTTGATTCTTTTCCTTTATTTTGTAGGTAGCGGATTTCCGGGTTTACCGTAGGGCCTTGTACGCCTTTTTCAACATTTCACGAACTTACATCGATCGAGTTCATGTCTAGCGGTGAGTAACCGGTGGGACTTTCACCTGAGGGGATCTATCCCAACACTCCACGCCCCAAAAACATGTAATTTATCATTTTGATGCATTACACACTTCGTGAATCTCTACCTTGGACTTTGTCCATTTTCGAGCTCACGACCCATTCACCAACAGCGATGAATAAACCTTACCTGCACCCACAGGCCGGCGCGTGTGGCCAGGTATAAAATGCATAAACCAATGCATTTTTCCTCATATTACATGCATGAATAGAGCACTACATGAAACATTTACACTCCATGGAAGAGTACCATTGCCATACTCTTGTCTACCTCCATTCACAAAACATATTAATACATCAAATACGGCATGCATCGATATCACATTTCCACACCACTGCATGTTATTCAAGCAAGCACTAACACACCACTAGGTCTCAAATTTTGGACCATTCAACAGGGCACTTTACCGTCCCTTCACAACATGAACCAATCCGGTTCCAAGCATCGTTATCCGACAACAAACCCTGACACCTAGAAACTTTCGGTTCTAGTCAAACCCTAACTCCCATAATCCGAAAACCGGTCATGAAATCCATACCCCTTAGTCCCAAGGCTTGGAACTAATTTACATGGCCTCTAATGGCCTCCCACAAGCAACCCCTACCATTATAAAGCCTTTATGCTAAAAGTAAACCAAGTAGGAAAATATCATACCTCTTGGAGTTTGTCGAAATTTCAGGCTTTTAGTGTCCACACGTAGATCCCATGCGTGCCAACTTTATTTGGCGTCGGCGCGAAACCGGAAATCTTCCTTTTTCCCTTTCCTTCCTTCTCCTTTTCTTATTTTCTCTCTCTGGATTCTTTCCTTCTTTTCTTTTCTTTTCTTTCTTTTCTTTTCCTTCTCATTTTCTCTTCATTTACTCCTTCTCTTTCATTTCTCTTACTCACTTTGGTCACTTTCTCTCCCATTTGGATGAGCATTGTAGTATGGGTCAAAGAAAGGAAATTTCCTTCTCTCCTTTCCTCAAGCCAGTATTAATTTATCCCGCTTTTCGTATTCTTTTTCTTATTTGTGACATCATCACCGGCCAGCCTTCATATGGGCCATGAATTCCTTTTACACATGGCTCATTGTGAGCCGTTCTTCCAGTGGACCAGCGTGGAACTTGCAAAGTGTCGCTCTTCTTATGGTGCCATGTATGGCTTCTCCTTACCTTGTCGTGTGTCATCCAGAAGCGTCTCGAAAAGCGTGAAATCCGACGCGCCGAATGCCAGGCATTGGCATGGTAGCTAAATTTGGCGTCACGATTTCGTGGAAGTCATTTCATCATGAAGTCTAGAAAAATTAGGATTTTGCGAAATTACCATTTTACTTCGGAGAAAATTGGAATTTTAAGTGCTAATATTCTTTGTAATATAGTTTAGAACTAAGCAATTCTCGAAAAAATATATATTATTGGATAAATTGTATAATGGGTAATAATAAAAACTATACGAAAATAAGCTATTTTGGTTGATCAAAATAAAAAAATAAAAATAAATTTTCTTTAAATATTTCTTACAAATTTCCTTTTAAATGGAATATAATTATTATTTTTAAGATATTACCTGACTACGTTGACCGGTGATATGTATAGATTGTTTAACAATTAGG
This sequence comes from Tetrastigma voinierianum, assembly GCA_016808115.1. NCBI lineage: Eukaryota > Viridiplantae > Streptophyta > Magnoliopsida > Vitales > Vitaceae > Tetrastigma > Tetrastigma voinierianum. The sequence goes on along the minus strand of JAEQBH010001452.1, from coordinate 570,497 downwards.
GATCTCCAAAAAGCCCGAGGCCCGCATTGGGCCTAGCCCGGCCTGATGGGCTTTAGCCCGGCCTAAGCCTGAGAGGCCCAAGCCCGTTAAAGGGTGTAAGACCCAAGAAATTTCAATTTATGGAATAAGGGCAAAATCGTAATTTTGGTAATGAAATTGTAATTTCGGTTAAAAAATTTGGGTGAAAATTTTAAGATCTCGGATGATGGCTGGTACCGTTATGAGTTATCTGCTGAGAATCTAGCTGTACGTAAAATTTTGTAATATTAGAGATAGTCGAGTTGGCACGTTTTACGAGGCATCGGATTTCGGATGCGAGTAAAAGCGATTTTAAATCTGCGACGAAAGTCACATATAACAAGTACTCGTGTACCAAAGTGGTATGAGTGAAATGATGAAAATAGATGGTAGGATAGTCTTGGGAATGTCAAATGCGGGAAAGAGGAACAATGGGCATTATAGGAATTGTTTTAAAGTCACTAAAGGACAAAAATGGAATAGTGCTTGTCCTTACAAAGTAAAAATGAGCAAAATGTGAAAGGAGGAGCAAGGGTTGCAGAACGAAAATGGAGTTGGGTTTAGAGAGAAAATGTCTTCCTTCTCTCTAAAAATACGGGCAATCCGACCGTCGGCGGTCTTGGTAGAAGGAAAACGATTCCTGCTCGGAGGCGGGCTGCAGCGTGAACTCGAGGTTTGTGAGTTTTGACAAGCTCGAGAGGTAGGGGTTTTATAAATACTTTGGGTTTCAATGAACTTTAAGTGCTTTCACCAGTGTTTAAGTCGAATGGGGCCGTTAGGGTAGTTTGGTCGATCCCGAACCTTGGGAACCGAATTAATATGAATTTTTGAAATCTCATTGTGGCGGTAGTGATGACCACAATTTGGTTTAGATAACAAATTGTGTTTTCCATGATCGTCATGTATTGATTAGAACAGTCGGAAATGGCGGAAATGCGGAGTTCTAAGGTGAGCCCAGGTAGATGGGGAATATAACCGGGGTTTCACTATTCAGAAGCAGTGTTCACCAAAAATATATTTTCGTGTGAATATGTGTTTGGCCGAGTGAATTTAAATTAAATTGCTCGTGTTTGATCATTAGCCCACACTACAAGAAAATAGGCTTTCGGTGATAAAATATTTTGTCACTAATACTTTAGATTTCATCTGCAAAAATATTTTCTGATGAAATTATTTTCGTATTGTATTCGTCGCATAACCTCGTCGCTAAAAGTTTTTGTGACCAAAATCTATTTCGCCGCCTAATATTTTTTCCGATGAAATAAAATATTGTATCAAGATTTCTCAACAAAATATTTCGTTGCCAAAAATGGAAATGTTATCATTAAAAAAAGGAAATATTGTCACCAATACTTAATGGTAACAAAATTCATAATAAATTAATTTTATCACCAAAAGGTTTTTTTTTTTTTTTGAATATATATTTTTTCACTAATGAATTTTCTTATATTTTGTTTATAAAATAAATATTTTATTAAATATTTTATTATTTTCATTATATATTTTATTAAAATATTTATGAATTTTTATTAAATATTTTATTTTTATTAATTTTATTAAATATCTTATTATTTTTTATTAAAGATTTTATTATTTTTCTCAAATATTTTATTTCTAAGATAATTACATATATTATTAATGGTTACAAATTCATTCCTTGCTATATTTTTAATTTAACAAATTAATTTTTATTATTTTATCCTAAATTATATAAAAAAAAAAAACCTTTAAGACATTAATTATAACAATTTCAATTATAAAACTTACTTACAAAAATGAAAATACATATGATCACATCATTATGTAAATATTAAAAACCCAAAATCTCTACTAATAGTACATAAAAACATGAAGTATTAGTTTAACAAGCTACCCTATTAAAGCAATTACATTAACAGGGACAAAAAAGAAAAAAACATAGCAATGAACATCAATCATAAGCACGCTAAGTTGCTTGCATTGCGAATCTTGGTCTCGATTGTTAAATTCGGTCATTAAGTCTTAAGAAATTTGTTGTTGAGTCTTAAACTGTTGTTGTTGAGTCTCAACAAGTTTAATCTCTTTACTATACGTCTGAAGATTTAGAAAATCAAACTAGTTTGAGGCCAAAAGCATGTCCTTTTGCATATCTAGATCCTTGTCCCAAATTTTTTCCAAACATCTCTGTTTCAATCATAAGCAATGAACCATTCTGATATTGATTGTCATTATATCTCCAACATCTTCTCCTATACATGCAAGAGAAAAGAGAAAAAATATGAATTAAAAAGAACAAATAATTCATTCAAATATGGATTATAAAGGGAAACTATCTGTAATTAACACAGTAGCGAATGATATTTAGAGGCCTTGTGAATGCGGACTTTACGATTGGGTGAACATAGTTTGGAGAATGATGCAAGTCGCCTATGAGATGATTGACCGATTGAGAGAATGTTTGTTAGATGTAGTTGAGAATGAAGTCTTGAACTCTTAAAACTCAAGTTGTTGTGGGTAAAAGACTTTTTCTTCTTTTTTTTTCTTTTTTTTCATTTATTTAACAAACAACTAATATGTATCCTCGTCCATTTTATTAGCATAATCTGCATTTGAGCGCATTTTATGCAATTGATGAATGCACGTTTATATATTTTTAAAGTTCAAATATCATAAAAGTAAAGAATTAAAACTAAATTTACAAATTATTAAACTAAAATTGAAATTTCATAAAGTTTTGAAATTTTTAATAATTATAAATTAAAAAAATAGCATTTCTTTTTAAATTACACCAAAAATAAGATTCCACTTTTATGACTTTAATTCTAGTAATTGAAAATTTATATACTAAAATATTAAAAATTACTAATTATATTTCATAAATTAAAATTTCAATCAAAAATAAAATTTAATGTAAGGAAGTAAAATAATAAATTAAATCTATAAAAATATAAAATTCTTAACAAATTATTAATTACAATATTTATTATGTTATGATGTAATTTATTATTTTATTGATTAATAATTAAACAGAATAATTATATGTTAATTTAAAATAATATTATTAATTAAGATGTAATTTAATACTTTACATTAATTTTTTAATTTTATTTTACAAACTTAATTAATATTTGAAATATAGATTCAATATTTAATAAAAAAAATTATGCAATAAAAAATAAATAGCAATGGCAGTTACAACTTTAGTGCATAACATATAATTTTATTATCCAAATAATTTTAAAAATTATATACTACTAGTTGGAGATAATATATATATATATATATAAAGATCAAAATATACAATTAAAGATAAATTGCATATTTATCACGAAAATCTATCCAAATATTTTTTTTTAAATCTAAATGAAATAGATAATTACAAAAATGATTACTTTTATGGAATAAGATATAGCACTTTATCTTCCCCAATAACTAAAGCTTAAAAAATGTATGATAATAGTTAAAGATAATAATTCTTGTGGAAATTATTAAAAATTAAAATTGTCATTTTGTTAATCAAGGTGATGAATGCTACACTATTAAAAATTTTATAAATAAGAATAATAAATTAAAAATCAGTCCAAATTTTGAAATTGAAAACTTTAAATAAAAAATTTAAAACATAAAATGAAATATGTATTCAAAAGTCTCTTCATAAACAAAAGAACTCTTAGAACAATAGTTATCAGATTACAACAAACATTTTGATTTAAATTATTTGCTTATAATTATTTTTAAAAAAGAAATTAATTGATTATAATTAAAAATAATGAATATTATTAAAAAAAAATTATAATTTCTTAAAGTAAGAAATTTAAAATTTTAAATTTATTAGAAATATCAAGTTTAAAAATTCTAAGTAGATAGATTAGCTATAATAGTTATTACTTTTTTATTAAAAAAAATGTTTTATTATTTTTTGACATAAGTTGTGATTTTAAATTATTTCCTATAACAAAACACTTTAAAAAGAAATTAATTAACAATATTAAAGAAGATTAAATGCATAATTTGATACTTTATGTACAAATCTTTATAATTAAACATTGAAAATTTAAAGTAGATTAAATATAAATTAAATATTTATTAAAAAGCTATCAAGTAATTTAAAAATGCTAAAGTAAATAGCTATAATAACTACTACATTTGTGGCATAGCTTATAATTTTATGTTCTTCTCAATAACGAAATATTTTAAAAGATAATTATTATTAATGAAAGATAATAAATAAATAAAATATGATTATTTGAAAAAACATAATCTTTTGTTTGTCAAGATGTACCATGATACTTTACACAAAAAAATTGTCATGTACCTAATATATTATTAATATATTATTATTAATATATCAATTTGTATTAGTGTTAAGTAAAATATTTTTATTATATTTATCTTGCAATCATATATTTAAAGATAGCTTTATACATAAAAGTATTATTCAAATTTTATCCAAATAAAATGAGTGATATTATTTATTTCACAAATCTTATCTGAATAATTATTTAAATTCATTTAATATTTTAAAAAAACATACATTTAGATTGGTTTCTACTAAATAGTTGCATACTATAATATAAATTTTTTTATGTCATACGATAATATAATTTTACTTAGGGGACAAAGTATGATTTTGAATGAGAAATTAAATTAGACGGTTGTTGCATATTCATAACTAATTTAAATTCAATCTCGTATATGACTTTCATAGATAACTTTTATCTAATATAATAAAAATAATTTAGTATTACTTATGTTTTTGAATAACCATATTCTATTTTTATTATATATTATTTGTTTTTACATCATATTATAAAATAATTGTGAAAATAACCAACTTTTATTATTCATAACAAAAGATATTATTACAATTTCAAACATTTCATTTTACATAAATATATCTTGTAGTCTTTAATTTTATACCGTTTTAATTATTTCTATTATCAACTAAATAAAATATTAATATATATATATATATATATATATATATATATATATATATATATATATATATATATATATATATATATATATATATATATATATATATATATATATATATATATATATATATATATATATATATATAGAGAGAGAGAGAGAGAGAGAGAGGGAGTCTAAAGCGTATATTATATTATTTTATAGTGCGAGATAATTTTCATTATTATTTATTAATATTAAAATTGAGTATATTATCTTTTGTCAACAATTTTCAATTTGGAAGTAATATATTTATTGACAAAATCAATTTGTAAAGTAAATATACAAAAAAATATCTAACTTTTAGTAAGGAAATTATTTTCGTTACTAAAAGGTATATTTAATCCTAAATATTTTTATAAGTGAATATATGTTTTTGTCACAAAAGTGTTTGCGGGAGAAAAAAGCGCCAAAGTTTTCCTACCATGTCTTTTAGTGATGAAATTTTCAAGTTTGTCAACAAAAGTTTTCTAAAAATTAATATTAGTGATAAAAGTTAAAATTTCATCGGTAAAAGCTACTTTTAGAGATGAAATTACAATTCATCCCTAAACTTTCGTCCACAATAACATGTTTTCTTGTAGTGCCAAGTGAGCTAATTTTGATGTATGAGTTGTAAAATTACATAACATGATTGTGTGATTTGAATTATGCGAGTATATTCATGTTTATATATTTGCATGTGATTAGACTGTATTGGAACTTGCATACATGCATTCCATATACCTTTGGAACACCCTAGGATTATAGGAGTGAGTGCATGAGATGAGAGTAAGAGAGAAAGGAAATGGTTGAGGAGGGTTTGTCTAAACATTAATTGTCGAGGAGTAGTCAAATTTAAAATATCAATGTCAGACGGCGATTGATATTCATCGGAGGTAGTCCACAAAAAATAATATATCAATCTTGAATGACTGATTGATATATATATATACATCGGAGGGTTGTCCACTAATAAAACAATAATTCTCATACAAAGGGGCTTAGGCGAGTGTGAGAGGGAGTGATGAGGACTCAAGATGCGAGTTGGTCATGTAGACATTAGTAGGATCATGCATTTTCTTGAATGTGTGTTTAAATTGGAACATTACACAACACTTAGGTGGTGAGTAGCCCACTTAGGGCGATTCTCCTACTGAGCATTAGCTCATCCCGTTGTGGGACCCCCTTTTTACAGGTACAGGGAGCGTGCGAGGAGACGGTTCGTCCTAGAGGCTGAGTTTAGAAGAAAAGCCGGATTGTGGCTTTGGATTCGTGGTGTATACATGTATTAGAATGTTAGAAATTTAATAGGTGTTGTATAAAAGAGAATTGATTAACTCTTTTGAAACTATTGGATATAGTGGATTCATAGTTGGTATATTGTGATGAGTATTGTTTATGGGCCCGAAGTGGTGGGTTTTAAAATCATAAAAAGTTATATTGAATTTGTTTGGGACAGGTTTATCACGGAGTTATGTATTTAGTGTTAGAGCTCTCAGTACAAGGAGAGTCGACCAATTTTACGGGCGCGTCGGGTAACTGGCGTCCACTTGTATTCCGCGAGGTTGTGGTAGTCACGGACCCTCGGGTTTGGGCGTCACGACTTGGTGCTCCCATTTGGGTATGCGGGTGATTACTGTAGCGTCTTTGGGCATGGGCCTAGGATATGCAATTGTAGTGTAGTGCCTGGTTAGGATTACCTGGCGCTTGATATCGATACGGCTTCAACGGCAGTATCAGGCTTAGATCTGGCCTAGGGGCTCGGGTTAAGATTATCCATCACCACTAGGTGGGTTGATGTGGAGTATAAGTATATGGAAACCTATAGATTGAGTATTTGGTCTTAGGCCTTAGTTGAATGAGAGCATCACTACTAGGTGTGGTTCGATGTTCGGTTTAGGTATGAGATTACCTAGGAAATCACGGGACAAAACTAGGGCACTGCATGCATGTGTTTGGTGTGTTTTGTGTGATTTGATGAAATGTTGTGTGAATGTTTGATGAATGGTGTGTATACCATGTTATGAGTTGTGAAATGTTTGTGTGCTTGGTGATTAGCACATAGGAAAACTTTTGGGAGTTTTACAGTGAGTAAAACTGGAAGCATATAATAAAAGAAATAAATTTTTATCAATTTATTTGGTTATTGGATAATGAAATCAAATTTTAATAAATTTGAGGTTGAACACTAAGATTAGTGTTGTATAATGAGGTTTTGAGGAAATTTTGGACCTTTTCCAGAATTAAATGAAAAAAAATTGAGAAAAAAAATATATACATGCATACATGTATTTTTTTTTTTTTTACCAGTGGCTGGAACAAAATAAATAAAATGGGTGTGTATTTTGTGTCTTCCAGTAATTGGGAGAAATGAAAAAAAAAATGAGGAGAAAATAATTTTCTATGATTTTACAAGTAGTAAAATTGAGGAAAATGGGGTAAAATAAATTTTTATAAATTTATTTGAGTGTCCAAGAAATGAAAAAAAAAAAAAAAATTTGATGAGAAGAAATATTTTTCTCAAAGTTTTATAGTGTGTAAAGTTGAAGAAAAATGAGTGAAAATAAATTTTATAAATTTATTGGATGTATTGGAGAAAAGAAATGTATATAAATTTTTTGTGTCTCGATTAGGAAATAACTGGAAAAAAATTATAATGACAAAAAATTTTTTCTTTGAATCGAGTTTGTATTGTGAAAAAAATAATAATAAATATTTGTATTGCAAAGAGGAGTGGAAAAATTGTAGAAAAAAAAAATTTGTATTGCAATACCATTTTTGTATTGCAGAGAGGAAGGCAGGGTTGGAAGTGTATTGCAATACACTATATTGTATTCTTGAGAGAAGGAATGGGGCTGCGGGGAAAATTGTATTTACCCAATGCAGTGGTTGTATTGCAAGGGTTGGTTAGACGAGAAGTTGTATTCAGGAATAGTCTAGGTTGAGTTGCAATACAAAATTGTATTGCGAGGCTAAGAGCTATATTGTATTACGGGAAAGGGTTAATAATGAGCTTGAAGGGCTAGAAAGGGGTGTATTGCAATATCTGAGAAGGTGTTACCCAGGGAGAGGAAAGTGTATTGCAATAGGAGGGGGCTTAAGGAGGAATTGTATTGCAAGGCTGACAAGAGAGTATTGGAAGTGTATTGCAATGCAATTTTTGTATTGTGAAATAACTTGATAGATGAGCAATTAACAGTAGCAAGTAGACAGTAATAATGAACGGTGATCGATGAATAGTAATCTTTGATCGGTCAAGTGAATGAAGTAAATTCAATTTTTTTTTTTTTTGAAAAATCAAATAAAATAAAATTTAATAAATGAGACAAAGTTTTGAGAAAAAAAAATAAATTTTAAAATGAAATTTTTGTTGATAAAAATGTTTAAATGTATAATTAATTGTCTTGCATTGCACGTAAATGCAGGGACAATGTGTATCTCTTGATTTATGTGTATGAATTAGTGTCTCGAAATTTGTGTTGATGCCTTAGAATCTTTGTATTGAGATTGCTTTGCCGTGTTAATTGTATAAATGGCTAGTAGAGGACGGGACGTAGAGGCGTCCACTTTGGGGAAATTAGTCAGAACATATCGATGTTGTCCAATGAGGACTTTCTTGAAGAGCTGTAGGTATTAATGATTCTTTATCGCACCAACTGGTATAGCGGTAGACGGGAAGATCCTAATAACCTCCGGAAGTTGCGCATCATCCTCCACAGAAGCATTCACGGGAGGAGACCGGAAGGTATTGAGACCATTGGTTCCATGCGAAACGAGAAAGTGTTAGAGGCTATGGAGATTACCTGCGTGCGGCCGGGATTAGACTAAAATGCGTTCTAGCTAGAGAATGAGGCCCCAGCTCCCCAGAGGAAATGGGCAAGGACCTCTAGAGACCTTAGAGGAGCCGTTATATGTGAGTTATCCCCTAGGGATTAGGGCGAGAATAGGGATGCTATGTCGAGGTTGCGAGCTGGAGATCTCGAGGACTCTATTTACAATGGACCTGAGGATCATGGACATGTCAGAGTTCAATGTCATCCTGGGGATGGATTGGCTGACAGCTTATAGGGTCGTTAAGTTGTGGCATGGGAGTTCTGCTTCATGCGCGGGACGATTACTAGTGTGGTATTTGGAGACCAAACATGATATTTTCCCCATCTACGATTATCTGAGTCCGGTGTAGGGACGGTTAGGCGGGTTAATTTGTGAGCCATGCCACTGAAGGGCGAGTGAGACCCAGGACTTAGATCTCGCCAGTGGTTTGCGAGTAGGTGGATGTTTTCGGATGAGTATGGACTACCTCCGTAGGGTTGTAGACCGATTGTCGAGTTACACCACGGTACTTCACCCATCTCTATGACTCGCGTAGGATGGCACGATTGATTCTGCAGGAGCTGAGTCCGGTCCTGAGGCTATTGGACAAGGGTTCATTAGGCGAAACACTTGCATGGCGCTCGGTTACATTTGCGAAGAAGAAGGATAAGACCCTTCGATGTGCATTGACTATCGGCTTGAGTTGAAACGGGGTTACAATCAAGAATCGGTACCCGGCCGGATTGGCGATTTGTTTGACCGGTTAAGGGAAGTGCAAGTCTACTCCAGAGGGCCTTACATGCTGGTTACCATCAGGCGAGGGTTAGGATGCCGATATCCACCCCAAGCGGCGTTTAAAGGCAGTTATGGGCACTTTGAGTTCACGGTGATGCCCTTTGGATTGGCGAATGCGCTAAGCGACGCATTCATGGATCTCATGCATAGGGTGTTCCAACCTATCTACGTCGATTTAATAAGTAGTCTTCGTGGATGACATTTTGATCTACTCGATCGAAGTGGGAGCATGAGTATCACTTGAGGATTGTGTTACGATTCTTGAGAGACCATCGGTACATACGATAAGTTCGAGTAAGTGCAGTTTGGCTTGCTGGCGTTGAAGTTTTAGGGACACGTGATGTGACATGTCGAGTGTCGGTCGACCTAGAAGGTCGTAGTGATGAGTTAGGAGGCCCAAGTGTCAATCTTCGAGATACATAGTTTCTTGGGATTGGTGGGTATTACGGGAGATTTGAGAATGAAATTTGAAGTTGTCCATTCGGGCGGGATGTAGGACTTCGCCTACGGGATATGGACTCCATGGTTGGGACTGGCCACACGACCATAGAGAGAGGAAATCGGATGCACGAGAAGCACTCGGGATGTAGTGTTAGTGCAGAGGGAGGATCGGCTTTCTCTGAAGTGCAGGGAAGAGCGAAGACTTACGCTTCACACTAGTTTACCCGAGGACTAGGGCGGGTTGAGCATGAGTGGCGGGATTGCCCGAGACGGATCCTAAGACTTGGGGCGGCCACGGTCAGTCGGCGGTAGGGCGGAGAGTATACAATTCATTCCTCCCGCTAGAGCGGGTCGAGGGACCGGTTTCGGTTTCGAGGTGCTATACCCAAGCACTTCCGGCCAGCACGGATAAGCGAAGGGGCGGAGTGTGGAGTCGAGTCGGGGACCAGTTAAATTGCACGTTGGGCGTGGTGGACATAAATTGGTAGACACATTGGTTGTTGATGTCGGGGTTGACATGGATGAGATGTGACCATCGGGTTGTCGATGGTGAGACCTTAAGCCAGGGTTGTCATACTTTCGACCGCGGCCTTGGATTTGGGCTTAGAGGTTAAGGCCTTTAGAGAAGATAGGTATAGATGTTCTTCCCTAGGGTGTAGGGTGAGAGTTGACCTGATAGGTCGGGATTATGAGTGAGAGATCTCTGAGATTCTGCTCATGGTGGACCCGGGAGTGGGTGTCACAGTATGGCATTATTGCGTTCGCGTGCACGGTAACATTGCGTCGAGTCGGGTGTGGATGCACGGTACGGTCATCCACCACTCTTGGTGAATGAGGGTTGAGTTTGTCTTTGAGACAACGTCCAATGAAGACTCTTAGTTCGATTCAGGAAATGAAGAGTAATTAGAGTGTGTTGGGCAAAGCAAAGAGGGGGCCGTTAATCCCCTAAGGTGAGAATCCTAGAGTTAGGGTGTAAGAGACCGGGAAGATATCGAATTTACATTGTGAATGTAGCAGACTCGAAGTGTAAGCCTAAAATTATGTTGCGAGATGAAAACACACGGTCGGGGTTATCACGTAAACTTAGAGTTGAGTGATAGGGTGGGGTGACTCGAGGTTTGGATACCGGTAAAAATTGAATTGGGTGTTGGTAGTCGGCAAGGGCTCGGTATATGGATGTCATTCATGACGTGGACTAGGATTGACGATCCATTGGATTGCCGGTGGGGTGTGACCTTAGGAAGGTAGGCGTATACACAGCGGGGTTGTGTGGGGTTACGTGTTGTATGGATTATATACGGGTGTTAGAGGACATGCTCTGAGCATCGTCTGAATCATGAGGGTAGGCGGGAGGGCGTGGCCTTAGTATGGAGTCGCAAGCGACAATAGTTATCGGCCAGTATACAAATGGCGCAGAGTATGAGGCCTTTGTATGGGAGGCCATGTAGATCAGATTATCGGACCGAGGAATTGGAGAGAGCTAAATCAGTCGGATCGATTAGAGACACCTGCGAGAGAAGTGAGTTTGATACGACGGCGTCTTCTCACGGCTCGAGCCTGCGAAAGAGCTATGCGGATGTGCGACGTCGACCTTAGAGTTCGAGGTTGGGGATCACGCGTCTTCTTGGAAGGTGATGCCTAAGGGGAGTGGTCGAGGTTCGGCAAGCGCGGGAAGGTATCGTAGGGTTCATTGGGCACTTTTCGAGATGCTGAGAGAGGATAGGCACTGTGCGTGCCGGAGTTAAGCGTTACGCCCGACATGTTGGAGTGTCCACGAGGTGTTTCACGTCTCCATGCTTCGAAAATATACTCCAGATCCAGCTCATGTGGTGGATTGGGGACAAATTGAGGTTGACACGAGTGGGACCTTCGAGGAAGGACCAGTGTGCATTGTTGTTAGCCGTTATCAAGTTTTGCGACGCAAGACCGTGAGGCTAGTGAGAGTGCTATAGCGGCGCGTGGGTGGAGGGGTCGCGTGGGAGCGCGAGGACACGATGCGGGCCTATCCCTTCTTGTTTAGGGATGAGGGTACGTGGTTTAGTCGTTTAAGATTTAAATAGCTGTTTACATGCGTGATAGAGTGCCGATTGCATATGCTGTGAGGGATAGTAATAGTCTATTTTTCGGAACCGAAATTCAGCAGGAGAATGTAAGACCCGGGAAATTTCAATTTATGGAATAAGGGCAAAATCGTAATTTCGGTAACGAAATTGTAATTTCGGTTAAAAATTTGAAATTAATTTTCTAGATCTCGGATGAAGAAACGGATTGCACCGTTGGAATCGTCTCGCAAAATCTAGCTAGCACGTAAAATTTCGTAATATTTCGAGGCGATCGGGTTGTACGTTTTACGAGGCATCGCGTTTCGGGTGCCATAAAACGATTTTCGATGCTACGAAAGTCACATATAACAAGTAATCGTGTACCACAAGTGGTATGAGTAGAGAAATGATGAAAATGGACGGCCGAGATAGTGCCGAATATCAAATCTGGGAAAAGAGGGACATAATGGGCATTATAGGAATTGTTTTAAGTCACTAAAGGACAAAAAAATGGAATAGTGCTTGTCCCTTACAAAATGAAAATGAGCAAAACGTGAAAGGAGGAGCAAGGGTTGCAGAACGAAAATGGAGTTGGGTTTAGAGAGAAAATGTCTTCCTTCTCTCTCTAAAAATCTACGGGCAATCAGGCCAGGTCGCGGTCTTCTTCGGGGCGAGAGGGAGAAGCGTTACGCGGAGGCGGTAGCGTGGACGAGTTTGTGAGTTTTGACAAACTTCAGAGGTAGGGGGTTTACTCCACACTGCTTGGGTTTTTATTCCGCTTTAAATTGCTATAAATGTTTGATTCGAGATAAAGTCGTTAGAGTCGTTTGATCGGTCCCAAACCTTGGGACCAGAATTAATATAATTTTGAAATCTCATTGTGTATTAGTATTGACCACGGCTGGTTTAGGTAACAAATTGTGTTTCCATGATAAATCATGTATTGATTGGAGCAATTCGGAAATGGCCGGGAAATGCGGGTTCCTGAGGTGAGCCCAGGTAGTGTAATTTTCGGGAATATAACCCAGGGTTTCACTATTCCCGAAACAGTGTTCTCAAAAATATATTTTCGTGTGAATATGTGTTTGGCCGAGTGAATTTAAATTAAATTGCTCGTGTTTGATCGATGCTTAGTGAATGAATTTTGATGTATGAGTTGTAAAATTACATAACATGATTGTGTGATTTGAATTATGCAAGTATATTCATGTTTATATATTTGCATGTGATTAGACTGTATTGGAACTTGCATACATGCATTCCATATGCACTAGAACACCCTAGGATTATAGGAGTGAGTGCATGAGATGAGTCTAGAGAAAACGGTTCGGAGGGTTGTCTAAAAACATTAATTGTCGGAGTAGTCAAATTTAAAATATCGATCGTCGAGGCAGCCCCGATTGATATTCATCGGAGGGTAGTCCACAAACAAATGGCATATATCAATCGTCGGAGCGGCCCAATTGATATATATACATCGGAGGGTTGTCCACTAATAAAACAATAATTCTCATACAAGGCAGGCGAGTGTGAGAGGGAGTCGGTGAGGACTCGGGATCACGAGGAGTTAGTCGTATGAGCGTTAATTAAGGATCATGCGTTTGCTTGAATGTGTGTTTAAATTGGAACATTACACAACATAGGTGGTGAAGTAGCCCACTTAGGGGCGATTCTCCTCTTGAGCATTGGCTTCATCAGTCAAGTGGGACCCCCTTTTTCTGGTACGGGGGAGCGTGCGAGACGGCTGGAAATCTGGGGCAGTTTAGAAGAAAAGCTGGGATTGTGGCTTTGGATTCGTGGTGTATACATGTATTAGAATGTTAGAAATTTAATAGGTGTTGTATAAAAGAGAATTGATTAACTCTTTTGAAACTATTAGGATATAGTGGATTCATAGTTGGTATATTGTGATGAAGTATTGTTTATGGAGCCCAGTGGCCATTTAAATCATAAGCTGTTATATTGAATTTGTTTGTGACGGGTTTGTGCCGGAGTTATGTATTTGGGTAGAGCTCGCCGTACAAAGAGTCGACCAATTACACATGGCGTCTCAGTGGCTCGGCGTAAGCTTGTGATGCGTGGCGGGTTAACGGGTGGTGGCTTGAACCCGGGTTTGGGGAAATCACGACTTGGTATCGAGCTAAGGTATACGATTACTGTAGCGTCTTCGGGCATCGTTCCAGATATCTGGTGTAGTGTAGTGCTGAGTTAGGATTACACCGGCGCTTGATATCCCCGATACCGGCTTCAGGTCACGCCTTTGTAAGGGCCCCACCCCACGGCCCCACTCAGAATGAGGGGTGGTCCCTCCACGAGCTATAAGGCATTTTCCCTTTGCCTTTTCTTTCGCCTCGTGAGAGCTCGAACCCCGAACCAAAGGGACGTATTGAAATGGGAGCATCTCGCAGTTGTTGTAGCTCGGTTGGTAGTAGTGCTCGGCATTGTGTCCTTTGTGCTGGTATTGGCGTCTCACGAGCGAGCGAAAATCTTTACTGTGATGAAGTTCCCTCGTCGATGAGCGCGAGAAATGAAACCTGTGAACCGGGCAATGGGCTTCATTTCGAGGCTCGGCCGTGGGCTGGCCAGATCATGGGCTTTTAGGCACCGCGGAAGCCGTGAGCCGCCTAGAGAAGCCAGCCCGGAGGCGGCCCCGAGGCCTTCGGAAAGGCCGGATTTAGAAGCTCGACACAGTGTCTAAAAGCCGTCCCTACATAGACGCGGGAAGGCCGAGTCTAGAGCCCCTTAAAAGCCCGCTAAAAAGTAATGCTCGAGTATGAGTTTTTTTATTTAAATTGTATTGAAAGTTAAATAAAAAGTAAGCTTAAAAACAATTCAAAATAAAAAATACATCATTTAAAATTTTATTAATCAAATATAATTACATTTAGAATTGTATGAAAGTTTACATCCTTCTGAATAAGTACATCCCAACTAGGTTGGCACCTACTTATTTGTCAATCATTTGTACTTTTCAACCATAAGAAAATAAAAATACAATATACATTTCCAATAAAATATTTTAATCATTATTTTCTGGTGACGGGGAACTATCTTGTATCCATTCATGTCTTGATATTTTTAAGTTCTTTGTATCAGCCACTAGTCCAGCTTCTCGAACATGATCATGCGATCTCTTGTCCGCTAAACTCCAATCTTTTAAACATACTACTGCTTCGATTGCTTGAGGTGACAAGTGCATATCTTTTTGCTGGCACTCTTCCACACTAAGCGACCACGATGCGGTGTGCTCATAGGCACGGCCTTCATGTCACATCGCGTCTCTGATAATAGATACTTAGAGATTATTTAATTTGTTGTTTTTCCACCATTCTAAAATATCAAAATCTTCATTAACTCTTCCAAATGGAATTGTTTCTGCTGGGAGATATCTATCTATATATGTGTATTATTTAGAGAACCGAGTTGTTGCATTTTTCTACTTTTGAACAAGAATTCTAAAGGGCTTTTATAAAAGATGAGGAGCTTATTAAATTGGATGATGATTTTATCAAACTAATATTATTACCATATTTTTCTTTATAAATATTATATAAAATATATAATAACGAATTTACTTCATTTTTAATTTCTTCAATTTTTATTTGATTTTCATTGTAAATAACTTGCAACCATTCATCTAAAATATCAAATTTTAATCTAGGGTCCACAATTAAACCAATATAATAAATTAAAGGTATTTCTCCCCAATATTTTTAATTTTTTCTATCATTGCAAAAATTTTATCATTAAAAATTTCATAACTTAAATAATTTTGAAGTACCATATAAATAATAGTTATTTGCATAATGACCCGATGTGAAGTTGATAATACACTACAAAAACATTTGTCAAGCATCAAAAATTTCAAAAAGATCTCGTGAAAAGGTCCGCACGTGCCAATCATAATCATTTAATACATCAACATCTACATCAATATTATTATTGGGATAATCAGATTGTGATTATTGTACTACTTTTTTATATTTTGTAATATTTTGTAAAAGCTTATAAGTAGAATTCCATCTAGTTGGTATGTCTAAACTTATATTTTTTCTTTTCATATTTACAATTTTGCAACAATAAAAAAATAATTCATGTTTTGCTTGGGAACAATTAATATTATATGCAATGTCTCTAATTTTTTCTAATGTGTTATCAACTTGTTTTAATCCATCTTTTACAATCAAATTTAAAATATGTGCACAACAACGTACGTGAAATAATTTTACATGGTCATCTTTTATTTGCCAAAATCTTTTTAATCTTTGTATTGCTACATCATTATAAGAATCATTATCTAATGTTATTATAAATATTTTATCATGAATACTTAAATCTATAATTTCATCATTTATTAAAGCTGCTATATTTTTAACATTATGTGGAGTATTTCTTGTTTTAAATGAAATTATTCTTTTATTTAACATCCATTCACTATCTATATAATTCCAGCAAAGTAATACATAAAAGCCCCATGACAAAGACGCCCAAATATCGATGTTAAACAAATTTTCCTTCAAAATTTGCAAAATATTGTTTTAAATTTTCTCGTTCTGTTTGAAATTTTTTCATAATATCTCTTTTAACAGTATTTCCGGACCAACCTTCACTACAAGAAAAATGGTCATTATTGACATATATTACCTTGACATAAGACAATATATGTCAATATTTTTTATTTGAATGGGTAACTATGACATATAAAACTTAATTAAAAGGAATAATGACATATATGAATTATATTGATTATTTCATGACTTATGATAATGCAACTTTGACAAAGAATTTATAAGACAATATAAAATTAATATATTCATACGTCAAGACATTTAAAATAAAAGCAATAATGACATATATGATAATAAATCTGATAGAAAAAAATTAAAAGTCAATATATATAGTTCAAATACTTCAATGTCAAGGTTGGTAAAAAATTATCTTAACAAATAATTTATGTCAATTTAACTCATTTATAAATCTATTAAGGTTATATTCTATTAAGGTTATATTACTAAATGTTGAAAATCTCACTTCTCAATTTTATTTTATTTTTTAATTTTAATTTTATCTAAACCCAATCTCATCTACAAACAACTTGAAAGAAAATTCTAAGGCAATAGACGAACTTTAAAATTTTAAAGTAGAATATTTTTTATAAAAATTTATTGAATTTGATATTTATTCTTCATGCGAAAATATATCCTTTATAATGTTTAAATTCTTATTTGTGCATTTTTATGACATTGATTAAATGATCTAACATGACTTCCTTTTATTCTATATTGTTGCAACAATGATAAATATGAAAATTTTCATTATAATATTTTAAGAAAATGGAACTTTAAACAACGCCAAGATCAATTATTTTAAAAATAGTATTTTTACAAGCATCATTATAATTCTTTTCAAACAATAGGAAAATACAAAACTTGTATATCAAACCCATTAATTGTATTCTTGGTAAAATATTTGGTGTGGGTGTGGCTGAGCTTGCTTTATATTTATGCATAAAAGTTGAAAATAATATAGCTAATTTTGACTTTCTTATCTAAGTCTTTGGTGTCATAAGAATGTGTTGATCTCATAATATGCTATTACAAGTATTCCTTCAGTAAGTGCTAGAGGATTTGCTACAAATACTTTTTCTCAAACCTTAACCAAAATACCATCATTACGTCCATGACCATATGAAGACCTAGGATTAAGTTATTGATATGTTTTGTCTTAGAGAGAAAATCATCTTCAATGGAGAAAAAAAGGAGATGGAAGCAAAGAATCCCTTCCATACTATTCAATAGTCATAGTCATAGAATTCAAGTGGGTCATTTGATGATACATTGAGGCTACCATTGTCAGCGGAGAAGATACAAAAATGTTGAGTCATAGTTTCATTGCAAAAATTCATGATCTACATAATAGTTAGAAAAATCATAGCATGTTAATTAACTAATTTTAAAAATTATAGCACCTAATGATTAATTAATTGTGATGATAATCATTTTAATCTATAATCGAAAATATTCTACCAAATATTAAAAATAACTTTTTTATTTATTCACACACACAAATAAAAGGTAAAGTAAGAATTAATATTTACATTTATAAAATGTGATAAGTTCCAGAATTAAAAAAAAAAGGTAGCAAACTAAAAGTACTACAGTGAATTGTCCCTTGACTGGATGAGTTCTCAGATTTCTCTAAGCTCCTTCAAGTCTTTTTCAATGTATGTCAGAAAGATACCTAGATCTTCGACGAGGATGGAAGCAAGAAGGTTCATGGGCTAAGCCTTGGTATATCTAGAATTTGAGCTTTTGTACTCATATTTTAGCATTTATCAATACTAACAATTTTTTAACTAAAAATAAGTGAAAATAGGACATTCAAGTAAAGGCTCAGTAGCATGTATATGAATCAATATACAATCAACGTAATTCAATTACATATTATATATTACATATAGATCAAACAATTTACTTATGTTTCATAGCATGTCACTACAATTATATTAAAATTTTAAAAAATTGCATATATATATATATATATATATATATATATATATATATATATATATATATATATATATATATATATATATATATATATATATATATATATATATATATATATATATATATATATATATATATATATAGTATATAGCAGAGTATATATATATATATATATATATAGGTAGAAGAGAGAGAGAGAGAGAGAGAGTATATATATATATAGAGTATATATATATATATATATATATATATATATATATATATATATATATATATATATATATATATATATATCTTTTGTCACTTATGATGAATCTTACCCACTATAGAATGATAAAATATTATAAGACTAATGTCATTCATTTATTTTGAAAATAGGACTTACAATAATCTAACTTGCCTTATAGTACATCCAACCATCAACCATTCATAGGTGTCTGATGCTTTTGTTTGTGAGACCCCGGAAAATCCATATTTCCTATGGAAGGATAAAATGGTAATTTCGGTAAAAATCCGGAATTTTTCTAGATCTCAGATGACGAAACGAACTTCACCGTTGGAATTGTCTCACAAAATCTAGCTACCACGGCCACTGGCCGACTCGAGACAAATAAAATTTCACGCTGAGGCACGAAGGAGCGCGGGACACTTTGGCACTTTATGAGGGCCCAAGAGGCCACGTGTCAAGCTATGGGAGAGTCAAACATTGAGCTCAAGTGGGGCTCACATGGCATCATGCCATTACAGAAAATCCCAAGTGGCTGGATAAGAGGATAGTGTGTAATCCTCTCAACCAATGCGAATTCGGCTACGTGGCATCGGGTAAGCATTCTTTCTCTTGTCCCAATCTTGACCAAATGGATTGGGAGAGCAAGAGAGTGTAAAAGAGGAACAAACGGAAGAGTAGAGGGAGAGCGTGATTTAGTGGCAGAGAAGCTCTACCTTCTCTCTAGAATTTCCCATGACGGTGATCGGGCGAGTTCGGATTATGGTAGAAGTAAAGTTGTTCTCACGTTAGTGATCATTGCAGGGGGTACTGCTTTGTAGTTTCATTGTACCGAAAGGTAGGGTTTTCTCCCCACTACTTACTTTTCGCTTGCGTTATGGCGGATGGGGATTGCCGGTGCCTCGATTTATCGCGATTTCGCCTCCAAAATATTGACCGGTGCGAATAACCGAATGGTTTGACGTTCACGCATCGCTGCATGATTGTGCGATGCTGTGCTACGCTGAGTGAATAACATACGATTGTGATTTTGTAATTTTTCCAAGATTTTAACCGGCCGGACAGTTTAAAGCTCATGTGAGCCAATTTTATGTTATTGTTTTAAATTGAATAACATGATTTATGACTAATTTGTTAATATATACATGAAAGATAGTTATGTGTTAAATGTTCAGGTGTTACTGCAGCACTTAGTGGGGAGTACCCAAGTGTGGTGATCTACAGCCGGGGCATTGCGCTCACTCGTCGAGGAAATACTATTTTCAGTAATCGAAGATCGACTGGGGACGGATGCATCCAGGCCTAGAGTAGAAGAAACGCTGTCGGCTTCTATCTTGCATTTTTGTAAAATTCAAGTGACCCAATTTTGTATAAATTGTAATTAAATACAATTGTAAATAGTCTCGCTTTTGTATAAAATATATACCGGTGTTGAATGGATATACAGTTTAACGTAAGTTGCTTGACATAGCATGACGGCATGAATG
This sequence comes from Tetrastigma voinierianum, assembly GCA_016808115.1. Lineage (NCBI taxonomy): Eukaryota > Viridiplantae > Streptophyta > Magnoliopsida > Vitales > Vitaceae > Tetrastigma > Tetrastigma voinierianum. Next base: position 550,228 of record JAEQBH010001452.1, on the reverse strand, counting down.
ATTCGAGTCAATCCGACACCCCGGCTGGGCATCACATCAAGCACGCTGACGCCTTAAAACCGGTGTCTCATCGACCATCGTCAACCTACGGAATCTACATGTCTCACACATGAGACCCATACATGTGTAAACGACCCAATAGCCCACACACCATACAACAAAATGCATATTTTATACAAAAAGAGTTTAATTACAATTTGTTTTGATTACAAATTATCCAAAACTGGGTATCTTACCCATATTTTTTTTGCAAAATACATACTAAGGCCACATGTGGCCATTTCTTCGCCTCTGGGTGCCCCATGCGGTCCCATCCCAAAGGCTCTCTGCATCTCGAAATAGTTTTTCCCTCGATAGGGTGAGCAATGCCCAATAGTGGAATTTTCCTACTTGGGTTACTCCCCACCTAAATGCTCATGCAATGACACACAAAACATTCAACACATGCTAATATATCACTCATACATATATTAACAAAATTCATACTCTATCCACATGTCATTATTCATAACAATAACATAAGATTAGCTCACATTTATAACATACAACCGACAGCTCTCATTCCCTGAATCCACCACAAAATCACAATCAACATGTCATTTACTCATGGTAATAACACGACATCACACAAACCACACACAAACAGTCCACGAACTGTCCAAACCACTCTAGGGATTTCTTCACTCGATCCAAATCTTTTGGAACCGAAATCACGGCCATCCAGACCTCAACAAATCCCCATCCATTACATGGCCCTTAACCAAAGAGTAAAACAAGTAGGAGAAAAACTACCTTCCTGAGAGTTTGCCAAACTTCAAAACTGTACCACGCGTTAGCTCTTGTCGTGGGGAGCAACTTTGCTTCTTGTCTCTCCGGAAATCGATGGTCCGATCGCCGAGAATCCTAGAGAGAAGGTAGAGCTTCTCTCTCTAAAATCCCACTCTTTTCTCTCCCCTACCCCACGGCTTTGTTCTTCACCCAAACCGGTCGGGTCAACTTGGGTCAAGAGAATTGTCCCTCTCGCCATGTCAATCAGGACGCCCAAATCCCGGAGGGTCCACTGGGACAACCGTCAATCCGTGGAAACACTGCAAAGGCTCCGTGACCCGACCACGAAAAATCGGGCGTAATCTCCTTTGTACGGGGAGCTCTACCCAAGAACAAACCTGTCCCAACATCAACATCAGAAGATATATATGAATAAAAACGGCCTCCTGGGCCCATACTACAATACCCATCATCATACATCAACTATATATCATGTTTTTAAGAGTTAAAAGTCTACTCTTATACAACACATATTAAAAGTTTAAAACATTATAATACATATATCCAACTAAAACACCAAAGCCACAACCCGGCTTTCTTCTCAAACTCATCTCTAGATGAGTCGCTCCTCATGCCTGGTATCTAAATAATATAATTTCGGATGACGAAGCACGCTCAAGAGGGAATCACCCCAAATGGGTTACTCTCCACCTAAGTGCATATAATGTCTATCGAAAACACAATATCACATGCGTGATCCTACTCTTGAATGTCTGGCGCTGATCAACTCACACCCCGAGTCATCACCGACCTCACACTTGCCTAAGCCACGTATGAGAAAACATCTTTTTTTTCAAACAATTCCTGCTGCTGAACTATACTACCGGGCATTCCAGAAAATATGGGACTACCCTCCGAGGCGAATGTGTTGGAGAACCTTTCGAAAAAGCCATGGTCCTCATCCGAAATGACGGTCGACCGCCTCCCAACCCCATTCTCCTAAATTCATCCCGGTGAAATTCCTTTCCAAAACGCTGTTTTCTTTCAATTTTTCATGTCATGCACTCACCTAATTTCTAGGCTACCCCGGTGCATATGAAATGCATTATGCCATTTCACACAATATATACAATTATATCAATTATGCATATATCATCCCATTCACAATTACACCACATGTAATTCAACAATATCAACCATCACTCAAAATTTGCCACTGGTTAAACACAATTACCGGCTCCACACCCACAATTATATTCTATATAATTATGGCATCATGCTAACACATCAAGCATTAACCTATTAATTTCTTTAATTAATCAACTCAAGCCATTCACATCAAACAATTCCAATGCCAAAACACATGGACATTTATGGTCCATTTCACAACCGGATTGTTTTACATCCCATAACGTAGCAAGTGGGTTGTCCACTGCAGCCCACTTCCTACATCTGCCTCTCGTGGAATCGAATTTGCATGGCCACCGCCTCATACACACAAAACACAATTCTATTGCATAAACCCACTCACTCCAACAAAGGACTACACTGCCCAAAACGAGATTAAAAAATTCCCCATAACTCCTATTTCATGTTTTGGGATCGATCAAACGGCCTCACTTACTTCAATCCAACCGAAAACATAATAAAACACCCTAAATAAAGTGTAAAACCCAAGTAGATAAATCTCCTACCTCATCTGAAATTGGTCAAACTCCCAAAACCGAGCGCCCACGCCGCAGCCCTCGATGCAGAGTGACTCTCCTTCGTCTCCGACAAATTCGACTACCGACGTCACACCCAGAGAGAATTTTAACGTTTCTCTCACTAAAAATGTCAAACTTGGCTACTGCATCTCATTTTCTGGTTTCCCACGTTTTTGCTTCTCATTTCATAAGGAGGGAGATGACTACTATTTGGTATTTCGTCCTATTATCATTTAAAAGTTATAAAATGACCTTTATATCCTTTCCTCTAGATTTTGCCACTTCAAGACTATCTAGACCGGGTCCATTTCCATCATTTCTCTACTCACGTAACATGTGTCACATGAGTACATGTTATAGGTGACTTTCGTCACGTCACATGTCGTTTTACTAAGACTAAACGCGATGCCACGGTAACGTGTCAATTCCGACTATTCACCCGACGAAATTCGACGTGTTAGCTAGATTTCGTGGAGACGATTCCAACAGCTGGAACTGCTTAGTCATCCGGAGATCTAGAGAATAAATTTCGGATTTTTGATCTAAATAATATTTTTTGCCATTTTTTCCGTAAATCGAATTTTCTCTGGCCTTTTACATCAATTATCCATTTGCTCTTAGGATTACCCCTTATCCACTTATCCATCTAATTTAGATTTACTTCCACTCACAAGGTGTCATTTGTCACTCATGGGCTCCACTTGAGCTCATGTTTGACCCCTTTCTGCCCAGGACACATGGCACCTCTTGAGCCACTCATAAAGTGCCATGTGTCGTACGTTCCTCGAAAAATGTGAAATTCCGACTGTCTCGAAATTCGACGAAATTCGACATGGTAGCTGGGATTTTTGCGAGAGATGATTCCAACGTGAAATCCGCTGGCCATCCGAGATCTGTACTTTTGATTGACCGAAATTACCATTTTACCCTTTTTAGAAAATTAGAATTTTCTCGGGGTCTCACGGTTAAAAACGTTCTTTTGGCCTACCACTTGGTTGATTCAACATAACTATTATTATAACTTATATGAATATATTTACAACATAACCATTCACAGCTCAAGTCTTTTCTATTTAAAAAAATTGAAAATTGTAATGTGGATTTTATTTAAAAAAATTAAACAACTATGTTTTATCTTCTTGGTATTGAATAAAAAAACTATTCATTTTTAAAAATAAATTATAATTAAAAAAAAATTTAAATATAAAAATTTAAAATATTGCTCAATAATCATAAACATTTATATATACTCCACATTTAATTATATTAAATATTTGACTTAATATCATATTATCAGTAAAGTAATATTATAAAATTGAATTCGATATTGTTAAACTCCTTTAATGAAACAAGCTCATGAAAACTCATTATCACTCCTTAATTATTATTTTTAAATCACTCCTTAATTGTTAACACCATTTTTTCCAACTAATCAAAAATATATTTTAAAGTAGATGACTCTTTAGAGTTTAGATAATCATCTTTGGAGAATATGTTTTACCATTTGGAGGTTCTTGAAGCCTTGTACGGATATTTTCTGACAAGTTCGGTGTATCTAAATAGGATAAAATAATGAAAAAAAATTAAAATATGAAGTTAGTAGAATTTAGGGTGAAGTGATTCTTCTAAATTTTTTCAAATTTTTATGTTTTACTTGAGATTTGCTGATTTTCTGGGCTAAAAAAGATGATTGTAAGTTCTAAATGGATTTAATATATTTTAATTAATTCATTTGTGGTGATATCTTTAAAATATGGGTATCTCTATAAAGTTAGGAAAATAAATTAGATTACTATAATCTTATCAAGAATGTGATTTGATCTTTCATATAAATAGCCTTTCTATTCCTATTTCATTTTCCAAAAAGTTTAGTCAATCGCAATAGTGAGAAAGCAATAAGATATAGAATGAATTTTCTTACTCGCTTTTAGTTATTTCCAAATGCAACACCACCTCAATGGTATTTAGATTTAGAATATAGTACCCAATACTACTTCATCTTCAATATATATTCTAAAAGTGAAAATAGATGCAACCTCTTGAAATTAATTAAAAAATAAAAATTAAAGAAAAGAGGGATTCTAAAGTGAAAATAAAACAAATGTCAAATAGTAGAATAAATTAAAATGAGAGCATCATCTTGCCTATAACCATCATATATTTAATACAATACATGTGCCCTAAGGTGCAGCGGATACGGATTACGAAAACTCTAGATCAGTCATTTAATGATTTCAAGAAGCATTGTTAAGAAAAAGAATGTGTTATGATGCACAAAAATTATAATTATAGAGTTTTTAAAACCAAACTTAAAGAAATTATAAAAATGTACACTTAACCCAAAAAATAATCGAGAAAATATGCACTTAAGGAAATATCGTACTTAATCCACAAAGGATATAACTCAAGCTACCAAAGTTGGCTACCTAACTTAATAATGCATATTTTTTCAACTTTTGAAAGTTTGTTTGCCAAAATTCAATAATATTAGTTTCTTGGTTCATGATGTCACACTTTTTTCCAATTTTAATCTCAAATTTAAAAAAAAAAAAATCATTTGTTTAATAAATTTTATGAAATACTTTTTAAATTTTAAAAAATCACTTTTAATATTATAATATTTTATGAAACAACACTTATTATTCCAAAAAAAGCTTCATGCTAAAACATTTTCATTCAAAAAAATTTGAGTAGAGATACTTTGAAAATTGTTGTTAAAAGTTCTAAAACTAAAAGTGATGAGTATAAAAAGTTGAAAATATATGTATATTTTTTTTTTTTTCCCTTGAATTTTAAAATGTAAATTTAGGATGATCTTTCTGCAATTTCTTTGGAAGATGTAATGAGTGAGGAATGGAAGAAAATGAGAGAGATGAGAAAAGACAAATCTTTAAAATATTAATAAAAAATGAAACTTGCAAAATATTACATACCTTCCCATTTCCCAAAACTAGTCGTTTTCACTTTCCACTCAATTTTGACCCTTACCATCCTCCCATCATATTCCCCATAAAATATGAACAAAAATTTGAAAATTCATTTTGGAAATACTATTATAAATATCCTAAAATAATGAAATAAAAATATTCATAAGACGAAAAATTTAATTAAAACTAATAAAAATTTTAAATTTCTAAAAGTAATCTATGTTATTTCATTGAATAACATTGTAATATTTTTGAGATTTCTCACCATACTTTTTTAGAATTTAAAAATATATTTAATATTAAAATACACTTAATATAATTTTATAATATTTGTTTCACAATTATTTCAAGTAGCATTGTTAAGGGAAAATGTATTATCATACACCAAAACTAAAATTATTGAGTTTTTAAAACCAAACTTTAAGAAACTATTAAAAAGTGAACTTAATCAAAAAATACTTGAGAAAATACATATTTTAAGGGAGTTACCTAAGTTACCAAATATAGTACCTAAAATTTGATAGTAATTTTTCAAATTTTTTGTTTGGTTCCCAAACTTAATAATTTTGGTTTTGGTGCATGATAAATTAATAACACACTTTTTCCTATTTTTAATCTAAAATTGTTTTTAAAAAAAATTCATTTGTTTAATAAATTTTATGAAATTCTTTTTAAAATTTGAACAATCACCTGTAATGTTACAAAATAAATTATAGTATTTACTTAAAAAACACTTCATGTTATTCTAAAAAGTTAAAGAAAAAATATTTTTATTAAAAATATTTTGAGTAGAGATACATCTAAATACATGTCAGTGATGAGTATAAAATGTTGAAAATATATGTATAATTTTTTAAAAAATATTTAGAATTTTATTTATAACTTTATACTTTTTATTACACAAAAGTATAAAAAGGAATTATTAAAAACTGTCATGAGATTTTATATTTAACCTTGAGTTGAATCAAATTTTGAAAAAATAAATTATTTTAAAATTAATTTATTTATCAAATTTTTTTATTTCAACATTTAATTTTATATGCAAGTATGAAAAATTAAGATTCTAAGAGTATAAAATACAGTTTTTCTATCATTAGGGTACCATTCTAATTAAAAGAAAATTCAGTGTCACACTTCTTATTTTTTGTTTATAACATAGAATTGCATTAATAAACCCTATATAAAAATGCTAGCCGATGCGTAAAAAATTCAAATTTATCTTATATTTAAAAATTAGTTTTAAAATTAAGAAAATTGAGATAATAAATATTTTTTAATATCTCAACTTTTTAATAGTTTTTTCGTTACTTCTTTCGCTTAAATATCAAAATCATGTATCTCATATACAAATTCAGTGTCTTATATAAAAATATATTATTTTTGAATTTTAATAATAGAAATTAGATTAAATTGGACAAATTATTACTGCAAGTGGAAAACAACATCGGTGTCACGACCCAACTCTGGGGGCCGTGACCGACACTAGGGAATGGGAAGGCATAAGGCCACCGAAACCCGTAGCAAGCCTTATTGAAATATTCATGTCGACTATCATACGATCACCCGCTCATACATATATATCCACATGCACATTATATATGCCTGATGTCAAACATCAATAGGGAGAATAAAGTCCGATCCCACATACACCGCCAACATACACAAATGAATGTAATTATCTCAATTACAAAACATACTAATATTCCAAAGTACCGCAAAGGACACTCAGATTAAATAGACAAAGGTTAATACTATCATAGTAGTATTATGTAACCGCCGTGAGCGAAAGAATTCGCTGGTTCTCAAGGATCCGGGGCAAGAGGACTGGCAGCATTCGAAAATAAATTGAGACTCCGCGCCTCGAGAGTGAGCTAATATCACATAATCTATACCACATCTACAACCAACGTGATATACATACATATAGAATTTCAATATAATATACTATATATATATATATATATATATATATATATATATATATATATATATATAGTATATATATATATATATATATATATATATATATATATATCACATTGAGATTCATAATAACGACACTCATATAAAGGTATGCACACACATCAAGTTTCATCATCACATTATCATCACAATAATCGAGAACTCTAGCCGGACCCTATACTCCATCACTAAGCCATACCCGCTCTCTCAAATCCAATGCGACCGGGCGCCCGAGAAATGCTCGACTGTGGTCCTTAACTCCGCTGACACTTAAACCAACAAAACCATAGTCGGCGCCCGAGAGAAATGCTCAATCGGGTCCTTAACTCCAGCAACTATCCTACCATAATCCATAGCCGGCGCCCCGAGAGTAACGCTCAACCAGGGACCTTACCTCCCGGTGATCCCCGAGAGAAACGCTCAACCAGGGAACTCATATACATAAACATAAATCTGCATCATAGTCTGATTATTACCTAAGACACGCTGGGCCCCGATGTAACTCATTAGGTGGTATGTCCTGGCCATAGTTCTATTACAAACATTTCACATACAATGCACAAAGAATATCGCACCTAACAATATACACACCACATCCATCATCATAATGCCTCATATGCAGTATATTTCATAACGAACTAATTAATTTAGCTACCATAGTAAATGCATACCCAATGATAATAATCATGTCGTGATGATGGGTGGCCTAATACCATAAATGCTATGCCATGCATGCTGACGACGCTATTAAACTATACGATATCAACTCACGTAGTATGTCGGATCTCGCACCGCCTCCGCTGGAGCCAGTCAGTTCATGAGTCGTGGACAATCTAAAATGGAAAAGACGTTTTGATAAATAAGATTAAGATTTAAATATAATTTGTGACTCGACCAGAAACTCACGCACTAAACCGACATAGAAATCGGGACTTATGTTCTAATCGAATTCAAGGTACTTCCCTAAAAACTGACTTAACTCCCCAGAAAGGGTCCGTAACCCGATAAAATACATTTAATATCCACACGACACGTCGAGTCACACAACTACAGATAAATCCACTACGCGTAATCCAACACAAAGGTCAACACCGCGATAAATACAATTGATACAATTTATAGCTTCTCGATAATTCATTATATTTATACACGGGTAACTCCCATATAATTAACGCTTAATCAAAATCAACGCTGCTCTAATACATAGGATAAGATTAAACACAACATCGCACCTACAGATATATATTTTAAGTTACATCTTTCAAACACAAACATGAGCAATTAAACGATAAATAGGCATTTTCAATATTAAAATAACCTTTACGAACAATTAAAATACGACATCGAATACCATACAATTAGAGCTCACACGCGCTTTAGGGTATAGATTTTTAATGGCTCGAATGTTAAAACCGATTGCACCGTCGGGATCACGGAACGGAGACGGACATTCTGTTCCTGGGCACGCTTCCCGAGGTCCGCCGCCGCCGACGGTGGCCGGAAAATTTGAAGGTGGTCGGAAATTGATTTTGAGGGTACCCACACGAAGCTCAAGGTCCAAGGAGTCCAAAAGTGCAGCCGGTTTCCTCAAGGGACCACCGGAGTGGCCGGAATCGGCCCAAACAGCGGCACTCCGGCGAGAAGCTCCACCATCTCCGTTCACCGGCAAACGACCTTTGAAACGTCGATCAAGGGTGGATCCTTAAGTCTTGGGGCGAGTGGAGCCTCGGGATCCCAGTGTCGGCCATGAGGTGGCCTAAATGGCTGATCGGTTGGCGGCGGCAAGGGCGAAGAGAGAGAGCCTTGCGGCGTGATTTCCGGCGAGACGGTGGCTTCGGGCGAGACCAAAGCAGGATAAGGGTTGTGACGCCCCAAATCCGGGGTGTCCGTTGACTACCCGTCAACCTCGCGGGAATTTATACATCCGCATCACGAGACGCATACTGAAAGTAAAATAGCCACACGTGGGCTCATATATTCATACTAAAAACAAAATAATGAACTATATTCTCATAGTTTTCATGCTTCACTTCTACAAAAAGCTTTATACACATTTACAAAATATTCATTTAAAGCCACATTTCTACTTTCTTCTCAAAAACTACCTCATCGAGTGCCGCCTCCGGATAGTCCCCGCACTAAAGTAATCCCACGACCCGGTGAGCAAAGCCCAGCAGAGAAAATTCTCTGCCAAGGTTACTCCCCACCTAAATGCATATGCAATGGCATATATAAACATTCAATCACATTCCATACAATTATTCTCTATATGAAATGTCTACAACATGCATGAGATGCAACCCTCATGCTTACGACTCCAGTCCCAACCGACTTCACACTGGAACGCGCCAAGCGTGACTAAAACTTGTCACACACCATGACTAAACCATCGACACCCTCCAATTTTATTTATCAAAACTCCGATTTTTGATTTTTCTTTATTTCGTGGCAACGGATTTCGCTTACAATCAGGACGCCGCACGCCTTTTTCAACATTTTCACGACTCAGACGCTTGCATCCATGTCTAACCGCGGGAATAAATCTGCGGGACTTTTCACCTCGGGGGGGATCTACCCCAACTTGTTCACCTAAAACATGTAATTTATCAATACCATTTACACTCAGGACCCTACTCTCGACTTTGTCCCATTTTTTCCTGAGCTCACGACCCACTCACCGACACTGGTAAATAAACCTTACCCTGCACCCACACCCGACTCCGACGATGTGACCGCATATGAAATGCATGATGCCAATGCATTTTCCTATGTTACATGCATGAATGAGCACTACATGAAACATTTACAAATCATGGAAAATTATAATTTATACACATAATATACCTCCATGCAAAACATATTAATACATCAACAAGCATGCATCAATATCCCATTTTCACACTTAACATGTTATTCATGCAAGTAATAACACACAATTAGGTCACAAACTGGGACTACTCAATGTGGTACCTCACTACCCTTAGCAACATGAGAACCTATTTGGCTCAAATCCTTATTTTCACAACAAGAAACTCCAACACCAGAAACTTTCGCTTCTAATTAAACCAACTCCCCTCGTCCGGTACACCGATTATGGAATCCATACCCATTAATTCCAAAGCTTGAACTAATTTACATGGCCTCATGGCCTCCCACAAGCAAACCCTACTATTATAAAGCCTTTAGGCTAAAAGTAAACCGAGTGTAAAACATCCTACCTCTTGGAAGTCAAGAAACTTCCAAAAACCCAGTCCACGCGCCGTCCTCTCCGCTGCAGCACTTCCTCTTGTCTCGAAGAACTGACTATCTGGGATAGCCTACAAATCTAGAGAGAAAGAAGACGTTTTCTCTAGGATTTTCTCCATGTTTGGCCACGTATCTTCCTCTCCACGACCTCTTTTCCTTTTGCTTTACTTTTGCTTCTTTCTTTTCTCTTTCTCTTTCTCCTCTCATTTTCTCCTCATTTTCTCCTTTCTTCTCTTTTCTCCTTTGGTCCTTTTCTCACCTTTTTGGAGAAGTCCTCATCCGGTCAAATGGGAGGAAATTTCCTCCTCTCCTTCCTCAAACCAAATTGGTGGCCCTCCTTTTCCCATAATTTTCTTATTTAACGCCTTTATGACATCACGCACCACATGGCATCATACGCTACTGAATCCCTTCTCCCACATGGCTTAATCGTGAGCCACTACTTTCATGCCAAGTGTCACACTTATGGTGCCAAGTAAGATCCCCTTAATCCGCCATACGCCAGCCATCCGACACCCTATGCTTCAAAACGCGGAACCTCGATCACCACCCAACGAATTCGACGTGGTAGCTCAATCTCATGAGACGAGTTCAACGGAAAAGTCCGTTTCATCATCCGAGATCTAGAAAATTTCGGATTTTCAACCGAAATTTCTATTTTACCCTTTGTCCAAAATCTTGGATTTTCTGTGGTCTCACAAGGGTGGCTCTGACGTGGCTACTTTTCCCCGGCAAGCCACTACATCGTGGCCTGAATCGACGGCGCCTACAAAGGCGGCACGGCGTGGTGGAGAGGGGGGAGAGGAGAGGAGAAGGGCTGGTAGTTTTTCCTTTTTCCTCCTATTCCCATTTAGCCTTCATCTATTTTTACCAGACATGATTGTGCAATTTACAATTTGACTAAGGAAACTTTAGTATTTAAATAAATAATAACCTTAAATTAACCTTTGATAAATCGAAATAAATATTAAAACAAGTATGTAAATACTTTAAATGGCCAAAATAATTATTATGACCCAATATAATTTCTAAGAAGTTTCATATACGTAATTAAAATTTTGATAGATAAATCCGAAATTAAAACTCAATAATTAAAAATTTAATTTGCGCTAAATTTACGGGTATTACAATCGGAGCAGGAGATTTTGAGTTCGTGGAGTCACATCATTATACCTATTTCTAATATCATCATACTAATTGTGTAGATCTCATAGCATGCATATTTTCTCTACTCTGGGAAGAACTCCACGTTACATTTTGACGTCAATACTACATATTTTCAAATATATTATTGATGACTACTCTAAAGCTTGATTATGATATATCCAATGAAACCTTAAAAACCATGATATTTTTATACCGATATTATCATTAAAGGGAAAATTGAATTATTACATTTTTTAAAAGTGAATCGTCATTCTTAATAAATATAATTAATCATTATCTTCATCTATTTCTTTTTTTTATCCATATTATATATATATATATATATGTAAGACCCGAGAAATTCCAATTTCTGGAATAAGGCAAATCGTACTTCGATTACAAAATTGTAATTTCTGCTAAAACCGGAATTAATTTCTAGATCTCGGATGATGAAATGGATTTCACCATTGAATCGCTCGTGAATTAGCTAGCACGTAAAATTTCGTCGAATTCTGAGACAGTTGGAGTCGACACGTTTTTCGAGGCATCGCGATCTCGGCATCGTGAAATCCGCTTTGGTTGTAACGAAAGTCATATATAACACGTACTCATGTGCTATAAGTGGTATGAGTATAGAAATGATGAAATTCGGGACGGGTCGGTGATAGTCGTCAACATCACCTGCAAAAGGACATAAAGGTCATTTTTAGAAAAGTTTTTAAGTCACTAAATGCCAAATTAGTCAACAATGTCATCTCTCCCATTTTAAAGACAAAAAAAAAACGTGATGAACCAGAATTTCTCCTCCAGTAGCCTTTTTTTGGGTTTTTTTCTTTAGAGAGAGAAACTTTCTCTAAAATACTCTGGCGAATCCGACCAAGCCTGCCGACAAGAAGGGAAGCTGTTTACGTGAGCGGCTTCCACGCTGGGGTACTAGATTTATGGAGTTTCCTAACTCAAGAGGTAGGGTTTCTCCCTTACTTGGTTTTATTCCTTTTAAGCACTTTGTAAATGTTTCGTCGACAGGCCCGAATGCCGTTGATCTGGCCCCAAAGCTTGGGACCGAATTGAATTGATTTATTGAACCCAATGTGAGCAGCCCGCAACGAGGACTCAGTTGGGTCTTTAATAGCATAAATTATGTTTTAAATCATGGATTGATTTGGATGAGGTCGGAAATGGCCGGGAAATGTAGGTTCACTAAGTGAACCGATGAATTGTTGAGTGTTGGAACCGTAAACCCTAGGGTTTTACTGTTCCTAGGAATAGTGACACGAAAATGTATTTTCGTGAAAATATGTGTTTGGTTAAGTAATTCGAATCGAATTGTTTGTGTTTGAACATTAGCCCATGAAGCTAATTTTGATGTTTGAAATGATAATTACATAACATGTTTGTGTGTGATTTAATTTCTATGTTAATATATTCGTGTATATATATTTGCATGTGTGATTAGACCTGTATTGATCGCACACATGCATTCCATATGCACCGGAACATCCCCAAGACCATGAGTAGTGCATGAGACGAAGCCCAGAGAAAACGGTCCTAGTGGTAGTCTAAAATATTAATTATCTGAGGGTAGTCCACAAACTAAAAATATCAATCGTCAGAATGTCTAATCAGACATTCATCTGAGGGTAGTCCACAACAAATAATATATCAATCGCCTGAGCGACCCAATCGATATCTATATACACTGGGAGGGTTGTCCACAAACAAAAAAATAGAAATTCATACGAGGCTTAGAGAGTGAGGAGCCTGAGGACTCCTGATCCGAGTTGGTCATGTAGACATTCACAGATCATGCATTTACTTCTGAATGTGTGTTTAATTTTGGAACAGACCGCACTTAGGTGGCGAGTAGCCCACTTGGGGTGGCGATTCTCCCATCGGCTTAGCCCATCCGTCGTGGGACCCCCATTTTTTCGTGCAATGTGGAGCGTGCGGCGACCTGCCTGGCCCTCGAGGTCGCTTTTAAGAAAGCTCTGGATGTGCATTGTGTCACATCAGACATGTATTAGAATGCTCTTCATTTTAATATATGTCAGAGCAAGAGTAGTTTATTAACTCTTGGAAACTATTGGATATAGTTTGGATATATTGTGATGAGTATTGTAATATGGGCCCAGAGGCCGCTTTTTACTCATGTCGGGATTATATCGGACGTTTCAGACGGTGTATATGCATCAGATTCTGCAGCTCCCCGCACAAAGGAGAGCCCCGACCAATTCTTCGGGCTGCCTGCAACCCGACATCCACTTGCACTCATGGGCCGACGGTAGTCACGGACCCCCTAGCTCTCAGGCGCTGGCGCCTGCACGAGCTAAGGCATACGACACAGAAGGTACCGGGCATGGGCCTCCAGGGATATGCAATCGTAGTGCGTTGTCTCGGGTTGGGACACACCGGCCGATATCCGACATACCCGCTCACGCATCGCAGCTCAGGTAGCACGAATACCAGGAGCTCAGTTTGGTATCCATCACCACTAGGTGGTTTGATGTTGAGTATAGGTACATAGAAACCTATAGATTGAGGATTCGGGGGCCAGCCATACAGGAAAGAGCATCACCACTAGCGTGGTTCGATGTCGAGGTTTAGGTACTGGATACCTAGAAAATCACTGACAAAACTAGACACTACATGCATGTGTTGGATGTGTTTTGTGTGATTTGGTGAATTATTGTATGATGGTGCTGTATGCCATGTTCTTTTATGTGTGTTGTGGAATGTCAGGTGCTTAGTACTCTAGCACATGGATGTGTTAGAAAATGGCGTAAGTTTCATGCTGAGTGAAAACTGAACAAAAAGAAGAGATAAAATAAATTAGAATAAATTTATTTGTTTAGAGGTGAAGAAATTTAATTTTTAAGGTTTTGATGTTAGAACTAATATACTAAGTAAAATAAATTTTAATAAATTTATTTTGGTTGTTGGAAAATGAGGAAGAAATTTTGTAAGCAAAGAAAATAAATTTCATAAATTTATTTGGTTCGAGGGAGGAGAAAATAATTTTCTAGGATTTACAAGGTGTGAAATTGAAGAAAAAGGGGTTAAATAAATTTTTAGAAATTTATTTGAGTGCACAAGAAAGGAAAATATGATTTTTAGTAATTTTCCGCTTGTCGGAATTAACGGAAAAATAAATAAATAAATAAATAATTATAATGAAAACTGAAAAAAAAATTAGTGCAGAAAATTTGAAGTTTCACACGCCCCAATTGTACTGGCAAAGAAATGATTGTATCACAGTGTCGGGTGAGGGGTTTTGTGTTGCAATAAAGAAGGTATCAAGTCAGGTGGGTAATGAAAATTGTATCAAGAATACAATTTTAGTATTGCGCAGGTGATACGCTCGAGGGTTAGCTTAAGAGGTTTTGTATTGCAATAGGGTGGAGATTGTATCATAAAGAAGGGTCGGGCTGAGGTCATAAGGTACACAAAGGTATTGTATTGCAATCGCACGTACAGCGAGAAATTGTGACGCAATACAAACAGATCAGGACAGGACAAAGCCAGTAGGGGCTAGTCAGGTTGCACACAACACGCCAAACTCAGGACACTACTAGACCGGGCACATACCTACCGCCACGACACACCCGCCGGGGCTAGTGGCCACGATACCTGTACCGTAAGGCCACGATACGGCCATGGAGGCTCGCGACACGCACCCACACGTCTCGGGCAGGGGCGGCAGCAGGTGCCAGTGGGCGCCCAAGACCGCACAAGCAGGGGCGCGCAGACTCAAGGTTGTGGGCGCGCACATGAGTGCGGCGACACGCACCCGGCCTTAGGGTCGCGACACCAAGAAGGGACCCCGCCACGACACTCCGCCATGCCCGCCCACTCCATACGGCCGCCAGCGCAGGCGCTCAAGGCTGCGCACCGGGCATGCCAATCATTAGCCGGGGCGCCGTGGCACCCGACTTTGTTTTTCGAATCTAGCTTTCGACTCTGATGTTTTTTTGAGTCACCGTTCAACCCTGGCTCATGAACATCAAGCATCACAAATTTTCCAATAAAAATTTTATTAAAAATAATAATAATAAATAAAATAAAAATCACTCAAAATTAGACAAAATTTTCGAAAAAATAAAATTTTCAAAAATAAAATTTTAGAAAATAAAATTTTGTTGGAAACAATATTTTAAATGCAAAATTGATTGAGTATACACTGAAGTGTGTATGATTAGTGTCTCTGTGGATGTATTTATGCCTGGGAGATATCGTATTGTATTTAACTACCATTTGAAATCGTGATCACACAGTTGCATAGGAAGCTATATGCATGGTGTAATGTGTATAGGGAAAAAAGGGTGAATTAAGGTTAGAACTATGATCTTAGAGATTTGGATACCGAAATGAACAAGAAAGCTAATTTTATCAAATAAATGAATTGGAGCGGTTGGAATTTAAGACCACTTAGAAACGAACGGTCGGGCCATGGTTATCAAGTCTATTAGTAAATTGGCATCTCGTATTACTAGTTAGACTCGAAATGAAAAATTAAATGACTCTTTTCGCCATTGAACCGTATAAATGGCTGGGTGAGAGGACAAGGACGCAGAGGACGTCTGACGTAGGCACCGGTCGCACCACCGACAATCACCGCCCACCGGCATTTGGATCGCCGAGACTTTGTAGAGGCCGTAGGTGTCGCAGGCCGCTATTGCACAGATAGCATAGCGTAGTCGTGAGAGATCCTAGTAACCCCCCCGAGGTTTGCAGGACGCATCCCTCCGACATTCACGCGGGAGGAGAGATCCGATGGTGGCCACCATTGGTTCATGCAGCATCGAGAAGGTGTTGTGAGGCTACGAGATTACCTCCGACACGACTCAGATTAGACTATCGCTGCTCTAGCCAGAGAATGAGGCCGCACATGGTGAAAATGGGCAAGGACCCTAGAGACCATAGAGGAGCCATTGTATTTGAGTTCCCTCCCTAGGACCAGGCGACCAGTGGATGATATGTCGAGGTTGTGGGTCGAGATCTCTGGGACTCCTACCACAAAGGGACCTAAGATTATGGACATGTCGGTTCGAAGGTCATCCTCGATGGATCGGGTCGACGCTTACAGGATCGCATCGATCAGAGCCACAGAGAGTTACCGCCACACGCCAGACTCGCACTCTTTGGTAGACTCGTGGGGACAAACATGATATTTCGTCTCTTATAGTATATGAGTCCAGTGTAAGGGACAAGCAATGGTCGCTCGAGCCTTACCTCAGAGGACAAGGTGAGACCAGACTTAGATCTACCCTCGAGTAGTATGCGAGTGCATGTGGATGTTTTTCCGTGATGAGCACCGGATTCACCTCCATGCAGGGTAGTGTATTCTCGGGATCGTTGCTACACCCCTCGGGTACTTTACCCATCTCTATGATCCAAGACAGATGGAACACCTACTGAGTCAAGTAGAACCCGAGTCCAGCTGGCCGTGAGTTACTAGACAAGGGGTTCATTAGACCGAGCACTTCACCATGGGGGCGCCCCCGCTCGCTTTTCATAAAAGGAAAGACAAGAACCTTCAACCGTGTATCGACTACGTGACAAATAACGTGGTTACGATCAAGAATCTAATTCATCACCGGGATCGATGAATCGTTTGATCACTGGCAGGTTACACCTATTCCAAGATAGACTCGTGACCGGTTACCATCGCCTAAGGGTTGTGATATAGATATCCCTAAGACAAATACAGATCGTGTTATGGGAACTTTGAGTTTACTTCGGGGTGATGCCCTTCGATCGACGCACTCGACACAGCATTCATGGATCTCATGCATAGGATAATCCAACCCTATTTAGATCAGTTTTTCGTAGTCTTCGTGAATGACATCTTGATCTACTCCCAGTCAGAGTGGAGCATGAGTATCACTTGAAAATTTTGTTACAAGCATCGAGAGACCATCGATGTACACTAAGTTCGCAAGGAGAGTTTGGGCCATCGAGGTGAGATTGTCGGGAGATCGCGGTGTCAACACCAGAAAGTGTTAGCTCCACTCCAGAGAAGGTCAGAGGCAAAATATGGGAGAGACCGAATGTCAATCTTCGAGACACGAAGCCTCGGGATTGGCTGCATTACAGAGATCTCGAGAATGGGCCGGTTGTCCATTCGGCGTGATCAGAGATTTCGCCACGGATATGGACTCCATGGTCGGGACGACCGACCATGAGAGAGAAATCGAGATACTGAACGCCTGATAACGGTGTGTCGTAGCAAGAGGGAGGACGCTTCTCCTAGTTCGGGAAGAGGCGTAAGACTTCGCTTTCTCACACTAGTTTCGTGGATTAGGCCAGGATTGACATGAGAGTGACCTGATTGCCCTAGAGACGTGGATCCCAAGACTGGGGACAATGTACCCCGCTTAGCCGTAGACAGAGAGTATAATTATCCCTCCACACCTAGTAAGGGTTGGGAGGAACTAGTTTCAGCCTCGTGTGCTATACAAGCACTTCCAAGAATACGTATAGGCCGTAGGGGCCGTAATGTGGGCCTAAGTCAAAGACAGATCATCGCTCAACAGGCGTAGGACCTTGGGGTGGTACCTATCGTTGTTGATGTCGGCTTGACATAGATGAGTTGACAAACCACTCCAAGTTGTCGGGCACTGAGACCTAGGCCGGGCTGTCAAGCTCGACACCCATTACTGGATTCGGGGCTTGCAGGTTGCCGTAGCCTCAGAGAAGCCAAGTATAAATGTTCTTCCCGTATGCAGTAATGAGAGTCAATCGATAGGTCGAGACATAAGGAGTTATCTCTTCTAAGATTCTCGCTTCATGGTGGAACCCGGATCAAGGTCATAGTATGACACATTAAGCTCACACGTGCATGGTGACACCGTCGAGCCTGGGTGTGGGTGCACAAGATGGTCATTCACCACTCTTGTGTAGCCGTGTTGAGTTTGTCTTTGCAGGACTACTGCCCATGAAGACTCACAGCTCGATCTCGAATGAAAAGTAATTAGGAGGTTGGGCAAAGCAAGAAGGGGGCCGCATCCTCTAAGGTGAGAAACCCGAGTTATGAGTGAAGGAGACCCGTGGTAGTATCCGAAGGTCCCGTAAAGGGTGTAAGAGACCCAGGAGATATCCGAAATTGTAGAACGAAAGAGGTCAAAGTGTAAGCCGAAAGAGTTATGTCGCCTGAGATGAAAACACACCTGACAAGGTTATCATAGTGTGTGACTTAGAGTTGGAGCGACAGGAAGCCTGAGTGACTCGAGATTCGATACCCTTCGGCAATTACATCGGTGTTGTTGCCTAAGGGCTCCGCATGTGGATGTCATTCATGACATGGACTAGTTGACGGTCCATCGATCGTCAATGATGAACACCTCGTGGGTGTCATACACACCAAGTAAGGGTCAGGTAGGGTTATAAGTCATATGGATATATATTATTTGCTGGGAGGACACGCTCCGAAAGTATGTGTCCTAGGTCATAAGGGTAGAGGAGCAATTGTCTCTCGCGGGAATTCCTACAACAACGCTTATTAGTGCGAAAGATACAAGATGGCACCATATAAGGCATTGTGGCTGAGGCCATGCAGACATCGCTATGTTGGACCGAGGTGGGAGAGAGCTCCATCACCTGTCCCGATCTGATTGGGAGACACTCCGAAGCGAGCCGATATCGACAAATAGCCTTCACGCGCCTCGAGCCGGCGTAAAGCCATGCACAGCAAAGGACAAGTCGAACCTTAGAGTTCGAGGTCGGGATCATGTCTTCTCGGGCGTGATGCCTGGGAGAGGAGCGTCAAGTTCCTGGGAAGTACTCGAAGCTATCGCCGGCACATCGACCTTCAAGATACTCGGCAGGCAGTGCATCATTACAGACGGCAATGCTACCACCCAACATGTTGGGTGTCCACGAGGTATTTCACGCCTCCATGCTTCTAAGTATACCCAGATCCACTACGGTGGATCGGGACGATCGAGGTTGACACTACTGGACCTCTATGGTGGACCGTACTGTTGATACGTGGATCAGTTTTGCGACGTTGAAGACCGTGAGGCTAGTGAGAGCGCTATGGCGGCACCGCTGAGCTGGCGAACAACGTAGTCAATGAGGGACACAATGCGGCCACCTATCCTCTCATAGGGATGAAGCGTACGTACTAAGTCGTTTAAAATTCTAAATGACCGTTTACATGCATGGTAGAGTGTGCGTTGTATGTGCATTTGCGTTGATTAACAGATTGTCCTAATTTTGGGACTAAATTTTTAAGGAGGGGAGAATGTAAGACCCGAGAAATTCCACTTCTAATAAGCAAGAAAATCCACTGACACAAAATCGTACTTCTGCTAAAAATTCCAATTAATTTCTAGATCCTGATGACCGAAATGGGTTTCACCTTTGGAATCGTCTCAATAAATCTAGCTAGCACGTAAAATTTAATAATTCGAGACAACCCGAGTCGACATCGCTTTTTCTCGATAAGATCACGATTCTGCAATCAAACGGTTCGTTGTAACGAAAGTCATATAACACACGTACTACAAAAGCATAAGTGGTAAGGAGTAGAGAAACGACAAAATGGATCACCTGCCAAGATAGTGCCGAATATCAATTCGTAAAAAGCGGATATAAAGGCTATTTTGTAGTTTTTAAGTCACAAATGCCAAATTAGTCAACAGTGTCATCTCTCCCATTTTGTGCACTCAAAAAAACGCGATGAACTTAATTTTTCCCTCCAGCAGCCTTTTCGGTTTTTTTCTTTAGAGAGAGTAAACTTCTTAAAATACTGCGAATCCTAATTGGCTTCTACAGCCTTCGGACAAGAAGGGAAGCTGCTTGACGCGGAGCGCCTCACACTGCAGTACCGGGATGCATGGAGTTTCCTCAAATCTCCAAGAGGTAGGGTTTCTCCTACTTGGTTTATTCTCTTAAGCACTTTGTAAATGTTTCATTGATCGAGGCTCGAATGGTTGCTGACGGCCCCAAAGTCAGGACCGACCGATTTGATTTATCAACCCAATGTGAGCACCGTAATCGTGAGAGGGACTGGTTGTCTTTAATAGCATAAATTGGTGTTTTAAATCATGGATTGATTTTTTGATGAGGTCAAATGGCCGAGTCGCGTTCACTAAGTGAACCGATGAATTTGTTGAGTGTTGGAACCAGAACCCTGGGGTTTTAATTGCCTTAGAATAGTGACATCAAAATGTATTTTCGTGAAAATATGTGTTCAAGTTAAGTAATTCAATCGAATTGCTTGTGTTTGAAACATTAGCCCAAGTGAGCTAATTTTGATGTTTGAAATGATAATTACATACAACATGTTTGCGTGATTTAATTTCTATGAATATATTCATATATATTTGCATGTGATTAGATCAGATCGATCAAGTAATACCCATATGCAATCGAACATCCTAGACTATAGGAGTTAGTGCATGAGATGGTATGAGAAAATCCGCTCGTAGGGTAGTCTAAAATATTAATTATCGGAGGGTAGTTCATTAAACTAAAAATATCAATCGTCGGAGCGGCCCAATTGATATTCATCTGAGGGTAGTCCACAAACAAATAATATATCAATCGTCTGAGCGGCCAATTGATATATATATACATCGTAGGGTCACTCCACAAACAAACAAAAATAGAAATTCTCATACGAGGCTTAGGCGAGTGTGAGGAGTCGGGTGAGGACTCTGATCTCGAAGTTGTCGCGTAGACATTCAAGCAGATCATGCATTTACTTGAATGTGTGTTTAATTTGGAACATCGCACTCGCACTCCTAGGGTGGTGAGTAGCCCACTTGGGCGATTCTCCTACCGAGCTTTAGCCTACCCGCCGCGACCCCATTTTTCAAGTACAGTGGAGCATGCGAGACTCGCTCCTCCTTGAGGTCGTTTTTAGAAGAAAGCCGAGATGTGGCTTTGGTGTCACATTGTATACATGTATTAGAATGCTCTTCATTTTAATATATGTTGTATAAGAGTAGTTTATTAACCTTGAACTCATTGGATATAGTTTGGATATACACAGATGAGAATAGATATAGCCCAAGAGGCCGTTTTACTCATGTTGGGATTATATTGGACTGCTTGGGGATGTGTATATGCAAAGTATCGTATTTGGGTAGAGCTCCCCATACAAAGGGAGACTCGCTCGATTTTCTCATGTGGCGCCAACCCGACATCCACTTGTATTCCGCGGCCGACGGTAGTCAATCTGACCCCCTGGTGCCATGCCACAATATATATATATATATATATATATTGTTTGACATTCTATAACTTCACATTTTATTAACCCATCTGAACCCTCAAAATCTGAAACACGGGAGCTAGGTCCTCTACTAACTCTAGGATATTATGTTATATATGTATCGGGATTTCATTTATGTGTACTTTTTGCTTTAAACTAATATTATGTCATTCATTATTCTTATAAAAATGTAAAGGATGAAAAAATTAACCAAGTTTATATGATTCATATTTGATCATGAAAATTTATTGATACAATTTTCCTCGTAGGGGCCCAAACAGTTGAATGGTGTCATGTGCAGATATTTTGTCATGTGATATATGTGAGATATAATTGCAAATAGAAGTTTCTTAACATCTCAGGTTTATTTACCTATGTATTGTCATAAGTGCATAAGAGCTTATACATATATTTAATTCTATATATTAACATATTTTTTCTTGCCATATATTTTAGTTTGAATGGAAAAAAACCTACTCACGAGCTGAGTTAAGATGAAGTGAGATTTGAATGAGTCTCATTTTTTACCTCTTATTTTAGATCAAGTATAATGGGTAAGGTGAATTTTATAATTTTTTCAATAAAATTTAAAACATAAATTTAAACATAAACATAAATTTCTACACCGTACACTATGTGTGTGCTATGAACACTCATGTCTAATGCACACAACATTTCATATATTTAACATACATGCAAATATGTTAATATTCCACATATTCAAATCGAGCATCACATAAGCATGCACTAACCAGATTAGCCTAAAATTCTGCATGGTATCTAATAAGTAATAACAAGCCAACTTTGATTTTCAGTCTTAAAACTCAGAAAAACAGCACATACAATAACATGCAATAACCATATTAGTTCCAAAAAATTCTGCATTCAAGTAATAACAAGCCAACTTTGATTTATCGTAGATCCAAGAATCTGAACATATCACACAATAACATGCACAACTATTAGTTCCAGGGTTCTTGCATGTTAATATTCACAATTCTGCATGTTATTCATCAGTCATCAGTTCCATGAAAAATTCTGCATGTTAATATTCACAATTCTGAATTAATATTCACAATTCTGCATGTTATTCATCAGTCATCAGTTCCAGGAAAATTCTGCATGTTAATCATGCATGAAAGCCCATAAAATTCTGCATGTTTTTCATGCATACAATAATACATCAAGCTGAGTTTTCTTCAGTCTAAAAACCTAAAACATTCTGCATGTTAGTCATGCATACAAGGATACACCAAACTGAGTTTTCTTTGATTTAAAAACCCAAAACATTCTGCATGTTAGTCATGCATGAAAGCCCATAAAATTTTGCATGTTTTTCATGCATACAATAATACACCAAACTGAGTTTTCTTCAGTCTAAAAACCTAGAACATTCTGCATGTTAGTCATGCAAATCAACCATACACCAAACTGATATCTCTTCAGTCTAAAACCCAGAAAGTTTTGCATGTTTTTCATTCAAACTGTAACACCAAACTGATATCTTCTTCAGTCTAAAAACCCAGAAAATCCTGCATGTTTTTCATGCAAATCAAAATCAACCATACACCAAACACATACAACATCATCATGCTTGTATCTCATCAGGATCAACAAGACCATTTACAGATTTTAATCCGCATATAAATCAAGACCATTTCCAGATTTTTAATCCTCACATAAATCAGTTTCGCACAAGGCTACTTCCAGATTTTAATCTCATATAAAATCAGTTTCAATATATATTTCCAGATTTAAATAAATCAGTTTCAACAAGGCTATTTCAGATTTTAATCCCCATAAATCAGTTTTAACAAAGCCATTTCCAGATTTAAATAAATCAGTTTCAACAAGGCCATCTCAAGATTTTAATCTTGTAAAAATGGATAAACAAAACAATTCTAACATCAGCAGAAACTGTCATTCATCCAGCTCACTGCATGGATTTACCTTCCCTGTCATCAAACAACTCTTAGACAAGATATAACCATGGTAGGAGAAGTCCCCTACCTGTTGGAGTGCAGATCAAACAGCTGCTGAACTCCACAGCACCCTTGAACCAGAAAATGCTGCACTGGTTCTCTTTGTTTTTGCTTTCTCCTTCTTCCTTTCCTTCCCTTCTTTCTTTCTTTTCTCTCCTTTCTTTCTTCTCCTCTTGTCTACGAATTGTTTGCCATCTCTCCTCAAACTACCAAATTGGTTTGACCTAGGGAGCACACCTAACATCCATTTTGTTTGACACTCTGGTCAACTCAAGACTCGCGTTCTCCATGCCACAATCTCAACCACTTTCATGCTCATGCATGAGGGTGGCTTGACATTTGGCCCCACCCAACTCATGGAATCCTATGGCATGACACTTGGCCCACTCATGTGCCAAGTGTTCTATGCAAGTGCCACATGGCACCTCATGGTCGCCCATTCCGTCTCGAATACGTGCAAAATCGATTAGCCTCGATTCGACGCAAAGGTTTGGTTCAACTACAGATTTCGCGAGATGATTCTAACTGCGATTCGCTTCTCACATCCGAGGTCTAGAGAAAGATCTAGGTTTTGTCTGTACCGTTCCGGGTAAGAATTACTGATTCGCTCATTTTCAGAAAAAAGAAAAAAAATATCGCTTCTCGGTTTCACGTTTTACCTATCTACAACTTGTTGATGACATTTAAGTATAAGTGCATTTTGGAGAGTATAAAATTATATATATATTCTTGCTATCATGTAGAAGTGTAACTATTTTTGAATATTTTTAGGTACATATATTATCTAGATTTTTTTCTTCCCAAAATACATTACTATATTTTTTTGGGATATATTTGAATATATTTATATATTTTTAATTGTTACATCTAAATCTATACATAAACTAATATTGTTTTTTCTACTTGGAAGATGTTAGTGACATTTACAAGAATACGCTTTTAGAGTGCAAGATCAAGGCATAAGTCTTAGTCATCATCTACAACTACTAAATTTATGGGTAAATATTTATGTCTTCTCTCATTTGATAAGAGTAGAAGATCATGTGTATGGTTGTTAGGTTGTTTGTGAATACATTTGGATATATTTGCAACGCTATATCTTTTTTAATATAAACATAACGTACTCATTGTTTTTCTTACTTGCAAGAGGTCAAGACATTTGGCAAAGATTTGTAATTTTAGAGCATAAGATTAAGGGTATAAGTTCTTGAATGTTCATATACAACAATTGAATTTTTGGGTAAATATTCATCACTACTTTTGGATATATTTTATAAGAGTACACATATGTATGGTTGCTAGGTTGTTTGTGATACATTTAGACATAGCCTGGGGTCATGTTTTACATCTTTTTAATGAATTTTCAAATATAAACATAAAAACAAATTTTTTTCTTTTTCATACTTGCAAGAGGTTGGGTGACATGTTTGATACACCTAAAGCATGAATTCTTTGTCATTTAACTTTTAATAAACTTTAACTATAAACATATAGTAATGTTATTTTTTTCTTACTTTTAGGTCAGGGTAACATTTGATAACATGATAATATAAAATTGCTAGGTTATTTGTAATTACATTTGGGTATATATTTATGTTTTTTTATTAATCTTTTAACATAAACTTAAATCCAACACTTTTTTTTTCTTTATCTGGGTAAAAGGTTAGGTGACATTTGCAACAATGCAAGCCAAGGAACAAGATCTTGGATACATTCTATATATCATGTATAACTATTGGATTTTTGGGCATATATTGGGTTTTTTTTTTGTTTTGGATATATTTGATGACAATGGAAGATCGTGTAAATGTTAAGGTTTTTCTTTTTGTTTTCAATATATTTCTATGTTTGTATCTCTTTTTGTATATATTTATAATGAAATTACTATATATATATATATATATATATATAATTTTTTAGTTTTGATACTTAGATTTTTGTTCTATGATATAAAAGTTAATATTGAGTTTTGATAGATTCAATTTTGCAATAAGTTTCTAGTTTGATTCAAATCATTTTGGCAACAAGTTAAGTTTTTGACATACTATATACAATCTTGACAATGAATGAAATAATTTCTTTATATATAAACAAAAAATCTTGAAAAAAACTATATTCCTTGACATAAAGCAAAGGAACCTCTCAACATATTAGAAATTTAACTTTTGAAAAAAATCATCCTGACATTTGTAAATTATATTTGATACTTAAGCTTGACATATATTGAATATAATCTTCACAAAATGTAGAGTCAACCTTCACACATTTAACTCCATCTTGACATATGTATATGTCAAGCCACCTTACCCTTTCTTGACACTGCATAGACGCATATATGCATATATCTATCTATCTTGACAAATATCCCTTATCTGACTAGTGAAAAACCTACAATGAAGACCTTTTTCAGAGTGCTTCAATCGGCGATTAATCAATGTTTGAATTGTTTTTGAATAATCATCAGTTTCCATCATATTAAAAGGTTGTTGCTCGTATTATGTAATCAACCATTCCTTTACGACAAACAGACTCATCATAAGAAAATGTGTTTAAATTTCCATATTCATCTTTACCTAATTGCATATAATTTCTAATATCTTAATTTTACATTGTTTATTGTGTCTTTTTAAATGACTTGTGCCTGAATTTGATCCACCACTAAGAAGTTTGCTACAAATTCTTACATTTGCTTTTATTTCTTTATTATTTTCTAAAATTATTTCTATTCTATCAAAAAATTCCATATATTCAACTAAATTTTTTGCTTAATGATGCACATGGACTAGAAGAAGATGCACATGGCCATCCATATTAAAATTATTAATAAAATATTATCCAAAAAAAAAATAATGAATCAAAATAAAATGTAACAAATAAGAAAAAGTAGAGGTGGAGAAATATTACTCAATCGAAGATCGAAGCCAAAATTTTAAAATCCGAACTATCGAGTCAACAATGCTTGATTCAGACCACCAATAATATCATGTAATATGAAGAATAATTGAAGAAAATGAAGTATTAAAGAATATGAGAGCAAATTGTAAAATGAAGTGAATTTTGGAGAGAGTATGAAAATTAAGAGAATTTCAGGTAGTATTTATGTGAGAAAATAAGGAAAAAAGAGGGCGCGGCAACGGTCACATGACCGCTGTGGGCGCGGCGGGGTCCTACAGTCGGGCCACTGGGACCCGTCTGCCTCTACTCGGGCCGCCCAGTCTGCCATTCCGCTCCATCCGACTGCCACCCCGGCCCGTTCGCCCACCATTCGGGGCTTGTCGCCCGCCTAGTATAAAGCTCAGGTCGGCCGCGGCCTTAAAAATAAATTTCGCTTTCTACGAACCCGTTGATCGCCAACGGCCTATAGGTCTCTGGCCAATCGCCGCAGCTCTAACTTGATTTGGCTTTGGCCGGCCGGCCGGGCTGAGATCCCTATATATATATAGTGTCGCCCTCACATGAAAAAACAAGAATCTTTATCGGTTTATATATTAAAACTCAATTATGGACTTGTACACACTCGGCAGCTGGTAGACTCGCCACGCCGCGACAAGAAATGGGCCGCATATACTGCTTTTGCCTAAAATAATTTGTTTTTGTTTGCCTAAATAAAAACCTTAATTTTTATGTATTTAATATAAAAACTGCTCAAGTCATAAAATCGTGAATAAATTCACAATGATTTATTCTCAATTCAAATTCTAACCGTTAAGTTTGCATTAATTTAACGTTTCGCTTAATTCTTATAATTAAGTTTGTGTTTAATTCGTAACGCTTTGAATTAATTCTATTATTAATGGCCAACATAACATCTTTTCAATCGCACCTTTTTCTCGCAACTTGGAATATCTATCTTCATCTCTATTGTTCCTGCCTAGAGTTCGTCCTAAACTCAAGAACTGGCAGATCCCGAGGAATTATTATTTAATATTTAGAAAATAATAAAATAAATAGAAAATATTCCAAACTCACTAAGCATATTATTATTTTAATATTTTATTTTTAATAAAATAAAGTTTTAATTATTTTAGAAAATAAATAGAAATTCTACCATATTTATAAATTAAGATATTTTATTTTATTTTAAATATTTTATATGGAATATAGAATAAAATTTTATTTTTAATTCCAAACTCACTAAGCATATTATCTAAATTAAGAAAATACTAATATACCGAAATTAATAATATTTGTTATTAAAATTTCTTAAAGATCGTTATTTTTAATATTAACTCTTGATTATTTCAATGGCTAATTCTACAATCAATCAACAATTGGTCTAAGTTATAATATTTAGTATAAAATTAGAATCAATGACTAAAAGGTAGACTCCATCCTAAAAACTTTGTATCACGTAAAACTAAATTTTTGGAGTGGCATGCTTGTCTTCAACCCCAGCACCGAGAACACGTGAATCTCCTCCCACAAATCATTGAGGCATGTATGTTGTATATGTTTTACTTAACACTATTTTCACTAGTAAATTAATTTCTTTCTCTCTAATTTTGTAGAACTTTATTAGTTCTAGTTGCTTGTTGGCCCTATGGGCGCTTTTTGTGGAAAGGCCGAATTGGTGCCACTAGAGTCTCTGATCCTTGTTAACATAATTTTCATCGAAATGCTTGTATCATGCATGTATAGGTACGCGCATGAGCCGAATTTAATAGTCTCCTTTATAAGCCACCTGATATTGATTTAATTTGGAAAATAAGTGAATGCTATGATGAGAAAAATAATGGCTTAGAGATCGTGAATAAGTGGGATTATGAAACCAAATATGGTAAGATTCCACTATTCGTTAAGGGAGCTTAAATATGAGTATTAATGCTTGAGGAAAATTTTTCGTATTCCATATTTGTTATGATTTTATTAGTAACCAACTTTAAAAGAATAAAATTTATGCTTGTGGAGCTTTTTAATATTTTAAATTGTATAGTTTAAAACTACCGATAAAAAAAAAGAGAAGTAAAAAAAAAGATAAAAAAAGGAGAGGCCATTTAACCGAACTTGTCTTAGGCATATATATTTCCTATCGGGCTTCGATGCATTCAAGGGCATAATACTAATGTAGATTTAAATTTGGCATGATGTTAATTTATAGTTACCCAAAAAAATAAAGAGCATAAATGATATTTCGCACACCAAACGGAGACTCCAACATTGATTTGTAAAAAAATCCTAAAAAAACTACATTTTTTTTTTCTTACAAAAATTTGAAAATTGTAGGAGGATACATTTGTCATTTCATATTTTTCAAAAGTAACATTCCAAAATCTATCTCATTAATACCAACATTGCATAATTCACTAGCAATTCTTCTGACATCATATTCTCACAAATGTGACTTTGATTTTGCAATCTCAAAAAAATTTAAATACTATTATTTTCTCTCTCTCTCTCTCTCTCTCTCTCTCTCTCTCTCTCTCTTCTATATATATATATATATATATATATATATGTTAAAGGATGAATACATTCCATACAAATTTTAATTTTTTTTGAGAAAAAGTGGATGTTTCGGGATTTTTTTTTTTACAAAAATCAATATTTGACATTCCTTATAGAAAATATGATGTGATAAATATCATTTATGAGGATGAATCATGGAATAAGGTCCCTAATAGCTTGAAAAGTGAAAGATGTAAAGGATTTAAACTCATTACTATTGAGGTATTTTTTTACGGGTTTGGCCCTAACATAGAAGTAAATTTAGGATGGGATTATGGAAAACCACATGTGTAATCCTGCAGCCCTAAATTGAACAATATTGAGTGAAAATTAGGTCACAATGTATATTAATGAAACCGGCTTAAGACGCTTGGGTTTCGTTGTTAGTTGGGCAACATATGAACAGTGATAGATCCAGGAATTTAGTTAAGAAGGGATATATATTGAAAAACTTTGAATGATAGTTTAGTGGTATAAGATTCTATTGATTTAAGGAGCATAATTAAGAGCAAGGGTTCAAATCCAATCGACTTTGCAAAAATTCTCAGGGCACATGCTCCTGAATGTGCTTCTTCAACTTTTAGTCCAAAAATAAAAATTCTTCAATACTAAAGGTCGAAATATTCTTAAATCTAATGTACTTTTGTTAGGTGGAAATAAAATTTGAATCTAGACTGCAGTATATCTTGAAGAAACACTTTCTAAAAGTGTATTTTGAATAGACATTTTCATAATTTTGAAAATTTTGAATTTAGATTAAACTCGTATTTTGAAAAAACACTTTCATAAATTTGAAATTTTTCAATCCTATATTGAAAATGATATTTTTATTTTTTAATCTTCATTTTACATCATAAGTTAAACTACTAAAATTGGAAATTATTTTTCAAACATGCTATTCTCATATTTTTTTTTTTTATATTATTTTTTAAAACTCCTTGGCTAAGGGGATTACACTCCTGCTAAAGGGGGGAATGACTTCACGATGCCTCCATGAATTGCATCAGAAACGAGTGCCAAATTTCATTTATCGGAGTGAATTATGGGTATTAGTGATAAAGATTTTGGCATAATCTTAAGCTATATATACATATATAGATTAAATTGACACTATTTGCTTTAAATATTAAATAAGAAAGAAAAGAAATTTGTGTTTTGTTATTTAATGAAAATGATTATAATTGTGTTGTGACGCCCCAAACCCGGAGGTCCGTTGACTACCCGTCAACCCGCGGAATACAAGTGGATGTCGGGTTACTCGACGCAACTTCAGAAAATCGGGCAGAGTCTCCTTTGTACGGGGAGCTCTAGCCAAATACAACACCTGCATAACCTGTCCCAAACAGTCCAATATAATCACAACATGAGTAAAACGACCACTTTGGCCCAATAACTATACTCATCATGATACAACAACTATATCCAATAGTTTCAAAAGAGTTAATCACTCTTTTACACAACACATATATTAAAATTTAGAATTCTAATACATGTATACATCACAGTCCAAATAATCCCATTTTTTTCTAAACTCAAATCTAGAACGAGCCGTCTCCTCGTGCGCTCCCCGTACCTGAAAATATGTTCTCGATTGCAGGAGCTAATGCTCAAGAGAGCTGAATCGCCCTAAGTGGGCTACTCTCCACCCAAGTCAAGATACGCAATGCCTAAATAAATACACATTCAAGCAAATGCATGATCCTACTTGAATGTCTAACTGCTCAACTCATCCCCCGAGTCCTCACCGACTCCCTCACACCTGCCTAAGCCACGTATGAGAAAACTAGTTTCAAACAAAGTTATTTGTTTATATTTATGGTCTACCCTCCGATCTAAGTAGTGGACCATCTCCGATGTTATATTTAGTGGACTACCCTCCAATGTATATCAATTGGGTCGTCTCCGACGATTGATATTTTTAGTATGGACTACCCTCCGATCATTATTATTATTTTTAGCTAACCCTCCGAGATATTTTACATTTACTAGTCTACCCTCCGAAACAGTTCTCTTAAGAAACTACCTCATGCACTCACTCCTATCTCTCTAGGGTGCCCCAGTGCATGTGAAATGCATTGTGATGCCATTTCAATAACTCATATAACATATGCAAATATATCACCATGCATATATTCACATAATTTAAATCACACAAACATGTCATGTAATTTCACATTTCCATACACCAAAATTAGCTCACTTGGGCTAATGATCAAACACGAGCAATTCAACTTGAATCACTCGACCAAACACATATTTTCACAAAAAATTACTTAGATCACGCTTCGGGAACAAGAAACCCTGCTAATGCTCCTTCAATACACAGCCATCGGCTCACTTAGTGAACCAAAGCCACTCGCCATTTCCGGCCTCATACAAACCAATACATGATTTATTGAACCATTCATCACATTTAACCCAAACAGTCCGTAAAATTGATACGGACTGTTCGTGGGTCTCAAAATCTAAGCATTTCGGTTCCAAGGTTTGGAACTGATCAAACGGCCGTTCAAGGCCTCAACCATCCGAAACATTAACATGGTACTTAAACGAAGAATAAAACCCAAGTAGTGGAGCAAACCCCTACCTCGGAGTTTGAGGAAACTCCTCGAATCCTACCACGCCAAGCCCTCTCTCCGTGCAGAGCAGCTTCCCCTTCTTGTCCCGAAGACGCCCACTACCGGATCTCCCTACCGATCTCTAGAGAGAAGTATGATGTTCTCTCTCTAAAACGTGACCTCCATAGCTCCTGGACCTCTTTCCCCTTCTTCCCACGTTTTGTTCTTATTTTTTTTGTTGGAGAAGAAGAGTCCTATACACTATTTTGTCATTTTGTGACTTAAACCAAATTCCAAATGACCATTATGTTCCTTCATTTCCCAGTTTTGACATTCGGCACTATCTCGGCCGTCCATTTTCATTATTTCTCTACTCATACCACTTATGGCACATGAGTACATGTTATATGTGATTTTCGCGTCGAAAATCGTTTTACAGCACCCGAACTGCTATGCCTCGAAAAACGTGTCAACTCCGACTGTCTCGGAATTCTACGAAATTTTATGTGCTAGCTAGATTTCGCGAAACGATTCCAACGGTGAAATCCGTTTCATCATCCGAGATCTAGAGAATAAATTCCAGATTTTTAACTGAAATTACAATTTGTAAATCAAATTACGATTTTGCTCTTTTTCCGTAAATTGAAATTCTCAGTCTTACGTTGTAATTATTTATTATTTAATATATAGTTTAATTGTCTTTGCCATCAATCCTCCACCTCTCTTTCAGCCTATTGCATGCATGGAAGCCTCAGAGTTACAACCTCTTCTTATTTTCACCAAGTGATAAACAAGATCAATGGCTATAATGTCATGTTGACAATAGAGATGTCGAGGAGGACTATATATACATACATATGGTAAAGTTGGTTATGGGGGTTTTCAAGGATAGAGAAAAACCTCAACCGCCCCAAATTAAGTTGTCCTTCAATCCTCTCCTTGTTTTCGCCTCTTCAAGTTTCAAGCTTCTTTCACGTATGTGGTGTTGGTTTTGGGAGGTTTCTGGGGCTTACGGTGGCTTTGGCTATGGAAATTTCCAACCCCATCATCATCATCACTTATCCTTGTACCATCCAAGTCCATTAATCCAAGCCATAGATTGTGTTCTCGTAGGTCGTACATTTCTCACGTAGGCAGCCCAAACTCCGGGAGAACTGGCGGAAACGGAAGCCAGCAATGGGTTTCATGATTTTACTCGCAAGTGGTACGGTGAGTCAGTGGGAAGTGGGGTATCTTCCATGGCAGCCTCCGGGAAGAGGAGGGTCAATTTGGAAGTGAGAAGGAAAGCCCCGAAGAGAAGGGAAGACAAGTTCAAGAGGGAGAGGGTAAGAGAGGAAAGGTGGTTTTGCTATTCTCGCTACTTTGATCAAAGGGCAATGGAGAGCAAAAGAGGATAGGTGATCATAAGAAAATTTTCTTCATTAATTTCATGGGTGAAATAATCATTTTTTTTCTTCACCGATTTGGTTTCATGTTCTTATTATGTCTTTTCGAGTTACATAACTGAAGTGATCCTTTTTTTTTTCTTTCTTTGATGTGTGAAGGAAATTGTCAGTTGGTGGAGGAGTTTGGCGGTAAGAAATGGGCTCAAATAGCTGAGAAGCTATGTATGGGTCGGAAAACAATGCCGGAAAGATGGCAAACCATCTCCGTCCCGATATAAGGGTTTTCATCTTCTCGATAATTTTTTCTTGGTTATATGTATAATCACTTCCAATGGTTTTATGTTTTGACCACTACTACTACTTATTACTGTTATTATTATTTGTTTATGAAAGATGAGAGTGGATTTAGGAATATAGAATATATATAAGATGTTAGATTTGAACCAAGAATTCAGATCTTGTGTATGCTTCTTTGTTCTTTAACAAAAACCCTAGATTGCCGTATTGTTCTCTTCATTTGGATATTCTTTACAATTCTACATGAATTTTGAAGAATCTAACATGAGGAGAATTGTTTGGTCATCTCTATTTTCCACTTTCTCTATAAGTTCTTTTTCCTTTTGGGTAATTCAAACTTTCCTTCTTCATAGAAGAATCTTTAATTATGACATGCAGACCTTAGGGTTTTGAGTCCCTGTTTAATCTCTAATTCTCACATTGCTTATATTCCATTTCAATTCAGCCTTCATTTTCATGTGATCACAGAAACTTTTCAATGATAGTTATGAAAGTTGTTACCTTTAATCTTTGTTGTGTGACACAAAAAAAAATTCCATTAGTTTTTTTTCTCTTTTTGGTTATTTAATAAGAAAAAATAGTTTGACAAACATTTTATTTAGAATCATACTTTCAGAAAGGTGAATGGGATGAAGATGAGGAGTGATATTGATCGAATGGCACAAGAAAGTCGGCAACAAATGTGGCCAAAATCACAAACGATCACTGGTAGAACTGAAAACACCATCAAGAACCATTTTAATGCTACAAAGAGAAGGCAGAATTCAAGAAAAAAGAGCAACAAGGATTACCAAAAGCCTCGATCTACTCTCCTCCAAGACTATATCAAGAGCAATAAACTAGACCACAAATGGACCGCCGCCACCCTAAGCTGCGCCGCCGCACCCACATCCTCCACTATCTCGGAGGATCCACCCCCCACCACCACCATGATTCTCCAAGAATTGTCTGAATCAACAACCGTCCATGATTCTCCTCCATCCCACTTCACTCATACTACGTGATGAAGAGTTACTTATTCATGCAAAACCTATTTCCAAGTACATGCAGCAGTAATCCACCATTTCCGGCACCTCTGAGAACATTAGTTCCAAGGGGAGTAGAAGAACCAGAAAGCATGGCTTTGGATGCTTTTGATCTGTTCCATGGAAAGGCTCCATCTCCATCATCAACAACCCATCTTTACTCGTAGATATTTTATATATCCAATCTGCTGAATGGAACTTCAACCTACCATCGGCTTCCATCAATGATCAGTTTTACAGCTACAATGTTAATCCAATGAACATAGAGTTTCTCACAGATCAACCATCTTCAAGTGGAAAGAGAGAGATGGATCTGATAGAGATGATCTCTTCCTCTCGGTTCTGCAACCAGGGCAGTGGAAAGAATTTGTAGTCATGTTTGTTGGATATCGTGCTTCAATGGTGAGTTCTAAACTGTGAATAAAGAGGTTGGGCCTTAATTTATTGGTTTTGTCTTCTTTTTTCTTTTAATAGTGTGGCTCATTTTTTTATTGACAAAATCTTTGATTGGCATTCATATTGTTTATTGTTATAAATGTATTCCTAATTTTGATGAAGGTTTTCTTATCCACTTATTTGACTTTAAAATAATCACATAAAAATTTAATTAATTAGTATTAGCTCAAATTTTAATATTTGCTAGGAATCTTTTAGTGCCGGCCGAAATTAACCCATTCTAATTTGTGTTTCTCCGAATTAATCATACTAATTACCAAGTGACCTGGATGGCTATGAGTTCCAAGAGGGACACTTACTCCCACTAAATTTTTAAAAACAATTTTTTCATTGTATTTTAGAAATTCAATGACAAGCGATCTTATATATATTTATATGATCGATCCTACTATTCGCTTTGGAAATCAAAAATGGTAAGAAACTTTGTTTGTTACATTTTAATTGAAATGGGTTACATTGAATCAAATAACCAAAACAAATGTGCTCCATCGATGATTTTATCACCCATCGTAATAAACGGAATATGTTGTTCTTCTTCACATATGAACAAGCAAAAACAATTGATCTATATTCATAAATTTGTGAAATAAAAATAAAAATTTATCAAGCCGTTAACTTCATGCCCCGTGCGGATTAGGTCAAGGTGCACGCAAATTGATCGGACATCCACTAAGATTCTCAGGTTTTGCTTAATTTGTGCACTCATGATCACATCTTTGCGTATGCATTTTGTTCCTTGTGGAAAAAAATCTACAATTTGGCTTTGACAAAGAAACCCGCAAATGACCTAGAAGAAAATCTACATGGATCCAAATGGGTTCAAACGCTTATATTATGCTACTGAAGGCTGCGGATTCCATTACAACAAGATACTAAAGAAATTCTGGTAGATCACATCATTGAACAACACTCTAACGCAACTGAGATTGGGATCTTGTTTAAGGAGCCCACTTAATCGCAAAACAGAGCAAATAATCGAATTAGTTAAAACAAATGGCATGGTGGGATTGAAGTTTAATGATATTTCGTTATTGGATTGTATATTTAATATAAATTGACCACAAATGAAAATTTACTAGCAAATTAAAGAACTTAATTAGAACTAAGCAAATCAAAAGCTTGAAGATATCTTAGTCATATATAGCTTCACCTGGACAAAGAAGTTAGAAATAGCCGATTTAAAGATAGATAGCATCGACAAAAGTTTAGCCTTTATTGGAACCTGAAACCGCTTCGAAGATATTTTTTCTCTTAAAACAAAGGACTCAGTGGGAACGCTTTTAACTTTTAATAAAAAAATAATTTTTGAGAATTTGTTCTTAAAATAGTTGAGAATAAAAAAGGAAAATAGTCTTTCATCCGTTATATATATTTTTTTTTTCACACAAACAATTGATAACTATTTCCGTGAATTGCACCGCAAACTATTTTTGAAAAATCATTTCCGAAAACACCCCACATCGCTCTTTTCCAAATTTGCGTAAGCTATTCTTAGAGTAAATCAATCAAAATTACCTATAGGTGGTCAAGCTACCTGATTTAAAAAACCACATAGAGGTGAAGCTAATGGAAAGTCCAACCAATCCAATCGGGTCGCCGCAGAAGAACCCAAAAACAATCCGCATCCCAACTACATCCCGCAAGTTGGAAACAAGAACACGTGAGTTTGCAAAATTGTAATTT
The DNA here is from genome assembly GCA_016808115.1 of Tetrastigma voinierianum. Lineage (NCBI taxonomy): Eukaryota > Viridiplantae > Streptophyta > Magnoliopsida > Vitales > Vitaceae > Tetrastigma > Tetrastigma voinierianum. The sequence continues at coordinate 513,423 of JAEQBH010001452.1, read as the reverse complement.
TCTATTAAGGTGATCGGACAAATTTTTGAGAAAATGGGAGAATTAAAAGAATTTACTCACACATTAATAATGTATTCCCATTCACCAAATAGAAAATCAACAAGACAAAAATGGTAAAGACAACAAATTGTTCAGCAACACCAAGTAGATTATTATATTATTATATTTATTTTATAATTTCAGGCTATAATTCTGTATTTTTCTTAGGATTGTAATTTGTATTTTTCTAGGGTTGTATAGCCTATCTTATATAAGGCCTTCTCTTATACTTGTAATTTATAGTTTTTAATATAAAGACTCAAGTCTTTCTTCATGGTATCAGAGCAGGCTCTCTTTTTTTTTTTTCCGGCCGCTTCATGGTCTACTTCATTACAAATACCGGTATAACTTCTTTCTACGAACACCACCATTTCGCTTACTGCTTCCTCCCGCACCCGCCGCCTCGACTTGCGCCGCTGACTTTGCTATGTCATCCCGCTGACTTTGCCACGCCGCCAGCTTCGATCGTTGACCTAAATTGACTAGGTGCATTCCTGACTTATTTCACATCCCGATTTCATTTTTGCCGCCCGTTTTTCAATTCTAATTTCGATATGCCGCCTAATGAGATTCGCCCGACACGTTATTTTTAATGGATAATTTTGCCCGGTCTCAAGCCATGAAGTTTTCAAAGGCCGCAAGTCAGGGCTTTATCTCCTGGCATGGTCCGTCCCATTCCGCAACAAGTGGACAAAGAAACCGATTCCCGCATATGCCATTCTGATTGGAGGATCGGGAAAGTGCTAATCATCGATCATCACTCTGGTTTCGTATCACATCTATTTCATCCATTGTTGATGGAGTTTGGCAACATTGATATTGGTCAAAGAAGCTCGATTTACTTATTACTAGAGCGTCGAATCGAAGCGGTAAGCCAGAACTTCAAGCTCACGCTAACTTTATCGTGACGGTCGCAAACCGTGTGAGCAAGATCGCATATCACAAAATTTCTACCGAAATCTATTCGGGATCACTAATTGCATCCTAACCAGCCTTCCACTCTACCGACACCAAATCGTTTATGTTCACCGTGAACAAGTACGATCGCTTTCGCTTTTAATGGGGCCGTGGATGCTTGAATTAGCCAGAAGTCATATTTCCATCGTGATCCTTTACCAACAATCTCACAAGCTATTCATAAGTTGTTGATAACGAGATCCGCCTTCAGACCGAACCCGCCTATCTCGCACATGGTTCTGCTACTCCGCCCAATCGCTTTCGCAGATCGTTACTCTTGTTTTTCCTCTGCTACCACCTACCTTGTTTCCAAAGGCAAAGGGAATAATGTCGGGACGATATAACAATAAGAAGTCTCTTCTTATCCGCAGCTTCGTAGTTAACAAGGTCATTCTATTAAAACCTCGTTACACTCGCCGCCGTATTCTTCATAACACCGCTAATTCGCTTGAATTATCGCCCATGGACTCCCATTCCAACGATGGTCCTCGCCTCATTCTCTCTATATAGCATATCTGGGCTGTGATATGGTTAACGTGTTCATCTTCCATCTTCCGCATCCAACACGCTTCTTCTACGATATCAGGTACATCTCCTACGTGGCTTCTTGATTCTGCTTGCTGCAATCATATGACTTATTCTCTTGATGTTGTACCTTCACACACTTCTACTTCTCTCCCTACCATATGCACTGTAAATGGTTCTCCTATGTATGTCTCTCATCTCGTAATGTTCCCACCAAATTTGTCTGCTTCCAATGTTTACCAGATTCCTAAACTCACTCATAATCTTCTTTCCTATCGGGCAACTCACCGAATCCTTGGTTTTCTTTAACATTTTTTTTCTAACGGTGTGGTTGCAGGGATTCTCGACTAGGATAGATAGCTTGGGACCCGCCTCGTAAGGCCCAAAGTCATTGGCTTCATCTTCTCTTTATCATCCTCTCATCTCTCCGCTTCGCCGGCCTCGCCCAAAGTACTTCTTCGCTTATGACATTCTCGCTCTCGGGTCATGCATCTATTCCTGTAGAGTTAAACAACTAGTTTCTAGGGTTTGTTAGGCTTGGTTTCAACAAGAGTTTTGATTGTATTCCTGTCAATTTGGCAAACAACCGCTTTACCATTTAATAACAAGAAAGTTTCTCATGCTCTTTCTTCTTGATCTTATTCATTCTCGATGTACGCGGGCCTCTCTCCCATTTCCCCTAATTCCTGTGTGGGTCACTGCTACTTTGTTATTTTTGTGGATGATTTTCCGCATATACTTAGATTTATCTCTTCGTAAATCGCTCGAACATTATCAAATATATCGTGATTTTACCAAAATAATTGAAACACGCTTTCTAAACCTATCAAAAATTTTCAAATCATACCCAAGAATATAAAAAGCCCATGAATTTACATCTATTCTACATCAATTTGGTACTATTCCTCATTCCTCTCGGCCCGTGAACTTCTCAACAAACGGGCAGTATCGGAAGAAACTGGCCATATTCTCGATGTTGTTCGTGCTACTACTATTGCCGCGCTTCTACTCCTTCCGCCTGGGGAAGTCGCTCTACCGCCAAGGGCTATTACCATCAACTAAGTGTCCTTTCTCCCCATTGTTCAGCAATCAAACTCCTTATGATTTGTCAGTTGCTATTCTCTCCATGACTTACTTAGAGTCTTGACGGTTCTGCTTTGTTCTTCTTCATGATCATGAAAGAAACAAACCTACCTCTGCTTCGTTTATGTTGTTTTCTTGGTTATGGAATAGGTCAAAAAGGTTATAGGTGTTATGATCCCATTAGCAAACGTCTTCTGTTTCTCTAAGATGTAGTCTGGGAACACAAAAATGTTTTACCAACTACCTCATGTTCATATGTTTCCTCATTCCCATCGATCCTCTCCTCGATCTTCTTTCCGAGGAGTCTCCCACCTCTCTATCCGAAGCCCCCTATTACCGATGTTCCTTCTCATGCATCTGACGAAACAAGACCGAACATCATCGGCCAAGTGCTCTACCGACACACGCTTCAACCGTGGATCCCGCCATCTTCCGACCATGTACCATCGCTCCCATTAGGTAACTACTCTTCCTTCTCACCTTCGCGGACTTTCATTGCTTTTGCTCGGGCTTCTCCAGAACCTCGCATCTTTTCAAGAGGCTTCCTCTAACCCTTTTATGCAACAAGCTACAAAGAAGAGTCGATGCACCGCATAAAACTCCAATATCGATCGGCCGATCTCCCTCCGAAAATTTGCTACGGTTGTAAATGGGTTTATAAGATCAAGACTGATCGATGGCAATCATGATCGCTACAAGGCTCGCTCTTGTTGCCGGGTTTTACCAGAGTACGGAATTGATTATGAGAGACTTTGCTCCCGTGGCTCGACTTTCTTCACATGACTCTTATTGTCGTTTCATGGTCAGAATGGCCACTTTTCGCATGGATGTCAAAAATGCTTTTCTTAATGGTGAACTCTTAGAGGAAGTCTATATGAAGCTTCCACCTGGTTACTCTCACCCTCCGGGGTTCCCTCACATAGTATTTCGACTACGGCGAGCACTTTATGGGCTTAAACAAGCTCCTCAAGCATGGTTTGCCAAGTTCAGTTCTACTATCTCCCAGCATGGTTTTTCAGGAAGTTCTTTTGATACAGCTCTTTTTCTCGAGATACCGTCATGGTATTACTATTCTCCTCAGACAGTTTGATATGATTATTACATGTGATGATATGCGTGGTATTCGTGTTTCAGCACTTTCGTCATCAATTCAAATGAAAGACTGCCCTCTTAATTACTTTCTCGGGTCTAGAAGTTTCTTCTTCTGGCCGACATGGTTATTATCTTACTCGTGCCAAGTATACTGGACCGACATTCTCGAAAGCCAATATCACTGATGGGAAGATAGTCGACATACCTATTTGAGTATAACCTGCCGCCAATTCTCATGACGGGCGTAATCACTATCCGACGCTACTTTCTTTGGCCAGACAAATACTTGTCGAGTCTAATCTATCTCACCGTGACTCGCCGATATTTCCTATGTAGTTCATTAGTCGCCGCTTTATGGTCAGCTCTTAGATCTCCTCATTATGTCAAGTTCTCGTGATTCTTCGACATCCGGAAGGCACCATATTTGATGGTCTTCATTTTTCTTCCCATTCTTCATTAAGTCTTCGTGCATATTCGGGATGCGTGACGCGTGATCCCACCGACGCCGACTACCACAGATATTGTTTTCTTTTCCGGGTGATTCTCAGATCTTTCGGGAGAAGCAAGAAACAAAATGGTCGCTGCTCGCTCTAGCACCAAGAGAATATGCAGCACCGATACTACTACAACCGAACTTATTCCGTTACTGCTACTACGCGATTCTATTGACCGCTCCACTCAACTAAACTTCAATCTGCGGATAATCGAAGTGCTATTCAAATTGCTCATAATGATGTCTTCCATGAACGCACACTAAACATATTGAGATTGATTGTCACTTCATTCGCCATCCGTCTGTGGTATACTCACACTCGCCTATTTCCTCTCGATCGCTTATCGATATCTTCACCAAACCACTTTAGAACTTTTTCGAGAGTTTCCAAACTCATAATGGTTTCTCTTAAACCACCGCGAGTTTGAGGGGGTGTTGAATTATTATATTATTATATTTATTTGTAATTCTTACTAGAATTATAATTGTATTTTCCTTGGGGATTGTAATTTCATTTTCTATGGTCAGATAAATTTCTTAGCCTATATAAGGCCTCCTCTATACTCAGAATTTTATGGGCTTTTAATATAAAGACTAAGCTTCTTCTTCAAACACCATGTAAAACTTCATTAAGAGAACCAGATCTTGTCAACTGCTTGGCTTTGTCCATGACCAAACGTAGGTGTTTCGTCACAAAGAATACCAGATGATAATGGATATCGAGAATGTGTAGAGATTCAAACAGAGCACCATCAAGCAAGGCTCAAACTCTCAGACTCCACATCTCCAAATGAGGTAGAACAATCCATATGTAAAGAAAATACATACCGAATAGTTTGTCGTTAAAAATACACCAAAATTTGCCATACATAGCCCTTCGATGGAAAGAGAGATCTCGTGATACCACCACTTATACCGAGATGATCTCGCAGAATGTATCGAGACATTTATCGTACCAAACTTAAAATCATATTGTAACTCGCAGAGGTAATAGAAAATGCAAGCAAGACGGAGAACCTGCCCATGAGTAGAAAGCACAGTTCAGTTTTATATACTCCGGTACAGAGTGGCGTGTTTCACTTTCCGCTTTGGCAACAGAACAACTTAACAAATACCAAAGATATGTAAGGGAAGAAAATTCTAAATTCTCCACCTTCAAAATGACGTAGTAAGAATTGAATCAAATTCAAAACCCCAATGTACCGATCTTTAAAATACAAAAAGCTTGAGATGCAGTAACCTATCCAATATAAGTTCTTTTTCTTAAGTGAAAATCATTCAGGGAAAGATGATTGTGTTTAAATAAGTCTTATTTCATAACTAAGCATAGTAAAGGGTAACTACAATCAGCATCCGACCTATTTATTCTCAATAAAAATGAAAATGTGTACTTCCTGGTTCACACTTAATCACCGCCATCGTAAACTATAACTCAAATTAGAACCAAATAACTACAAGTACGGTGACTTCCATTTTTGTTCAAGATTTTTCAAGAAGGAAGATGGAAGAAGCTAGAGAGTGATTTTCAAGTGAAAAGAGGTAAGAACACAAGCCCGAAGTTTTCCCCTCTTGTGATCTTAAGTTAGTAAGAACCTCCTAGCTTTGTACAAATGTGATTTTTGTTGGTTTGAGTCTCGCTTTGTGGTTGATTTTTTGCTCAGGGTCCTCAAATGGAGGAGTTTTGTATAGAGGAAATGATGAAGTTTTAAAGGAGATGCTGTCAAAAATTTTTCAAACTCATGTTTTTGTTTTAGCCATAACTTGGTCATTTCTCATCCAAATTGAGTGATTCAAATTGCTGTTTATACTAAACGTCTAGGAGAACAAATCTCCCTGAAATAGGTATACCCAGATTTGGACCCCATTTGACCCAGAAATTCGTTGAAGTGATGCTCTGTTTCGGATAAAATTTCTGGTCCAGTTTTGAAATAGTTATGTGTTTTGGAATAGTTTTGGTATTTAGGTCATAAGTTGAGTTTCACTCATCCAAATTGAGTGATTCAAAATTATGGGTAAACTAGACTTCTAGGAGAATAATTTACTTGAAGGAAGTGTATGCAAATTGTTACCCCAAAGTGCCCAGAAATTTTTCAAAGTGGAGCTATGTGCAAGAACAATATGATTTTGTTTTGCAAATTAAAGTAGTCTGGATGTAAAATGCAATAACTTGAGTTCTATTGATCCAAATTGGATGATTCCAGTTGGAGAAGAAACCTTATAACCATATCTTAAAATGAGTAGAAGGAACCATTACCAAATTATGAAGTTAAGACCCCTAAAATTGGGAATAACAGTAGGTAATCGGGTGAGCTGGGCATACTGACCAGTTTGGTATTAAAATGCTCTAACTTGAGTTTGGGTAATCCAAATGAGATGATTCCAATTTCTACTAAAAATAGACTCATAGAGCTAAAATTTTCTTGAAGGAAGCATGAGAAAATTATGGCTCATGTGTCCCTAGAAAATTTTTCAAGTGAAGGGGTATCGGATAGACATAAACCCTGACCAAAAACTCCTAGAATAACCTACTAATATGTGATTGTCATTGTATTTGAATAGGGGTTGACGAGGAGGAAAGCCCGCATTGAAGTCGAGATTCCGAAGATCGGAATCAAAGCGACGATTTTGGTTTGCTTTACCGACTTCTATTCCTCGCTTTAAGTTTTTACGTTTGTTCTATCTTCCTCCTATTCTTGTTTCAAGATTTGAACTATTTGTTCTAAATGCATAAGAAAAACATATTGAATTGATTTAATTAATTTGATAAAAGTGATTGTGAAATGTTTGCATATGACAATTGCATGATTATTGAAAATGAGTTATTTATACAAATGTACGTATTGTATTATATTTTTGCTATAAAGGATTTGAACGCCCTTAATAGAATGTTAACCGTTTATTTGTGGCCATGATAGATTGGTATACCAATAGGGGCCAAAATAGCAGTACTGCGAACGATTATATTGATGTGTCACTGATCGCCAGCCTAACCAAGGACTCTACTCCGTAGTGTTCACTAATTCGATTTTTATACCACAGTACCTCAAAGAGATCGCGCTAATGATTCCAATATCCTCGTATAAATCGAAAACATAGGTTAAATCTTCGTGGAAGGCATTAACTAAATTAAATCAGAGAAGTGAAAATGAATTGGTGAGCATAATTGAATTGATTTGAGATTTTGAAATATTGGAATTGAAAAAAACATGTTTGCCAATTGAAATGAGTGTATATCGTGGAAATGCATGATTTGGATTAATGCATGATTTATTGAATATGAAGTGTATATTTGGGATGATCAATGAACTATAAATGATTGTATATAAAACAAGTATAGTATTGTATTGATATTGATCATTCAAAAGATTTGAGTTTTGAATTGTTAAATCAGGCTGATTTGAATTAAATCGAAATCAAGAATGGATTTGTATAGAACCACTAAGCATGAAAATACTTAGCGTATTGTTTTACCTATGTGTAGGTACCGAGTGATAGATAGTGATCGAAAGAGGACCCAAGATCGAGGAGCATCGAGTCATAAAGAAGGAATTGCGGAGTATGCTCCGACTTGTGCATTCATGTCATGTTTATTTTTGAACTTTGATATTTTGTAAAAACATTTTGAACTCTGAATATCTATTTTGTAAATAATTTTGAAAAGGCATAGAATGCCTTTATTGTAAATGCATTTTGTTAAATGTAAATGTTTACTGTCGCTCTAAATTAAAATCAGCTCTGAAAGATTTGCAATGAAATGTATTCGAGCAAACTGATTTGGTTAATGGCTTCGCCAAAGATCCCGGTTTCTGCTCGTGATCCGCCTAATTGGCCTGCCGGTTCGGTCGCCACAAATCTTTCGCCTCAAGAATCGCTTGATCATCCTAAGGGCTATTATCGCATCATGGGAGGATGTGTTTTGAGATGCGAGTCCAACCTAAATTATCGATGGCCATCTTCTTAGAGACAGCAACCAACTAGGAGAGGATGTGTCCCGGCACAACCTGTGCCTTCGCTATAATCGACAGTCCACAATCCAGATCTGGCCGTGGGTTCTGATCTGCGGTTCGCGGTGAGCATATTTAGGTCCTGGCCCAGCAAGGGTACTCGGGCCCGAGGCTCGCCCGCATGTGGGCTTTGATATGTTCGGGCCCCTCGAATAGGGGTGTCGGGCCAAAAGCCATGGTACCCACAATGCCCCTATTCCGTCGGGAGATCAGCCTTCCCTGCTGGAAAAATACCATTCTCGACCGCTATCGCCAGGGAACGGGGGACCGTTAATGCTTGTGTGTACCAATGTGCACGTTTCTAGGGGTTTTCTAGTTTTGGTAACACATTTAATGCGGCCTTTTGGGGTTTCCCACAGGTTTGAAACCCCTATAAAAGGCTGTAGGGTAATGGATTCTTTTGTGCTACATGTCGTTTCTGAAGCCTTTCGCAGTAAGGTATGGCTAGACGCTTGTTCGCGCTGCCAGATCGTGCTTTTCCGATTGCTCCGGGTCAATGTGTTATTGATGTGTAGCTCTGAGGGTTACAAGGAACTACTGAGCGCTAATTTGCTTCGAGTGGATATTTTCGAGCCTTATATGCCCCTCTTATATGCCCCTCGCTTTGGCATCGTTTGAAAGACACGTAATCATATTGCCAAAAAAGTGGTTATCCATGGCTCCGGCTTTTTCTTTTTCATATCTCTTTGTACTCTTTTCTTTTCTTCGACTTTTTCTTCTTCTTAGGCTTTGTTTTCCAGTCTCTTTCGCCCCGGGTTATGTAATTGCTGAAGTATGATCGCTGGTTGTAAGCGCGGATGTGTACTATGAACGCTCTTTGTACTAATGAAATTGTGTTTTTGGAATTTTGTGTTTTTGTTCATCTTATTTTTCATGCTCTGGCTAACCTATCGCCAACGTGACTAACCTCCGGGGACAAGGGTTGTATGCCATGAATTCTAGAATGGATCTACTCTTATGATTCCCGACTTGACTTAGCTTGGCTGTTCACCTAAGCCCGGCCCATTGGGAAGGCACAAGGGCTCTAGCTTGGGACTCCATGAACCTACCCACACTCATTTATCGTGTTCCCAGCGGGTGTCGCCAAGATTCAAATCTTGAAGGGCGATGAGTTAAATAAGGCATTTAATGCACCTGCAGACTCTAGATGCATGATATCTTGTTTCAATTCCACTCAAGGGCTTCCGCCGATAATTCATGTGGCTGCGCGGTTTTGCGAATTGTCTTTCCGTGCGTTTGTTTTCCTCATCTTCCCCAAGCCTCGCTTTTGTTCCGGTATGTTAGATTCCAAGCCGGTATGTTTCGCCACAGATCGAGGGTGTTTTAGGGCATGCCAGAACCGGGTTTTTTCCCGGGTATGGTAGTTCATGTGCGTGTTACCTTACCGCTTTCATTATGGCATGGAATTAATCTCCTTCCTCCCCTATTGCTTTCGCTGGCAGCATTTGGGCGAGAGGTCAAGAAGAGACTTCCACTAGTCATGTTGGGCCCATAAGAGGCCCTAGCCGATACGCCTTTCGCAGCGTACTTCATCTCCTCTCTCGTCCATGGGAGGAGTTGAGGCTTACCTGTCGAATCTCTAACAATATCGATTTTGAGTCAGTTTGACTATCCTGGCCGAATCCACTATTGATGAGGAAGACAATGTTGTATATTTCACCCAGAACGCAAGAACCTAAGCCATTTCCCATTTCATCTTCGTAAAGGCTCTACACTTCTAGAGTCTTCTCGCTTCTTATCCATCCGAATGTCATTCGGGATCCCGACCGGCGCAAAGATGCTAAACCTCCATACTAACCTGACATTTCATCAAGGTTTGCTTTATTTATACCTTGGAATGGACATCAGGCCGTTATCCATATGTCGTACTAGAGCCCCGATCGCACTTTGTTATGGGACTTCCCAACTCACCTAAGACCGAGGTGAAGGGCGTGATTCGTTGAGGACCTGCATGAGACCCCTGCCTCTCGACTTCCTCCCCGCTTGTTTTCAACCAATCAATGTCATTCCCGTGTGTGTTCAAGTCAGGATCTCGTATGCCTGCATTTTTACGTTTATCCTTTTTACGTCGCGGTATTTTATTATTATTATTATTTGTGCGTGGAAACCAGAGGGTAAATCGGTAAATCAAGCGAGAAAGCTAGCTTTAAGAAAATTCAAAGGTTGCTAGAGATTTCTGAGCGGGAACGACATCATGAAATTCTCTTAACTGTGAAGAATCTTCGTGAGTTGAGTCACAGTCCATCTCCCTACATCATTCCAGTTATTCCACGCCCTCTTCTCGTAGAAACAATGGAGGGAAAGAGCACACGCTATCGCCGACCTCCCACTTAGCTTCCCGACGCCCTCGTCTCCACCAAGAATTTTGAGACCGAGGCGCTGATCGAGGAACTGTGATTAGCACCCATCCTGCAACCTTTTTTTGGTTGGGTGGAGGATTCCGCTTGTCCTCAAGCATCTAAGAAGGACGATAGTATTGTCGAGTGTCTCCCATGTAAAAAGGTTCCTCGTCCCACCATCGTTATAAAGGAAGGCGGTGCCCGAAGGTCCAAAAACGCTTAGAGTGGGGTGGAAGATTTTGTCCCTGGTTTCCCAATATCTAATCGTCTCAGCCTGTGGGAAGAGGGAAGAAGAGGAGAAGAGATGATGATCTGCTCACAACTCGGGCCAAGACTAAGCGCAAACGAGGTGACAACTTTAAGCGGGCGACTGGTGCTACCCCCGAGGTGGCCAGTGAGGCAAGTCAACAACCATCCGGCGAGAGTTTGGATGTGGGCCAGCTGATACTGCCGATCTCGCCCGAGACGTGGCTTTCACGGCCACCGCCAAAGACCGGCCTCTCTGCGGATTTGCAGAGGCCCTTAACTCATGTGGGAGGTCCAGGAGGACATTCCCAGAGCGCATTGCTAGTCGCCGATGGCAACTCACTTGGCTAGGAGCAAGAGGCCTTCGCCTTAATCTATCGCTATCGGCCTTTATATTCCTCCACGTGGCCAAGGTCCCCCCATGGAGGAAGTATTTCCGCTTCAAACAAGGTGCCAGATTATCACCGGAGGCCGCAATCTGGGGGCGAATCCCCGCTGCCCATATGCAATTCAACTGTATACGACTACCGATGCCCGTACTGCGCGCCAAGGGAGGGGCGAAGAATATGTTGTCTCTATCCCTGCTTATGCTTATAAGAACGAACTCAAGTAGGTGGTTGAAAACGGAATGCTAATACATAACCGTAACTTCGTCCAGTCGGTGGAGCTGGTATGTTTACAACCGCTATGCAATCGTCAGCATATTTATGAGTTATCGCTTATTCTAATGGGCGCGTTTCTTTGTGCCATTACGCTTATCCTAATATGACTTACCGCATTGAGAATTCAGCTCGCGCAGGGATGTTGAGGCTGCATCTTACTACCAACGCCACTTTTGACCATGCATGCTGAGTGCTTTGAACTGGTTTGTACGAGATCTCTGCGCTGTATAAGGAGGCCAAATAAGGCCAGGCTGGTGGCTCGAGTGCAGGGCAGAGAGAGATGCCGCCACCATGCCTTGATGGCCCGCAGATGGATGCCGACGGGCGGGAGTGCCAGGCGAAAGTGGAGTTCAAGTCAAGCTGGGGTGGACCAAAATGCCCCGCGGCTTCGTATGAGGCCAGGTGGAAGGCGGAAGACGAGGCTACCGTCTAAGGCCAAGAGAGTCTCTCCGTCTCTAAAGCCCTGGACCAGTAAAGACGGCGGTTCGCTTCCAAGCACATGCTCCCAAAGAGAAAAGGCCTAGATGAGGCTTTCTTATGAGGAAGGCTTTCATGTGATTTTCAACTATGGTTATGGTTGTTGTGCTTTCGCACATATTATTTGTGGAAGTCAACCCGTGGTTCCAAACGGGATGCTAGACACATCTAAGTCGTTATCCCCATAGTTCTTTATCAACCCCGATCTCTCGTGCCGCCCCCGGCCGGCTGGACTATCGACAACCATCGGTGAAGCAATGATCAAGGCCGTGAGAGGGAGGCGTTTCACTGCGCCCTAAGGAGGATATTAGCAGGGCCGGCGAGCATCTCTTTGTCGGCCAGGTCGGGTCAATGAGCCTAATTCTTCCGCTAGAGTAACCGGGGAGAGTGAGGAACCTGATGTCTCTGGCGGGAGCTAGGGGTTGTATTTTTCCATTGCTCATTGAGTCTTGTTCCTACACCCATGTTCTGTATCCCCGATTTTTGTTATTCTGTAACCAAGCTCCATAATAAAGCATGTGTTGTTTGCGAATCTGATGTTGTTGTCGAATCGCGTAATTAAGTCATTTAGCCGGGTACACAAAGATGTACCCGAGTAGACATGATCGCCCGATGAACACCGGCACAAGGTTCATTTGTCCTCTTCTACGCTTCTTACTCTAAGCCAGAATGAACCAACGGGCATCAAGCATACTGGGCCGGTAGGACATCAACCTTACCTGGGCTTTGTAATGAACTAGCTAGGCATCAACCATAGTCGGTAGACATCAACCTTACCCTAAGCCAGAATGAACTACCGGGTATAAACCATATCAATCAGAGGACATCAACCTTACTCAAGTTTTGTAATGAACCGCTAGGCATCAACCATACTGGCTCTGGGTGAGGGACATCAACCTTGCAATTCCTGCTTTGTAATGAAAATTGAGACGGGAACATGGTTAGAGATTGAATCATTCTTATTGATAGTACCTTTAAGGTTCATAATATTCCACATTCTAGTAATAAAGTGTCTCTGCCTAGTTTGTCTATCGCATACGATCCGGATGGTTTACCATGTTACTTACATGTGGTCCCTCCCGCTCATCGAACTTACGGCCGACCCGATCACCGTGTTCTCGAAAAACTTTTTCAAGACGTCCCCGGGCCGAACATTCTGGGTTTCAAACGCCCGTCAGGAGTAGGCTCATACTGGCGGTGTATGATGCTATTCGTACAACCGCTGCTTCGCGCAGTTCGTCTGCCATGTCTAGGTCTTTAATCATAGATTTAGTATTCGACTGCTCGGTTATATCAATTCAGAGAGTAGGCATACCGATTTCTGTTGGGATTATAGCTTCCATCCCATAAGTGAGCACGAAGGGAGATATGTTTACTGGTTCGCGGCTGTCGCTCTTAGGCCCAAAGTACTCGAGGAGTTCGCCCACCCACCGCCTTAGCCGAGCTTCTGATCGCTTCTTTAAGGCGCCAATAAGGTTTTATTAGAAGCTTCTTCTCACTATCGCTTATGATATTGTGGGGTGGGAGTATAGATTCTTTATTTCAACTCCCGTGGTTCTCAGATGCCTAGCTATCAAATTGTGGTCTGCTATCTGATATAATCGATCAGGGTATACCGAATCAGCAAACAATATTCTTCCAGATGAACTGGGTGACATCCTTATTTTTAATTGATGTGAAAGCTCGGCCTCTATCCACTTGCTGAAATAATCATACAACAAAGAATAATTTTTTCTAGCCGTGGCGCAGGGAGCGTCCGACTATGTCAATTCCCCATCGAGCCGGGCGGCCAAGGGCTCGTGATGGAAATTAAGTCCCCGAGTCGCAGATCTCGAGACAGCGCTTCACCGCCGCACGCCACACTTTGCACGTAATCGCGACGCTAGATCTCATGGTCACAATAATACCTCGAGTACGGGCTCAAGGTGCTTGTTCGCCGCCCGGGATGATTACCACATATCCCTTCATGTAATTCACAATACATATTGTCCTGCCGAAGTGGCTAAGCACTTTAGTTACGGGTCGTCTAGGGATTGTTTAAACAGCTGCCCATTAACCAAAGAGAACCTAGCCAATCGGGATTGGATCTCGTGGAGCTATTCCTTTGTCAGGGGAGTTCTCCCATGTTGATATATTACTATGAGGTCCATCCAAGAAGGGGAGACCTCATCCACCTGACTTACCCGAGCAGCGATAATTAAAGAATCCAACCGATAATAGATGTAAGGTGAACACTATTTCTATCACCTATGGAAGCTGCTACGGCGCCAAGGCGTCCGCTTTCTCCATCAAGTGCAATTCCGAGGATGTGTCTGAGCTTTGTTAAATACCGCTTCGCGTTTCTTAACCAGATACATACTTCTCCATTCGGGGTCTCGCGACCATATCATGTTTACTTCGTTCTACCACCAACCGAGAATCACTTTCAATCAAAAGCTTCGGCCAACACCGTAGTCGCGCGATCTCGGCCAGATGGCCTCATATCGATTCGTTATCGAGGCGTCGGCCCAAACGAATCATTGCCAATCTTTCCGATCGAAGATTTAAGTTTCAAACCGATGCCAGCTCCAGTTTGCCGAGATGTCCCGTCTATATTAAGGGTCCACTAGTTCGCCGCCCGTGCCTATTTCGATTGGGATCTTCGCTAGAAAATATACAGAACCTCATCCCTTTAGCCAATTTTCGCTTATACCGACACCGACCCGCTTCAATTCACTACTCCATCGAGCCATCCTCCCGGACATGTCATGCTTATGAATGGTGCTCTAAAAGGGAGGTCAGTTAGCACAATAATGAGGTGTGCTTGGAAGTATGGGCTGAGTTTAGTTGCCACCCGGTGGCTAATGCCAATCACTGAGGTGGTTGTATCTGCTCACCGTCTGGCCATGACTTCACATGAAAAATAATGGCCTCTTCTTTCTATTCTCATCTTCCTTGAACGGGGCAGCACTCACTGAGACATCTAAAACTGCCAAGTATACGAAGAGCTGCTTTCTACGGCTTCGTGGCTGCCAGTGACCGAGGTTCTCAAGATAAGGCTTGACATATGAGGGCTTTGTAACATTCCTCATTCTATCCGGCTTGGTTGGCCCCCTTAAGGGTGACAAAGAACGACTTTAGATGGTCTGTAAATTGAGAGATGAACCGCCCTAGGGCGGCCAACCAACCAATTAGCTGTTGTACCCCTAGAAGCGAGATCCGGGGACTCAAAAATAGCTTTAAGCTGAGCAGGGTTAGCTTCTATCCCCCTCTGAGTCACCATGAAACCTAAGAATCGGCCTGCACTGACTCCGAAGGTGCACTTTAAGGGAATGAGCTTCATACCATACACCCTTAGGAGTTCAAAAGCCTCTTGCATGTGTTCAAAGATGGCCGGCATTTTTCGACTTTACCAACATATCATCAACGTGAACTCTATGGTTTTTCCTAGTAGTGGCCCGAACATCTCGTCACTAACCTCCGATATGTCGCTCGACATTTTTTAAGCCGTTTATTATCACATTGTAAGCGTAACAGCCCGTGCGAGGTAATGAATGCCGTTTTCCTCGTTTGGCTGATGCATGGGTATTTCGATGATATCCCGAGAAGGCATCAAGAATGACAACATCCCCGCGGCCCGCCGACGCCACGACAATCCGGCTCCATCGAGGTGCAGGAAGCTTCGTCGGCATGCCCTACTGGGAGATTTGTGTACCACGCACACTCTCCATTTACCGCCTTTTTTTGGGACTACCACCACATTGACCAGCCACTCCGAGTACTTTATCTCCCTGATGAATCCTGCTTTTAAAAGATTATCCACTTTTGCCTGAATAACTTTGATAGTGGTTTAGGGCAAACGCCTTACTTTCCTCTAGCAAGCTTGGTGAAGGGATGACATTCGGTTACAATGAGAGGTATGTATGGGGTTAATGTGACCATGCGAGTGAGTGCGGCGAATGCATCATATGTCTGGATGAGAGCCCTGCGTATTTGTTCCTTCTCACAGCCCCAGATAGAAGAGACTAACATATGTGGATTTATCGGCCGTCCCAGGAATATTGATTCGAGGGTGCGATATTGATAAGCTCTCTGTCCTTCGCCCTTGCTTAGGTGGCAAGTTGTAATTGCTATTATGAGGTTTGGGTCTCGAGGGCTGGATTGTATGAACTTCGTTTTCTAACATCTGTGCCTAACAATTGAGTACTTTTGCCAAACGCTGATTGAAACTTGCTCATGAGGTCAATTTACTTAGTCAGATGGCGATCCATTTGATGGTAGGTCGAGCCCACGACTTTCCGTATGCAACCCGAGTGAGGCCCGATAATAACATTGGCATGGACTGGGTCCTCGACAACCAGAAAATAATACTTGCGAGACTTAGGCCCTGCCGACGGGGAGAGCAATGTTTCCCATCATCGCATGGTTGCCGGATTAAACCAGACGAGTTACGCGTGGGACTTGTTCATCGAAAGAGATGTTCATGCGCTTTGAAGCGACGGTTATAACAAGTGGTGTATTTGCCGGAAATTGACTAGTACTCACGTACTTTTATCGGAAATCGTTAATACATAGAGTAAGTCTCTGAGTGCATCGTGGTGCGGATGTGACCACTGAAGCGGAGTTAACAGGAAAGGATATAAGGCCATCAATTGGTGCAGTTCTTTCTCTTTCTTGCTCTGGGATGTGGATGGTAAGCTTCGGGCTCGGCTGTAGCCTTTCGCAGCAAGCCTTCTCTTTTGGCTCTTGGGGCGATACTAGTCGTCAGCCAAGAGCACGCCCCGATTATGCTTTAGTTTATGGTGGTAGAGGGTTGAAAAGGAAACTCTGAGGTCAGTTGGCCCCGATTAACTCACTTGAATTTCAGGGCTTGACGCCGGTTGGTCTCTTGCTCGCGGAACATGCCATTAATCACATCTCCAGAGGCTAATTCTTGTTGTGTGAGATTGGCCGAATTAGTGTGAGACCATTTTGATCGGTGATCTAGAACAAGTGCATGTAGAGATGTTAGTGTGCGGGGAGTTCTATCTTTTCTCGCGGTCTGAAGCGTTCCCGGTTCTTATAAACTCCCATTTGTTTGGCTGTCCGCCAGTGACGGCTTCTTTGCTATTTGTGATCATCCGCGATTTTGAGAGCTGCCCGGATATTATCTCAGGCGTTGAATATTATCAGCCCGTGCATCCTGATTCCTCCGTTGTCATGCGGATCCGAAGGCTTGGCAGTGGAAGAATCGAGTCGACCAAGCTCGTAAAAATTATGGAGGGTATCTCCATCTTGTACAGATAAATCCGTTGGGCTGACCCATCAATCTTACAGTGAAATCTTCTGGATAGGTCGTCCTCGCTTGAATGGTTTGCGGCCCGATGTTTCCGCACTATCGGCCCGAGCGCGGTGTTGAGAACAAATCACATTTACCGACTTCGGTTAGGTTGATAGATCTCCATGGGGTTTGGCGGAGCGAAAGCCCGGTCGGCATTCAAGCTGGTCGAGACACTTTGCATAATAAGCGATTGTTTCCTGCAATAAGTATCATTGCCCGGTTGAAGTGCAGCATGTGATCATACGGATCGGAGAAGCCATCATACATGGAAAAAGACGGTATGACAAAGCCATGGGACAGTTCATAGCTCAAGATGTGCTAGCCTAGTGGGAAGGACATCGTAATGGCCAGTCTCACGAACAATGGTAGATGGCATGTGAGGTAGTGCGGCCGGAAGGTAGGATGCATGAGGCGGAGTGGGTGGAGTGCTTCACGCCCACATTGCGTCAGACGCACATTTTGCGTTTCACTCAGAAGCCAGCCGTTGCTCTCTCTTGATTTCTCGCCGTACTCGGCGTGCATGCTATTAATGGGCTAGCATGCAGCGCGGGGCCCTCTTTCTTGATTTAGCCTCCACATTCTTTAGGGGTGAAAGATCAGGTAGCGGAGAGCTACCAGAGGATAACTCATCGTTTCTTTGTTGCATCCTTTGTCACCCTGCCCGAGGATGGGCTCCTTGCCTCATTTTGTTTTGGCCGGAGGTACGGGATGAAATTTGCTCCCTCGTGCATTTTCACCCACGATTCTCTTAAATGAGCGTAGAGTAATTCTGCTGGACCAGTGTCATGGTTTTGCAATTCAGCCATATGTCTAGCCTACTCTTCTTTCTTCGTTTCCATATCCTGACGCCAGTGAAGAAACTGGTCCTCAAGTGACTGATTTGTTGGGTTGTTGGCCATAGCAATAGGATCCGACAAACCGGATGAGTGAGCGGGAACACGAGAAGCTTCGAGTGTGGGGGGATCGACCCCGATAGCCGTATGGCCAAACCCTTGCATCTGCTTGATGAGATTTTGCTTGGTCGTTCCACAAAATGGCCCTTGGTGTTGTCTCTTGGATTCTCAGAGTCTCCGGATCGTCGGGGCTTTAACCTAGTGGCAAGGACCTGCAAAACAAACAATGAACTAGCAGTGGTGTGCCCGCCGGCTGCCTCTCTGATGCTTAAGTCAGACAGAGAAATAGGGAGAGTAAATACATTCATTTTTCAGTAGGGTATCCCCCCCCCCTATTGCGACTCCTTCCTTATTTAGAAGGAGGAGGATGATCCACTTCTTATGGAAAGTGGGTGATTGATTTACGAAATGGAAAAGGGGGGGTGCTTCATTTGCGCGTCAGGGCCTATTCTTCCTTTTGGATAGTCAAGTTATCTTAATCTTCCATCTCAAGAATCGTTTGATCATCCTAAGGGAGATTACGTACGTGATTCGTGAGATGATGTGTTTTGGCTGCGAGGATCAGCGTGGTCGGCCGTCTTGTAGAGGCGGCGAGACTAGGAAGGATATTAGAGGCGATAAATCCGCCGCGAGCGCCATTTGTGATTGGATAGTCCTGGCCCGGGATTCGGGTGGTGGTTCGGATCCGTGTTTGTGTGAGGATACTTGGGTCAAGCCCCTTTGAGCAAGGGTACTTGGGCTAAGCTTGGGCTTTCGGCTTTGTGGGCTGATCTATCTGGGCCTTCGAATAGAAAAAGTTTTCATTAACTGATAGTACCTGATCCAGCGCTTCAGCGGTAGATTGCGAAGGCCCGAAAAGTGGCGTTCAGCTCAATGGAATAGATCATCGAGTTATTTAGGCATAAGTGGATAATCTTTAAAAGCGAGATTAATGAGGGGAATAAATCATAATTAGCGTGATATATGATGATTTATACTTAATACCTTAGAATTTTTATAATAATTTTATTATATGTTTATGGTATAAATCCAGTCAAATGGGGATTTTTCGAGAATTGATAAATGATTAAATGAAAATGTTAAATGATTATATGATCGAAAATGAGTATATGATTGAATGATATATGCTAAGTGATTAAATGATCAAACCCGGAAATTAACCTAGGTGAAAAAGGGCAAATTTGAAATTTGTGAATAAGGACCTAAGGGTCTAATGAAAATGGACTTAAATGCTAAAATGGGAAAAATGAGAAATGAAATAATGAGAAAAGTCAAACAAGGCTTTAGGAGGAAAATGAGGACTTAAGGGTCATTTGAGACTAAGTTATATGTCTAAGTGTGATTATTGAGATTTGAAGTGCAAATAAAATGAAATGTGGGCTATATGGTAAATTGGGAGACCTTAACCCAAAAATGAGTTTTGGTAGGCCAAATGAGGCCTTGAGGAAATAGGGGTTTTAAGGCGAATTTTGGTCGAGAGCTCGATGGAAGCGGCGTTTTGGAGAAAGGGGAGAAAAGAGAGGGGGGAGAAGGCTAGGGCAAAAGAGAGATCAAGTTTTGGTGGCAATCTTTCACACCCCATTTCTTGCTTCTAAGAGGTCAGCAACCCTACAAGAGAAGATTTAAAGAGATTCAAGGTAGAAATCAAACTCTTCATCTTTTGTGATTTTGATTTTGGGGAAAATACAACCCAAATAAAGAAGTTTGCTGTTGGTGCTAAACCACTTTTGGGGTTGTTTTGGATTGAGTTTTGAAGAGTATTGTTGGTTGGATTGGTTTTGTGTAATGTTTGTAAAAGGAAAGTGTTGGGTTTTCAAATAAAATGCTGTTAAAAATTTGTCAAAACCACTGTTCTTGTTTTTGCTATAGATTAACTTATAATCTCGTCAAATGAGATTATTCGATTAAAGACCATAGAGATAGGGCTACAAGTTTATAGAAGGGACCATGACCAATTAACTATCACTAAGGCTCCCGAATATGGGCTTAAAAGTGAGTTCGAGGGTAGCTCAACGGGTATGCTCTATTTTGGGTGTAGTTATGGTGTTTGGCCATGAGGTTCCTCATCAGATTGAGTTATTCAAGGTATGGAATTAAACTAGACTTCTAGGAAATCAATTCCTTGAAGGAAGGTAACATTAAATTCTTGGCCCAAGAGTTCCCATGAATCTATCAAGAGTTGAGCTATGTGCAGATTCTGTTTGCAAATTAGAGTAAATCTAAAGCTGAAGTAATAACTTGAGTTTTAGTGATCCAGTGGATGATTGAATTAGATAGAAGCCTTAGAACCATATATTTGTCTATGGTGAAGGAATAAAAACATTTCAATTTATGGAGTTAAAGACTAAAAATAGAAAAAAACGTTGATTTGATCTATTGAGCTGGGCATATCGACTAATTTAAGCATTCAAATCAGTAACTAGTTTGAGTGATCGAGTTTGATGATTCCAATTGGAGGAAGAATATTATAACCATAGATTAAATAAGTGAAGGAACCATTTGGACTGAATTAGATCTGAAATAAAAAAAAATGATCAATTATTTGAAACTATCATTGGTTGACATTATAAAATCATAATAACCGATTTGGTTCTTGTGATAGGATGATTCCATTCTATGAAGGAAATAGAACTCTTGAATCATGAATATATCAGATATGTTTTGTTTAGATAAACTTATGGAAGGAAGCTGTATTCGTTAGATTAGAGAATTGGATAAGCGGGACCTGGTTTTGTTCACTATTTACTCTATTTCAAAATATTTAGATGACTAAATGAATTTAGATTGCACTTTGAGATTGACAATGATACTCTGTTATTTGTGTTTGGAAATGGTTTATTATTAGTGGTTGAGGACATTGACGTGAAGCAGTTTATAAGAAAATTGCATGAAGTGATGTTTGTTGTACAGATGTAATATATATACCATATAAATTGTATTGGATGATTTTAATGCCCATAAGGAATGTGTTGTTAGAATTGATTGAGATCAAATCAGAAAGTATACCAATAAAGGTGAGTCAAGCGTGCTATTGGCATATCGATTCAGCCGATACAGGTATAGTGGTGTACACCAGTAGAGTACTTTTTTTATATGCATGTACTTTTGTGGCCCGACGGAGCAGGTGGGTGTGATTAAGCCTCTTGTCACACTAGAAACATGGATTAATTCGACAATAGCAAAATGATAATGACGTTGAAAGTGCATGATTGTGATTTGAATGATTTAAGTGCATAAAGAGTGCATAACTTGAAATATTAATAAATTGCTATTGATATATATATATATATATATATATATATATATATATATCTCTACTATATATATATATATTGTATTACGTGATCATTGAAAAGTAATACTATAAAAACATTATATTATAAAACTATTTGCATGTGATTGAGTTTAGAAATAAAATGCTGGAAAGGTGAATTAGTATGACACTAAACATAGAAAATGCTTAAGCATGGTGTTTTTGTAATGTATAATTTTAAACAAAGTAGCAGGGACCAAAGATCGCCGGACCACGAGTCAAGTTAAGCAAGCGGAGTATAAGTAAATGTTGAAGTCATTATACTGTTCATTCATGATATTTGTAACTATGCATGTTAAATTCAATGATAATAGTCATGGAAGAATGTTTTGACTCATTTGTTTGGATGTTTATGAATGTTTTAAAGAGATATGAACTTTAAGAATGTCATTTGTGATGTATTTGAAAAGGCATTTGGAATGCGATTTGTACTCAAATCTGTTGATCGGAGTGTAGTCATGGGCCCTACGATTAGGAATCATATATATTCTTTTATATCAAGAATGCGTTGGTCACTCATCATCATATACATAAATAATTGTGTTTTAAATGAATATTAATTATTCATATTAGAAATGTGTGCATGAAGTAATGTTTAAATGGTAGTTGCATGTTTTCTTGAGATCACCTGTCTAGAATGAGCACAGACGGCAGGCCCAGTAGACCCTCAATGTAAGCGAGGGCATGTCGGCAAATCGGAGCTAGCAGCCGGTTTAACCCAAATCTCTGGCAGTATTGGTGACGTCCGTTTGGGCTTGAGCGCCTCCAACAACAGTGATATGGTATCTGGCGGAATTGAGCTTAGTAGCTCTGATTGCAGTACAGTATTCCCAGTAAAGAAACACACATTCAAACAAATCATGATCCTACTTTGAATATCTACATGACCCAGCTGGATCGGTCATCATAAATTCCATCACACTAGCCTAGCCTGTGTGAAATTGTTATTTGTTTGGTATGGACAGCCTGGGTATGTATATATATATATCAATTGGGCGCTCGAAGCCAGTTGATATATTATTTGTTGTGTGGACTACTCAGGTGAATAAAATCAGTTGACGCTCAGACGGTGTCATTTTCCATTTGTTGTGGACTACCCTCAGTGATCTCAAATTGGAGCCGCCAGAAGCGATTGATCATTTTGAGTACTGGACTACCCTCAGTAAGTAATATTTTGGAACAATATTACTTGACGTTTCTCTAGAGGCTCATCTCATGCACTCACTCATACAGTCTGAGTTCAGAAGAGTCACGTATAGATGCATCCAATATGAATTCGATCTTGATTAATTCACTGGGTGAAATATAAACAGTAATATATTTACAAAATTTTAATTCACTGTCTATAACCAAATTAATTAATTCATACATCAAAATGGGCTCGCTTGAAATTTAATGATCAAACACGAGAGCAATTCTACTTGAATTTACTAGGCCAACATATGTGCAAAAAAAATATGTTTTTGAGTGCTTGTTTCCCAGACCAGTGAGCCTCAGTTACTGTTTCAGAAAACTCGTCTGGGTTCGCCAGGCGGGCAGGACTCACAGCGTTTCGGCCTCAATCAAATCAATGTGTAAGGGCCTGGCGCTCCGACGGTGGTCACTCCTGGAGCCTACTAAGCTCAGGAACACTTTCCGCTCAAGTGTTTGAAACGCGGTAGTGGGCACGATCTTGAGTGGTTGCGACTACCGTGACCGGCGGCGGTTGGCGGTGGGACCCTAATATCATAGTCAGTCGGCTTTCCTGGTACGCTTCGTGACTGAGAATAACTGTGATGGTTTCTCGTCGAGTAGTGAAAACAACCTACAAAAAGCACTTATATCCGAATTCACCAGCTTTGTTCCCACTCGGCGGTTGGTTTATGTGAGGCCACACAGCCACACTGGCGGAGGGTGCACTATCCGCTAATAGGACTGTTAAAACCACAGTATCTTGCACCCGGCCTTGCGGCTCCCCATTCTTGCCCTCGGGGACATGCCGCGGGATGTCCCAGTGATCCCAGCTGACCATTTCTTTGTACTCGTAGGGATTCGATCCTGCGAGTGAAGATATAATGCCAGAACTGCACTCTCCTGCTGGCGAAGGCCGGAACTTTGGGGAGGTGCCGTCCTAAGTACTACTCTCGTAGAGCAGCAGCTGTGAGTTACGTGGATCGCTCAGGTGCTGGTTCTGGCTGGTTTGGTAGTGAGAGTGTGCACGAGGTGATATGCTCCTTAACAACGGATCAGCTCTGTGACGCGAGGGCCCAGCTGAGTGGATGTCCCAATGGGTGAGTGGCCGAGGCAGGCAATGGCCGGGGATGAGATCCCATGGCTCCCTCGTCAGTGAACCCTCATAAAAGCCCTATCACAGTCCTCACCCCCACGGCCCACTCCAGACGGAGGTTGGTGTCGATTCACGAAGTACATCCCCTAGCTCACAGGGGTTTCTTTCGCCTCCGTGGGCTCGAACATGGGACCATGAGCTTAGGTACCCATTCAGAGTGGTTCCTTTGCCAAGGCTGGGCTGATGGCTGGTTGGTGAGTGGGAACTGCAGCAGATGGTACTGTGGTTGGCCACGGCGGCCCAATGTGGGAGATGTGACTTCCCGCGTCGGAGGCAGCTGTCAAGCGCTGCACCATCTTGGGGCCCACCCCTGGCCCACTCCGACGGAGGGTGCCACCCATCACTGTGGGACCCGTCAGGCTCCGTCTCCTTGCCCAGGCCTTGGCCATGGCTCTTTGTTCTTGCCCTGGGGACATCCCGCCGGAATCTGGTCAGTCCCATTGACCATTTCTTTCGCCTCCGTGAGAGTTCGATCCTGCGAGCTAAGGAGATATAATCACCGGAGCACACTGCTACCAGCGAAGTGACAGGCGCGGCGGATCCCATGAGAACTCCGCGATTAAGCGTGCTCGGGCGAGTAGCTCTTGGATGGGTGACCTCACGGGAAGTCACGAGCTCGGTTGGTAGTGAGGAATATTGCTATCTCCTTGGCTATGATAGGCTCTCAGGAAAGCCGAAAATGGTCGATGGGTTGACGACATATGCGAGGTGAAGTATTTTGAGGCTGAAACAGTGGCAAGCGAGGCCGTCTTGTGGCGGGATGCGTCTGATGATGAGTGGCCCTAAGGCCCTCACGAGCAATGCATCGACACCGCAGTGCGCAATTTTTCACCAAAATCAGCCGTGGAGCAGCCACGATTGCTCCATTTAATTTTCAAAAATTTGTATCAATTGAGTCGAGTTTGGGGCCGTCAAATAACCTAACGGCCTCATTAAACTCAAACATTTGTAAAACACCAAAATGGAATAAAACTCAAGTAGGGAGAAACCCTACCTCAGGAGTTTGTCTAAACTCAGCCAAATCAGATACCACGCGAAGCCCTCTCCTTGTAAATGATTCTCCTTCTTTGTCAGAAGGCTAGACGGTCGGATCAGCCGTATTTCTAGAGAAGGAAGACTCTCTCTCACTAAACTCAACTCCATTTTCGTTTCAGCAGCTACTGCATCTAAAAATCTGCTCCCCACGTTTTTAGCTTTATTTCATATTGAAGAGATGACACTATTCATTATTTTGTCTTCTAGTGACAAACAATTGAAATGCCTATGCTGTCGCTAATTTCCCGGTTTGACATCAGCGCACTATCTCGGCCGTTCATTTTCATCATTTCTCTACTCCTTACCACTTATGGAACGCATTACTTGTTATATGTGATTTCGTCACATGAAGTCGTTCTGGCACGAAGCGCGATGCCTGTTGTAAATTGACTATCTCGAGATTCAACGAAATTTCACGTGCTAGTTAGATTTCGCGAGATGATTCCACTTGATGAAATCGGTTTCGTCATCCAGATACGAAAATCAAATTACAGATTTTTAACCGAAATTAACAATTTTGTAATCGAAATTACGATTTTGCCCTTTTTCCATAAATTGGAATTTCTCGGGTCTTATAGGCGAAGTCCTACGATCCTGCCCCGAATGGACAACTTCAGCCCATTCTCAAATCTCTTGTAATACCCTGCCAATCCCAAGAAACTACATATCTCGAAGATTGACATTCGGTCTCTCCCAACTCATCACGGTCTCAACCTTCTGGAGTCAGCGACCACGCGATCTCGATGCCACGTGTCCCAAAGTCTCCTCGATAAGCCAAAACTTGCAGTTACTAGACTTGTATTACAGGTGATGGTCTCTCAACAACTGTAACAAGATCCATAAGTGATACTCATGCTCCGCTCTATTTGGGAATTATATCAAGATAATAAATCCACGAAGACTACGACAAGCTGATCTAAATAGGGTTGAATATCTAGCCATATATGAGATCATGAATCTTGCTGGGCGCATTATCAATCAAAGTATCATAAATGACTCAAAGTGCCCATAACGTGTCATGTTGTCTTAGGGATATCGTATCCTAACCCTCGGCTGATGGTAACCGGTCTGAAGGTCTATCTTAGGTAGACTCGGTACTCTCTCATTGATCAAACAAGTCATCGATCCTCGGTAATGGAGTCTGGATTCTTGATCGTAACCTTGTTCAACTGTATGTAGTCAATGCACAGTCGAAGGGTCTTGTCCTTCTTCTTTGCCATGAAGCCCAGGAGCACCCCATGGTGAAGTGCTCGATCCTAATGAACCCCTTATCCGGTAGCTCGTAGCTGGACTCACGAGGAGTTCTGCAACTCAGTGGTGCCATC
The DNA here is from genome assembly GCA_016808115.1 of Tetrastigma voinierianum. Lineage (NCBI taxonomy): Eukaryota > Viridiplantae > Streptophyta > Magnoliopsida > Vitales > Vitaceae > Tetrastigma > Tetrastigma voinierianum. Next base: position 487,315 of record JAEQBH010001452.1, on the reverse strand, counting down.
TATGCGGAGTCATAGAGATGGGTGAAGTACCAAGGTGTAGCTTCGATGCAGAAGTCTACCCATACGTGGAGGTAATCCAAATTAGCTCATCCCAGAAAAACATCCACATACTCGCATCCTACTCGAGGTAGATCTAAGTGCAGTCTCATATCGTCCTCAGAAATTGGGCTTCATTGCTTGACAGCTAAGCTGTCCTGACGCTTTGGACTCATAATATGCACATGCGGGGCAAATGTCATGCTTGTCTCTGAAATACCACCACGAGTCTTGTCCTGTGTGTGGCGGTAACCCTCTGCAGCTCACAATCGATAAACGACCTGTAGGTGTTGTGATCCATCCCGAGGATGACATCGAACTCGACATGTCGTGATCCTCGGGTCCACTATGAGTAAAATTGCAGAGATCTCTAACTTCCTTAACCTCGAGCATATCATCCTATTCCTCTAATCCCTAGGAGAACTCACCCTCTGAGGCTCCTCACAAGATCTCTAGGAGTCCTTGCCCATTCCACCGTATTTGAGCCTCGCTCTCTGGCTCGAACACAACTAGTCTAATCCTAGTAGTGTCAGAGGTAATCTCCATAGCCTCTAACACCTTCTCGTTCTGTATGAGCCAATGGTCTGCCACCATCGGGTCTCCTCCCCCTGTGAATGTCGGAGGATGATGCGTCCTAAACCTCTGGAGGTTACTAGGACCTCCTTGACTACTCTTTGCACCAGCTGTGCTATATTTGCCGCCCCTTGTACCCTCTGACCTCACAAGGCCTGCTTGTAAAATCTGTTGGTGCAGTAATACCGTGGACGTCCTCTACGTCGCCGTCATATTCAGCCATCTACGTATTTCCAATGGCAGCAAAGAATCATTTCATTTCATTTCAATCTAACTAGCAATGCTCGTACGATTACTAATATGGAGCTTGACAACCATGAAGCCCGACCGAACGTTCATTTCTAAGTGAAGCTAAATTTAACACTCAATTCATTTATTTCAATAAAATTCTAAGTTTTCTTGTTCCTTTCAGTATGCAAATCCCTAAGGTCCATAGTTCACAACCATAGCATTCACCCTTTTCCTATACTTATTACCAGCCATATAATTTCCCTCTATGACAACCGCGCAATCCACAATTCCCATATACATCTATACGTGTATATGTCCTTCTACGCAATTTGAAACATAAAATCACGCAATCAAAACATACGACATTCATTACATTATCTGAAGATTTGTGCAGCCACAGAGACCTTATTCATACCAGTCAGTTTATACACTTTATCCTGTGATTACAATTGCTGAGGCAATCAATTGCCCACATTTAAAACATTTTATCAATAATTTTCATTTTTATTTGTCTAATTTTATTTAATTAAATATTTAATTTTTTTCATTTTTTTCGTTTTTTCATTCTTGAGAAACACAACATATCCATGTTTTTCATTATTCTCCAATACATCAAATAAACTTAGTAAAGTTTATTTATTTGATTTTTTTTTTCATTCTCCAGTACACCAAAATAAACTTATAAAAATTTATTTTCTTCACTTTTTTTCAATTTTACACCGTAAAATATTTGAAAACCATTTTCTTCACTTTTTTTTTTTCATTTCTTCCTTCGTGGAAGTACCACAAAAAAATATATACCTATATATATATATATATATATATATATATATATATATATATATATATATATATATATATATATATATATATATATATATATATATATATATATATATATATATATATATATATATATATATATATATTTTTTTTTTTCATTTTCCAGAATCTCAAATAAATTTTTTTAAGATTTATTTTAATCCAATTTTCTTGATTTGCTGTAAAACCTTAGAAATTATTATCTTCACCTCATTTTTCCTTTAACTTTGGACATTTTTTCTAAAATCTCCCAAACCTCTGATCCAACCTTACCTAAACCTAGTGTCAAAATTTTATTAAAATCTCATTATCCTACAAACCAAATAAATTGAACATAATTTATTTCATTTAGTTTCCTTTTCAGTTTTACTCCTTTGTAAAACTCTCAAAATGTCCCAGCAACGCCCAAAATTATATTTTGTCGTCCAATGAAATAAATAATTGATTCTGTTTGTTTATTTTCAGTTACACACTGTAAACTCCTAAGATTTGTTTTCCAACATAATAAGTGCTAATCACCTAAGCACCCCGAGCATCATAACATATACAAACCATGTTATAAACATCATTCACGCAACATACAACTCATGTTATACACGCAATCACACATCAAACATCATGCATGCAGTGTTCTATTCCAGTGATTTCCTAGGTAATCTCATACCTAAACCGAACATCAAACCACTCAAAAAGTGGTGATGGCTACCTGAGCGAATACTAGGTATTCGTATACCTAAGCTACGATATCAAGCGTGAAGCCCCAAGCAGGGATCATTGGCTACCGTCAACGGCGGAATACTACGTGAATGTCGGGTGACTTGAGCATTTTCCACCCAGCATCGGACGAGTCTCCTTTGTGCAGGGGAGCTCTACCAGTACAAAACTCATCTTCTTTGTCCCGAACATCAATATGTAATAACATGAGTAAAGCGACCACTTGGGCCACATAAACAATACTCATAAAAACATATATATCAACTATATCCAATAGTTTCAAAGGTTCAAATTTACTCTTACTACCTTACATATACAAATTAAAAATTCTAATACATGTCATACATCATAACCGAGCCCGCAGTTAAATAGCTACAAAGCTGGAGTCTAAATTAGTAGTTTACTTATCCATATGCACCTTAAAAATCGTATCCTCGACGGGGTGAGCTAATGCTTTCTGATGGTAGGATCACCCTAAATTGGGCTACTCTCCACCTAAGTGCATATGCAATGCTCCAAAGCAAACACATTAAAGTGATAAATGATCCTACTTGAATGTCTAAGCGACCATCTCGTACCTAGGAGTCCCTCACCGACTCCCTCCCACACACTCGCTAAACTCGTATAGAAATTATTATGCTTATTTGTGGACAACCCTCCGATGAATATATATATATCAATTGGGTCGTCTCCGATGATTGATATTATTTATGGACTACCCTCCGATGTATATCAATTGGGTCGTCTTCGACGATTGATATTTTTAGTATGAACTACCCTCCGATAATTATCATTTTTTTTAGACAACCCTCCGAAACCATTTTCTCTAGACTCACCTCATGCACTCACTCCTATCGTCCTAGAGTGTCCCAGTGCATATGGAATGCATGATGTCAATTCCATTATAGTCTATCACACATGCAAATATATAAACATGCATATATTCACATAAATTTAAATCCACGATCATGTTATGTAATTTCACATTTGATCTCATCAAAATTAGCTCACATGGGCTAATGATCAAACACGAGCAATTCTACTTGAATTACTCCACCAAACACATTAATTCACAAAAATTATTTTGTGAACACTATTCTCGGGAATAGTGAAACCCTCGGTTACTATTCTCGAACAATCATAAGCGTGGTTTCCTTTGCTGAACGAATTTCAAACCATTTCAAGGCTATCATTTAATCATTTTATGATTTATAGCATAATTTATGCCATTATCACCCAAACACATCCAAACTCGGCGGCACATTTTGGTTTCAATAAATTTAAATCGTTGGTCCCAAGTTTTGGGACCGATCAAGCAAACTTTAGTTCAAGGCCTCAAGCCAACGAAACATTGTAAAACACTTAAATAAAATGTAAAACCCAAGTAGGGAGCCCTACTGTGGGTGTTCAAGAGCTCCTCAAATCCGGTGCCCACGCGTAGGTCTCTCCGCGTAGAGCAGCTTCCCTTCTTGTCCCGACGACTGCTTACGATCGGATCTCCCACGATTCTAGAGAGAAGGAGGTTCTTCTCTCTCTAAACCAAAAGAAATCAAGCTACTGCATCTAATCCTCTTTCAATTCACGTTTTTTGCCTTTTTGCCTTTTGAAGAGATGACACTATTGGACATTTTGTCCTTTAGTGTCATTTAAGCTTTTCCATTAATACCAATTATGTCATCATTTTCCCAGTTTTGACATTCGGCACTATCTCGATAGTTCATTTTCATGATTTCTCTACTCATGCCATATGGCACATGGTACGTGTTATATCTTGACTTCGTCGTATCAATCGTTTTACGGCACGAGAAATGCGATGCCTCGGCGATACCAGCTCATTTGTTTGAACTTCGGCGGTCGGCGTGCTAGCTAGATTTTGCGAGACGATTCCAACGGTGAAATCCATTTCATCATCCAAGATCTAGAGAATAAATTTCGGATTTTTAACCCGAAAATTACAAATTTCATCTTGAAATTACGATTTTGCCCTTTTCCAAAATTGGAATTTCTCGGGTCTTACAAACACATATATTTCTTATTATCAAGTAGCTGTGAGGATTTATTCTGCTTTCGAGGAGTTGAGGGCAAGTGCACGAGGCATAAGATTCATCTCACGAAGATATCTAGGAGAAATAACACATGCGGGACTTATGTTGCCGAGGCCAGGGTGTCGGGCCTAGCCGTAAGGCATAATATAACCATCTCGGGAGAACATTACGCCTTTGTGGACTTATGCCCCGAAATTTGAGGGTCGTCGAGGGCCTAACCACCCAAGGCATAATATAAATCATCTCAAGAAAATAATGTAACTTTTATTCGGGACATTTGAACAAGGTATAATCGTCTCATTATAAGGGAGATCTACCAAAATTACTTCGTAAACATGGAGGAAATACCTTTATCAAAAGTTGGGCAAGAGAGTTTCCCAAGTGAACCTGCTCGTGCTGCTAGAGCTTCTATGGCCCGAGGTCCGGTATTGTTCCGGGTCTTGGTCGTTCAAGGCATAAGGGCCTGATATGTCCTACCCTGCTCAAGTCATAGGAGCTCTACATGCGACGGGGCCAAGCGAGACTCCTAAAGTGTGACCTTGTGAATTAGAAAATTGTGATCTCTGGAATATGACTAGCCATTTTAACGGAGAAAATGACCCGTAAGGCCTTCCGTGATCCTCATGTAGAGTAGGGGGTGAGTGTTCCCTCTCGGAAAAGAAGAATAATCATCTCGTAACATGGAGATTGGCTTGTGGGTGGCATGAGGAGTTGTCGTGGACTCGGACTGAGTTCCCAGCTGGGGCGGTTGGGGCGTCAAGCAATGTGGTAGGGGCGGTATCTAGGAGAGGAAGGGCAGTAGAGGCATTTCGCAGAGCGGCGTTTTCTTAGAGTAGAGAGGCGTTGGCCACTAGGAAAACCAACGATTCTTGATGAGTCATCTTTGCTCCTTTAGTCATTTGTCCTAGCGACAACGGGCTTTGGTCCAATGGGGCTCAAAGGCGAAAGGTAGGTCACCCATTGATTAGACTAAGCGTCTTGAAATATCTTAGTCGCAAGAAGGTGGTTAGTTCCCATACGGCACCAATGGAAAGGTCTTGGCTTTCCACAAAGTAGATCGTGACAAAATTCCAATTCTTCCTTTTGATCGGTCGGGAGTGAATGTTACAAGCGTAATATTTAAATAGGACATTTATTGGTGCTTTACTCCTTACTTTATACTTTCGCTATCATATTAATCTCATACCATATTTCCTTATAGCAGCGTGCTCTTAGCAATTATCGCCTTCTTAAGCTCGCTTCTTTCTCTCATGCCTCAAAGGGTGGTTTATCTTATTGTGTTCGAGATCACCCTTCCAATTGCCTGGGGTTGCCGAGATGGGGTTGTTATCCCGATCTTCCTACAGAGCTCAGTTTACTTTATCTCCCATGCGAGGTGTTTTGTTCGATCGGGCACATGATCTCCCCCTGTAAGGCGGGTGGATTTGAGGTTGTAGCATGCCCGTCCTTCTTGCATGCGGCTTGTATCACTCCTATGATGCCACGTGATGGTTCCGATCCGCACATGAAGGTCACCACGAATGCCACGTGTGCTGTAGCTTATTCAATTCCAACAATGAACGATCTTTTATATGGAGAGATTGATAAAATAGGGTTTTATATTTTAATAACAGAGTTTCAAAAAAGCTATTGTAGCTTTTCCTTATCAGAAGTTGTTTATTCCTAATAAGTTATAAGCAAGGATCAAAATATCGGTAAATACGGATATATCGATAATTGGATTTTACGGAAATATCGGAAATATCGGTAAAATATCGGTGGATATTTTTACAAAAATATCGGTGGATATTTTTACAAAAATATCGGTTCGATTAAATTTTTTCATATTTTAATTATATAAATGATAAGAAATGATTCATATATTAATTAAGGTAGATTAAAAATTAAATGGATTAGTAATTATTAAATTAAATATGTTATATTTAATATATTATTCGAATATTATTATGTTAAGAGAAATTATTTATTTTATTTTGTTATTATTATAAATATTATGTAGATAATGAGGAGATTCAAAATATTATATATTATAATTTTAAATTTTTTAAATGATATTATTTTACTTCTTTTCATTTCAAATTAATATTTGATTTAAAAATATTATAAGTTATAATATAAAATAAAAATAAAACAAAATATTATAATCGAGATGGTAGTAGGGATTATGAACAAATAAATAATAAGCGAATATAAAAAAGTTGCACTATATATAATAGAGTGCAATTAATGGCTTAATTGGTACAGAAGGGTCTGCTTTCGAGGCGTGGGTGGGTTAAGCCTCAGGAAAATGACTTTTGAGATTTTGGAGTTTAAGAACAAAAGGAAAAAACAGGAAAAAATGAAAATATCGGGATATGTCGGAAAATGCCCGAAAAAATCGAAATTTCGGTGGAGATATTTTATCGATCTCCGAAAGCGAGAAATTCGATATTTTGGTCGAAATTTCGACATTTGTTCCTGATTACTAAGATATGATTAGAAATTTTACTAAACAACTTCTTCAGAATGATTAGGGGTGAATCAACTTTAACTATATAGACATGATAAGTGAAATATAAAATAATACTGCGTATATATAGAATAAGAGACCAAAAATTTATAAAAAAAAAAGACAAAAGGTTACCTTAGGTTCTAAGTTTTATTTCTAGTGATTTATTTATTTTTTTTTAAAGGAATTTAGTGATTGATTTAGTTTATATACATATTGCATATGAAATAGTAAAAATGTTGTTTATTTCATCCATACCTATAATATTTAAAAAAATCCATTTATGATAAAATAAAGCACTTGCATTGAAGTTTTAATTAATAAAATTAACAAATTTAATAACCATAGTAAATCCTAAGATATCTCGTAATCTTTAATATTATTAAATTGAAAATTTAAATAAAATTTATATGATAAAATGATTTTTAATAAAATCATGATGAAGATCCATCGAAATTTACATTATAGTTTAATAAGTAATGAGAGTCGTAACTATTTAAAAATATTAAACTATATTATTTTCTTAGAATTTTCAAGACAATGAAGCTATTTTTAAGTAAATATGGAGAGGATAAAATAGAAATTTAGTATATATATTTTTGAAAGCTAAATAAGCTTTTAATACATTGTAGTAAGTAAACTATCATTTAATTTTGATATTTTAATATGTTTACTTACATTAAAATGTTATTCTCTTAACTTTTTCTACTAGCCTATTTTCTTTAAGCTCGATGATTTTTTTTTTGTCATTTGAAATGTCTGCTTTACATCTCTTTTCATCCTTTTCTTTTAATAAAGTGGTCATTTCCATAAGAGATATAGGTTTTTTATTTGTTTTAAGTGATTTAGTTGTTACCTTGGTGGGTGTGCGATTGTAGTTGTCTTCGTCTGCGTGTGCGGGTCATCGTCGTACTTAGGATGGGTGGGTGGTTGTGTGCATTTTAGTACAATGTTTGGTTTCGTCCTTCGTGGTTCGCGTTTATTTGTGTTTAGATGATTTAGGCGAGTAAAATATTATGATCAAAGACAATAAATCAAATCAATGATCGACAATATGTTGCAATGTTGTGGTGTGCAATAATGATGATAAGAATCGAGGAAGAAAAGCAAGAATAACACAATACCGCAGTTTTTCGTGGTTTGGCATTATGAGCATCTACAGAACGATGACTCAAAATTTACTATCACTTTGAAATAGGGTTAAAAATAGGAAGAGGTGTTATAATAACTTTTAGACTCTAATCAAATTACAAAGAAATACTATACTGAACATACCGTATTGCGGGGCTTCGCCATATCTAACTAAAGTGAAAATAAGCCACATGTCATAACATGCAAAATTAAAGTCATGGGTGTAGTCGATCACAATGATAATATTAATAGACTTAATATCAAATGTATAGGATGCGAGTCAATTCTTAATAGACTTAACTATCAAATGTATAGGATACGAGTCGATTTATTATACTATTAACTTGAATCTTGTTTCATCCTTTATATTTTTGTGATTTTGATTCTATATTTATATACATGTATTACTAATTTGAATCCCGATAAAATTATATATAAAATTACAGAAGCTAAGGGGTCTATGGGAGGCTCTCTTGGATCAAAAATATGAATTTCTAGAATGTCATGTTCCAAACGATTATGAACCGAGAAATTCAATTTAAGGAATAAGGGCAAAAATCATAATTTGATTACAAATTATAATTCACAGTTCAAAAGTCCGTAATTAATTCTCTAGATCTCAGATGTGAAAAAGCGGATTGCCTTAGGTCGTCTCGCGAAATCCTAGCTAGCACGTAAAATTTCGCAATTTCTTTGGGAGACCGGTCGGTCGGCCAGAGTTTTTCAAGGCATCCGGCGTTTCGGGTCTTAGTAAATCGATTCGATGCGACGAAGAGCACAAATAGCATGTACTCATGTACCATAAGTGGTATGAGTAGAGAAATGATGAAAATGGGCCAGTAGAGATAGTGTCGAATAACAAAGCGGGAAAAGAAGGGACATAGTGGTCATTTTAAAATTTTATTAATAAAACAAAATGGCTCACGAGTTGTCTTCTCAAATTGACTAAAAGGAGAGAAAAACGGGAATGGGGAGAAGGTCGAGCTGAACATAGTGATTTTAGAGATATCTGTCTTCTCTCTAGATTTGCTAGAGATCAACCGTCGCGACTTTCGGTGCAAGAGGGAGAAAACGTTCTGTGAGGAGGCGAGGCTGCAGCGTGGACCCACAGAGTCTGCGAGTTTTGACAACTCGAGAGGTAGGATTTTCTCCTACTTGTGTTTTATTCCCGTTTTAGGGTTTTGATGTTCGGTTAGTTTGAGGCGCGTGAGGGGCCGTTTTGATTGAATCCCGAAAACATGGGACCGAATTGTAGGAATTTATTTGGGATTTTCTCTTTAATGGCCAGTGACGCCGAGAAATAATTAGAAATTTGTTTGGTTGTGATGGGTGTTAAATGTGCATTAAATGCTTGCTTGATATGCTTTGGGTAGGGAATGGCCGTAGGTGCTGAGGTTCACTAAGTGGGCCGGTGTTTTGTGATTTTAAGAATAGTAAACGAGGGTTTCACTATTCGAATAGTCATTCCTAAAAATATATTTTGTGAAAGTACATGTTGGCGAGTGATTTAAATTAAATTACTCGTGTATGATCATTAGCGAAGTAAGCTAATTTTGATGTGTGATTTAAAAGTTTTATGTAAATATATTCATGTATATATATTTGCATGTGATTTAAATGAATTGGGCAGCATACATGCATTATATGCCTTTGGAACATCCTAGGAATATAGGAATGAGTGCATGAGATGAGTCTAAGAGAAACGAGTTCGGAGGGTAGTCTAAAATGTAAATTATCGGAGGGTAGTCCAAACTAAATAATATATCAACCGTCGGAGCGGCCCAGTTGATATTTATTCATGGAGGGTAGTCAGCAATTAAAAGAGAGAATATCAACCGTCGGGCGATTGATATTTATTCATTTGGAGGGTAATCCTGAACAATTAATATATATCAATGATCAAGATATTGAATTGATATATATATTCATCGGAGGGTTGCCCACTAATAGGTGTAAGATTATAATACGAGGCCTAGGCGAGTGTGGGAGAATCGGTGAGGGCTCGGGATGCAGGTTGAGTCGCGTAGACATTCAGTAGGATCATGCATTTGCTTGAATGTTTGTTTAAAGTGGAACATTGCACTGCACTTAGGTGGTGGTAGCCCCCATTGAGGCGATTCTCCTACTGAGCTTTAGCTCACCCGTCGTGGGATCCTTTTCACAGGTACGGGAGCGTGCGAGGGAGAGGCTCATCTAGAGACCGTGGATTAAGAAGAAAAGTCGGGATTGTGGCTTTGGCTTGTGATATCTACATGTATTAGAATTTTCCTAATTTTAATATATGTTGTATAAGAGTAAAACCCATTTGAACTCTTGTAACTATTGGGTATATAGTTGAATTCATAGTTAGTATGCATTATGAGTAATAGTTGTGGGTGGTGGCGTATTACTCATGTGATTTAATCTCTTGGATATATTGAATATATTGGACTGCTTGGGACAGGTTTCATGCAGGTATTTTAGTTGGTAGAGCTCCCCGTACAAAGGAGACTCTGCAGATTTTCTAAAGTGGCGTCGGGTAACCCGACCTCCACTTGTATTCCGGCGGGTTGGCCGGTAGTCAACGGACCCGAGCTGAGTGTCCTTGGTAGCCAACTCGGTTGGTGGTGGGAACTACCTCGAGATGGGGTACCTAAGCTCATGGTTCCGGTTCGAGGTACGGAGGCGAAAGAGCCACATGAGCTAGGGGATAGCTGTGGAATTGGACATGACCCCTCCGTCGGAGTGGGCGGGGGTGAGGACTGTGATATAAGGCGCCTTTTTGCTGGGGCCCACCCCACGGCCCTCCCGACGAGGGGGTGGTCCCACTCCTGAGCTATCCCTGGCTCACGGGGTTTCTTTCGCCTCCGTGGGCTGGACCATGAGCTTAGATACCCATTCGAGGTGGCTACATTGCAAGCTGACTAGTAGCTCGGAGTTGGTAGTGGGAACTGCCTCAGATGAATCTAAGCTCATGGTCCCGGGTTCGGTACCCGGCGAAAGAGCCCCTGTGAGGCTAGGGGATAACTGTGAAGTGAGACCACCTCGTGGGCCCCGGGTGAACCACCTGAGGTCTCAAGCTGGTCTCCCGAGGGCTATACGGGACGGGTTTTCATTGAAAAATAGGTTTGTTTCCATTGATATTTCACAGTTGTTTGGGTGCGCTGTGGGAAGCACATAGGCTAGCTACAGTTCTCACTTTTTATGCTTCTCGATGTATTGGTGAACCTCATGGGTTCATCTGCCTTTGTTTATATTTGATACAATGGAGTAACCAAATATTGGCTTGATTTTTTGAAACAAACTATTGAAACGGTTATTTATTTATTTATTTTTTAAGAGTAATCTATTGCAAACAGTTATTAAAGCTATTTCATGATGCTCATAGAACAAGAAGCTTATTTCGGGACTAATATGATTTTCATCATTGGATAGCAATTTTATTTTTTTTGGGTAAGAAAGCTGACAAGCAGTGAAAATACTAAGAAAGAAAATGTAGGAAGAAAATATAATTTGAAAATTAAAATAGGTTTAAATTAATTATATGTTTTATTCCAAACTCATTTTATTTATTTATTTCTAATATATAAGATTAAAAATTTTAAAAATAGGCAAAATTTTGAGAAATATTGATTATATTTGATTTTCTTTTGTATTTTAAGTAAAAATTTCACAATGAGCTTTTTATAGTTTAACCCTTTTGTGTTTTCCCATGAAATAATTTTATTCTTTAGATCGAAAAGAAAAATGCTTAAATCGTTGTGATCTAAGATCAAGAAAAGAAAAAATGGCGATTCTGCCTACATTATTCTTGAAGATAACAATCGATCATCGGAGAAAAAAAAAAGAACTAAATTTGGGCATCATAGGAAAATAAACTCATGAAGTCATGACTCCCTGCCCAGTATATACTATTACAAGAGCAAGGTAGCACGGACCTTGGGTTGAATACCGAGTAACTCTTTATTAGATCCGTCATCCTCTCGTGATCATACGCGCCTGGGTGAGCGATTGAATCAGATCGCCCGTCTTCCTCATCCACATCGTCACAGTGGCTTCCACTTCGGCGGCCACCACTCTGCACACAAACGCCAGCTCTCTTAGCGTTCATGAATCGAACTGCGTCTTGATGTCGTCGGAATCGTGGCGTGTGCTCTCGGTGGTGGATAGCATGGAGATTCCGTCCGGTTTACGCGAATCCGCCACGATGATCCGCCGGATGCTGCGATCTTGGTGGTTCTGCGGCGAGTTGGTTGCCCAATTGCGGAGGAGCGTTGACGGTGAAACCTAAGGAACTCGTTGCCGTCGATGCCTCTCGTCGCGCCCTCCGGTGCGCCCATTTGTTTCGCGCCTCTTTTGATTTAATGTGCTCCTCTGTACTCCCTCGAATCTCCCCAATATTTGTCTTAACCTTGGATTTTCAAGATCCAGAGTGGTGCCGGTGTCTTCGATTGTCAATCGAGCCGGTTTTGAATATGATTCGGACTATGTTATTTCCGAGTCTCGTTGATGACTCCGAAACCGCGTGTTTCGAGTTTGATCATAATTCGAGACTATGCGGTTTTACGAAAGATTTTGGAGTCAATGTGCTTTCCGAAACCGTGTGTTTGAGTTTGATCTTTGTTCGAGACTATGCGGTTTCAGAAAATTTCGCCTGTAGGACATGGAAATATATCGTTGGGAGAGGAAAATCGGACGTCTAGAGGAATTTCAGTGCATAGAGCATCTGCTTAGACACACCGTCGCCGCCCTTCGCCGCCTCCTCCGCCTCCTCGCCTTGATTGAGCTCAAACTCTTGGGTGCAAGGCTTAGTAAAGATCTTCTTGAGAAGACTCCACGAAGATGATATAGAGATTTCGCCGTCTCCTCGAAGAACTTCTTGCTACTACAAAATGATTTAAAGTAGCCATTAAAAAGCGAATATAAATTTCTAACCGCCACAGGCGTGCATATATAATACGTGACGGTATAGCAAAAAAAACAAAAAGGAAAAAAATTTCATTCCATCCAGGTTTAAACCAAATCTAAATTATTATTTTGAATAAAAATTATAATATGATGCTTTTTATTAGAAAACTTAATTTAAAAGAAAATCAAGATATCATTAAAATCTATTAAATGAAGTTTATTTAGAATTCTTAGAATAGACACGAAATCTCCCGAGTTATTATTTTTTCTTCATAAGTCACTCACAAATTTTCTTCTACAAAGGAACATCATTTTGGTCGACATGAAGTTAATAATGTAACTATTCACCTTTTAAAGGCAATAATTATAGTAGATTTCTATAGTTCTTTCAGCCAAAGCCCACCCACCCAACATCTTTTTGGAAAATCATAATTACAAAAAAAAAAAAAAAAAAAAAGGGGAAGGTTTTTATTTTACTTATTAGATATAAAAGCTTTATTTTGTTTTTATTTTTCACAATTCATTTCAAATTTTAGGAGAAGATATTCAACGTTACAATTAAAGGGATGTTAGCGTGCCTTGCCATAGAAATAACTTAATTTTCTCCTTCCTTTTTTCCTTTATGTTTCTTTTTTATATGTGCATCATCGTTTGTAACTCACTTAATTCTCGATAAATATATTATTGGATAGTGTATAATGGGTAATAATAAAAGCTTCTACAAAAATGAAACTATTTTGGTTGATCAAAATAAAAATAAAAAAATTTTCTTTAAATATTTTACTTCTAAAATTTCCTTTTTTCGTGGAATATAATTATTATTTTTAGAATATTACACGACTAAGTTCTATTCGGTGATATGTATAGATTGTTTAACAATATTGTCTGAAAATAGTTAAGGTAATACATTAAAATGTACATTTTTATAAACTTAATTGTTATTTAGGAGAGAAGATATTCAACGTTACAATTAAGGGATGTTAGCATTATACTGCCATATAAATAACTTAATTTTCTCCTTTTTTTTCTTTTCTGTTTTCTTTTTATATGTACTGTAATATGGTTTGTAACTCACTTAATTCTCGAAAAATATTTCTATTATTGGATGAGTGTATAATGGGTAATAATAAAAACTATACCAAAAATGAAAGCTATTTTGGTTGATCAAAATAAAATAATTTTCTTTAAATATTTTACTCTAAAATTTCCTTTTTCGTGGAGATATAATTCTTATTTTTAGAGATATTACCGACTCGTTACTGATCGGTGATATGTATGGGTGTTTAACAATATTGTCTAGAAAATAGTTAGGTAATACATTAAAATGTACATTTTATAAACTTAATTGTTATTTAGGAAGATATTCAACGTTACATTAAAGGGATATTGCTTGTGCCATATATAAATAACTTAATTTTCTCCTTTTTTTTTTCCTTTATGTTTTCTTTTTTATATATTACTTTGTGTTTGTAACTCACTTAATTCTTGAAAAAATATATATTATTGGATGGAGTGTATAATGGGTAATAATAAAAACTATACCAAAAATGAAAGCTATTTTGGTTGATCAAAATAAAATAAAACAAGAAATAATTTATTTTCTTTAAATATTTTACTTCACAAAATTTCCTTTTCCGTGGAATATAATTATTATTTTAGAATATTACACGACTCTATTCGGTGATATGTATGGGTGTTTAACAATATTGCACGAAAATAGTTAAGGTAATACATTAAAATATACATTTTATAAACTTAATTGTTATTTGTGGTTTCTCGTGACTTTATTTTTTCATAGGAATAAAAATGTAGACATCTTTTTTTAACCAGAATTGAAGATTGACTTTGAGGAATAGGTTAGTTGACTCGCCAATGGAATAAGTTCTTCTTAAGCGGATCTTTTTTCTTCATGTATCTTTCCAGCCTTTAATCCACTTTGGAATTTATCAACAGCACATTAAATATGATAATAGCATCTATGATCATAATACGTTAAAACTAATACCATATCTATTACCATAGTGAGAGTATATATTTTTTGAAAATTTTGACTTTAAAACCTTCTAATTTGATTTTATCATTTAATGGACTCTCTTCTTACCACAATAAAGCAAAAGTGAAATTTATTTGGAATTCATCAATATAAATATGGTAATAGCTAAACTATTACCATAACATATCAAATCTATTACTAGCAATAAGTTACTATTATATTTGTTCCATGAGGTTTTTTCTTTTAGAAAATTTGACTTTTAAAACCTTATAATTTGATTTCTTGATCATTTATTTATGTACAAATAATTTTCTATAAAGGTAAGGAAACCAACTTTTCCCATATATATATATATATATATATATATATATATATATATATATATATATTCATTTTGTATTAAATCTTAGTATTTTATTTTTTTATAAATTTGTTCTCATTAGGTTGATCTCTGGACCCCTCCTATACCTACCTTGGCTCTTTAACTACTTGAACTAGAACTTATTAACACTTGTGTGCCCATGTAATTTAATTAATTTTTGAGATTATAAAAACAAAATATTATTTTCAGAGAAGTATTTTGCTGTATCTTGCAAATATATGTATATAATGAAAATTCAGCTGGATAGAAAATGAATAAGAATAAATAATTACTCAACTATGAGTTACTCCATTTGGTTGCTATCAATTCCATGACTCACAAATCAAGATATGATCAGAGAAGTCATTTGCAAAATCATTAATCACATTTTAAATTAATTGACTCCGTATTCCAATGTTAAGAAGAAAAAGTTGGGACCTTCAAACTCCCTCTCTCTCCTCCTCTCCTCTCTACCTCAACTTGTTAGAGATATAGCAATGTGTAACACCCGCTAAAATTATTATAAATAAATAAATTTATAATAAAATTTATTATTAATATCTTAATTTATTTAAAATTAAGAAATAATGACTTTTCATTTAATAGATTTAAAAAATTAAAATAAAATTTTAATAATGTTTGCCTTAATTTTTGCTCTTATTACAAATATTAGTAAAGCATTAAATTTAAATAAGTAAATTCTAAGTTTTACTATATTACATGCATAATTATTTTCTTTTACATTTGTAATTTTGATATTTTGAATCCATTTGATATTTTAAAATTTGTATAGAATATTAAACATAAAATTTTTAAAATAAAGTATCATTATTTTAAATATAAATAAATTATTCGTTATTTAATTTTTATTAACATTTAATTTTAATTTTTTAAATCTACTAAATGAAAATTAAAATATTATTTCTTAATTTAAATAAACTAAGATATTTATAATAAATTTTATTATAAATATATTTATTATAATAATTTAAAGGATGTTTGATTAGTGCAATATTATATTACATTAGTGAATTAAGGGTGTTATTCTTGTTATAACTCGAGATGGGGGTTGAGGTAGAGATGAAAGGAGAGGAAGAAGGAAAAGGAAGGAGAGAGAGAGGGGGTTGGAAGGTTCCGGCTTTTCTTCTTGACAATGGAATATGTGGGCCAATATTGATTTTGAAATGAATTAATGATTTTTGCAAATGGCTTCTCAGTCATATGCCCAGTTTGTGAGTTTCATGGAAATTAGACAGCGACCAATGGCGTCACCCAAAGTTGAGTAATTATTTTATTCTTATTCCTTTTCTGTCTAGTGAATTTTCATTATATACATATATTTTGCCAGATCTTTTACCGGAGATGCTTCTCTAAAAATAATACTAGGTTTTATAATCTCAAAATTAATTAATTTAAATGGGCACACAGTATTGCCAGGTCTGATTCAAAACAATCATTTGCCTATAAATACAAATGAGTGCGATCTTACAAAGCACTCTTCAATCTTAGTCTTTCTTGCACAACTTGGAATATTTGTTTTCTGCCATTGTTCCTACTACAGAAGTTCATCTTCGAGTTTTGAAGGCCCATTTGTATCATAAGGAGAATCAAATTCTAAGGACAGTGTTTACTTACATGCCTCGGTTACGATTCATTTTATAGGTTCATAGTCAATCCCAAACCTCTTAAATTCCTATTTCTCATTTCACAGGTTACGATGTTCTCACATTTCCTCTTCATTTTTCTTCATCGGGTTATGACCTTATACCTTAAGATTTATAACACTCTATCCCATAACATTATCACACATCTTCTTAGGGTTAGTAGAAGTTGAGTGTTTTTTTTTTTTTCCGTTTGTATTTTCCACTATTATGGCGATTTGCTTGAGTTGTTTTGCAGGCATAACAATGGAAAGCATGATTAGAAGAATCGCGTTAATTAGCCCACATTTCCACTTCCTTGCCTCCTCGGTCTCGAGCTCCTTCTACCCTTGTACCTCTATGCCATCTCAACTTGCGAAACCCAGTTGATGATGACCAATCATTGTGGATGACATGATCAGGCCATTTCAAAAGGATTAGGCCCGTAATCAATCCTTAAAATCATTATCAACACCTGAAAATAATCGATCTTAAGCGATCTTGTAGTCTCCACCACTATTCTGCTTGTTGGTTCTTACAGGTCTCTATCGAACCGATCTATGATAGTGAGTGGGGCGAGGTGAAAACCACACCTTGGCATGGATGATAGGAAATTGAGGCAGTGCAGCAACATCTACTTTATTTTCCAAATGATGTATCAATTAATTTGTTTTCCTTCAATGATGGGGAGAACTCTAATTAAGTGTTTCTTCAATTGTGATCTGTTTGGCTCACACATGCTTCTTTGAAGCGAGTTTCTTCTAAAAATTAAGCTTTGCCATGGCTTGTCTAGTTGATTCTTGCGTAGAGGAAATCCTCCGGTGCGTCTTCGAGAACTTACATTTGTGAGAATTTGTCTTGTGAAAGGAGTTTAATAGTAGTCTTGTTGATTCCTTATCCATTTAGTTTTCTTTTGTCTAGATATCACACACGTAACACAGCCAAAAGCAAGTCAATAGATGCTATAATCCTAGTAGTGATATAAATATTTAAAATCATGTATAAGGCTCCACCTCCAACCCCCTGCTAATAAATGTAAAAAAATCTTATCTATTTAGGTGACAAAGTCTAAATACGATATGCTAATTAATAACAACATTATTTGAAACTACACCCTTCTAAAAGGTCCGCATCTGGATGAATGGAATTTATTAATTTAACAGAAAATTTTGATACCTCGAATGCAAACTGGAAATAGGAGAACACTCGGAGTCATTTATAAAGCCACAAAAATTCAACCTGTTTATTTCTTCATTTTACTTAGGGAAACATTCAAAAATGATGATTAGACTAATTAAATGTCAATGCTCCTAGATAGTATGCAATAAGTTTCTGCTCATAAATCTAGACTGAGAAAGGCTAACTACCTCTTTTCTAGTAGAAACTCAGTTTGAAAGAAGCCTGTGTGAGCCAAACAAATCACAATTGGAAACGCTTAATTAGAGTTCTCCCCATCATTGAAAGAATAACAAAAATAATTGATACATCATTTGAAAATAAAAGAGATGAAAGCAGACCGTCTCAATTTCCTGTCATCCATGCCAAGGTGTGGTTTTCTACCCCTGGCCCCACTCACTGTCATAGATTCGGTTCCAAAGGAGACTCCAGAAGAACTTGACAGTAGTACGATACTAGGCGGAACTACAAGTCAGTTAAGATTGGATTATTTTTCAGGTGACTGATACTGATTCTGAGGATTGATTATGGGGCTAATCCTTCTGGAAATGGCCAATCAGTGCCATCATCGTCAATTAGGGTTGCCTCCAAAGTTAAGATGGCATAGAGTGCAAGGCTGGCGGGCCGAGACTGAGGCGGTGGAAGTGGCAGCAGTGGGCGACTAACGCGATTCTTTCTGATCATTCCTTCCATTGTTATGCCTGCAAAACAACTGGGCAACCGGCTATATTAGTAGAAAATACAGAAAACAGGAAAAAAGAAAAAAGAAAAAGACTTAACTTCTACTAACCCTAAGAAGATTTGCTAATGTTATGGGGATAGTGTTATAAATCTTTGTGGCAGAATTATGTTTGGTTCCCATTTTTTTTAATTCAATAACACGGATAACACAGAAAATAGCAGGGGTTTATTTGTTTATGGTTTTTGAAATTTGTTTTTGTTTGAGAAAAACAAGGGAACAAGGGAAAACACAAGTCCACTTTTGGTTCTAGTTTTTTTTTTGTTCTGAAAACATGGAGAACACAAAATACTTAATTCATAGAGGAGAACAAGAACAATTTTAGGAATTGCAAAATAGTGTTCTTTATGTTTTCAAAAACATGTTCTAAGGTATTTTAAAAACATGAACAAAACATGCCCTAAATTCCAAGAGAATAATAACATTTTCAAGAGGACACTAAAATTGTGTTCTTCAGTATGTTCTCAAAAACAGTTTTCAAAAATAGGAATAAACAAACTACAGTTTGATGATAAGTTCTCTGTGGTAGAAAGGGGTTGAACTCCTACCATATTTATCCCTTTCCTCTCTTCCCACGGAAGCCAATTTAGTTCAAGAAAATTGTCCATTTTCAATAATGCAACCTAGTGTTCCTGAAATGCAACTTGAGGGTGAGCAAAACTATTTCAGCCTCTGTTCTTGTATAGAAAGGTAGATAAATAAAGAGAGATTTTGTTGAGTGAAAAGCTAATATTACATATAGAGATCTTTGTTACCTCTAAAGCTTTCACCTTTCTCCATTTCATCAATATACTGAAACTTCTTCTGTCTAGATTTTGAGCAGAAGTCGGTTTGAAGGATCTACAGAACAAAAAGAAAAAAAAAACTTGGAAATGATCAAAGATAGAAATTAATAGAGTTGGAATCAATATAGAAAAGGAACAAGTTCTACAAACTGCAGTCTCTTGATCATGAAAAAAAATGGTCCACCTTTTGAGCTTTGGGATCCATGTTAAGATTGTTGAGAGTTCCTATCCGATTTGGACCTTGTTAGATTTCTAGGTTGATCAGAATTTGAAGGAACATCCTTTCTTTAGAACTTGAGATCGGTGCCGCCTTATCAGATCGGAGTTGCATCAAAATTTTCTTGTTCCTGTCATCTAATTACTGTTCATGAGCTTTGCTTAGTAAGGTTTAGTTGTTGCTTCATCATCGTTCCCTTTGCTACCATCTCCACCATGGTTGATGAAGGAGGGTTTCTTGAATAAGGAGTTTAAGCGGAACACCTGCAGAAATTAACCCAAGGCACGGCCACGGTAGATGAAGGCTCTCCATTAGGGTTGCTTTATATCTAATTGCAACCCCATGGGACAAGATGGCTTCCCATTCTCCGTTTCTACCTTGATGGTGCTGCAAAACAGCCGGTAAATGCCGGTTTTAGCGAAAGCCAAGAAGATTTTGATAGATGATTCACTTTTACTTAGTAGAATTAGGTACCCACCATCAAGGGAATGATATTAAAGAAAAAAAAACTATGCATTTAGTCATATTTATAAAACATTTCCCACGTTCAATTGTCTAAAATGTAACAATTAATGTAAATATAGCGATCTCTCCTTGTATGGTTCTCCTTATTTTCTTTTCCAGCAGGCTAAGCCCGACCCACTTGAGCAAGACTATTATGGAGAGGGAAAGCATGGTCATCTGACAAAAACAAGAACATAACAGAAACTAAAATCTATCGATATCAGGCAAAACCTTGTATTACTTTGGTAAGGTTTTTATGATGCTTGAAAGGATCTGTAACACCCCGTCGAGAGAGTCTACGATACATGACGTAGAGTGTATAAGAGTACCAAGTGTCTGGCAAATCATTTGGAGACTAAAATATGAAATGAAAGTTTATGGAACCAGATTTGTGGTATTAAACCAAAGGGTGAAATGGTCATTAACAAAAAAGAATATGAAAAATCAAAATTTAAGTGTAGAGATGGGCCATAGTGGAAATTGAAAAAGTTGTATTGCAATAATGAAAAGATGAGAATAAGTTGCAATTTTATGGAAAGTTAATTTAACAAAAAAAGAAGAAAAACAAAGCAAAATTCATTTGGTCTCTAGTTGCCCCTAGCAAACCCGTAGGTGAGAAAGAAAGAGAGAGTCAAGAGGAGGAGAAGAGAAGGAGGAGGAGAAGAGCAAGATCAAGGTATGTGTTTGATGTGTTTGCCTTAGTGTATTTTAGATTTCTAGGGCTTAGGTATGGAGATTAGTTCTCCTTTGATCTGAGTTTGTGCAAAGGCACATTAAGCCTTTGATTGGTTGGGGTTATGTGATAAAACCCCAATTGATGTAAAGAAACTTGGAATCATCAAATTACATGATGTTTAAAAGATTGGTGGACCTTAGGTAGTGTTCTTGGATTTTCACTAAGGTTTTGGGTTTTGAGTTCGAAACAGGTCGCATGTTATTGAGTTGTTTTAGATGATTCACGAGTTAGTTTTGAGGGTATTATAGATTATCGTATATGGGTGAATTGGCATCAAAAGTGGGAGAAATGCAAAATCTGGGCATTTCGGGTGCGATCCTACGGTACGATAGGAAGTCCTACCGGGTAGAACTTTGTAAGTCATTTGGCGGAGTCCTACCGGTAGGTAGAATCTACCGGTAGAACTGATACAGTTTTCTGTTTCGACCGAGTTTAGTATTTACGTATAACTTCCTCATTTCTTATCCGATTTGAGTGATTCAAGTAGCTCATGAAATAGACTTCAAGAACAAAACTTAAGAAGTGAGATCGCTAAATTCTGATCTAAGTGGCCCAAAAAATTTACTCAAGGAGTGGGGCCGTATGCAGGAAAATTCCTGCATCAGTTTGGACATAGAGTAGTCGGATTATTTGACGTAGCGAGTTTGGTGCTCGAATTGATGATTCAGTTGGAATAGAACCATAGCACCTTAAATTTAAAAAGAGTATGAAGAGTGTGACTAAGTCTAGGAATGCGTTAAGTTCTTAGTTAATTTGTGTCATCGTTTGAGTTGTAGGTTAAAGTAAAGGCGGGATAAGTGTGGAAATGCTCAAGTTAAGCAAGCAAAGAGGTGAGTGTTCTAAACTCATTTTTCCAAATACTAGTGTATTATTATTATTATTATTACAAATTGCTTTGGTATTTTATGGTTTTGAATGCAAACCATTTCAAGAAGCAAGCAATGAGATAAAAGTAAGCATAAATGGTTTTTAGAGTTAAACCACCATTTTGAAAAACAAGCATTAGTTTTAAATTGTAAAACCATAATTAAGCAAGCAAGCAAGTAAGTAAATGGTTTTGAAAAAGTTAAATACATTTTGAAGCAAGCAAGCAAGCTACATAAATGGTTTTAAAATAAATTAAAACCATTTTCAAACAGCGAAGCAAGCAAATGGTTTCAAAGTGTAAAACCATTTTACAAAGAGCAAGCAAGCAAGCAAGCAATGAAAGTTTGTGAACAAGGCCTTCTAGTTTTAAGCGAGCAAACGGTCGAGGAAGTATCAAATGCGTGCAGTGGTGTTAAGTTTCATACATGCATTGTAGTTTTGCTGGTCGGCAAACTTAGGACGCATCATGCATTTAAAGGAGGCGGTGGCGTGCGGGGTATATAAGGTTATAGGCTCTAACTAAGTATGGTGGCGACACGGAATTCGATTCCACCGCCTTCATCGGAAGAGTAAGAAAAAGGTGGCGCGGTTCAAAGGTCCTTCCACCGGCACGGTGGAGCATAGGTTCCCGTGTTCACTAGGGCATGATAAGCAAAAATAGGCCTCCATTGGTTGATGTTTTATAAGCATGAAATGCTGTTTTGAAAAATCAACCATTGGTTCCCGGTCGCCGGACTTAGGAGAGTTTTAATGACGGTTGACGAGCTCCGTTTAGATTTCAAGCGATCGGTTGAGCCAACTCAGTAGGTTTTATTTTCAAAGCATGTGGTTGAGCTCAAGCTCCCATTTTTATGAAAAAGTTTGAGAAACTTTTTTAAAGCAAATGTTGTGAAAGGTTTAGAACTTTTCAAGCCATGATCGCAATGAAAAATTATAGGGGTTTATAACACAAGCAAAACGAAAAGAAATAAGAGTTTTACAAGCTTTTAAAGAAAAGCAAAACAAAGCTCAAGCAAGTATTAAAGTTTCATAAACTTTTAAAAGCAAGCAAGTGAAAAGAGCAAGCAAAGAAAGTTTTGAAAACTTTTAAAGCAAGCAAAGCAAGAAAACCTGGAAAATAATTGTAAAGAAGTTTTACATTTTTAAGATGTTCAGGAAAAGAAAACCGTTTATAAGCATACACTCTTTGAGCTCGTTTAGCTCATTGTGTATTTTAAAACTATTTTCAGTCACAGTCACGCTTAAGGCCATTTGGAGCACTATAGGATTAGTCGACATCGAGTATAAGTGTTGTGTATTAGTAATATTTGTAGAGCAATACTTTGAAATTGTATATGGAACATATGTATGTACATAGTTTAGTATGATGGGAATGTGATGGGTATCTTTGGTTGCCATATTTTGGATATAGTGTAAATTGGATATGCGAGATTTGGAATTTAGACTATGCGGCCGTCATCACTTCATAGAAGTTTTTCCATTGCTAGATTTTACCAAATCTCAGGTATAATAGAAAATTTTATAGGAGTTTCAAATAAACATCGACCGGCTTCAGGTTTTAGTCGTTAGAGGTAGGTGCGGGTTTACGTGGAGTGGCGGCCATCCCGCCGCCCGAAAGGGAGTGGGGGTGTGTCAGTTGATATCGGAGCGGGTTGTATAAATAACCTAGGACTTGAGTAAAGATGATGCACCTTGAGTGGTATAGGAGCATAAATCTTGGCAACCATGTGTTTGACTTAGGTGTATATCAAGTGATTCAAAGTATTAAGCAGTTGATATTTTGGTAATCACAGCATGAGGAAGGACGTAGAATTCGTCCTAGGAGAGTGGTTGGCAGTTTACGGCGTCTGTGTACCTTCGAGGGATGCAGGCACGTAGTAGGTTCCTCTTGCATCATGAATCGCCTCGTGGCCAGTGGTGGACCATCTGTGTCTGAAGGAGCTCAAGTGCGGGGAATGTTTGTTGAGCAAGTGGCCTGGTGTGGGATATTAGCCATAGCGACCGTCGTGATCGCAGCCTCCACCGCCACCTAGGGTTATGGGCAGGAATTCGATAGAGGAAGTCTGGCGGAAACTTTGAGCCATGTAATGGTGGTGATCGAGAAGCGACTGGTTGTGGTTAGACCCGAATTAAGCAAGATTTATGGAGTTATGGGCTGCAATGGATGAGCAAAGGGTCTTGTTTTCCGATTTTGATGGAAGGCGGGGCTGACAAAGATTGGTGGGGATGCCGTAGAAAGAAGGTATCGATGGAATAGCATGGGACCAATTCAGTAAATTCAGCGGCCGATTCTTTCCTCAAAGTCATGAGGATTCAAAAATTGAGGAGTTCTTCAAGTTAGAACAGAAGAACATGTCAGTATCCGAGTATGAGAAGAAATTCTCGGAACTAGTTAGATTGGTTCCATACATTTCAAGCGAGATGAAGTCCTGAAATCACAGAGGTTTTAACAGGACCTAAAGCCTTGGATAAGTACATTTATGGTGGTTCTGTAAGAATAGATTTGGGGACTTAGTTGAGGCCACTCTGAGAGTTGAGCAAGCACTCTGTGATGTATCTCGAGTGGCGGGAAAGTAAAGTAAGAGGAGTGCACCAGGCGTCTGACAGCTCGGGACGGTATAGCGAAAGAAGAACAAAGAGGCGGGGATTGGGGCTGAGGTGCGGGTCAGGAGCTATCTCTAGTCGGGGATCGGGTGAGGCCCCAGGTTGCTGCGATGGCACCCGAGTATTCCTCCGTTTGTCATGTGTCGAAGCGACACCATAAGTGCATGGGGATTGATGCAGTGTTTCCACTTTGTGGCGAGAAGGCCGTTTTGATAAGTGTCTGTCCCGATTGATGCGGGAAGCATCGGTGTGATCCTAGCTGCAGTGCAGGAAGATGAGCACACAAAGTCGCGGGAAGAGCTTCGAGGCGGAGGGGCCGGCACGACCCGCGGTAGAGGTGGCGTGGTAGTAGGCGGTGCGGGGATCTGAGGCGACCCGCGCCGGGCGGGTATATCGCTGACTCGGCGAGATCACGGTCACGACTCCGTGTAGTCGCGGGTATTATTTCTATTCTTGATCATGATGCATATACCTTAGTAGACCCGGGAGCTACGCATTCATTTGCATCCAAGCCATTCTTAGGTCGTGTCGAGATAGGCCAACCATTAGAGGAATTCGTATGAGTTCCACTTCGGTACGGAGATCCATTACTGCATGACAGTGGTCGAGGAGATAAATAGAGTTCGAGTTAGGAATGGGAGTTCCGGCGGATCTTGTAACTTTAGATATGAGGGACTTCGATGTGGTTCTCGGTATGGATTGGCTGTCTCTCCATAGAAACCATTAGATTGTTATAAAAGGAGTAAAAGAAATTTGAGCAGGGCGAAGTGGAGGTAAAGTTCGAGAGTTACGTAGAGAGTTATCTTCTTGTATGATCTCATGATGGCCACGAAAATGTTGCGTAAGGTTGTCGGGGTTATCTAGCTTATGTGGTGGAACGGGAAGGAGGGACTATATTGGATGACATTTCAGTTATTAGAGTTCCGGATGTGATTTCAGGATCTGTGGGATTATCGAGAAGAGAAGGTGAGGTTACCATTGATTTGATTCAGGGGGTAGGCCATTTCCATTCCTCCTTATAGGATGGCTCCTGGAAGTTAAGGAGCTTAAATGGGTTAAGAAGATTATTGAGTAAGGGATTTATTAGACGACATATCCCATGAGGCTCAGTTCCTCTTCTGTGAAAAAGAAAGATCGGAGTTTGCGGTTATGTATAGATTACGACGGTGAGCAGATTACCATCCATAATCATTATCCACTCCTAGAATTGATGAGTTGATCCAGCTCAAGGATCAGTATGCCGAGATGGAGCTTGAGGTGGGGTATCATCAGTTGAAGTTCGGAGAGTGATGTACCTGGGCTGTCGGGACCGCGCTCCACGGGCATTATGATTTGGTGATGCGACATTTAGGACATTAATCATAGCGGCGTTTATGGATTACGATGAGCAGGGTTTTAACCGTGTTGGATAGGTTCGTCATAGTTTTGTGATGATGCATCTTAGGTGCCATTCACGGGTAGTTCAGAGGAACAGTCAGGCTGGTTGCTATTACAGACCCTAAAGGGGAGACAGTTATATGCCAAGTTGAGCAAGTGTCAGTTTTGGCTCGACGAGGTGGCATTCCTTGGTCATGTAGTTTCGGCAGAGGGGGTGAGTGTGGATCCCTAGAAAATGAAAGCGATGGTAAATTGCAAACCACCAAAGAATGTGTCAGGTCAGAACAGCGCCAGTTTGGCAGACCACAGGAAGTTTGTTTGAAGTTCTCAGATATGACCCTTGACAAGCGTAGAAAAGTGTTAGGAAATATGATTGGGTAGAAGCCTGTCAAGAGTTTTGAGGAGTTGAAAGATGAATTGACTTGGCTCAGTTCTAGCTTTACCCAATGGGAAGAGATGGATTTGTAGTTTATAGTGATGCCATTCCAGGCAGCCTTAGTTGTGTTTTAATATAAAATGATAGGGTGATTGCATATGCCTCTAGACGGCTAAAGAAGCATGAAATTGCAGGCACACGACTTAGAGCTTCACGTGATCGTGTTTGCACGAAAATATGGAGACATTATTTATATGGTGTTCATTGTAGGATCTTTTACAGTCATAAAGTGCTAATATATTTTCACTAAAGAGTTCGACCTGAGGCAAAGAAGATGGCTTGAGTTGATTAAGGACTACGACTGTACTATCGAGTACCATCTAGGAAAAGCTAATGTAGTAGCGGATGCCTTGAGTAGAGCGTAGAGGTTCTGTCTCACATGAGATCAGTTTATCTTCCACTATTGGTGGATCTGAGAGCTTTAGGGGTGATATTGGAGGTTGAGGATCAGTTGTTATGCATTTCTGTGTTGGGCAGCTCCCTAGTGGACCCGGATTCTAGCGGGACGGTCAGGGATCCACAAATGATTAAGCTTAAGAAGAATGAAAAGGAAAGCGGGTTTTAAATCAGGGATGATGGCATGATAGTGAAAGGTCAGAAGGGAATGTATTGTGTAGTGTGCGAGGCGAAGAAAGACATCATGGAAGAAGAAGCACATTCATCTGCGTATGCTATGCATCGAGTAGTACCAAGATATGCCAGACTTTGAAGAACAGTACGGTGGAGTGGGATGAAGAAAGAGA
Source organism: Tetrastigma voinierianum (assembly GCA_016808115.1). Taxonomy (NCBI): domain Eukaryota; kingdom Viridiplantae; phylum Streptophyta; class Magnoliopsida; order Vitales; family Vitaceae; genus Tetrastigma; species Tetrastigma voinierianum. The sequence continues at coordinate 460,210 of JAEQBH010001452.1, read as the reverse complement.
TAACGAGTTTCGTTTCCAGGTGCCTAACTTGTCAGCGGGTGAAAATGGGAGCATCGGAGGCCCACGAGGAAGATCCTGATTACTCCTATTCGGTGTGGAAATGGGAAAGATTCTTATGGATTTTTGTGACGAGGTCTTCCACGGACTCGAGGCAACATGATGCGATATGGGTGATAGTAGATCGATTGACAAAGTGCAGCAAACCACCACCGAGTTAATGTTGAGATTCGACAAAAGTTGGCCAAGTTGTATGTGGATGAAATAGTGAGACTTCACGGGGTTCGAGTTTCGATAGTTTGGATCGAGACCCGGTTCATCCGAGGTTTGACTGGATTTAAACGGCGTTCGGTGCTCACTTACATGACCTGACATTTCATCCTCGAGACGGATGGACGGTCGAGAGAGGACTATTCCGGCGTTAGAGGATATCTTGAAAACTTAATGTGATGGAATTCAAAGGAAGTTGGGATACTCACTTGGCATTAATGGGTTGCCTACCTTGATAGCTATCAAGCCGGTATAGATATGGCTCATTTGAGGCCTTGTATGGCGGAAATGTAGGACTCGGTGTCTTTGGGATGAGGTTGGTGAGAAGACTAGTGATTGCAGACAAATGCAATGGATCACTTCAGAGAAAGTGAAAGTTGTTCGTGATAACCCAAAGATAGCAAAGAGATGAAACGAGAGAAAAGCTATGCGGACAAGCGAGTCGTGAGACTTGCGGAGTTTGAAATAGGTGATAAAGTCTTTTGAAGATTTCACCTTGGAAAGGTGTTGAGATTTGGGAAGCGGGGAGCAAGCTTAGTCAGGGTATATTGGATATATGAGATCGTGAGCAAAGTGGGAGCGTGGCTTCTGATTGAAGTTACCCCGAGTTGTCAAGGATTCATGATACTTTCCATGTATCAATGTTGAGGAAATATATTAGGATCCTTCATGTATTGAGGCGACCATTGCGAGTTAAAGGAGAATTTGATTTATGAGGAAGTGCACGTGCGGATTGTAGATCGCGAGCGGTGTTGAGAAGCAAAGTGATTCTAATGGTTGAAGTCATGGAAGAATCATGAGAGGGGAGGCGATTTGCCAGGAACCCGAGAGGCCCGGATGCGCCATCGGTACCCTCACTTATTCTCCGGATGAGGTATGTTCCTTCCCTTTTGTTTGGGTTTTGGTTTTCCATTTCGAGGACGAAATGTTCCTAGGAGGAGGATTGCCAACACCCTGAGTCGAGATAGTCTGATGCATGACCTTTGTAGGGGTGTATAAGAGTACCAAGTGTCACTTGGCAGAAATATTTTGGAGACTAAAATATGAAATGAAAGTTTATCAGGAACCGGAATTTGTGGTATTAAACCAAGGGTGAATGGTCATTAGCAAAAGAATATGAAAAGTAAAATTTAAGTGTAGAGATGGGCCATAGTGGAAATTGAAAAAAAGTTTCTATTATGATAATGAAAGATGAGGCTAGTTGCAATTTATGGAAAGTTAATTTAACAAAGAAGAAAACAAAAGCAAAATTCATTTAGTCTCTAGTTGCCTATAAACGTGGGTGAGAAAGAAGAGGCAAGAGGAGGGAAGAAGAGAGGAAGGAGGAGGGAGGAAGAGCAAGATCAAGTATGTGTTTGATGTTTGCCTTAGTGTATTTTAGATTTCTAGGGCTTGGGTATGGAGATTAGTTCTCCTTTGATCTAGGTTTTGTGCAAAGAGAACATGAAGCCTTTGAATGGTTGGGGTTATGTGAGTAGAACCCCAATTGATGTAAAAGAAACTTGGAATCATCAAATTACATGATGTGTAGAAGAATTGGTGGACCTTAGGTAGTGTTCTTGGATTTTTCACCTAAGGTTTTGGGTTTTGGTCCAAAACGCAGATATGTGTGAATTGTTTTTAGATGATTTCCAAGTTAGTTTTTGAGGTATTATGAATTATAGAAGTTATATGGAGTGAATTGGCATCAAAAGTGGAATGCCAAAATCTGGGCATTTCCGGGTAAGTCTACGCCCATTGCAATAGGAAGTCCTACCGGTAGAACTTTTAGTGATCATTTTTGGCCAAAGTCTGTTGAGTTAGTCCTACCGGTAAGACTTATTCTAGTTTCCTATTTCGACCAGTTTTACGTATTCGACCATAACTTCCCTCATTTCTTATCGATTTGAGTGATTCAGTGGCTACGTAAAATAGACTTCAAGGAGAACAAAACTTAAGAAGTAGGGTCATAAATTCTGATCCTAAGTGGCCCAAAAATTTACTCAAGGAGTGGGGCCATGTGCAAGGAAAATTCACCATCAGTTTTGGACATAGGAAGTAGTCCGGATTGTTTGAGCGTAGCAGGTTTCGATTGCTCAGGTGGAGTAATTCCAGTTGGAATAGAACCCTTAGCACCTTAAATTTAAAAGAGTATGAAGAGTGTGACTAAGTCTAGGAATACGTTAGGATTCTGTGATGTGAATTTGTCGTCGTATTCGTTTGAGTTGTAGGTTAAAGTAAAGGCGGGATAAGTGTGGAACTGTGCTCAAGTTAAGCAAGCAAAGAGGTGAGTGTTCTAAACTCATTTTCCAAATACTAGTGTATTATTATTATTATTATTACAAATTGCTTTACACACAGTAACATGGTTTTGAGATCTAACCATTTCAAACCTTGATGAGATAAAAGTAAGCAAATGGTTTTTGAGTTAAACCATTTTTGAAAAACAAGCATTGGTTTTAAATTGTAAAACCATAATTAAGCAAGCAAGCAAGTAAGTAAATGGTTTTGAAAAGTTAAACCATTTTGAAGCAAGCAAGCAACTAAGCAAATGGTTTTGAATAATTAAACCATTTTCAAGCAAGCGAAGCAAACAAATGGTTTCAAAGTGTAAAACCATTTCTGAAGAACAAGCAAGCAAGCAAGCAATGAGAGTTTGTAGAAAACAAAGGCCTTCCCTAGTTTTAATAGTGAAGCCGATTCAAGAAGTATCCCGTACGTGCGGTGGTGTTAGAGTTTTCATACATGCATTGGTTTTTTGCACGGTGCGGCAAACTTAGGACATCGTCATGCATTTAAAGGGGAGACCGTGGCGCGTGCGAGGGGTATATGGGTTATGAGCTCTAACTAAGTATGGTGATGGCGACACGAGGTCAATTCCACCATATTCACCGAGAAAAATGAAAAGGTGGCGCGGACAAAGGTCCTTCCACGGCCTGCGGTGGAGCATGGGTTCCGTGTTCACTAGGGCATGATAAGCGAAAATAGGCCTCCATTGGTTGATGTTTTATAAGCATGACCTGTTTTGAAAAATCAACCATTGGTTCCCGTCTTGAGGCTGGGAGAGTTTAAGCTCAACTGGTTAAGCCAAGCTCCGTTTAGATTTCAAAGCGATCGGTTGAACCAAGCTCAGTGGGTTTTATTTTCAAAGCATGTGGTTGACTCGAAGCTCCATTTTTATGAAAAGTTTGAGAAACTTTTAAAGCAAAAATGTTTGTGAAAGGTTTTAGAACTTTTCAAGAACGATAAAGAAACTAAGCAAGCAAGAAAAATTATGAGAAGTTTATAAACTTCTAAGCTAAATAAAAAGAAATAAGAGTTTTACAAGCATAGCAGCAAAACAAGCTCGAGCAAGTATTAAAAGTTTCATAAACTTTTAAAAGCGAAGCAAGTGAAAAGAAGCAAGCAAAAGAAAAGTTTTGAAAACTTTTAAAGCAAGCAAAAGCAAGAAACTACGGAAAATAATTATAGAGAGTTTTACATTTTAAGTCTTTCAGGAAAGAAAAACAGTTTATAAGCATACACTCCATGACTCGTTTAGCTCATTATTTTGTATTTAAAACTATTTTCATTCATGTGTATGTGTATGTGTATGTGTGTGAGTACAGACATAAGGCAGCTGGAGCATAAGTTAGTCGACATCGATTATGATCTTTGTGTATTAGTAATATTTTGTAAGAACATACTTTGAAATTAATATATGGAACATATGTATGTACATAGTTTAGTATGATGGGAATGTGATGGTATCTTTGGTTGCCATATTTTGGATATAGTGTAAATTGGATGTATATAGGATTTGGAATTTGGGCTATGCGGCCGTCATCTTTGCGAAGTTTTTCCGCTGCTAAGATTTGCAAATCTAAGTTATAAATAAGAAAAATTTTTATAGGAGGTTTAAGCAAGCAATGCGGCCGGCTTCACGGGGATTTCTAGTCGTTGGGAGGTAGCGGTGAGGATTTGCGCGTGGAGTGGCGGCTGCATCGCCAGCGGGAAGGGTGGGGGTGTGTCGAGGATCAGACACGAGTTAGACTCCAGGCTTATCAGATTTACTATCACATGTTGAAAATGATTTTGATTTCCAATGAATGTACTTTTCTTTAATTACCCATCTTTCTATTAACATTTTGAAAGCATATAAGGAGTATTACATTTGGTAAATTTACATAATTATATTCTAATCTTTGAAAAAAAAACATATATATTTCACAAAGCATATGAGTCGGAGAACTCTAATTTAAAGTAAAAATTCGGTTTGAAAAAAGCTATGCGAGCCAAACATATCACAATTGGAAAGGATTAATTAGAGTTCTCCCCATCATTGGAAAGAATAGCAAAATAATTGATACATCATTTGAAAATAAAAGAGTTGAAAGCGGGACCGTCTCAATTTCTAGTCATCCATGCCTAGGTGTAGTTTCTACCCCTGGCCCCCTTTCCTTTATCATAGATTCGATTTCGGAGGAGACTCGGAAGAACCAACATTAGTAGCCGATTAGGAGACTCGAGATCGATCGAGATTGGATTATTTTCGCGTGTTGATATTGATTATGAAGTGCAATCCGTGCCAGAAATGGCCTGATCATGCCGTCCCCGACATTAGCCATCGTCATCGAGTGGGGTTGCCTCCCAGTTGAGATGGCATAGGGTACAAGAGTGAAGGTGCCATAGACCGGAGCGGTGGAAGTGGCGGCGGTTGGCGACCAGCGATTCTTTACGATCCTTGCATTCCATTGTTATGCGGCCCGAAACAATTGGAGTAGCAATCTGTGGTAGAAAATCTGACGAGGGGAAAATAAGGGCTAGCTTCTACTAACCTACTGAAGATGCAATGTTGTAAGAGGATAGAGTGTTATAAATGCTTAGTTGCGAATGTAACGAGGAACCCGATGAAGGCAGTGGTAGGAAACGGGGAGAACAACGTAACTTTGTAAAATGAAAAATAAGAATTCGAGGTTCGGGTTGATTAATGAACCTATAAAATGAATCGAGTAAACGCTGATGTGTATAAAATCACATCCTTAGGAATTTGATTCCCTAGGATACAACAATCCTTGGCCAGAAGATGAACTCTGGGCGAATGGAGAAGAGCAAATGTTCTAAGTTGCGAGAAGAAAAATCGTCACGTTATTTCAAACATGTCACCAAGTAACCCTACTTTAATTTGATGTAATTTGAAACTGGCGAAGTTAGTATTTATAAGCTAAAATGCTCTAGTGAAATTAGGATATCATGGATTTATTTTGTCCTAAGAATATTCGAGATGTTCTTTTAAAACAAAAGTAGCACATTAGATTTTTTCAAAAGAAAAATAATTTCATTGAGTTCAACCTAACCCAATGCATCGTGAAACATATAATCAAAATGCGAAGCGGGTTGCGAAAGTCGCAACCTCTGAAAAGGCAGCGACTGCCTTGAGAGTGCCAAATAACGCAATTTTCTTTTGTTTTATGCTCCTCTTTCCTCACGGTTTTGATGCAATGCGAGTTCAATTTGGATTCTTTGTGTGCCAAGTTGACTCAATGATTTTAGCGAGTTTGGCTTGAAAAACTAAAGAAACGTACAAGTGTGATCGAGTAGTATAGTCGGGACCTTAATGTGCAAATCGGGTTAATTAAGTTGATTAGTACACAAAAAGTGCTCAAAACCTCCAATAAACAGGGTTCAAAATAGCACTATTTGGGCACTAATCAATTAGTCATCGACACAACATTTGGTGTTTTGTTTGGGCGGGATCGGTTAAATGGGACAACGTCTAACAAAGTCGGACGGTTGATTGAAATGGTAGAAATTATGTGTCGGGTATCGACAAGGCAGGATGATCCCTCATGGTGAAAGACTGATTATGGTTAGACATAGTCCTAGCGGTGAAAGGCCATAAAAATTCATTTGGGTTGCGAATCCCTCGGTGAGACTAAAATCCGCTACCCACAAAAAGGCGCATAGGTTTTGAATATAAAAATGATCATTGTAATTATCATCGAAGCTTTTGGTTTATAAACAAATGAAATTTGTTTTAAAATGATAATTGGATGTCATCCGAATGTGGTTTTTCACACATGGGCTTAGGCATTGTGTGAAATTCGATGAGACTTCGGGCGGATGAGTCGCATCTCATTTCTTGGCATGGCATGTAGGATTCCATATGGAATTGACATGTTCTTGTTGGAGTGTGATTGTGAAATGGTGAGTGGACATTGCATATTGCACTTAAGAAATTAGTCTGAATTAGCCCTTGTAGGAGGTATTCTCTACTGGGCATGCTCACCCTTTATGGGAAAAATATTTCAGTGTAAGGCAGACAGGTGGGTGGCCCTTCCATCTAAAGCGACAATTGTGAAGAAGAAGTAGACATGTGGCCTTGATATTCATTTTGTAAATATATTAAACGATTTAGTGTTAATATATGATTTTGTATAAAAGTGTTGTAATAAACTCGTAAGGACTATTGTGACATATTCATGGGTAATATTTTGAGTATGGTTGAAAGGGCCCGATGGGACTACTTATACTCATAAAGGAGTCTCGGTAAATGAGAAGCGATAGTGTGGTATCGAGATCACATTGATACCCATAGGTATTCAGCGAGGTTGTTGGTTGGTCAGCGGGACCTTCGGGTTTTAAGGCGTCACATGTTAGGATCGAGACCTCTTTCCCAAGCTCCTTATCGAATGACTCAACCAAAGTTGATAGAGTTGCGGAAGCAATTAGCGGATTTTCTCGATGCGGGCTTAGTCGGTAGTCAAAGCACGTACGGAGACCTTAGGTGTCTCAAAGAAGCAAGATTGATAAACCGGATGTGTATGGAATTACCGAACGAGCGAAGTCATGATCGAGAACAAAATATCCGTGCCTTTATTTGCAGAATTGTTTCAATTGATTGAGCAGGCAGTACTTCATGAAGCTAGACTTGTGATTAGGATGTTGGCAAGTCTTGGCGTGGTTGAAGAGGATGAGGCAAGACTACAAGTGTGACGTGGTATGGAAGCTTGAGTTTTGATCATGCCCTTCGGATTATTCACGCCCCTACGACATTTGTAACCTCATGAATGATGTCTGATGACCTTCACGGACTCATTCGTAGTGGTATGCTTGAATGACATAGTGATCTACAACGACTAGAAGATCACTTGGTACACCTCGAGAAGTTATTTGATAGACTGAGGCAGAATCAGTTGTATGTTAAGAAGGAAAAGTGTGAGTTTTCTCATATCGAGATCAAGTTTTTAGGTCACCTGATTTCCAAGTCTCATATTCAGATGGATGGTGCAAAGGTGGCAGCAATTCGAGATTGTGGCCTCGACCAAGGTGACAGAACTTCGATCTTTTCTCGGCTTAGCAAACTACTATAAGAGATTCATGAAGGGGTATTCTAAGATAGCTTGTCCTCTAACGAACCTTTTGAAGAAAGAGAGGAAGTGGGAATGGGATGTAGAGTGCCAAGCTGCCTTCCAAAAGCTCAAGGATGCAATCACCTCGAGCTAGTTTTGAGACTGCTCGACTTAGGATTCTTGGATTTGAAGTACATGGACGTGTCGGGCAGGGGCCTAGGTGGTGTGATAAAATTATACTTTATACTCATCTTATCCTATGTGTTATATTTTTAGTAGTTTTATCATATAAATAAGTGATCTAATGCTCTAAATGTTCAATTTGTGATTAGGTCAACCATGAGCCGATATGGAGCAAAAACAAAGAGATAAAGCCCAAAAATCAGCAAACTACACATGCAGCATAAGCTATTGTGATTTGATGTTTTAAGCTTTAAGATGATCTTAAATGGCTACAAACTTTATATGGATGGATAGGGGACTTCTCAGGCTTTCCAAATATACCTTATTCACTCCATTTGGACTTCAAATGATCAAGTTATGACTCTTGGTAGTTAAAGGAAGAAGAGAAGAAAGCTCAAAAGTGACCAGTTGGAGAATTTTATAGATTCAGTCATTATAATAATTTCTAAAGTGTTTTTCCTGGCTATATCCAGATTCTACACTTCAAGAGCTTTCTGCATTTAAGAACACAAAAGTAGAAGTTCGGATGACAAAGTTATGGCCTTACGAGTTGGTCCAACGGGAAAGGCGCGGCAAGTCACAACGTTGGCGGGAAATTTGTAGAAACACTTGACATCCCGATGTCGCGACGTTGCCAAACGACGTCGCAACGTTCGAGGTTTGTTTTTGGCCGATTTTCAGCCTATTTTGAGCCCATAATTGGGGGTTTAAGCTGAGCCCAGAGAGACAAAAGAGGCGGCTAGGGCTCGGAGAAGGGGACTTTGTCCACACTTTGGGACCAAGGAAGAGGTTGTGAGTTGGTTTTGAAGATTTGGGAGAAGATCATGAGATTTGTGGAAGAAAATCCAAGAATCACCATCATTTGATCATTAGAGTTTCTTCTTTCACTTTTCTCATGTTTTATTCCCAAATTTATGATGTATCAAACCTCTGTGCGTTCTAACTTTGTAGTCTAGGGTTTTGGTTGATTTTGGACATGGTCTTATATTTATTCGTCAATTTTCCTTTTCTATTGTTTCTGTGATTGTCTATCTATTGATTCATGATTGGTTCAATTTACATATTGATTTCTGTTAATCTCAATATGAGTAAATTGGTTCGAATCGAGAAAGGAGTAAAGAACTAGACATAGATGAATCAACCTAATTAACTTGTGGTGTAGAAGTGCACAGTGAGGTGGGAAGGCATGTGAGATTCTTGGATCTTAAAGCATCTCTAATGCTTAGGGTTGGTGACTGAGAAGCAAGATCTAGTGTTAGTTTGTATGTTATCGGACCTCGAGAGACTTATAATTAAATTAGGCAAAGTCCTTATAGAAAGCATTTTCATGAAACAATAGAGTAGAATTTTGACAGACCCTGAGGAATTTATCATCTCTTGGTATCCCTTAGTTGCGAACTTCATTAGTTAGATTTAGAAATTTCATTAGTTTAGTTTAGTTTAAATTCTGTTTTACTATCACAATTGTTAGTTTGAATATTAGAGAAGTATTATAATTTTGGTACTTAGCCTCCCCATTTTCCCTGTGGATCGATATCCGTACTTAGGTACACTTTATTACTTGACAAGTAGTACTTGCGCGGTTAGAATTCTTGCACACTTTATGCACATATTTTAAACACAATCACTCAAAGCGCCTATCAAGTTTTGGCATCGATGCGGGAAAATCAGTTTTATGATAATATCAATACTAAGTGCTTCTTTAGTACTACTTCAAACATTTTTATGTATATATATGTGTGGTTTTTAAGTTTTTTGATATGTTTTGTTGTTTCTTTTTGCAAGAAAATTTCAGGTTAAAATCACAATGGATCGATCGTAACAAGTTGACAAGTACGCATTTGGCTCACCTTGAGTAACAACTAAGAATGCGACGGTGGCCGATGGGCGTAAAGAGTGACAACTCAAGAGTGAGGGGAGTCAGCCCCGTGGCACAGCTCCTTCATCAATGGATTGTATGCTCGATGGCGGAGGTACCCCATGCCGGTAATCATAATTTTGGGATGGAGCCACCATGACACCTCATGGAATACAAGATACCACTCTTACGTAAGGCGGTAAATTCCAATTTACGGAATAAGGGGAAAAATCGTAATTTTAATTACAAGAATTGTGATTACGGTTAAAAATCCGAATTTATTCTCTAGATCTCGGATGAAGAAACAAATTGCACCCGTTGGAGATGATCTACAGCGAAATCTAGTTGTACGTAAAATTTCATAATTTTAAAGACGGTCGAATCGACCGTTTTTAGGCATCGTTTCGGGTGCCGTAAACCGATTTTTCGATGCGACGAAAGGCACATATAACATGTACTCATGTACCATAAATTGGTATGAGTAAATGATGGAAATGGACGGCGAGTAGTGCCGAATATCAAATCACGGTAAAGAGGACATAAGGTCATTTTAAAAGTTGATTTTAAGTGACTAAAGGCCAAAATAGCCAATAGTGCTTCATCTCTTTTGTTAAATCAAGAGCAAAAACGTAGAGCCATGGGAGTGCAGTGGCTATGGAGATTTCGACACAGAGAGTCTCTGACTTCTCTCTGCCAGAAATACATGACTCGGATGGATTGGATTTCGACGGAACCCAAGAAGGGAAGCGTTACTGCGCGGAGCGGAGCTGCAGTAGCGTGGACCACACAGGATTTGCGAGTTTTTGACAACTCAAGAGAGGTAGGATTTTCTCCCTACTTGCGTTTTATTCCCATTTTTAAGGGTTTTTCCATGTTTCGGTTGGTTTGAGGCCGTGAGGGGCCGTTTGATCGGTCCCAAAACTTGGGACCGAGTTGTTGGAATTTTTTTGGGATTTTTGGAGATGGCCGTGACTGCCCAGAAAGTTAGGGGCTGTTTGGGTCTTTAAATTCCAGAATTTTTGCTTTAAATCATGTGCTTGATGTGAATAAATGTCGGGAATGGGTTGTTGATCGGTCCCAAAACATGGGACCGAATTATGGAGATTTTTGGGCTGTCCGTGACAGTCCAGAAACTGTTGTGGACTGATTGTGTGAAATTTATGCATTAAATTCTGCTTTGGTGTTTATAAGATAGGAAATTGGTAAGAAATTCGGTTCCAAAAGGTGGAACCGAGGTTGGACAAGTGGGCTGCCCGTGGACAGCCTTCTTCAGAGATTCAGGTAGTGATCCAGTCCCGGGTTATTGTCAGTGGATAAGAATTGTCCGTGTATTGTGTACTAGAGTGTTGAAATGAATGGCTTGAGTTGTGTGGAATTAAATAGGTTAATACATAGATTTAATGTGTTAATATAATGACATAATTATATAAAATATAATTGTGTTTGTAGGCCGATGAGATAGATTTAAAATGTTAATGCATAGCTTTGTGTATTAACATGGGAGTCCTGATATGGAATATAATTGTGTGTAGATCGTGGAATGAGTTTGATCATTGGCAAAGGCTAATTTTGATGTGATAGATGGGTTGTATGGTACATAACTTACATTGTGTGATTTGATTTATCTTGAGTATATTCGTATTTATATATTTGCATGTGTTGTGAATTATTGAAATGGCATCATAATGCATTTCATATGCCTTTGGGGTATCTAGAGATGAGTTAGTGCATGGTATGAAAATGCAGAGAAGGCCGGTTCGGAGGATAGTCTAAAAATGTTAATTATCGGAGGGTAGTCCACAAACTTAAATATCATCGTCGGGCGGCTGAATTATTCATCGATTAGTCCACAAACAATATATATATCAATCGTCGGGCAGTGATTGATATATATACATCGGAGGGTTGTCCATTAATAAAATAATTCTCCTTTAGGCTTAGGCGAGTGTGAGAGAGTCGGTGAGGACTCGGGATCTGAGTTGGTCATGTAGACATTCAAGTAGGATCATGCATTTGCTTGAATGTGAGTTTAAATTGGAACATTACTGCACTTAGGTGGTGAGTAGCCAGCAGGGCGATTCTCCTCTTGAGCTTTGGCTCGCCGTCGTCAGGATCCCCACTACAGTCTGGGAGCGTGCGAGGGACGGCTCAGATCCTGGGGTGACGCTAGAAGAAAGCCGGAATGTGGCTGTTGATGTTTACATGTATTAGAATGCTTCTCATTTTTAATATATGTGTTGTATAAGAGTAAATCATTAACTCTTGCATTATGGATATAGTTAGGTGTTGTAAGATATATTGTTTTTGGATATAGTGTGATTAGTATTGGTTTGGGCGAGGCCGTTTGTAGTCAGGTGATTGATGTTGGGACGGGTTTTATGAATTTTGTATTTGGGTGAGCTCCCGTACAAAGGAGACTCTACCCGATTTTCGTGAAAAATGTCGGGTCACCCGACGTTCACGAGTATTCCGCGGGTTGACGGGTAGTCAAACGAGGACCCCGAGGTTTTGGGCATCATCTTGATCTCCTGAGTCAGATCAAGCTTAGAAGAAGCTATGGATGAATTAAGAAGAGCTCCAAGCTGAATCTACCATGGCATAACCTGAATTTTCAAGATCAATGGCTAGATGGACCACTCTCGATTTGAGTTGCCTAGGTTTCTTGATCCAAATGAGATAAGTCTGACCTCCACATGAGAGAATGACAAGTTAGAAATTTACCGTCATTTATAGTGAAAGGTTCATCTTGAATGCGCAACATCTTAAGTTCAATTCATGAGTGCTTAAGGACTAATGTTCAAATTCAGCTGCACCATTCGAGCTTGAAAGAAGAGATGGCCAAGGCCATTTCTTATACTCGACTTAGTTCGAAAGAACAACCTAAATAAGAGGAGAGTATGAGTATAGAAGAACTAGTGGCAAAATATATGAAAGAACAAGATAATATGGCTACAATGTCCTTTGAAGGACAACATGAGAGTTTGCCATCTACTCTTAGGGTGAATATAGAAGAAGAAAACTTGAGCTATAATGAAGAAATCACCTCAAGGGATAATGAAGAACTCGAGAAGTTTCAAACAGTGGAGAATGATGCCAAAATTTTGAAACCTTGAACATGAAGGAAGATGAACCAATAATAGGAATCACATGAAAAGACAAATGATAAAGTTGTGAAAACTATTCCGGAGATGACTTTTGGGTTCGATGCATGAGAAAGTGAAAAATGAGGAAAAAAAACCCCTGACTTTCCAAGGTGGATGGAGTAAATCATTCACTTGAACAACGAATTGAGAGGAATCATTGTAATTAAAAATGAAAATAATAGAAAATATAAAATATAATGATCTTGGAAGATTATGTGTGTTTAGAGTTGCTAATTGAGCACAATTATCGCCTCTTAGAAAGGATGGAGGCCATAATTACGAACATCCATGCTTGGTATAGTCTAGTTGGACTCGAGAAAAGCGGGAGGCGACTCCTTGGGAGGCGGCTCGAGTTCAAAAAAAAAGGAAGAAGAATAAAGATTTTTTTTTCCAATTTCTTGGATTAGTTTAAGTTTGTTTTTTGAATAAATTTTCTTGCTTGATCTTGTGTTTTGGTTTTTAAGTTTGGGATTTCGGGTTTTTGAAGATTCAAAGTTGGTTTGGAAGGCTAAGGTTGAAATCTTGAAGTTCAATTAATTTAGGAGGCTTAAAGAACCAAAGAGGAAACCATATTCAAGCATCCCCTTCATTTGGAACTAAGGTCTAACCCCTCTTAACACCTTTGCCTCCAAAGCGAGCCATATTCATTGGAGCAACTTTCGGAGACTTGATCAATATAGGAGAGTACTCATCATCCATTCTTGCTTTGTTTCGTTTCACATTGGACAATGTTTAATTCAAGTTTGGGTGGAGGGAGGGGGGGTTGAATTCAAAAATTCAAAAAAAATTTCAAAAATCCGACATTTAGATCTCTATACTTGTTTTAGTTATTTCCTTTTAGTTGTTTGGTTGTAGCTTGCATGAGTTTTTCTTTCTTTATTTTGTTTGTTTGTGTCTCATGAGTTAGGTTGGTGCTTAGTAATGGTTTGAGAATACATTGGTTTGTGTAAGTGTTTCTTAGTAAATTTGGGATACCTTTGCATTTGTTTGATTTAGGACTTGAGTGTATCTTTTGATTGTGGGAGCTTAGCAGCTTGAATAGCCCATTGTTTCTCGAAATCATTTCTTAATGAAACTCCTACGCACACACACTAGGCCTCATTTTATACACTTTAGCTCCATCATCTTCTTCTCAAATTGAACCTACAACCAGAGACCTTAACTTCTACGATGATGAGACACCTCAATAAATAGGATTTCCATTGTGCCCCCGACTGAAAAGGAAGAAAGAAAAACAAAAGAAATGGAGGAAGGAAGGAAGTAAAAGAAGAATAAGTGAGTTTACTCACAGGCGTGAGTGCTGGTTTTTAGTTGAGCGTTAGGTGAAGTTCAAGGGAGCTATTTCCTAGTGCCCTTAACCAGCTGGTGGGGGAGTCGACGATGGATCCTCTGCATGGACACTTTTCTAAAACTCATAGCATTTGCTTCCTACTTTTAGTTTGGTTGTTGAATAAAGGTGCGTTCTTATCTGTTTTGGTTAATTTTCTTTCAAATAGAGTGAGTTGAGTTTGGTTAAAGGTTTTGGAGCATAGTCTATATTTGAGACCTAAAACATTATTTACACAGACCACTAGGAAAGACCGATTGAGGCTTGGAAGCAAAACTTGCTTTGATCAACATACCCTTTGAATGCCTCATCTTAGAGATGATAATTGTTTTGGCATCCCATTTTGGCTAACATGTTTTCTTAAAATATTTTGGCTTTCTCTTAACTTGTACTAGCACCATTCTCATACTCTTATCTACATTTTTCTTTTTATGTTTGTGTTTCCTTTGGCAGGAATGACAAAATTTAAGTTTGGGGTGTGATGAATATACTTTATACTCATTTTATCACTATCTTTTACTTATATTTTTAGTATTTTTATCATAAAATAAGAGATCTAATGCTCTAAATGTTTAATTTGTGATTAGGTCGACCATGAGCGATATAGAGCAAAAACAAAGAGATAAAGCCCAAAAATCGAAGTAAACTACACATGTAGCGACAGCTCTTTGTGATTTGATGTTTCAGCTGCAAGATGATCTCAAATGGATACAAAAATTTATATGGATGGATAGGATGCTTCTCGGAACTTTCAAGATACCTTATTCACTCCATTTGGATAAATGATCAAGTTATGACTCTTGGTAATTGAAGGAAGAAGAAGAGAGCTCAAAGTGACCCAGTCGGAAAAATTTTTTACATTCGGCCTTTATCATAATTTCTATAGTGTTTTTTCCTGGCCATATCAAGTTTCTACACGCACAGGCTTTCCAATGGTACCAGAACACCAAAATCGAGTTCGGTTAAAGTTATGGCCTTACGAGAAGTTGGTCAAAACTGGGAAAACTGGCAATTTGACGTTATAGAGAGTTTGGCAGAAACCTGCGGCATCGGCGTCATAGCGTTGGCGATATTGCGTCGTTAGGTTGGTTTTGGGTCGATTTTCGACACATTTTTGAGCCAAAATTAGGGTTAAAAACAAAACCCCAGAAGACGAAAGAAACGACTAGGAGCTCGGAGAGGACTTGTCCACCTTTGGGACCAAGGAAGAGGTTGTAGTGTTTCTAAAGATTTGGGAGAAGATCCTTGAGAATTGTGGAAGAAAATTCGAGAATCACCATAAAATTTTGATAATTTTGATCATTAGAGTTTCTTCTTTCTCTTTTCTCATGTTTTGTCCCGAGTTTATGATGTATCGAGCCTACATTATGTTGTAACCTGTAGTCTAGGGTTTTGGTTGATTTGGACATAGATCTTATATTTATTCGTCATTTCCTATTTATATTATTTCTTTGTGATTGTCTATCTATTGATTCATGCTTGGTTCTATTTACATATTGATTTCTGTTAATCTCAATATGGTGAGTGGTTCTTTATTGAATCTGAGAAAGTAGTAAAGAACTAGACATAGATGAATCAACCTAATTGAAAACTTGGTAGTGTAGAAATTACCGGTAATTAGGAGGCATGTGAGATTCTTGGATCTTAAAGCATCTCTAATGCTTTAGGTTGAGCTGAGAAGAAAAAGACCTAGTGTTAGTTGGTAGGTTATCCGACCTCGAGAGAGGCTTATAATTAAATTAGGCAAGAGTCACTGCAGCATATTCATGAAACAATAGTAGAATTTTGACTTAGATCTAAGGAGGATTGTCCAATTGCACCAAGTACCACAAGATTTATCATCTCTTGGTATCCCTTAGTTGCGAACTTCATTAGTTAGATTTAGAAATTTCATTAGTTTAAGTTTAAATTATGTTTTACTATCACAATTGTTAGTTTGGATATTAGAGGCGATATTATAATTTTGGTGGTGCCGCATCCCCATTTTCCTATGGATGATATCCGTACTTAGGTCTGAGTTTATTACTTGACAAGGGTATACTTGCGTGGTTAGGCGCATTCTTTGCACACTTTATCGCATATTTTAAAGCACAATCACACCAGCGCCTATCATGGTGTGTTGGTGCAAGAGGGCGTCGGTAAGCGTTCGAGTTGGAAGTTGGATGCGGCGAAGCGGAGGTACATGCCTGAGAAAGAGATGACTGCGGTCATCCATTGCCTAGAGACGTGGAAGCACTAACTGATGGGAACACAATTCACAGTAGTGACTAACAACATAGCTAACACCTTCTTCCAGAACTCAAAGAAGCTTCTTTTGAGCAAGCTCCGATAGAAGAGTTCTTGGCCAACTGACTTCATGTGGGTGCCTGTGCGGTCGAGCATAATAACCAAGTGGCATTTGCGTTAGTGGAGTTGCGAGCCACATGGGATCGTTGAGGTCGAGGTTGTGACAGACTTAGCCCAGTGAGTGAGGCAAAGGGCTCCATAAGACCGACATATCAAAATTTGGTTGAGCAGGTGAGAGATGTATACGATACTTTCTAGAGGAACTAGTTGCTTTACTTCACAGGAGGGAAGCTATATGTACCTTCAAGCAAATTGAGACCAGAGTTTCTAAAGGAAACACATGATACGAAGTGCATTAGTCGCCTAAGAGAAGAGAGAGCATTGGCATTCTTTGTACGGTCTTTCATTGGCACAAGATGAAGAATCACGTCTTGAAGCCTATGTCAAGAACATGCCATGCTTTTCAAGTTGATAAGACCAGCGGAAGAAGGAAGCTGAGTTTGCTATAACTACCCATTCGGAAGACCATAGCGGTGTTTGGATGGACTTCATTAGTAGGTTTCTGAAAGTTGAGGGCTTTGGATAAGTTTTGGTAATGGTAGATAGGTTCTCTAAGTATGCTATCTTCATACCAGCCTCGAATGAGTGTGAAGCAGCGCACATCTTCTTCAGTAATGTTGTGAAGCATTTTGGGATACCTGAGGACATAGTAGTGATCAAGATACGCGGTTCTAAGCGAGTTTTAAGGTTGTGCTATTCATGATGTAAATTCACGAGTGCGAGTTCTCAACTACTAATCACCCTCGGGACCAGACAGTCGGGGCTAGTGAGTGAATTAGATGCTTAGGGAGTACTCGCCACTATGCGGTAACGCTCAAATGGCGGATTTAAGACTTCTTGAGCCTATGCAGTTGTCTTACAATCTGCAACAAAGTTCAGCCACAGGAATGAGCCCTTTTGTGGTAGCAATTAGGTTCAAACCTCGCATGCCCTTGGGCGTGCTCGTTTTTGAGCAACCTGGTTGCAACGTGAGCCTGCGCTAACGTCTGAAGTTCACGAAGTATCGTGATATTTACTTGATGAAGCTCGAGACAACCTTGATAAGGCAAGTAAACACATGAAGAAATATGCGGACAAGGCAAAGACCTTTGGAATTTGAGGAAGGGAGAAGGATTACATTGAAACTAACTCATCCAAATTTGAAGAAATCCCGAAATAAGTAGTTTGAAGGGCTTGATCCCGTAGTATGATGGCCCCTTTAGCAGAATTGTGAAGTGCATTGGGAACGTGGCCTACAAGCTAAAGCTACCCGAGAGGTTGAAGCTTCACCTGACATTCCATATGAGCTTCTTGAAGCCTTATCATCCTTGATCTAGTACAGACCCGAGTGCAAGTAAAGCGGAACCCACATGATCGGGTTGAATTAAACAAGATTACAAGCATCCTACAGGATATGAAGATGGTATTTGGAAGAACAAGTGGATTGAATACTTAATTCATTGGGAATAGGACGCCCATCATTGGAGCAAGTTTGGAGAAGGGTGCTACTTTAATGGTAGTTTGAAGACCCGGATCAATGAGTATGTGTGGCGAGAAGTCAATGGGGATGTCGACTACCTTTAGCGGGAGGTTTTGTTAACCCTCGACTAGATGACCCCGAGTTCAAATGCGGCATGGGCGTTGCCTTGGCCCCATGCACACATCAAAGAAGGAGATCAAGGCAAATCGAGGAAACGAGTGCTGGCACGAGATGAGAAGCTCGGCCGGCGAGTGGGCGAGCACGCACATGAGGGAAGGTAAGGACACAATCTAGTTGGGACGCTCGTAGTTGCAGTTACGACACTCACGGCTTAGAGGGAGCTTGGGGTGTGACACTTGAAGGAAAGCAGGATCAGAGTGGGAGAAGCCTGCCTTATATAGGCACGAGAGCCGTGGGTAGCAAGTTTATAATTGGAGTGCAACAAGAGTCATCCGGCGAAGGAGTCTGCGGCCTGAGGAATCTATGGCAATAGGAGTCTGATAAAATGACTATTAGTCGGGAAGGATTTATGTGGATGTGCATAGGAGTGCAGTCTAGCAAGGCAATTTAGTCAGGAAGGATTCGCGTTGGCTTGCAGATTGAAGACTTAGAGTTAGAGTAGGATTCTTAGTCAGATTTGTACTAGGACTGCCCTTGAGCAACCTATATAAAGGGCTTGCGTGCCTACTTGGCTAATTAATTGAGAATTGGATCCATAGAGAGCATTGAGCATCCTGAGATGTGGGAGCCTTTGCCAAAATGTTTTGTATTTTAAGTAAATAAAATATGAGTTGGGGAGAGAGCCTCGTACGTATTGTGTTTGTGAGAACGTGGGGCATTGAAGCGGGCTTAGCGGGTTCTTAGAAACACTACCACGCAAGCCAAATTGGCGTGTAGCCCCGGCTACTAAAGGCAAATGAAAAAAAATTAGAACCATTCCTTCAGACCCTTTCCCTGATGTCTTTCAATAGATGTAGTCTATATTTGTATCCCCAAATTGCCATAAAGTTATGTTCGTTGATTGATAGCTGAAATGAATATAATTAAAATCTATGTGTGTGTGTATATATATATATATATAAATTACAATAAAGGGAAATTAATTTTAATAAAAAAGCTTTACAAATTGTATAAATATGCTGTCACGTTGATGCCTAAGCTCAATTCTTTGGAGTGTTAAAATTTTAAAGGTAGGACATTCAAATTGCTTAATTGTCAAAAAAATTGTACAAATATGTTTTCCCATTTTAGTAATGGAAATCATTTGACTCATAAATTTAATATATTGAAAGCACTTTCAGACATTGATGGCTAATTATTAGGATACAAATGAGCATATCCCATTTTAAAATTTGTTTAAAATATATATATATATATAATTCTTTATACCCTTTGCCTTTCCCTTTTTAATTTTATTATTAGATTTTAAAATAAGAAAGTAAACATAACTATGATTCTTAAAATTGCATTTTAATTAAAAAGTAATTGAATTTGAATTTAAATTTGATGGTAGGTTGTTTTAAGGTGAAGGGTAGGGTCACAAACTTAACAACATAAATTTAAATTTGAATAAATGAAAATAAATATTTTAATTGAAGGTTAAATGAGGATGATTCTAATTTTAGAAAACTAGTCAGAACACATTCAAGACAATAATATGTGGTTTACTTAAGGGCGGTTTCCAACTAGGATTCAGGCACCAATCCTCTTTTGAGTCAGAAGGATACCACCATGGATAAGATAACCATTCAACAACCTTAGCCAATTTTTGGACTAAAAAATATTCAATACAGATCATCTTAATGAAAACAACACGAACAAAACAATAAAACATGAAATTAAGGAGACAGTGAGAATTCAAAAAAACAAGCCAGCAGGACTAAAGAAAGTTCAATTGTTTTTGTTGTTGCAGTTGAAAGAGATGCCTGAATGATATAATTCTGTCCTGTAAGCCTCAGTTTCACCTGCTGCCAATCCCGAAGTACTAAAGCGAGGAGAGGGGACTAGGATGGAGGAATTAAGAGAATATATATTGAGTAGTACGTACCATTTTTTAGATTTATACGTTCTTTCAGCGTTAACTTCTTTTGTTTCATGAGTTCATTTGTAATAGTTTTTTCTTACGCTGGGTGAGTATCATTTCTGGTGAGTTGTGCTAGTTGGGCCTGCAAAATATGCCTATAGATTTTAGAAATTGAAAGAAATAATATATATGGTTCATGTTTTAGCGGTTGTGAGAACAAAATTTGAAAACACGAAAATACCATTTTAGTGTTCTTTGAAAATGATTCATATTCTCTGTTTGTGTTATCTGTGTTTTCTCATAACAAAAAAGAGTGTTATTTGTGTTTCTCATAATAATAATAAAAAAAATAAATCGAACCAAACTTATTCTGTTATTTCCTTGTATTTCTTGTTTTCAAAACAAAAATAATTTTCAAAACAGTAAACAAATAGGCCACAACTTCTATATTCTTTGTTTCCATAAATGTTCATTACACTCAAATTCTTTCACCTGGGTTTCCATTTCATTAATGTAGCTAATCCTTCTCAGTCTAGATTTCTGAGCAGAAATTCTGTTTGAAAGCCTGTGTCAGCCAACATTACAAGAATCAAGACCAAGATAATCAAAGGTGTTCTTGAAAAAAAAAACATGATGAAGGCAGGAATTTTGGATGACCGTCTGAGTCTCTGGTCGAGCCGGAGTTCAGGTCCCGGTTGAGGATCACCGGTGGCATCTGCAGAGCACAGTCACAGGACTCAGTCCTCAAAGAGGCTTCAGAACCACCACTGCCTGAGATTAATGGATGAAGATTACCCAGGGTTGAGACTGGTAATGGGGAACAATACTATGGCTGAATCCCTCTAGAAATGAAGAAGGGATAGTTGATGGATGCGCCCTTGACCTTGGCGGCTGTGGAGGTGGTGGTGGCGGTGGCGGAAGTCCGGACCGGTCCTTTTTGTTCATTCCATCCATGGCTTCTACAGAAAACAACCACAAAACAAATTCTGCTTTTTTTAACATAAGATGAAAACCTGAGAAAGAAAAACAAAAGACTATCAAAGTATATTGTGTACTAACCCTACAACATATAGTAATAGTATTTTTAAAGGAAAACTTTGTATATATAGGGAAAGAAAATTAATATATTAGTAAGAATTGCTAAATATAGGCTTATTTTCCTTGCACAATAATTAATTTTACTCCAACGATTTCTAAATAATGCCATAAATGCCAGAACCATTAATATCATATGTGACTAATTAAATGCACTGGATGGAGTAGATTTTTTGGTTCATGATTTAATATTAGCCCAAATGAAAAGAGCATGGAGACAGAGGATTATTGTTTAATTTTGATTGTTTTCTTAGGCTCTTGTTTGGAATCGGAAACTACTTGGAAAAAAAATATTAAGGAAAATAATTTTCTCATATTTAGCTTCACAGTGAAAAATATATATAAAAAAATTTAAATATAATCAAAATTCTTTAAAATTTTACATATTTTTAAATTTCTTAGTTCTTATATAATAAAGAAAAACATATAAAATGAGTTTAAATAAATATAGAGAATGCTCAATGAGGACAGTTTAAAAAGGCAAGCTCATGTGAGGATATATAAAATTCTTAGTTCTTTGTTCTCATATATAGAGCACTTATCATGCATAACTCATGTAATAGAGTGCTTAATGTTTAAAAAAAGCAATGATATAGGGAGGAGGTGTCACGAGTTAAAGTCTTAATTAGGGACAATTTACTACACAACATTAAAATGTTTGTATTAATAATATATATATATATATATATATATATATATATATATATATATATATATATATATATATATATATATATATATATATATATATATATATATATATAACGATAATTAATTAATTAGGGGTTCCCACTATTCCTACCAAAATGGTTGAGGTGTTTTTCCTCAACAATAATGTTCTAACAATAATTAATGAATTTTATCAATAATGTTACAACAATAATTATCCATTTCACAAAAAAAAAACAATAATGTTATCAAATTGAATGATAATATATTTCATATAAAAATTATAATTTATTTAGAAATAGAATTGTTATATAATTAGGCCAATTTTGAAAAGAAATTTGCAACGATTGGATGCAAAATTCATAAACTTTAAAAAATAATCACCCTTAAAATATTTCTTCAAAAGTAGTGTATGTAATTCAATAAGCACTTTCAAAATTTTAAATGTGATAGAACAAAGATTAGAATGGGATCTTTATACATTAAAATTTTAATGAATTTTTATTTTTCATTTATTTAAAACTAATCACATAGGAAATAGTTAAGGTGGGTCCCATGGGTTAAATAAGAAAAGAATAGTTTAGGGTTTAACTTAGTGTTACTAAAAATTGCATGTTTATTTTATTATTTCATGGAAATAGTGCATTTCAGAGTATGATGTGATACTTAGGTTATATTTTCCTTCTTATTGGTCTAATAGTGCACCTCCCACTAATTCTCTTTATTTTCTTCCAAAATTTCATTCATTCTAATTTTTCTCTTTATTTTCTTTCCATAGTACTTTTAGAGTTTCAAATAAAAACTTAGTAAATTAAACTTAGTCAAGTAAGGCAATTGTGTATATTGAGATATCTAATTGTATAAGTAGAAGCTAAACGTCCACAAACTTAGTTCAATTGGTTAGAGCGTCTACGTTAAAATGGTTAGACCTGGGTAGGGGAGGGGTTCGAGTCTCAGCGGAGACAATTTACTACATTCCGCTTTTTAACCAAAAATATGTTCATCTTCTTGGATCACCCCTCCCTCTTTTCTGCCATCCTCATCTCTACCTCAGCCCCCATTGGAGCTAGAGCAATAATGTAATACTTGCACTAAAGTAACACCTTCCAACTAATATAGATAAATATATTTATAAAATAATTTTTTCATTTAATAGATTTAAAAATTAAAATAGAAATTTTAATAATGTTTGCCTTATTTTTTATTTTATTACACTAATATTAGTAAAATATTAGAATTTAATTATTTATTGCATACATAATTTATTACATACAATATTAATAATATAATAAATAAATAAATTCTAATATTTTACTAATATTTCATGCATAATTTATATTCTTTACATTTATAATTTTGATATTTTGAATCCATTTTGATATTTTTAAAATTTTTATAGAATATTAAACATAATTTAAAAATAAAAATAATTAATGTATCATTATTTTTAAATATAAATAAATTATTTGTTATTTTAATTTTTTATTACCATTTTGTTTTAATTTTTTAAATCTACTAGTGAAAAATTAAAATTCATTTCTTACTTTTAAAATAAATTTAGATATTTATAATAAATTTTATTACAAATATTTTATAATAATTTAAAGAGTTTTTTTTTACATTAGTGCAAGGTGTTACATTAGTGCTTTTATGGGTTCAAGGTGTTAAATTAGTCCTATAACTCCAATGGATGATCAGGAGAGGGATGAGGGTGTTAAATTAATCCTATAACTCCAATGGATGATTAGGGTGGGGATGAGAGAGAAGAGGACAGACAGGAGAGGAAGGGTGATCCAATAGAGAAGAAATGATCATGTGGGTCCCACATGAGGGGCATTTTTGGCTTAAAAATGAGCTTACTATTTCATTGCATGTTTGCTTTATTTTTATGTGCCATCATTTAACAAATATGAGAAACCAAAATTTTATTTTCCTTATTATGGTCCCTTCATTACATTTAAACACAATTCCCCCAATAAATAATATGGAATGATAAAATAGCTAGAGTGTTCTCATCGACTCTTCAAAAGAGTTTGTCAATGTAAGTAGTTCAGAAAGTGTTATAGATGCCTTTATGTTTCAAAAAACATGACATATATTATTAGCATTATGATAACATCAAATAAACAATTAAAGCCAATAAATAGAAAATTATCTTGATTTATAATTTTACTCACGTTCATATTGTAAATTCGATGCTTGGAAAAGAGGAACTAGGATATATATTCCACTATGAAACCAGAAAATAAAATGAGGTGGGCATAACCTTTGTTAGGGGCGCATAATGGTAACTCTCTTGACTATTTTTGTTTCTCTAATAAACTTTTCTTTCAACCGTAGTTAGAATCCCTTTCAAAAAAAAAAAAAAAGAACCAGGTCATGAAAGCACTCTAAATAGTGCAGATTTATAGAAAACAAACTCTAATTCTATAACCGATTATTATGATATTTATATAGGGTCAATAGAAAGATTACAATAGAAAGGATTCAAATGAAAAATTTTTGGATTAATAAGAGAAAAAATAGAAACAGTGAATTCTTCAACAATGTTACATATCTTGAAATTGGACTCCACATAAAATAACAATCTTCACATAAAATAGCAATCTTTGTCTTGAAACTGAAATGGGTCTAACAATGTAAGAGCATCACCAATAATTTCGAAGGCAAATAGCTGGGCCTGACTCCCTCTTCGAAGTAAATCTCTAACGTAGGTTTAATTATCCCATTTGTAAATACTATCTCTTCGTATAATTATATGGATAAATAATATGCTCCACAAATGTTAATGGCATATATGATATTTGAAGCAGAGAAACCAAATAATTGGTTCCCTTCTTATAATTATATTCACAAGAATAATCTTCTAAAAAGAAAGGGCCAAGACACCAAGCTTTTATCTGTAATAAGAGGCCAACCGTTATAAAGGATGGTAAGAGATATACATGCAAGTCCATCACCCAATTGCGTATTCTTTACCTGTTTATTTTCGATTAATTATCTAATTTTCATGTTCATATTTCTTTAATAATAACATCTCCTTTTCTTTTCTTTTCTTTTCTTTTTTTTTTAATATTTTCTTAAATTCCAGACATTTACACACCTTCATTTTCTGATATTAGAGTTTTTATTTTATTTACTCATAGTAAAGAAAATTATCTGAACACACCCAATATATCTGAAACACAGTTCGAATTTAAAATAAAGCCACAAAACGACAACAACAGCAGAAAACAAGGAAAAAAGCTAACATAAATCCTAGAAACAAACCAAGCAAGAACAACAACAGGAATGAGGATTAAGTCATCTAATTGTAAAGTAGACAAATAAATAATATGAATGATAAAAGAGCAGAGTGTTTTCCATCTGACTCTTCAAAAAGTTCTTCAATATGCATAAAAAGTTGCTCCAAGTTGTGCACCGATGGATTTATAATTCAAAAACATGACTTATATATTATTAGCATTATGCTGGCTTATCAAATAAACAATTCAAAAAAAAATTAAATAATGAAAATTATCTTGATTTATATGTTCATATTGTAAATTAATTGTTGAAAAGAGGAACTAAGGACATATATTCACTGGCATAAACAGAAAATAAAATGAGGGCATAACCTTTTAGGGATAGGTCACATGTTCGAATTTAATAAAGAAATATTTAGTTCAAAGACATCAAATAATGCAATATTTGTAAAATCTAACCACCTATTCTATGTCCACAAGCCTAACTCAATTTAGTTGGCGTAAAGTTAAAATGGCTGGACATGGAGAGGGTTCAAACTCAATGAAGTAGTTTATACATTATATTAAAAGTTATTAGCTTTAAAAAAACCACATAGCCCTTGTTTTCTTGAAAAATAATCTTTTTAGGCAAAAAGACTTCTTTTAAGTTTTATATATTTACATTATCTCTTAAAAAAGCGACTTACTTTTGTAAAAATATAAGGTATTTTGTTAAAATCATGATAAATTGATAACGGTCAAATTTCAAAGTGGTTTCCAAAAAGATCTGGCTTTTAATCAAATCACCCTTTAATAAGCATATTTCAATTCAAACCATAACGAAAAACAACATAGAAAATGTCTATAAACTATTGTTGTACCTAAGGTTGATATGTTGTCTATACCGAAGCTTAATAATGATTAAAATGGCCACCGCATGAAAGCACTCTCAAGACTGCAGATTTATAGAAAACAATGTCTAATTCTTTTACCGATTTTTGAGATATTTATATGGGGGCAGTAGAAGATTCAATTGAAATTTTTTTTTTTTGATTAGTAAGAAAAAAAATAGAAAACAGTAATTCTTCAATAATATCGAAGGCAAACAACTGACTACCTCTTGAACTAAATCTCAACGTCTAATTATCCCACTTGCCAAATACTATCTCTTCGTATAATTATATGGATAAATAATATGATCCACGTATATTATTTTATTAAATTGGTTCCCTTTAAAAATTAAATTTACAAAACTAATCTTCTAAAAATAAGGGCCAAGACACCGAGGCTTTTATCTGTAACAAAGAGACCAACCGTTATAAGGACGTGAGATACATGCTCACATTCCATTACCCAAATGCAATAACCTTTACCTATTTTATTTGTGGTGTAATCATCTATTTTTCATGTTCACATTTCTTTCAATAATTTGTTGTCTCTTTTTTTTTTTTTTCATTTTCTCTTTTAAATTCAGATGTGCACCCCTTCATTTCCCGATATTAGAGTTTTTTTTTTTTTATCAACTCATAGTAAAGAAAATTATCTGGCAGACGCCACTCAATATCTGAAACACGGTTCGAATTTGAAAGAAAGCCACAAAACGACAACAACAACAGAAAGCAAGGAGAAAAAGAACACCAACCCTAGAAAAAAACCAAACAAGAACAACAGCAGCTAGGAATGAGGGGAAAGTACGATCTTCAGCTAAGCCAACAAACTTTGCTAGAGCTTTTGATTATGTTCGTTCATGAAAATGAAACTACCATTTTCTGTAGTTGGAGCAGCTAGCTAGCCTTTAATTGTATCTCTTAAAGCCCTTCAATTCCTAAGCAAGTTGAAATGCCTGGGAAGCCATCTCCTCAGGCACAGGAAAATGAACAGGAACTGGAACTAGGCTAGCATTCCAAAATTCTGAAGGGCAACCCAGCTGGCTCATGCCTTGATTCGTCGTATAATTCATTGGTCCCAGACGGGCTGGGAGACTAATCCATGTCTAGTCTGGCAGCTGTTGTAATAAACCCATTCTTGAAGCTTAGTTATTTCCCTGTTTATAAGTAGTAGCTTCTTCTGCCAGAGATGAGCGTTACTGTCAGGAGAGAGAGGAAAAATAGGGAGTCCACGAGGAAAAACTTATAGCAGCTATACATAGTACATACCATTTTTGAGGTTCAGTTGTTCTTCAACCATGGCGTTCTTTTGTTTCACCAAATTATTCTCCATTAGTAGCAGCCTTTTCCTCTCTTGGCACACTATCACTTCAGTTGAGAATGTTGCTATCATGGCCTGAACTTATATACAAATGTTATTAATAAAAATAACAGAGACAGAGAAGTTGAATGACAAAATTCTGGGACTACCTCAAGTTCTTTCACTTGGTTCTCAGTTCATTGATGTAGTTAGCCTTTCTCAGTCTAGATTTCTGAGCAGAAACTCGGTTTGAAAGAAGCCTGTGAGCCAAACAGATCACCATTAAAACACTTAATTAGAATTCTCCCCATCATTGAAAAGAATAACTTATCATTGATATATCATTTGAAAATAAAAGAGATGAAAGCATACTGTCTCAATTTCCTGTCATCCGCTTTAAAGTTGGTTTTCTACCTAGTTTACTCACTGTCATGGAGGTGATTGGTTCGGAGGAGACTCCAGAAGAACCAACAGTAGTACCAGTGGCGGAGACTACAAGATCAGTTAAGATTGGATTATTTTCAGGGTGTGTATACTGATTCTGGGGATTGATTATGGGGCCTAATCCTTCTGGAAATGGCCTGATCATGCCATTCCCAACATTGGCCATCATCATCAACTCGGGTTGCCTCCCAAGTTGAGATGGCATAGGAGGTACAAGGGCTGAAGGAGCCTGAGACTGAGGAGGCGGTGGAAGTGGCAGCGGTGGGCGACCAACACGATTCTTTCTGATCATGTCTTCCATTGTTATGCCTGCAAAACAACTGGGCAACTGGCTATATTAGTAGAAAATACAGAAAACAGAAAAGAAAAATAAAAGAAAAGAAAAGACTCACAACTTCTATTGAACTTAAGAAGATGTGAGATGTCACATGTGATAGAATCTGTCTTCCTTCTACATATATGAGAAAAAGAAAATGAAACGATCCCCATAGTAAACCCTACTTTGATTCCAGTCTGCACTGAAGAACGGCCAGTAACTTCCGAACCATTGACTCAAATGCTCCTGGTGGGGTCAGTTTCTAGGTCTAGATAATGTTATTATCCTTAAGCAATGAGAATAGCATTAAAATGGAAAATAGTATTGTTAAGCTGGGACTACTTTGTCAGTAACGTTAAGTTTTACAGGGTTCCTGTACTGAAAAATGATCCAACCCAGTTGTTTATTGCTTTTTCCTTTTGCAAATTACTGCTGTACCCAATTGATACATATTCTGTGCTAGCAAAGCCCTATATGTCACAGCCAAATTAGTCTTTTTAGTCCTTGTGGTTTTCTTTTGGAGTCTTCTTTAATGAACTGTCTTATGTTTGAAATTTGAAAGCTACCATGTTGAATGACTGAGGATAAAACCTCTCATCTTCAAAATGACTTCAGGCCAATATGCCATGATCATTGTCAGTACTCTACAGACCATGAGTAGGAAAACTTTCCCATGACATATAGACTAATGGAATGTGTGTACATATGATTACAAGCATATAATCTACTCTTTAGGACTGAATTTTCTTCATTTGATCCAGTGGGATAGAGCCTGGTAGTTAAAAAATGCTTGTGCCTGATTATCATTTTTTATCATAGAAGGTAAATATTCTTTGCTATCTTTTTGTTTTATGTTGACATAGATATTATTATTATTATTAAATTTTTTTGTGAAATCTTACAAACTCTATTAAACAAAGAACCACAATAATCTTCAAAACTAATTTTTATAATATCTTAGGAAAGTTTGACCACCAAACATTTGAATTAATACTACCAATGCCTTTCTTAGCCAAACATTTGCTACTCTGTTTGCCTTTCTATAAACATGACTACATTTATGAATGTTTAAACTCCGAGAGAGATCCAAATATCTCCCTTTAATAAAACAATTGAACTAGGTAAATTACTTTTTTTTTTTGTTATAGCAGTATATAACTTTGGAGTCTCCTATCTCTAAGTCTAAACACCATTGTTTTTGGAGATCAAAGCATCATTCTCTGAAGCCATACACTCTACTATAATTATTAAAGCATTGACTAAAGGCCTGTTAGCAGCCATTTTGAAAGTTTCATTAGAATCTATAATAACTCATCCTAATACACTTATTTTGTACTCTTAAAAACCATCAAAATCTAATCTAAATATTCCATTAATAGGTGGAATCCAACGAATCCATTTTTCAACCATAGAGGGGACAATGTGTCCTTCGTTATGCAAATAAGATTCAGTCAAAATACCATGAAGATTTTGGAAAATTAAGGTAGCTTTCTCAATGATGAGAAATGGGTTGGGTTTAATTTTCCTAAACAAAACTTGATTCCTATGAGTCTAAATATTCCACAAGATAATGGCAATTTTTCTCCCCATTACCTTGAAAATTTACAAGCTTAGTTTTATAATTTTTATAAATACTGTGCTTCATGTCCAAGAAATTACGTTCATAAAGAGGAGTAGGACAATTATACTTAATGCGATCCCAAATTCCTTGAGCAAAAGGGCAATGCTTGAAAATATGGTTAGTATTTTCATTGTTCTGATTACACAATCAACATTTGTTTGTAATTTCAATCTTCATCATAGAAACTCACAAGGGGGAAGAGCTTCTCTTCAAGACCAACTATAGGAAAATTTATTTTCGGCATTAAATTTATTTCTAGGTCCAACTTAGAACTTTATTCCTTAGGATGCACTAAAGGCTTTGATTATAACTTAAGTTGCTGATTTAAGGGTAAATCTTCCATCATGGGAAAAACTCATAGAACTCTATATCTTCCATCAAGCAAAGAAGGAATTGGAATTGATTTAATATCTAATAAATACATTTGAAGGAAGAAGATATGAAATGATGAATATTCCATTCCTTACTCATTATTTATAAAGTCATGTACTTTAGTGTCCCAATTGATGTATCACTACAATTTATTTTCTTTTCACGAAGAAACAAGAGGTATCATATAAACCCAATAACTGCTTAGAATTAGACTTTTCTACCATCTCATATACACAATTTTAGGCCAACTCAAGTATTTTCTATGATTAATAATTTCTTTCCACACCATATAGAGTCACCTTCCTTTTAGATCCTAAAAAGTTAGTTACCTTTACATATTTATCTCTCATAATCCTGCCCCAAAACTATCACTATCCTGTAAGGATTCTCCATCCTAGTTTAGCAATGTTTTATTAACATCCTCATTTTCTAATTCCTAGGCCTTTAGATTTAGGCCTCAAACATTATTCCAATGACCAATCTCTCATAAAATTCTATCTCAATCTTCATTATTTACCTTTATGTTTAAAGTAGTTCATTATAGCGTAAAGGTGAGCCTTACCAAATTAGCCTTTATTAGAGTTATTTCACCAACTATTGAAAGGAACAGGCTTTCCTAAGCAAGCCAACTTCTTGGACTTAAGGATCACTTCATAAAATGTAATTTCTTTAAGTCTTCCTTGAATTATTGTGCAACCAAGACACTTGCTAATGCCATTGGAACGGTGGATGTTTAATGCTTCCCCTAGTCTTCTCTTTGTAGCTCCATGCATATTATTTGAAAATTGAACTGAAGACTGATGGAAGTTTGCTGTTGTCTTGACATGGCATAAAATTTGTGCAAAATTCTACTAATATTAGAAATAAGTTGTGACGCCTAAAACTCTAGGTCTTGTCGACCAACCAACCCATACACGAAAAATACTACCTTAGGTAATCGTATACTCAAGCTTTGATACCAAACTAGTATCAAATACTTGTGGATACCGAGTGGCTCGATACCACCTTTATACGTCCCATTTACCAGGATCCATTCATCCATATTTAAGTTAAAAATATGTGAATATTGGCATTTAACAGCCCGTAGAGTTCAACATGACTATCGTACTCATTATTACATAATGAATTGGGATTGTTCCACAATTTTTACAAAAAGGATTTATCAAGGCTAAGGCGTTGGCCTTCTTCTACAATTGCGGCCTCGAATAGAGGTCAGTCCACCTGTACATCTTACACCAAATGTTTTCCTAGTTAAAGGGCGCAGCCACACCCAAGAGAATATTCCCTATAAGGGCTACTTCCCACCTAAGGCATATGTAATGGTCATGTTCCACACATCTCACATTCACATTCCAAGTAAAAGCTCCAATTTCTACTCATGGAACTTACATGCCATGCAATGAAATGAGATGAGACTCAACTGGCGTACCATGCCCCAAGTCCTACCTAACTCTCATCATACCCGAAGTCCCATCGAATTCTATCACACAATGCCAAGGCCCATGCGTGATAAAAATCCATACCGGATTACATCCATTGATTATTTTATAAAAAAATTCATTTGTATTCAAGCCAAAAGCTTTTCGATGTTACACTCAATGATTATTTATATTCAAAACTCATGTGTTTTTTTTGTGGGTAGCGAAGTTTGGCAACACAACTGTAGGTTTCGACACCCCAGACATTTTTATCGCCTTCATAGCCGAATTATGTCTACACACTATCGAAGTCTTTCACTCGAGAAGGTGTCTATCCCCGCTTAAGGGCTAACATCCCACACAAGTTTTCTTACCACATTATTCAATCTGCGGCGACTGGTTGACTTCGTCCCACTTAACCGAGGCCACCAATCAAACACCGCTACGTTGTTGATTTTTCAATCATGCACTCACACCCATTCAATGCGATGTCTCCTAATTGAGTACATACTTGTCTTGATTTTTGAGCTCACTTGATATCTTCTAATTTCACCAAGTGACCAAGCTTTTGAGAAAGATTAACATTTTCCTTTTGGAGGGAAATATTAGAAGGGTCTATCATTAAAGAACCTTGTATCTCATAAAAAAATTTTTTCTTGATTTGCTTTATATTTTCTTATACATTTTTAACTTCAACCTTATTTAAAGTTTTA
This sequence comes from Tetrastigma voinierianum, assembly GCA_016808115.1. Classification (NCBI taxonomy): domain Eukaryota; kingdom Viridiplantae; phylum Streptophyta; class Magnoliopsida; order Vitales; family Vitaceae; genus Tetrastigma; species Tetrastigma voinierianum. The sequence goes on along the minus strand of JAEQBH010001452.1, from coordinate 428,235 downwards.
ACTTTTTGACTAATTGCTTGATTTTTTTCTTACTAACTAAAAAGCTTTGGACCCTACAAAAAGTGTATTCCAAGCATCCTAAAAAACATCAATAATCCCAATATATGGAACCAAAACTTCACATCTAAAAGGTTTGACAATAAACCTTATTTTTCCTTTGTCCAAATGTAAAACTATAGGCTCGTGATCAGAACCTATGATGGGGAGATTTGCAACCCTTGCATCATTGAAAACCAAAAGACAATGATCATTAATGCAGACTCTATCCAAATTTTCAAAATTTGATGTGGAGTTTCTTCACTTATTAAACCAAGTGTAAGGAAGACCAAAAGATTCTAAATCAAGCAATTGAAAATTATCAACAAATTCAGAAAATTTGCATTCTAGAAGTAGTTACCAAGTAAGCTCCTACTTTCATGAGGGTGTAAATTTCATTAAAATTATAATTGTCCAATGCCCAATAATGAGCTTTATATTACAAAGTATCCTATACTTTGTTCATAGTGTTGGGGATATCATACGCAAGCCAAAAAAAGTTAATATTGGGGATTAGAGAAATAAGCCTCGCAAGGGGAAGGAAACGACGCTCTAGCTGTCTTTTAAAATAAATATCCAAAGAAACAACACAGAAATCTAACATAGCCATAAACTCGAAAGTCCTAGGTTAATATATCCAGTTATTCGCATTGACTTTGTTTCAGAGTAAGAACAAAATATTAGGAGAAAATTTTCTTGAAAGCTTTTTGACTTGATACATATATACTGTTAAATGCAATATGTTTATGATAATTAGCCTCAACCTATAAGGTCGTAGATTTCATTGTCTAACATCCACTATTTTCAATTGATATGTCCACATTAAATTGTTTAAGAATAAGTTTTTTTTTCTTTTTTAACATCTATTCACTTTGTATTACAATGTTGTAGTATTATGTCTCAGTGGAAACTGAACTAGGTAATCTTTTCTATGCTCTATCCAACCTTTAACCACTAAGTTAGGTCTTATTGGCAAGAATGTGTATTTAATGCATGTGTTAAGTGATAATTAGCATCTTCTTTAAAAGGCAGCATTTCACTATCCGACATTTACTTTGGTTAAAAAATTAAGCCATGATTAGTAACATGATTTCGACAATCCATTTTAAATGAAAAAAACAGTTACTTTCCAACCGAGCATTCTCTAGCTTACATTTGCATTTGCATTTGCTGTTGCTGGACCTCGTAAATATCCTTAAGCCTCTTCACTTCATCTCTTTCTGTTCCAATTACAGCTTGCAAATTAAACAAAGAAAATGCATTAGGGCAGGTTTGGTTATAGTTATTGAAAACTGTTTTTTTGTTTTGAAAAACAAGGAGAATAAGGAAAACACCAATAATTATGTTTGGTTCCCATTTTTTAAATTCAATAACACGGATAACAAAGAAAATAATAGGGGTTTATTTGTTTATAGTTTTTAAATTTGTCTTTTTGTTTTGAAAAAAAGGGGAACAAGGAACACACAAAGACCACTTTTGGTCCTAGTTTTTTTTTTTGTTCTGAAAATATGGAGAACACAAAATTACTTAATCTCAGAACAAGAAAATAATTTTTAGGATTACTAAAATAGTGTTATTTGTGTTTTCAAAAACTGTTCTCAAGAACATTTTTAAAATACATGAACAAAACATGCCCCTAAATTCAGACAACAATAACATTTTTCAAGAGAACACCAAAAATTGTGTTCTTCTGGTGTTCTCAAGAACAGTTTCAAAATAAACTAAACAACCCCTAAGATTTTGATCAATAGGGTTTCTCTTTGGTAGAGAAAGGGGATTGAACTGCTACCATCTTTTATCCCATTCTTCTCTTCCACGAAGCCAATTTTTGGTTCAAGAAATTATTCTCCATTTTCAATAATGCAACCTGGTGTTCCTGAACTGCAACTTGAGGAGTGAGCAAAGCTTATTTCAAATTGTTCATAGAAAGGTAGATCAATAAAGAGAGATTTTGTTGAGTGAAAAGCTAATATTACATATAAAGATATAGAGAGATCATTGTTACTCTAAAGCTTTCTACCTTTCTTTCCATTTCATCAATATACTGAAAACTTCTTCTGTCTAGATTTTGAGCAGAAGTCGGCTCTTGAAAGGATCCAACAGGAGCGAAAGAAAAACTTGGAGTCACTGGCTCATTCTGGATCAGTCGGCACCATTAATGTACTTTCTCACCATTTACTTGCCTGAAATGCTCCACCCACATAAACCAATTATCACTACAAAAACAAAACAACCTACATACTCATTGGAGGATGCAACATTTTGTATCTTAGGGACAGTATCCGGATTCTCCATCGCCTGTTTTCCTTTTCCACGGAGTTCAATCTCATTCTGATCTTCCATTTCATCTTGGAGTTGAATTTGGCTGATTTCCATGTCAAAAAATCAAACTCAAGTCCTCTCCATTCTCCATACTTCAACAACACCTGCACAATCAAAACCCTTCTCAGTAGAAAGAAGATGAATTTAAGGAGGGAAGCCATGAAATCTAACTCAGAGCTGTTCTGGTTTGCAAACACCATCCCTAGCCTCTATCGCCCAATCAGTCTTGTTGGGCGGATGAACTCTCCCGTTATATTATATATATATATACACAAGGAAATATTTCATTATTTCCCCTTTACTCACCGGCGCGGCTATTGCCTGTCGTCCAGTCACAAACACACCCATAGGATTTTTAATAGTCATGAAATGCCAAATATACCCCTGCATAAAAGAAAGGTAAAACTGCTAATGTTTTTTTGCTTGGTTATTTTGGTCATTACCTTTCAATCTCTGGATGTGATATGTGCTGGAATGGGCGGATATTTTATTGCTTATTCTAGGAGATAATATCTGGGATAATTAAAATCTGCTCAAAATAAAATGGGTCAATAATTTTAAAAAAAAAGAGGAAGAAGAATGTGTTAAGAATGTGTAATTTTTTGACAACTAAACACTTCTTGCTACAACGTAGCAGCGACCGAATCTCATACCCATCCTGCATCTCATACCCATCCCAAAATGTTTTGCCTTTTAAACATTAACTCTATCAATTGAATTAGACATGTGAATAAAAAGAATGTACATTTCAAAATATTTTCTATGTGCAAAAATTTATGAGACATATAGGTATATCTTTTTTTTTTCTTAATCACTTATGTTAAATAATTGTTCAGAAGATAATCTTAAAATGACAATTTTTTTCCTACATGATATGTATTTGCAAAGAAAAGTATTGTGTTACAAAATTTATGCAATTCATAAAATTTAAGATTAACAAAAGTGTTAAGGATTGGAATTATACTAAATTTGTTTACGCTCTTACAAATAATATTCTAAATTATAAAGATTTTATCAACATAAACTATGTTTTTTTTTGTTTCTATTCATATAGAGATGAAATTGTTTGTATATCCCAAAATAAAAATGTTGAACTTATCAATGTCATATACTAAATTTATGTTAATTTCAAACTATTGAAATTAATCAATGCTATAATAATTTGATTGTTTATAATTGGCACTAAATTCATTTCATGAATTGAAAATCGATGAAATTAATTATTTGTAGTCAATATTCTTTTTTGGAAAACACACACAAATTATTTTTTGTATATATATAGTATGGCTTTAATGTTATTATAAAATAAAATGACTAAATTTATTACATTTATAACGCCTTATAACTAAGATTCTAGATTATCAAGATTTGATTGATCGAAACAACATGTTTTCTTTACATTTATATAAATGACATCATTTGTCTAAACAAAATTGAAAATTTAAACTTATAAATGTTATTGATCGAAACTCCTTTTTTACCCAAAGTTCATTAGCATAGACTAAGATTTTTTTGGTCAATCGAACTGCATTGCCTTTTCAGAGAAGTATTATGGCGACAAAAAAATTTGATCCTTGTGGGAGCAATCGCCACCTCGATCTTCATATAAACAAACAAACAAACAAATTGAAGAATAAACGAATTATATGTAATGTTTGTTCAGAGTACAGAAATTGAATTTAGGAAGTTGTAAGACAAATTAGATAATTACTTACTTCGAGAGCTCTACTCTCCCCTCACTCTATAGTACACGGGGCGCTTCGAAGACGAGCTCTCTGCGCAAACTCCCTCTTAGCCAGCATTCTACATACATATGATAAGAGGTTTAAAAGAAAGCAGCCCACTACCATGGGCTACTTCCACAGCAAAGTCATTGAAACGCCGCCCTGGCATCAGTCAGCACAGAGTCATCTGATCTGCCCAGTGGTGCCAATAGGTGGACACTCAAAAGTCATGATCTTAACTAAACCACCTTATCATTATAAAGGAGATAATTCCTAATAATCGCTTATCCTATAAATCAAAACCAAATCTCAATTAATGATGAAGTAGATAATTTCAATAATCGGCTTCCGAATTATCCCTTATTAACTGGAGCAGCGATAAGGGCGTAAAACTTTTATCCAATGAGAGAGAATCCTTACCACCATCCAAATGCTATAAATACCAGGCCACCCCATCGGTGAAAGGTACGCAAAAACATTCGCCCTCTAAGCAGTTGATATTTTCTCTCAGGGAGGAACTGACTTAGGCATCGGAGCAGCAAAGGGCGAGCCCCCGTCGATCCTCTTTCTTTCTTGTTTTTGCAGAGGAGTCCAACGTCCAGAGCTAGCGGACCGGCCCAGCGGCAAATTCCAGCGGCAAATCCTAGCTCCGGGCCCAACATATCAACATGCTCTAGCCCAATTCGACAAAAGGCATCATCACATACGCCGTGGGAACGAAGGCCTTTACAAATAAAGCTAATCTCTCAGTAACTGATGGTATCAACTCAGAATACAAGCAGGAGCAACGCCAATCCTCAAAGGATGCAGGACCAGCCAGGCGACGTGGACAGCCGACCTCCCGGCGGCGCATTAGAGACGATGCAAGCCAACACGGAAGAAGTGGAGGCACTCCGTCTCACCAACCAACGCCTGATAGGAGAGTTAGAACAACTCACCGTAGATGCAACGCCGTGAAGCGCGATAAACCTGTGTGGAAGGCCATAACACCACCCATCAGGAAGGGCAACCACACAGGTGACCAGATGTTGAAACAAAAGGTAATCCAAATGAGCTGGGGGCACGGACTACACCTAACTCCCTAGAGAGACGAACGGCCACACTGGGAACGCTTGAACGATGAACCAACCCTCCCTCAAGAAGGAATGGCTTGGCCATGGAGTAGAGGTTCAAAGGCCTCCAACAGGAGCTCAGCCACATAAAGGAAGTTGTAAAGGGTCGAGCTCCTAATTCTATGGACACCCTGGCGCAACAAACTGAGTCCCCGTTCACAGCCGAGGTGCTCCACTTCCCCCTTCCAACAAAGTTCAGAATGCCGCAAATAGAAGCGTTTGATGGTGCGAAGGATCCCGTCGATCATCTTAACACCTATAAGAATCAAATGGAGCTACATGGTATCAAGACCTCAGAGGGCGTAAGAGCTCGCCATCACGCCTAAAAGGCCCGACGTTGGCTTGGTTTAATAGGTTCCCACCATCTTCAGTTTCCTCATTTAGAGAGCTCTCCATCGCATTCGTCTCTCACTTCATCGGAGCCAGAACATACAAGAAGTCGAGTTACCACCTGCTGACCATAAAGCGTGAGTCGCAGAAAGCCCCGAGGTCTTATGTCCAAAGGTTCAATGACGAGTATTTGAAGGTAGATATACCGGATGAGAAGTTCGCTATCACCGTATTCATCACTGGGTTAGGAGTGCAGTCAAAAAATTTAATGTTTTCCATCTCCAAGAATCCACAAGCAAACATGGCTGAGGTGCTCGCTAAAGCGAAAAAGTACATAAAAGACAAAGAAGCCCTCATATCCAAGAAAGAAAGCTCTTCGACCCACAAAGAGAAAAGCATGACTGATAAACAACAGGGACGAAGCCCTAAGAGACAACGAAACCGGGAGAGATCCCTAAAGAAAACAGAGAACGGTCCCCGAAGAGACGCGAGAGCTGAGACTCGCCTCAGACCACTCAAATAGCCGCGATAACGGTATTCACCTCTGGTTCACCCTTTGACGGCCACAAAGATCGCAGGTCTACGCGAGTGCAACATGAATGCTTCTCGAGATGGTCGCCCCAAATAAGGCCGACCCCACTCAAAAGAGATAACACGAGGTATCGGAGTTCCATAGGACAACCCGCACCGAACGGATGATTGATACAACTAAGGAACAAAATATCGGTAATTACGGATATTTCGGTACTTGGATTTTACGGATATATCGTTAAATATCTGCAGAATACCTGGGTGGATATTTGACAAAAATATTGGTAAAGCGAAAATTAATAAAATACTTTGAAATTCATGGAAATACTTTGTTGAACTATAATAAAAGATATAAATAAGCAAATATACACTTATTGAAAATAATATTCATTATAATTTATCGAGAAATTACATTACAATAGTAATTTAAAAACTGTAGTAATGAAGACCGATGTGGCTCCATTACATTATTTGATTTAAGTGATCCCATCTTGATGAAGATAATATCTATATAATAAGATATTCAAAATATTGAGATAAATCACAAAAAAAAAAAATTTGAGAGTTAAATGGAGCTTGGATGTGTATGGATGAGTTTGTAAAGAGATTGTATGATTTTATGGGTATTTATAAAAATTTTGGAGTCAAAATAGTGATTACCGATATTTACCGATATTTTACCGATATTTACCGATATTTTACCGATATTTTTTCAGAAATTCCTGCACAAGTGCGCGTGCTCCACAAATAAGGATTTTTCGATGGAAAATCGGTTTTTTTTCGATTTTAAAGTAAAAATCGGGCGATTTTAATCGATTTTTCCCGATTTTTCCTCTGATCGATTTTTCCTCTGCTTTTTCTTCTCGGTGCCGGCCGAAAACCGATTTTTCGGCAATATATCGACCGAAAAAATCGATTTTTTGTTCCCTGGATACAACTCAAAAAGGAAATATAATATTTGATTCGACGCGGGTATCTCCGCTGCTTCATAGCCTCTGAAGGTCAAAGTCAGGCGCAACCACCACCACCTCAGCAGACGATAACTCAACACCAACAACCCTTAGGGGAAATCCACGTGATATTGGGAGGATTTGCAGGAGGTGGGGAATCCAACTCTTCTAGGAAGGCTCACTTGCGTAGCATCAGGTCAGGAGAGGTAATGGAAGTACAAGCGGTGTCTAAACTGCCTCGACTCAACACAACTATAACATTCTCTGACTCAAACCTGGAGGGATGCCAACACCCCCACGACGATCCTTTGGTAATAAGGGCAGTGCTAGCTAACAAAACGATCCACCGGTCCTGGTCGACAATGGGAGTTCAGCCGACATCATCTTCAAGCAGAGGGCTTTGATGTGATGGGCATCTGAAGGAGAAGTCGGTCCGCCAAAGACCCACCCGCGAGGATTCTCCTGAGAGAAAGTGCCACTGGGGTCAATACACCTAGTGCTCACTGAGACCCCACGCGCTGTGCAACAACTAGCAAAGGAAGTTTCATAGTAGATGCCCCATCTGCTTATAACATGTTATTGAGCATACCCTATCTCAACGCCATAAAGGTCATCCCCTCTGCTTACCACATGATGATCAAGTTTCCTACCACAGGGAGAGGGGAATGGTTCTAGGAGACCGTTGGCGTGGGCCAGGAGTGCTATCGCATCCATAAAGCAAAAGCGATCGACAACATATACGTGGACGACCGACATGCGTGACGAGGTAACACCCGACCCGAGCCCCTCGAAGAGTCGATCCTGCATACCGATCGATAACCCCGAACACCTCGCCTACATCGGCTCCAAGTCATAAGACTAAGCCTCCTCTACCCACTCTTGAAACAATAAGGATGTTCGCGTGGAAGGTGGAGGATATGGAGGATTGATCCCGCGAATAATCACCTTACGCACTAAACGCTAGTCCATCCTTCAAAACAATTACAAAAAGTTAAGGAGTTTCGCTCTAGAAAGACAAAAAGCGATCAATGAGGAGGTTGGAAAAACTCCTCCTGTGCAGGCGCATCAGAGAGGTGGAGACTCGAATGGTTGGCCAACATCGTATTCGTAAAAAAAGCGAACAATAATGGCGACTCTGCATCGACTTCACTGACGTCAACCGAGCATGCCCAAAAGTTAGTTTCCTCCGCCACCCGATCAACCTCATAGTATGCCACACTGGCCCATGAACTCCCCGCCCATGGATGCTTTCTTCTCAGGTTACAACCGTGATCAAGATGGATCCCGACGACCAAGAAAAGACCTCATTTGTCACGGCAAGGGACCTATTGCTATCGAGTAATGCCCTTTGGGCTAAACGCATGAGCTTACCTACTGTGAGGTTGGTGAACAGATGTTCTAGAAGCAAATAGGCATCCATGAGTATATATAGACATATGTCAGGAATTAATCACGGCCGAGCTCCATAGCCTATCCGTCCAAAGCATTCTGCATCCCGAGAGTATAACGCGAAGTTGAATCCAACAAATGCGCTTTTGGAGTCTCACTCTGAAAATTCTTGGTTTTATAGTCAACAACCGAGAATTGAGGCAAATCCAAACAAGATAAAAAAGCCGTGCTCGATATGCCGCCACGGTTAAACATAAAGAAGTCTAATGTCTAACTGAAGAATAGTCGCGTTTGCCGACAGTCCAAGGCCGATAAATGTCACTCTTCTTCCGTGTTCTAAAGAAATCTTTTCATTTGGATACACATTGGCGGCAGCGTTTCCGCACCGAAAAACTCACTGAGCTCTCCCCATTCCGTAAGCCCCTCCCGGGCCGGAACTCCTTACTTGCACCCGGCGGGCCCCGTATTTCGACCGGGCCGCCGTCCCATCGTGAGAGACAAAGACCGAGCACAAAGATCCAGCCTACTATTACGCCTGAGCTCCGAGAGGAGCAGAGAGAGGTCCTAAGGATGGAGAAACTAATCCTCGGCGCAGTACAAGAAACTCAAAGCTCCGCGCCCTTACTCTTCAAGCCTCATACCATTGAGGTCCCAACAGAATATCTAATGAAGCAAGTGCTACACAAACCAGAGACCTCTGGAAGATTGATGAAGTGGGCTATAGAGTTGAGCGAGTTCGATGATCGTGATATAAACCAAAACTCGTAATAAAAGGGCAGTCTTGGCAGATTTCTTCATGGAGTTTCACTTTAAGCAGCTTCATCGAGGATACGCGAGCGACGCCGACCTCCCGCTTGGAAGTCGGTTTCAGGACGGCCACCAATGCTCAAGGGAGCTGCGGCTTCGGCTGACTTGACCTCCCCGTAAGGAATAGATATCGCAGATGCACTCGTATTTGGGTTCCAAGCCTCCAACAACGGCCGTAGCATGAGGCCGGGCCATCGTCACTCAACATCGCCCATTCAATGGAGGTTGGACTAAATTTTCGAGGTATGCAAATGAATTCTAGTTGGTAGTAAAGAAGAAAATAGAAGTGATACTCACAGGCCAAGGTGAAAATGATCCTATACCTCAAAAGGCACGGAATTAATGAGGAAGTTTGTGCTAGTTCAGTCGACACATACCCAGAGCGTAGAATTCCTCGAGCAGATGCTCCCAGCAAACTCGGAAACAAATTCCCCAAGAAGATCTCAGCAGACTAACGCCTGTCGAGCACCTTGCAGAGCCCTCTATAGATCTCTATGACGAGGAAGTCTCCCCTTTCATGTCCGAGCCGAGCTGGATGGACCCCATTTGGGACTATTTAATAGAAGGATCAAGCATCAATGACCCGGCTGAGGTTTGCTTGGGGACGGTGGCCTGGGCCAGTTTACTTTTCATCTGGGAAGCCCTTTACGTTTGCGGTTTTTTCACACCCATCCTCAAGTGCATCGCAGGGAAAGACGCCTCGACTACGTGACTGAGGGAAGTACATGAAGGTGTACGTGAAATCACACTGAGCACTCCAAGGCCATGGAAATCCTTAAGACAAAGGATACACCGCCTTACAATGCTCGAGACGCGATAACTAGTCAAGAAATGCAAAATTTTTCAGGAGCACGCCAAAATCTCTCACCTCCCGTCCGAGCCATTGACGCTACCACAAGCCCCGGCCCTTTCAAACAGAGAGGGGTTGGACATATTGGGACCTTCCGCCATTGAATGAGCCAGAGCAAATTTATCATCGTAGCAGTGGATTATTTCACCAAATGGCCCGAAGCAGAACCTTTGGCTACTATCACAGAACAAAAGATACGCAACTTTGTTTGGTGTTCCATAATTTGCAGGTTTGGTAATCCCGAGAGATCTGGTGTTAGACAATGGAAAGCAATTCGATAACCTTAAGTTCAGGGATTTTTGTGTCGAGCTCAGGATCAAGAACTACCACTCATCATCCCCACCATCCGCAATCTAATGGGGCAGCGATAAGTCACCATCGAATCTCTTAAAACAAAGATTGAAGACCAAATTAGAAGATCTTAAAGGCAAATGGGTAGAATAATTTCCCGAGGTGTTATGGGCATATGTGTAATCACGCGCAAGTCCGCAAATTAGGAAACCCCATTCGCCTAAATTTTTGGCAACAGGCTAGTGGCCCTGTCGAGATCGGATTAAAGTCCCTAAGGATCGAATTGGCAAGCGTGGAACTTAACGAAGAGGCCCTCCGCCTAAACCTGGACCTCCTAGATGAAAAGCGTGATCAGGTCCTAAAACGTACAGAAGACTACCAAAGGAAGACGGTAAGGTGCTACGACCAAAAAGTCAAACTCAGAGTTACAAGCCCGCGACCTAGTCTTAAAAAGCCCCGCTCAAGGAAAATCCAACACATGGAAAATTGGGGCCCAACTGGGAAGGCCCCTATATCATATCTCGCCATCAAACCGGGTAATTACTTAACCCCGACTCGCAAGGAAAAGTTCTACCTCATTCGAACGCTAAGCACCTTTGCCGCTTTTATTAGTAGACCCTGATTGTAATCTTTAATAAAGTATCATCAGCTTCCAGATGACGGTCTGTGTGTTTGTCGATTACTTTGTTTAATATCCTCATAAATAAAAAGTAAGATCCCTGATATTTCGACCGAAATTGGCATTTTGTTCCCCGGGTTATAAGATATGATTAGAAATTTTTACTAAAACAACTTATTAGAGATGATTGGGGTGAATCAATCCTTAACTATATAGACATGATAGAGTGATATAAAATAATACACGATATATAGAATAAGAGACCAAAATTTATAAAAAAAAAAGACAAAGGTTACTCTTAGGTTCTAAAGTTTTATTTCTAGTGATTTATTTTATTTTTTTAAAGGAATTTCAAGTGATTAATTTAGTTTATACCACATAATTGCATATGAAATAGTAAAATATTTATTTTATTTCATCCATACCTATAAAAATATTTAAAAAATATCCATTTATGATAAAATAAAAGCACTTGCATTAGGATTTTAATTAATAATAAAATTAACAAATTTTTAATAACCATAGTAAATCCTGGATATCTCATCTTTAATATTCCTTAAATTCAAAATTTAAATAAAATTTATATGATAAAAATGATTTTTTAATAAAATCAAGTGAAAATCACGTGAAATTTACATTTAGTTTAATAAGTAATGAGCTACTAACTATTTAAAATAATAAATAATATATTATTTTCTTTGAATTTTTCAAGACAATGAACTGTTTTTCCGTAAATATGGAGAGAAGGATAAAATAGAGAATTTTGATATATATATTTTTTGAAAGCTAATCACTTTTAAAACACTGTAGTAAAGTAAACTATCATTTAATTTTGATATTTTAATATGTTTACTTACATTAAAAAATATTTGTTCTTCTTAACTTCTTTTCTACTAAATTCTATTTTCTTTTTGCCTCAATGATTTTTTTTTTTGTCATTTTGAAATCGCCTTTACATCTCTTTTCATCCTTTCTTTTTAATAAAGTGGTCATTCCACATAGATATAGGTTGCTGGCTTTGTTTTTTCGTGATTTAGTTGTTACCTTGGTGGTGTGCGATTGTAGTTGTTCTACAAGGTGGTGCGACATCGTCATCTTAGGACGGTAAGTGGTTGTGGCCATTTTAGTACAATGTTTTGGTTTTCGCCATCGCGGTGCATCGTTTATTTGTGTTTAGGCGATTTAGACGAGTAAAATATTATGATCAAAGACAATAAATCAAATCAATGATCGACAATATGTTGCAATGTTGTGAATTGTGCAACAATGATGATAAGAATCAAGGAAGAAAAACAAGAATAACACAATACACAGATTTTACGTGGTTTGGCATTATGTTTACATCCACAGGAACGATGGCTCAAAATTTTACTATCACTGAAATAGGGTTAAAAAGGAAGAGGGTGTTTATAATAACTTTGAATATAATCAAATTACAAAAATACTATACCTGAACATACCGTATTGAGGGGGCTTCGCCCCGCATCCCCAACCTAAAGTGAAAATAAGCCACATGTCATAACATGCAAAACTAAAGTCATGGGTGTAGTCCAATCACAATGATAATATTAATAGGCTTAACGATCAAATGTATAGGATCTGAGTCAATTCTTAATAGACTTAACTATCAAATATATAGGATCTTAGTCAATTCATTATACTATTAACTTGGATAATGCTTTCATCCTTTATGTTTTTAATGATTTTCGATTCTATATTTATATATACACACTTGAATCAATAAAATTATATATAAAAAATTACGTGGCTTAGGGTCTATGGGAGGCTCTCTGGATCAAAAAATATGTAACTTTAGAATGTCATATTTGAAACAGATTCTCAACTGTCTCCAAGGCTATACAGAACTGGTTTTCATTGAAAAATGAGTTTGTTTCCATTATTTCTAAGCTTGTTTGGTCTCCAGCACGAGGTGAGTACACAGGCCAGCTTACAAGTTCTCACTTTATGCTTCTCCAATGTATTGACTGAACTCATGGGTTCATCCACCTTGTTTATATCCGATACAAAGGAGTAATGAAATATTGAAATGTATTTTTGAAACAAACTATTGAAACGGTTATTTATTTATTTATTTTTGAAGTAATCTATTGAAACAGTTATTAAAAACTATTTCATGATGCTTATAGAACAAGAAACTTATTCGGGGACCTGTATGATTTTCATCATTCGGATAGCAATTTTTTTTTTTTTTTTTTTTGGGGTAAGAAAAGTAGCAAACAGATAGGCAACGTGAAAATACTAAGAAAAGAAAATGTGAAAGAAAATATAATTTGAAGAAAATTAAAAAATAGGTTTAAATTAATTATATATGTTTTATTCAAAATCATTTTATTTATTTATTTCTAATATATAAGATTAAAAATTTTAAAAATAGGCAAAATTTTGAGAAATATTGATTATATTTGATTTTCTTTTGTATTTTAAGTAAAAAAATTTCACAATGAGCTTTTTATAGTTTAACCCTTTTGTGTTTTCCCATGAAATAATTTTATTCTTTAGATCAAGAAAAGAGAAGAAAATGGCAAAAATAGTTTAGCACAAATCTAAGATCAAGAAAAGAAAAACGGCGCTTCCCGCCTACATTAGCCATCAAGATAACACCGATCATCTGGAGAAAAAAGAATCCAGCCGGGCATCATAAGGAAAATAAGCTCATGCGCCATGACTCACACCGGTATATACTATTACAAAGCAAGGTGCAGCACGACTGTCAATACCAGAACTCTTTGTCGCCCGTCATCCTCCTCAACATCCGCCGGGCCGCCTATGGTCGCTCACGACAATTGAATCGAATCCGCCGCCTCATCCACATCGCCCCGTCGCTTCCCACTGGCCGGCCACCACCGCACACAAGCATCGCCTCGACGCTCATGAATCTACCGCCTTCATGTCGTCCTAATCGTATGCAGCTCTCCGCGTACCGTGGATAGCATGGAGATTCCGCCCAGCCAGAGAACCGCTCGATGATCCCGCAGATGCTACAAGATCGTGGTTGCGAGGCCGGACTTTCCGCGGCCCAAACGCAGAACGCTGGAGCGTGCTGAAACCTGGCGAACTCGTTGCCTTCGGGCGATGCACCTCTCGCCGCGCCCGACGCCGCCGTTACGCGGCTCTTTGATTTGACGCGGCTCGTACTCCTCGACTTCCCAATATTTTCGCCCCGCTAGGATTTTCTGGAGATCCGTGAATTTTCGTGTCTTCTGTCGTATCCAACGCTTTTGAATATGATTCGACTATGTTATTCCCAACTGTTGACGAGCCCAAACCATGTTTCCTTGGAAGCCTGGCGTCGTTTCGAGACTGCTTCAAATATTTCGCAGCCAATGTGCTCAAAACCGTGTGTTCCAGAAGTTTGATGTCGTTTCGAGACTATACGGTTTCTGAAAGATTTCGCCGCACGCCGGACACGGAAAGATATCGCTCCGAGAGAAAACGACTCGTGCTAGTCACAACAGATTTCATACAGATGACATTTGAACATAACGTTGCCACGCGCCATTTCCACCCTCCCGCCTTCCGCTGAGCTCCAAAACCCGCCCGGTTATTTAGTAAGTAAAGATCTTCTTCGTATGACCTACGAAGATGATATAGGATTTCACTGCCTCTCGAGAGTTAACTTGTCAAGCATTACAAAAATGATTTTAAAGCAGCTATTAAAAACTCGAATATAAGATTTCTAACCGCCTACGCACGTGTATATAATACCACGTACAGATAGGCAAAAAAAAAAACAAAAAGGAAAAAAAAATTTCATTCCATCCACTGCTAAACCAAATCTAAATTATTATTTTTGAATAAAACTATATATGATGCTTTTTATTAGAAAACTTAATTTAAAAGAAAATCAAGATATCATTAAAATCTATTAAATGAGAAGTTTATTTAGAATTCTTAGAATAGACAATAAATCTCCAATTATTATTTTTCTTCATAAGAATGTTTTCATTAAATCTCTTCTAAAAATGAAACATCATTTTCGGGACCACACACGAGTTAATACGTAACTATTCACCTTAAAGGCAATAATTATATGATTTCTATAGTTCTTTCACCCAAAGCCCACTCCACCTAACATCTTTTGAAAATCATAATTACAAAAAAAAAGGAAGGTTTTATTTGTCATTAGATATAAAAGCTTTATTTTGTTTTTTATTTTCTGCCAATTCATTTCACCTAGAGAAGATATTCAACGTTACAATTAAAGGATGTTAGCATTGCCCCGTCATAGAAATAACTTAATTTTCCTTCTTTTTTCCTTTATGTTTTCTTTTTATATATTACTTTGTAATATCGCTTGTAACTCACTTAATTCTCAAAAATATATATTATCGATGAGTGTATAATGGGTAATACAAAACTATACTAAAATGAAAGCTATTTTTGCTGATCAAAATAAAAATAATTTTCTTTAAATATTTTACTTCAAAATTTCTTTTTCGTGGAATATAATTATTATTTTTAGAATATTACACTAATTACGCTCTCTATTCGTGATATGTATAGATTTTGTTTAACATTGTCTAAAAATAGTTAAGGTAATACATTAAAATGTACATTTTTATAAACTTAATTTTTGTTATTTAGAGAAGATATTCAATGCTACAATTAAAGGGATGTTAGCATTGCCCTGCCATATAAATAACTTAATTTTCTCCTTTTTTTTTTTTTCCTTTATGTTTTATTTTTTATATATATTACTTTGTAATATCGTTTTGTAACTCACTTAATTTCTAAAAAATATATATTATTGGATGAGTGTATAATGGGTAATAATAAAACTATACCAAAATGAAAGCTATTTTTGGTTGGATCAAAATACAAAAAATAAAAATTAATTTTCTTTAAATATTTTGCATTCTAAAATTTCAGGAATATAATTATTATTTTTAGAATATTACACTCTACTACGCTCTATTCTGATATGTATAGATCATTTAACAATATTGTCTGAAAATAGTTAAGGTAATACATTAAAATGTACATTTTATAAACTTAATTGTTATTTAGAGAAGATATTCAACGTTACACCAGTGCTGGATGTTAGTATCGCTCCCCGCCATATAAATAACTTTAATTTTCTCCTCTTTTTTTTTCCTTTATGTTTTCTTTTATATATTACTTTGTAATATCGTTTTTGTAACTCACTTAATTTCGAAAAATATATATTATTGGATGAGTGGGTAATGGGTAATAATAAAACTATACCAAAAATGAAAGCTATTTTGCTGATCAAAATAGTGTAAATAATTTTCTTTAAATATTTTACTCCTAAAATTTGCTTTTTCAGAATATAATTATTATTTTTAGAATATTACACGATCAAGTCTATTCGTGATATGTATAGATTGTTTAACAATATTGTTTGAAAATAGTTAAGGTAATACATTAAAATGTACATTTTAATAAACTTAATTGTTATTTAGGAGAAGATATTCAACGTTACAATTAAAGGGATGTTAGCATTGCCCTGCCATATAAATAACTTAATTTTCTCCTCTTTTTTTTTTTCCTTTATGTTTTCTTTTTTATATATTACTTTGTAGTTTGTAACTCATTTAATTTTGAAAAATATATATTATTGGATTTAGTGTATAATGGGTAATAATAAAACTATACCAAAATGAAAGCTATTTTGGTTGATCAAAATACAAAAAAAAATAAAAATTAATTTTCTTTAAATATTTTACCTTAAAATTTCCTTTTCGTGGAATATAATTATTATTTAATATTACACGACTACGCTCTATCTGGATATGCATGTATCGCTTAACAATATCAGTTCTCGAAAATAGCTTAAGGTAATACATTAAATGTGTATTTTTATAAACTTAATTGTTATTTAGAGAAGATATTCAACGTTACAATTAAAGTGGATGTTAGCATTGCCCCGCCATAAGGCAAATAACTTAATTTTCCTCTTTTTTTTTTTCCTTTTATGTTTTCTTTTTTTATATATTACTTTGTGTTTGTAACTCACTTAATTCTTGAAAAAATATATATTATTGGATGAGTGTATAATGAGTAATAATAAAAACTATACTAAAAATGAAAGCTATTTCTGGTTGATCAAATAAAAAAAAATAAAAAATAATTTTCTTTTAAATATTTTACTTCTAAAATTTCTTTTTTTCGTGGAATATAATTATTATTTTTAGAATATTACATCACTCAATGCCTCTATCCGTGATATGTATAGACGTTTAATTAATATTGCCTCGAAAATAGTTAAGGTAATACATTAAAATGTACATTTTATAAACTTAATTTGTTATTTTGTATTTCTCGTGACTTTATTTTTCCTAGGAATAAAATGTAGGCATATCTTTTTTTTTTTGACCGTAATCAAGAGATTGACTTCAGGAATAAGGTTGGTTGACTCACCAATGGAATAAGTCTCTTCTTCCGCAGCATCTTTTTCTTCCATGCATCTTTCCAACCTTTTAATCCACTTTGAATTTATCAACGTTAAATATGGTAGTAGCATCTATGATCATAATACGTTAAAACTAATACCATATCTATTACCATAGTGAGGGGTATATTTTTTTTTTTTTTTTAAATTTTGACTTTTTAAAACCTTCTAATTTGATTTTTTTTATCATTTAATGGACTCTTCTTACCACAATAAAGCAAAAAGCTGCCGAGACTCGGTTGGAATTCATCATCAGCAAATATGGTAATAGCTAAACTATTACCATAACATATCGAATCACCTATTATCATAATAAAGCACTATTATAACTCTGCTCCATGAGGGTTTTTTTTCTTGAAAATTTTGACTTTTAAAACCTTATAATTTGATTTCTTGATCATTTATTTATGTACAAATAATTTTTTATAAAGGTAAGGAAACTAACTTTTCCTATATATATATATATATATATATATATATATATATATATATATTATATATATATATATATTCATTTTGTATTAAATCTTAGTATTTTATTTTATAAATTTGTTCTTATTGGGATTCGCATCTCTGGACTCCTCCTATACCCACTCTTCGGCCTTTTTAACTACTTAACGAACTTATTAACACTTGTGTGCCCATGTAAATTAATTAATTTTGAGATTATAAAAAAACAAAGTATTATTTTCTGTAGAAGCATTTTGTCAGATCTTTCAAAATATATGTATATAATGAAAATTCATCGGATAGAAAACAAATAAGAATAAAATAATTACTTAACTATGAGTGACTCGCTGGTTGCTTATCCACTTCCATGAAACTCACAAATCAAGATATGATCGAGAAGTCATTTGCAAAATCATTAACTGCTTTTTTAGAAATCGTATATTCCACGTATTCCAATGTTAAGAAGAAAAAGCCTGGTCTCTAAACTCCTCTCTCTCTCCTCCCTCTCCTCTCTACCCCAACCCCATTCGAGATATAGCAATAATGTAACATCGACTCCTTTTAAATTATTATAAATAAATTTATTTATAATAAAATTTATTATTAATATCTTAATTTATTTAAAATTAAGAAATAATGACTTTTCATTTAATAGATATAGCAGAAACTCAGTTTGAAAGAAGCCTGTGTGAGCCAAACAAATCACAATTGGAAACGCTTAATTGTGAGTTCTCCCCATCATTGAGAATAACAAAAATAATTGATACATCATTTGAAAATAAAAGAGATGAAAGCATCAGTCTCAATTTCCTCGTCATCCATGCCAAGGTGGTTTTCTACCCGTCCCACTCCACCGGCCATAGATTCGGTTCAAAGGAGACTCAGAAGAACCAACAAGAGTACCAATGGCGGAGACTACAAGACTGGGCTTAAGATTGATTATTTTCTGTGGTGTTGATACTGGACTGGGATTACCATGGGCCTATCCTGAAATGGCCAATCATACATCATCAAGCCAATTAGGTTGCCCCAAAGTTAAGAGATGGCATAGGAGGTACAAGAGCCGACGGAGCCCGAGACCGAGGAGGCGTGGAAGTGGCAAAGAAGTGGGCTTAATTAACGCGATTCTTTCTCGATCATTCCTTCCATTGTTATGCCTCGCAAAACAATCAAACAGCTATATTAGTAGAAATATGCAAAAACAAAAAAAGAAAAAGAAAAAGACTTAACTTACTAACCCTAAGAAGATTTGCTAATGTTATGGGATAGTGTTATAAATCTTTGTTGCAGAATTATGTTTGGTTCTATTTTTTTAATTCAATAACACGGATACAAATACAGAAAATAGCAGGGTTTATTTGTTTATGGTTTTTGAAATTTGTTTTTTGTTTCAAAAAACAAGGGGAACAAGGAAAACACAAAGTCCTTGGTTCTAGTTTTTTTTTGTTAGAAAAACATGGAGAACACAAAAATACTTAATTCGAGAGAAGCAGAGATTTTTAGGAATTGCAAAATAGTGTTCTTTATGTTTCAAAACATGTTCTCAGAACATTTTTTAAAAAGCATGAACAAAACATACCCTAAATTCGAAATAATAGCATTTTTCAAAGAGACACTAAAATTGTGTTCTTCATATGTTCTCAAAAACAGTTTTCAAAAATAGGAACTAAGCAAACCTAAGATTTTGATCAATAGGATTTCTACGTGGTAGAAAGGGGTTATCCTGCTCTCTTCCCACGGAAGCCAATTTAGTTCGAAATTGTGTCCATTTTCAATATGCAACCTAGTGTTCTGAAATGCAACTTGAGGTGAGCAAACTGTTCAGCCTGTTCTTATAGAAAAGGTAGATAAATAAAGAGAGATTTTGTTGAGTGAAAAGCTAATATTACATATAGAGAGATCTTTGTTACCTCTAAAGCTTTCACCTTTCTTTCCATTTCATCAATATACTGAAACTTCTTCTGTCTAGATTTTTGAGCAGAAAGTCGGTTTGAAAGGATCCTACAGAACAAAAAAGAAAAAAAAACTTGGAAACGATCAAAGATAGAAATTAATAGAGAGTTGGAATCAATATAGAAACGGAACAAGTTCTACAAACTGCAGTCTTGATCATGAAAAAAAAAATGGTCCACCTTTTGAGCTTTTTGGGATCCATGTTAGAATTGTTGAGGTTCCTATCCGATTTGGACCTTGTTAGATTTCTAGGTTGATCAGAATTTGAAGAACATCACTGCTAGAACCGAGATCGGTGCCGCCTTATCAGATCGGAGTTGCATCAAAATTTTCTTGTTCCTGTCATCTGGAGTACTGTTCATGAGCTTACCTTGGTAAGGTTTTAGTTGTTGCTTCATCATCGTTCCACTGCTGCCATCTCCACCATGGTTGATGAAGGAGGGTTTCTTGAATAAAGGAGTTGCAAACGGAACACCTACCCGAGAAATTAACTTAAAGGCCTGGCCACCAGTAGATGAAGGCTCTCCATTAGGGTTTTTGCTTATATCTAATTGCAACCCCATGGGACAAGATGGCTTCCCATTCTCCATTTCTGCAACAGTAATTCACCTGCAAAAACAAGCAGTAAATGCCAGTTTTAGCAGAAAGCCAAGAAGATTTTGATAAGATGATTCACTTTTACTTAGTAGAATTAGGTACCCACCATCAAGGGAATGATATTAAAAAGAAAAAACTATGCATTTAGTCATATTTATAAAACATTTCACGTTCAATTGTCCTAAAATGTAAATACTAATGGCAAATATAGATCTCTCCTTGTATGGTTTCTCCTTATTTTCTTCCTTTCGCTGCCTGAGGTGTGTTTCAACCCACTTGAGCAAGACTATTATGGAGAGGAAAGCATGGTCATACAACAAAAACAAGAACACTAACAAAAACAAAATCTATCTGATATCAGGCAAAACCTTGTATTACTTTGGTAAGGTTTTTTATGATGGCACTGAAAGGATCGGAGCACTAAAAGTTCAAAGCCTAAACTTATCAAATTTATATCACATGTTGAAAATGATTTGATTTCCAATGAATGTACTTTTTCTTTTAATTACCCATCTTTCTATTAACATTTTGAAAGCATATATAAGGAAGTAACACATTTGGTAAATTTACATAATTATATTCTAATTCCTTTGAAAAAAACATATGTATATTTCTAGAAACATATGTACTGAGAACTCTAATTTCTAAGTAGAAATTCGGGTTTGAAAGAAGCCTATGCGAGCCAAACATATCACAATTGGAAGGACACTAGGAGTTCTCCATCATTGAAAGAATAAATCAAAACACACTGATACATCATTTGAAAATAAAAGAGTTGAAAGCAAGACCGTCTCCACTGTAGTCATCCATGCTCTGGGGTGTGGTTTTCACCCGGCCCCACTCAGATCACATAGATTCGCTTCGAAGACTCCAAGAACCAAATGCAGTATCGGGGCATGACTCCAAGATCGCCAAGACTGGGATTATTTTCATGGTGTCGATATCGACATGGGTCTAATCCGCTCAGAAATGGCCCGACCATGCCGTCCTCAACATTGGGGCCATCATCAAGTGGGGCTGTCTCCCAAGTTGAGATGGTACTAGGAGGTACAAGGGTCGAAGGTGCCATAGACCGAGGAGGCGGTGGAAGTGGCAGCTGTCAAGCATCAACGCGATTCTTTTCCTCGATCATGCCTTCATTGTTATGCCAAGAAACAATTGAGTAACCGCCATATTAGTAAGAGAAAATACAAAACAGGAAAATAAAGACTCAACTTCTACTAACTCCTAAGAAGATGCAATAATGTTATGGGATAGAGGGTAGAGTAAATCTTGCTGCGTAATAACCCGATGAAGACAAAGTAAAGAGGGAAACAGAGAACATCACTGTGAAATGAGAAATAAGAATTAAGAGGTTCGGGATTGATTGTGAACCTATAAATGAATCGTAACCGTGATTTGCATAATACCGTTCTTAGGGAATTTGATTCCCTAGATAACAATCTCAGAGTCTAAGATGAACTTCGAGCAAAGCAGAAGAGCAAATGTTCTAAGTCACAGTAAGAAAATGAGTACGTTTATTTCAAACATGTCACCAAGTATAACCCTACTTTACTCTACCGCAATTTGAAGAACGGCCAGAAATTTCCGAACCATTTATGACTAAAATGCTCCTAGTGGGGTCAGATATCATGGATTTATTTTGTCCTAAGAATATTCAGAGATGTTCTTTTAAAACAAAAAGTAGCATTGAATTTTTTTTTTTTCATGAAGAAAATAATTTGATTGAAGTTCAACTAAGAATGCATCAATAAACATATAATCGTATCTGAGGCAGTGTTGCTAAAATTGCACCTAATAAAAAATTTTCAAGAAATCTGCAAATTCGCAATGGCCTATTTTTCTTTGTTTTTATGCTCCTTTCCTTCCGGTTTTGATCCGCAATACCGAAGTTCAATTTGGGATTCTCAGGCTCAAGTTGACTCACACTGGCTTTAGTTTTGCCTTTAAAAAACTAAAAAAATAGCCAATACAAAAATGATCAAGAGTAATAGTCGGGACATTAATGTGCAAATCGAAAGATTGTTGATTAGTACAATGTATGCTCAAAACCTCCCACAAACATGGTTCAAAATAAAGCACTATTTGGGCACTAATCAGTTGGTAACCGACACACAACATTTGGTGTTTGTTTGGGCGGCTCTGTTAAATGGGACAACGCCTAACAAAGTCGGACTATGGATTGAAATGGTAAGAATTATGTGTCTGCACGCCAGTTGGGATAGATCCTCCTCTGGTGAAAGACCCACCAATTATGGTTAGACATAGTTCCTAGCTGAAAGGCCATAAAAGTGCTCGGGTTTGCGAACTGCGAGACACAAAAACTCGCTTACCCACAAAAAGGTGCATGGGTTTTGAATATAAAATGACTATTGTGAGGTATCATCCAAAAGTTGGGTTTATAACAAATGAAATTGTAAATGATAATTGATGTCATCCGTGCACGATCGCCACATTATTGGCTTAGTGATCATGCAGAGGAGGTCGACGAGGACTCTAAGTGGATGGAGTCGCATTCTCATTTCGGGGCATGGTACGAGGATTCCATATGGAATTGCTGACATGTTCTTGTTGGAATGATTGTGAAATGGTGAGTGACATTGTATCGTAATCTTTCAAGTGGGAATTAGCCCTGTAGGAGTGTGGGCTCTCTAACGGCATGCTCACCCTTTACGGGAAAAATATTTCAGTGTAATGCACACCGTGACGGCCTCATCTAAGGCGCATCGCGGAATAGCGCTTCCACATGGCTCCTGATATTCATTTCTAAAATATATTAGAACAATTTAAGTTAATATATGATTTTGCATAAGAGCGTTGTACTAAACTCCCCGTATAGATCTATTGTGACATATTCTTGGGTAATATTTGAGTATGGTTGAAAGGGTCTGACAGGCTGGCTTTATACTATAAAGGAGTCTCTGTGAATGGAGACACGACACGTGGTGGGTATCGAGATACGTGATACCCATAGGTAGCCTCGCAGTTATCGGTCGGGTCAACAGATCTTCGGCCTGGAGGCGCCACATGTTAGATCGAGACCTCTTCCCGTTTTTCCTATCGTAACAAATGACTTCAATCTTCAGTTGATAGAGTTGCGGAAGCAATTAACGGATTTTCTCGATGCGGGCTTAGTCCAGCCGTCAAAAGCACCGTACGGGGCACCGGTGTTGTCTCAAAAGAAGCAAGATGGATCGCTTCGGATGTGTGTAGACAATGGTGCACCTAACAAAGTCATGATCAAGAACAAGTATCCGATACCATAAGTGTAATTGTTCAATTGATTGATGGTCGTAGTACTTCATGAAGCTGTACTTTGTGGATTAGATATCGGGTAAAGCGCGCTGCGTGGTTAGCTGGATGAGTACAAAGATCATTGCAGCAGATTTTGGTATGGAAGCTTCGAGTTCTTAGTCATGCCTTTCGGATTGACTAACGCCCCAACGACATTTTGTAACCTCATGAATGATGTCCTATTCGACTTCCTCGAATTTTCATCTCGTAGTGGTATACTTGAAACGACATAGCATCTTTTGCCAACCTGGATTTTTAGAAGATCACTTGGTACACCTCGAGAAGTTATTTGATAGACTGAGGCAGAATCAGTTGTATGTTAAGAAGGAAAAGTATGAGTTTTCTCATATCGAGATCAAGTTTTTAGGTCACCTGATTTCCAAGTCTCATATTCGCATGATTTGTGCAAAGGTGGCGCACTCCGAGATCGCCACGTAATTACAGACAAATCCTTGATCTTTTCATAGCAACTACTACAAGATATTCATCACAGTTATTTAAGATAGCTTCATTCCTTCACAGTGAATTCTTGAAGAAAGAGAGGAAGTGGAATGGGATTTAGAGGCCAAGCTGCCTTTCAAAATCTCGAAGGATGCAATCACCTCGCAGCTGCCAGACCGCCGACTTAGAGCGTCAAGCCATAAGCACATGTGATTTGTCGACAGTGGCCCTAGTAGGATGAGTATATTTTATACTCATTTTATCCCTATGTGTTACTATATTTTTAGTAGTTTTATTTCATATAAATAAGTGATCTAATGCTCTAAATGTTCAGACTTGTGATTAGGTCAACCATGAGCCGATATGGAGCAAACAAAGAGATAAAGCCCAAAAATCAGCAAACTACATGCAGCAGAAGTTATTGTGATTTGATGTTTTAGCTTTAAGATGATCTTTTAAATGGCTACAAACTTTATATGGATGGATAGGGGACTTCGCTTTCCAAATATACCTTATTCACTCCATTTGACTTCAAATGATCAAGTTATGACTTTTGGTAGTTGAAGGAAGAAGTGAAGAGAGCTCAAAAGTGACAAGTTAGAGAATTTTGTACATTCAGTCTTTATCATAATTTTAAAGTGTTTTGCATTGGCTATATCCAGATTTACACTTCAAGAGCTTTCCAATTCGTACTAAGAACACCAAAACGGGGTTCGGATGACAAAGTTATGGCCTTACGAAGTTGGTCCAAAAACGTGAGGCAAAAGTCGCAAAGAACGTCGCCAACGCTGCGTAGAGCCGTGTAAACGTAGCATTCGATAAAACAAAGGGACGTTAAACGATTCTGCAACGTTTCGAGGTTGGTTTTTGGCTCCATTTTTCAGCCTATTTTGAGCCTATAATTGAGGGTTTTAAAGTTTCAAACCCCAAGAAGACAAAAGGAGACCGCTGTGGTTCTGAGAAGGACTTTGTCCACTTTGGGACCAAGGAAGAGGTTTGAGTCAAGCTAAGATTTGGGAGAAGATCATGAGAATTCAGGAAGAAAATCCAAGAATCACCATCATTTTGATCATTAGAGTTTCTTCTTTCTTTTTCTCATGTTTTGTCCTAATTTATGATGTATCAAACCTCTATTACGTTTTCTAACTTTCTAGGCCTAGGTTTTGGTTTATTTTCAGACATGAATCTTATATTTATTCACAATAATTTTTCTATTGTTCGTGATTGTCTATCTATTGGATTCATGATTGTCTAATTTACATACTGATTTCTAGTCTAATCTCAATATAGTGAGTGGTTCTTCAAGAGATCTCGAGAAAGGAGTAAAGAACTCAGACATAGATGAATCAACCTAATTAGTTTGGTAGTGTAGAACATCGGTAATTAGAGGCATGTGAGATTCTTGGATCTTAAAGCATCTCTAATGCTTAGGTTGAGCTGAGAAGCAAAAAGATTCATGTTAGTTTGTAGGTTATCCGACCTCGAGAGAGACTTATAATTAAATTAGGCAAAGAGTCACTCTAAAGCATTTTCATGAAACAATAGAGTAGCACTTGATCTAGACCCTAGGAATTTATCATTCCTGGTATCCCTTAGTTAAGTAACTTCATTAGTTAGATTTAAAAATTTCATTAGTTTAGTTTAAATTTGCTTTTTTACTATCACAATTGTTAGTTTGGAATATTAGAGAAGTATTATACTTTAAGTACTTAGCCTCCCCATTTTCCCCGCGGGATCGATATCCGTACTTAGGGTACACTTTTATTACTTCGACAAGCCGATACTTGCGCTGTTAGGAATTTTTTGCACACTTTACTCCATATTTTAAACACACAATCACGCAAAAACGCCATCAAGTTTTTGGCATCGTTGCCGGGGAAAATCAGTTTTTTATGATAATATCAATACTAAGTGCTTCTTTAGTACTTCAAACATTTTTTTTATGTATATATATGTGTGGTTTTTAAGTTTTTGATACTTTTTGTTTTCTTTTTGCAGAAAATTTCAGGTTAAAATCACAATGGATCCGATCAGCAAGTTGACAAATGCATTGGCTCACCTGAGTAGCACCAAGAATGCAATCAAGCCGATGAGCATAAAAAGAGTGACAACTCAAGTGAGGAGTCAACTGGTGGCAACCATATGCATCATCGGATTGGTGCTCAGTATGGAGGCAATTCATACTTGAACAATCATACTTTTGATGGACACCACCCAAACACTTTCATGGAATACAAGGCATACCACTCTTCAATCTCCACAAGTCCAAAGATCAAGCTTAGAAGAAGCTATGGATGAATTCAAGAAGAGCTCGTTGAATCTACCATGGCATAACATGAATTTTCAAGATCAATGGCTAAAATGGACCACTCAATTTAGGTTGCCTAGGTTTCTGATCCAGTCGAGATAAGTCAACCCTCCACATGAGAGAATGACAAAGGAGGCTGCCATGGCTGTATTGAAAGAGTTCAAGGCCGAATGCGCAACATCTAAGTTCAATTCATGAATTACAAGGGCTAATGTTCAAATTCAGTCTCAGACTATCTGCAGCTTGAAAGAAGAGATGGTTCAGGCACATTTCTTATACTCAACTTGGATTCGAGAAAGAACAACCTAATAAGAGTGAGAAAAGGAGATGTAAGAATCCAGTGGCATATATGAAAGAACAGATAATATGTATTACAATGTCCTTTGAAGGACAACATGAGAGTTTGCCATCTACTCTTAGGGTGAATATAGAAGAAGAAAACTTGAGCTATAATGAAGAAATCACCTCAAGGGATAATGAAGAACTCGAGAAGTTTCAAACAGTGGAGAATGATGCACAAAATTTTGAAACCTTAGTTGTGAAGGAAGATGAACCAACTTCTCCGGAATCACATGAAAAGACAAATGATAAAGTTGTGAAAACTATTCCGGAGATGACTTTTTGGGTTCCAATGCATGAGAAAGTGAAAATTGAGGAAAAAAAAAACCCCAACTTTCAAGGTGGATGAGTACATCATTCACTTGAACAACGAATTGAGAGGAATCATTGTAATTAAAAAAAATGAAAATAATAGAAAATATAAAAAATATAATGATCTTGGAAGATTATGTGTTTAAGTTGCTAATTGAGCACAATTATCGCTCTTAGGAAAAGGATGGAGGCCAGATCATTTAACATATCTATACTTGGTATAGTCTAGTCGACTGAAAATGGAGCAAATCCTCGAGTCAAACAGTTCAAAAAAAAAAAAAAAAAAGAAAAAAGGAAGAAGAATAAAGATTTTTTTTTCACTTCTTAGTTAGTTTAAGTTTGTTTTGAATAAATTTTTCTTGTTTGATCTGTGTTTTTGGTTTTAAAGTTTGGGATTCATTTAAAGATTCAAAGTTGGTTTTAGGAAGCTAAAAGGTTGGAAATCTTGAAGTTCAATTAATTTAGAGGGCTTAAAGAACCAAGGAGGAAACCACATTCAAGCATCCCCTTCATTTGGAACTGGGTCTAACCCTCTAACACCTTTGCCTCCAAAGCGAGCCATATTCATCGAGCAACTTTCTGGAGAGACTCGATCAACCTTAGGGAGTAGCAGCACTCATCAGAGCACCCGGTAAATTCCACTTTCACGCTGCTGAAAATCGTAATTTTAATTACAAAATCGTCACTACGTGTTGTAACCGGTGAATTAATTTCAGAATTTGATGATTTAAACGGATTGTACCGTTGGAATCGTCTCGCGAAATCTAGTTAACACGTAAAATTTCGTAATTTTCCGAGACAGTCGGAATTTACACGTTTTTCGAGGCATCGCATTTCGGGTATCATAAATCGATTTTCGATGCGACGAAGGCACAACAAGATGTACCATGTACCATAAGTGGTAAGGAGCGGGAGAAACGATGAAAACGGGACGGCCGGTATAAATAATTTCAAATCCGAGTTATGATTACAACGGCATTACAATCTTATTTTGCTGGGACTAAAGACAAAATAGCAAACATGCACATCTTCCTCAAATTGAGAAAACGTGGGAGGCCATTTTAGGTGATGCAGTGAGCTTTGGGTTGAGAGGGTTTTAGAGAGAGTGGGCTTTCTCAGGAAACACGTGGGAGATCGGACCGTTGGTCGCTCTCGGAGCAAGAACGCCTACGCGGAGCAGTGCTACCAAGTGGACCCCGGTTTTATGAAGGTTTTTGACAACCTGAAGAGGTAGGATTTTCTCCTACTTCATGCTTTATTCCCATTTTCAAGTGGTTTTTCGATGTTTGGTTTGAGGCCGTGAGGGGTCAAGCTTGATCGTCCCAAAACATGGGACCGAATTGTTGGAATTTCGATTTTTATCGGGTCGCGGACTGTCCAGAATTGGCGTGGCTGTTTCATAAGGAAATTTTCAGATTAAAACGACGCCGATATAAAAATGCCGAGGAGCAGATCGGGTCCCAAAACATGGGACCGACTATGGAAATTTTGACATTGGGACAATCCGTGAAGCCCGTAAAAATCAGTGGGCTGCTCGGGGTGTTTTAATTCATCAAAATTGCTTCAAACCATGCTTGAAGTGAATAAAGACTGAATATTATGGGAAATCGGTTTCAAAAATTGGAACCGGAGCAGATGGGTGGGTCGCCTGCGGACAGCCCACTTCCCCTGTTTTGGGGACCGAATTAGTGTTTGTGATAATTCATTGAATAAATTATGCTTTGGTGATTGGGGGAGACCTGAATTGGGGATGGAAATCGGTTCCATCAAGAGGAACCGATGTAGGAAGTGTATTACTATGACACCCACTTTGAGCTCGTTTTTTTTGAACTATAAAAATAGGTCCTGGTTTGGTGTGGAAATGGATAGGAATTGTCCATGTGTTGTGTGCTTGAAACAGATGGAAACGGAATTCATTGATACGTAAGTAACTAGATAGGTGTACACATTATTTTAATGCGTTATTCAATGACACAATTACATGACTAAATTAAAGTAAGTCATTGGAAATGATTATGAGCGTTCAAGTGAAAGCCATCACGATGAGTGAGCGTGTTAAATACATGAGTGTAATTAGAAGCTGATTGAAAATACGCATATTGTCATATCAGGAATGATTTTGAAAATGCATATACGTGCATTTTCATATGCACCGGTAGCCTAGAATTAGGTGTGTGAGCGCATGACAAGGTATTTTTTGTAAAAACGATATGTTTCATGGAAGGAATTTCAGCGATGATATTCCGTAGAATCATAGAGATGGGCCAACAGATCACTTCTATGAGGACTATGACTGCTTCTGAAAGCTCACCAACCAATTCACCTCTGGGAGGGTAGTCCCATACCTTCTTTACCGAATATTCCTAGAGGTATATTTTCTTTCTTTCAAGAACAAAAGTTTTGTTTTTGAAAATGATTATTTTCATACGGCTTAGTGTGAGTTTGAGGTCAGAGGACTGTGACATGGGGTGATCAGTGTAGACATTCAAGCAGATCATGTATTTACTTGAATGTGTGTTTACTTTGGAGCATTGTAATCGCACTTCTAGGTGGTGAGGTCTACTTTAAATATCCCATCGAAGCTTTAGCTCACCCTCTCTCGTCATGATCCCCCTTTTATTTCAAAAACAGAGCGCCGAGGACAAATTTACTGAGGTTGATTTAAGGAAGCCTGCCAGGCTCATTGGTTCTTTTGGGACATAACATGGCCAGAATTGTAGATTTATCATGTTGTTTCATGAAACAAAAGTAATCAACAACTACACTATCGTGGCATAATCGAGAATAGTTGTGATATGTGTTTTAATGAGTATTAGTTATGGGCCCGGCGGTTTATTGGATATTGTATATATTGATCAAGTTTCGGGGACAGTATTTGTGTATTGTATTTCAGGTAGAGCTCCCGCATAAAGGAGACTCGCTCGATTTTCATGGTGTTCAGAACCCGACATCCACTTGTATTCCGTGCCGATGGTAGTCAACTGACCAAGCCTCGCCACACTCATCATCCATTCTTGCTTTTGTTTCACATTGAGGACAATGTTTAATTCAAGTTGGGGAGGGGTTGAATTCAAAAATTCAAAAAAAAAAAAAAAATTCAAAAATCCAAGATTTGATCTCTTACTCGTTTAGTTATTTCCTTTTAGTTGTTTGGTTGTCGCTTGCATGAGTTTTTTCTTTCTTTATTTTGTTTGTTTTGTGTCTCACATGAGTTAGGTTGGTGCTTAGTAATGGTTTTGAGAATGCATTGGTTTTGTGCTTAAATTGTTTTTGGGGTCAAATGGGGATACTCTTGCATTTGCTTGATTTAGACTTGAGTGTATCTTGATTGTGGGAGACAGCTTGAATAGCCCCATTGTTTCTCAAAACTATTTCTTAATGAAAACTCTACGACACATCTAGGCCTCATTTATACACTTTGCTCCAATATCTTCTTCTCAAATTGAACTCTACCTTGAGAGACTCAACTTACTATGATGAGACACTCATCAAATAGGATTTTACTGTGTCCCCCAACCGAAAAGGAAGAAAAAGAAAAACAAAAAGAAAATGAGAAAAAGAAAGAAAAGAAAAAGAAGAAAAAGAGAAAAAGAAAGAAAAAACAAATAAGTGAGTTTACCTGCCGCTATAAGCTGGTTTTTAGTTGAGCGTTCGTGAAGTTCGAGGAAACTAAATGCCCAAGGCTCCCAACTAACCGGTGGGGAGTCAACCAATGGATCCTCTACATGGACACTTTTCTAAAACTCCTTAGCATTGCTTCCTACTTTTAGTTTTCTTTTTCTTAGTTGTTGGAAATAAAAGGTGCGTTTCTTATCCTGTTTTGGTTAATTTTCTTTCAAATAGAGGAGTTGAGTTTGGTTAAAGAGATTTTGAACCTTTAGCTCATATTTGAGACCTAAAACATTATTTACACCGAGTCCCTTAGAAAGATCGACAGGGTCGAAGCAAAACTTGCTTTGATCAACATACTTTGAATGCCTCGTCTTTTAGAGATGATAATTGTTTTGGCATCCCATTTTGGCTAACATGTTTTCTTAAAATATTTCAAGCTTTCTTAACTTGTACTAGCACCATGCTCAAGTACTCATATATCTATCTTAGTGTTTCTTTATGTTTCAGGTTTTGTTTGGGACAAGCAAAACAAGTCGTGATGATGAATATACTTTATACTCATATTTATCACTATCTTTTACTTATATTTTTAGTAGTTTTACTCATATAAATAAGAGATCTAATGCCTAAATGTTCAATTTGTGATTAGGTCAACCATGAGCCAATATAGAGCAAACAAAGAGATAAAGCCCAAAATCAGCAACTACATGTAGCAGCAGCTACTATGATTTGATGTTTCAGCTGCAAGATGATATCAAATGGATACAATATTTATATGGATGGATAGGATATTTCAGGCTTTCCAAAGATACCTTATTCACTCCATTTGACCTTAAATGATCAGTTATGACTCTTGGTAATTGAAGGAAGAAGAGAAGAGAGCCTAAAAGTTACCAGTTGGAAAAATTTTTACATTCAGCCTTTATCATAATTTCTATAGTGTTTTTCCTGGCCATATCCAGATTCTACACTTCAAGAGCTTTCCAATGGTACCAAGAACACCAAAATCGAAGTTCAGATGCCAAAGTTATGGCCTTACAAAGTTGGTCCAAAAACAGGAAAGCTGCAGCAATTTCGCGACGCTAGAGAGTTGTAGAAACGCTAAAGATCCCGACGTCGCAACGCTTGCCAAACGATGCTGCTAAGGCTGTTCGGGGTTGGTTTTGGGTCGATTTTCAGCACATTTTGAGCCAAGAATTAAGGGTTTAAAGCTCAAACCCCAAGAAGACAAAAAGAGGCAGCTAGGGCTCGGAGAAGGGGACTTTGTCCACACTTTGGGACCAAGGAAGAGGTTGTGAGCTGTTTCTAAAGATTTGGGAGAAGATCATGAGAATTGTGGAAGAAAATTCGAGAATCACCATCATTTTGATAATTTTGATCATTAGAGTTTCTTCTTTCTCTTTTCTCATGTTTTGTCCCAAGTTTATGATATCAAACCTTCCTATTATGTTGTAACTTTGTAGTCTAGGTTTTGCTGATTTCGGGACATGAATCTATATTTATTCGCCCATTTTCCTATTTATATTATTTCTTTCAGGATTGTCTATCTATTGATTCATGCTATTCTATTTACATATTGATTTCTTGTTAATCTCAATATGGTGAGTGGTTCTTTGTGAGATCTAAGAAAGTAGTAAAGAACTAGACATAGATGAATCAACCCAATTAGCTTGCAGTGTAGAAATTAACTGCATCAGAGGCATGTGAGATTTGATCTTAAAGCATCTTTAATGCTTTGTGTCAGCTGGAGAAGAAAAAGCCCTAGTGTTAGTTGGTAGGTTATCCGACCTCGAGAGAGGCTTATAATTAAATTAGGCAAGAGTCACTCTGAAAAGCATATTCATGAAACAATAGAGTAGAATTTTGACTTAGATCTAAGAGGATTGTCCAATTGCACCAAGTACCTAGGAATTTATCATCTCTTGGTATCCCTTAGTTGCGAACTTCATTAGTTAGATTTAGAAATTTCATTAGTTTAGTTTAAATTATGTTTTACTATCACAATTGTTAGTTTGGATATTAGAGACGTATTATAATTTTGGTACTTAGCATCCCCATTTTCCCTATGGATCGATATCCGTACTTAGGTACAGTTTATTACTCGACAAGGGTATACTACAGGTTAGGGCATTCTTTGCACACTTTATCGCACATATTTTAAACACAATCACGCAAAACGCCTATCATGGTGTGTTGGTGCAAGAGGGGCATCCAGTAGCATTCGAGAGTTGGAAGTTGGATGCAGCAGAGCAGAGGTACATCACCCACAAGAAAGAGATGATCATGCTCATCCATCGTCAGAGACGTGGAAGCACTAACCGGCTGGGAACACAATCTCACAAGAGTGACTAACAACACAGCTAACACCTTCTTCAAAACTCAGAAGAAGTTTACTGCCAAGCAAGCTCAATGGCAAGAGTTCTTAGCCGACTTTGACTTTGTGTGGGTGCACAAGCCAAGTCGACATAACCAAGTGGTAGATGCGCTGAGTAGGAAGGAAGTCATGGAGCCACGCGATCGCTGAAATGAAGTCAGGATGTGACTTAACTGAGTGAGTAAGGCAAGGAGCTCCATAAGACCTGACATATCAAAAGCTGGTTGAATAGGTGAGAGATGGCACCACGAGGCGATACTTGCTAGAGAACTAGTTGCTTTACTTCACAAGAGGGAAGCTATATGTGCCTTCAAGAAATTTGAGACGAGAGTTTCTAAAGGAAACACATGATACGAAGTGGGTTGGTCGCCTAAGAGAAGAGAGAACATTGGCATTGCTGGCACGGTCTTTTCATTGGCCTAAGATGAAGGAATACGTGCAAGCCTATGTCAAGACATGCCTTTTCAAGTTGATAAGACCAAGCTAAGAAGGAAGCGAGCTCATATAGCCTTTTACCCATTCCTAAAGACCAATGGCAAAGGTTTATTGATGGACTTCATTAGTAGGTTCAAAGTCGAGGGCTTCTGGATCAGCTTTGGTAGTGGTAGATAGGTTCTCTAAGTATGCTATCTCTTCATACCAGCCTCGACGAGTGAAGCAATAAGACATCTCTTCTAAAGAATGTTGTAAAGCATTTTGGGATGTTTCGAGATATGTTTTAAAGGATCAAGATACGCTTGGCTCACAAGGTGTTGGTCGTGGCGTATTCATGTGACGTGCTGGGTACAGAGAGTGCAAGTTCTCAACTTCATCTGATCACCCTCGTAATCGACTCCGCCGATCGAGTGAGTGAATTAGATGTGAGGAGTACTCGTGCTTACTCATGTGATAGCCTTCAAATAAACTCGGTTGGAACTTCTTGAGCCTATGCAATTGTTCCTACAATCCGCAACAGTTCAGCCACGTGAACGAGCCCTGAGGTAAAGCAATTAGGTTCAAACCCTCGCATACCTTTGGGCGTGCTCGCTTTTGAGCAACCCAGCCAACGTGAGCCCCACGCGCACAAGCTATTTAAGCATCGGCAATATTTACTTGATGAAGCTCGAGACAATTTGATAGCGCAAGTAGACGCATGAAGAAATATGCGGACAAAGGCAAGAGACCTTTGGAATTTGAGGAAGGGGAGAAGGTTCTGTTGAAGCTAACTCCTCAAATTTGGAAGAAAATCCGAAATAAGCAGTTTCAAAGAGGCTTGATCCCGAAGTATGATGGCCCCTTTGAAATTGTGAAGCGCATTGGGAACGTATTCCAAGTCAAGTTACCTAGAGATCGGGGCTTCACCACATTCCATGTAAGCTTCTTGAAGCCTTATCATCATGATCCTAGTCCGGACGGAGAGCAAGCAAAGCGGAACCCACCTATGATCAAGGTTGAGTTCGGCAAAGAGATTGCAAGCATCCTACAGGATAGGAAGATGGGCAACTGGAAGAACAAGTGGATTGAATACTTACCATTGAATAGACGCCCATCATTGAAGCAAGTTTTCGAGAAGTGGTGCTACTTTGTGGTAGTTTGAAGACCATCACGAGTATAAGTAAAGGACCGTCAACGAGGATGTTTCGATCACCTTAGCTGGAGTTTGTTAGCCCCTCGACTAGATGACCTCGAGTTCACAAGATGAGGGCGTTGCCTCGCCCTATGCGCTCATCATGGAAGGAGAGATTCAAGGCAAATCGGGAGGGCTAAGTGCCGCACAAGATGAGAAGCTCGGCAGCCAGAGTGCATGAGCCAAGCACGCGCATGAGGGAAGGTAAGGACACACCCAGTTGACGCTCGCATTTAGCTGCGCCACGACACTCACCCGCCTTTAGAGGGAGCCTGGGTGTGACACTCAAGGTGCAGATCGAGGAGAAGCCCTCGCCTTACATACGAGCCAGGGGCGCAAGTTTTAATTGGAGGCAAATAAAGAGTCATGCAAAGTAAGGAGTCCTCATGCACAAGGAGTCCTATGGCAATAGGAGTCCTGATAAAAAATGACTATTAGTCCAGAAGGGGATTTATGGATGTGCATGGAGTCTCTCTGATTCAGCAAGATAGCTAGTCCAGGAAGGATTCGTGTTGGCTTGCAGATTGAAGACATAGAGTTAGAGTAGGATTCTTAGTCAGATTTGTGCTAGGACTACCCTTGAGCAACCTATATAAAGGGGTTCTGTGCCTAATTGGCTAATTAATTGAGAATTGGATCCATAGAGAGCATTGAGCATCCAAGATGTGGAGCCTTTTACAAACAAGCTAGATTTTAAGTAAATAAAATATGAGTTGGGGAGAGAGCCTCGTACGTATTGTGTTTGTGAGAACGTGAGGCATTGAGAAGGCAGGCTTAGCAGGTTCTTAGGCGCCGCACACGCAAGCCATAAATTGGGCGTGTGACAGCTACCAAGGGCAAATGAAAAAAAATTAAGAACCATTCCTTCAAGACCCTTTCCCTGATGTCTCACGTATGTGGTCATATATTTTGTATCCCAAATTGCCATAAAGTTATGTTCGTTGGATGGTCTTTGGAAATGAATATAATTAATCTATGTGTGTGTGTATATATATATGAATGTTTAAACTCCAAGAGAGATCCAAATATCTCCCTTTAATAAAACAATTGAACTAGGTAAATTACTTTTTTTTTTTTGTTATAGCAAAGATATACTAATCCTTTGGAGTCTCCTATCTCTAAGTCTAAAACACCATTGTTTTTGAGACGTTCATCTCTCAAGCCATACACTCTATTATAATTATTAAAGCATCGACTAAAGGCCTGTTAGCACTCATTTTGAAAGTTTCATTAGAATTCATAATAACCCATCCTAATACACTTCTATTTTCAGACTCTTAAACCATCAAAATTTAACTTGAATATTCCATTAATAAGTGGAATCCAACGAATCTATTTTTCAACCATCCGTAGGACAATGTGTCATTCGTTATGCAAATAAGATTCACTCAAACTACCATGAAGATTTTGGAAAATTAAGGTAGCTTTCTCAATGATGAGAAATGGGTTGGGCGAATTCTCTAAACAAAACTCTGATTCCTATGAGTCTAATATTCCACAAAGATAATGGCAATTTTCCATTACCCTTGAAAAAATTTACAGTTAGTTTTATAATTTTTATAAATAATTGCAAGCCATGTCCAAGAAATTACCTTCATAAAGAGGAGTGACAATTATACTTAATGTGATCCCAAATTCCTTGTTAAAAAGTGGCAATGCCAAAATATTGCTAGTATTTTCATCGTTCGATTACACAATCAACATTTGTTTGTAATTTCCTAATCTTCTATCAAGTAGAAACTCACATGTAAAGAGCTTTCATGATTCAACTATAGGAAAATTTGCCGCACAAATTTATTTCGTGTCCAACTTAGAACTTTATTCCTAGGATACTTAAAGGCTTTTATCATAACTTAAGTCGGGCCGATTAAGGGTAAATCTTCCATCACGTGGGAAACCCCATGTAACTCTATCTTCCACTCGGCAGAAGGAATTGAATTGATTTAATATCTAATAACACATTTGAAGGAAGAAGATATGAAATGATGTGAATATTCCATTCCTTACTTTCATTATTTATAAAGTCATGTACTTTAGTGTCCCAATTGATGTACTACAATTTATTTTCTTTCACGAATGAAACAAGAGGTATCATATATACCCAATAATCTGTTTAGAATTAGACTTTTCTACCATCTCATATACACAATTTTAGGCCAACTCCAAAGGTATTTTCTATGATTAATAATTTCCTTTCCACACCATAGAGTCACCTTCCTTTTGAACCAAAAAGTTGTTATCTTTTACATATTTATCTCCTCATAACTCTCGCCCAAAACTATCACTATCTCAGAAGTGATTCTCCATCCTAGTTTAGCAATAGAAGCTTTATTAACATCCTCATTTTCTCTAATTCCTAGGCCTCCTTTAGATTTAGGCCTACAAACATTATTCCAAGCGACCAATCTTCATAAAATTCTATCTCAATCTTCATTATTTCATTTTATAAGCTTAAAGCAGTTCATTACATGTAAAGGTGAGCTCGCCAAATTAGCCTTTTATTGGGAAAGCATTTTACCAACTCTTGAAAGGAACAGGCTTCATGAAGCCAACTTTTTGGGACTTAAGGATCACTTCATAAAATGTACTTCTTTAACACTTCCTTGAATTATCAAGCAACCAAGATACTTGCCAATGCCATTGAACGGTGGATGCTTAATGCTTCCCCTAGTCTTCTTTGTAGTTCCATGCATATTATTTGAAAAATTGAACTCAAGACTGATGGAAGCCATGTTGTCTTGACATGGCATAAAATTTGTGCAAAATTCTACTAATATTAGAACAAGTTGTGACGCCTAAAATCCTCGGGGTCTTGTTGACCAAATCATTAACTCCACGAAAACTACCCAGTAATCAGATACCCAAGCTTTGATACCAAACTAGTATCAAATACTTGTGGATACCGAAAGTGGCTCGATACCTCACCTTTATACGTCCCATTTACCAGATCCATTCATCCATATTTAGTTAAAATATGTGAATATTACATTTAAATACTGTAAGAGTTCGATCATGACTATCGTACCATTATTACATAACGGAATTAGATTGTTCCACAATTTTACAAAAAGGATTTATCAAGGCCACATGTTGGCCTTCTTCACAATTGCGGCCTCGAATGAGCGTCGTCCACTGGTGTACATCTTACACCTGAAATGTTTTCCCATAAAGGGCGAGCCACACCCAGTAGAGAATATTTCCTATAAGGGCTACTTCCCACCTAAGTGCATATGTAATGTATTGGCAGTTCCACACATTCACATTCACATTCCAAGTAAAGCTCATGCAATTTCTACTATGGAATCCTCTACATATGTCATGCAATGAAATGAGATGAGACTCAATCATGTACCATGCCCTAAGTCCTTACCAACCCTCATGTCCGGAAGTCCTACCGACTTCTATCACACAATGCCAAGTGCCCATGCGTGATAAAATCCATACTTCGGATTACATCCATTGATTATTTTATAAAAAAAAAAAAATTCATTTGTATTCAAAACCAAAAGCTTTTGATGTTACACTCAATGATTATTTATATTCAAAACTCATGTGTTTTTTTGTGGGTAGCGAGTTTTTGGTGTCACACCGTAGGCTTCGCACACCTAGACATTTTTACCGCCTTTCATAGCTGGAATTATGTCTAAGCACAATTATCGAGTCTTTCACTCGAGAAGGTGTCTATCCCTGCTTGCTATTACCCGACACAAGTTTTCTTTACCACATTATTCAACCCATCGACTCAGTTGGACTTCGTCCCACTTAACCGAGCCCACCCAATCAAACAATTGCCACGTTGTTGATTTTTCAATCATGCACTCACACCCCATTCAAATGCGATGTCTCCTAATTGAGTACGACTTGTCTTGATTTTTGAGCCTGGTTTGATATCTTCTAATTCTCACCGCGACCAAGCTTTTGGAGAAAGATTAACATTTTCCTTTGGAGGGAAATATTAGAAGGGTCTATCATTAAATAACCTTGTATCTCATAAATTTTTTTTTTCTTGATTTGCTTTATATTTTCTTTATACTTTTAACTTCAACCTTATTTAAAGTTTTAACTTTTTGACTAATTGCTTGATTTTTTTCTTACTAACTAAAAAGCTTTGGACCCTACAAAAAGTGTATTCCAAGCATCCTAAAAAACATCAATAAATCCCAATATATGGAACCAAAACTCTTCACATCTAAAAGGTTTGACAATAAACCTTATTTTTCCTTTGTCTAAATGTAAAACCATGTGCTCAAGGATCGAACCTATGATGGGGAGATTTGCAACCCTGCATCATTGAAAACCAAAAAGACAATGATCATTAATGTAGACTTATCCAAATTTTCAAAATTTGATGTGGGAGTTTCTTCACTTATTAAACCAAGTGTAAGGAAGACCAAAAGATTCTAATCAAGCAATTGAAAATTATCAACAAAATCAGAAAATTTTGCATTCTAGAAGAGTTACTTTCGCTGGTTTCTCCTACTTTCATGAGGGTGTAAAATTTCATTAAAATCTCCCATAATTGTCCAATGCCCAATAATGGAGCTTTTGATATTAAGCAAAGTATCCTATATCTCTTTTTGTTCATAGTGTTGGGGATATCTATACAAAAAGCTAAAAAAAAAGTTAATATTAAGATTAGAGAAATAAGCCCTGCAGTGAAACGTACGTTCTATTGTCTTTTAAAATAATATCCAAAGAAACAACATTGTAAATTCCAACATAGCCATAAACTTCCTGAAAGTCCTATAGGGTTAACATATCCAAAGATCTATTCGCATTGACTTTTGTTTCAGATAAGAACAAAATATTAGGAGAAAATTTTCTTGAAAGCTTTTTGACTTGATACATATATTAAGTTGTTAAATGCACATGTTTATGATAATTAGCCTCTAACCTATAAGGTCGCATTTCATTGTCTAACATCCACTATTTTCAATTGATATGTCCACATTAAATTGTTTAAGAATAAGTTTTTTTTTTCTTTTAACATCTATTCACTTTGTATTACAATGTTGTAGTATTATACCTAGTGGAAACTTGAACTAGGTACCTTTTCTATGCTCTATCCAACCTTTTAACTCTAAGTTAGGTCTTATTGGCAAGAATGGTATTTAGCTGCATGTGTTATGATAACTAGCATCTTCTTAAAAGGCCGCATTTCATCATCTCGATTACGACTTTGGTTAAAAAATTGCCATGATTAGTACATGTGTGATTTCGATAACGTATTTTAAATGAAAAAAAAACAGTTACTTTCCAACCGAGCATTCCTCTAGCTTGCATTTGCATTTGCATTTGCTAAGTTGCTGGACCCAAAGAAATATCCTTAAGCCTCTTCACTTCATCTCTCTTTTCGTTCCACTACAGCTGCAAATTAAACAAAGAAATGCATTAGGGCAGGTTTGGTTATAGTTATTGAAAACTGTTTTTTTGTTTTGAAAACAAGGAGAATAAGAAAACACTAATAATTGTTATGTTTGGTTCCCCATTTTTAAATCCAATAACACGGATAACAAAGAAAAATAGGTTTATTTGTTTATAGTTTTTAAATTTGTCTTTTTGTTTTGAAAAAAAAGGGGAACAAGGAACACACAAAGACCACTTTTGGTCCTAGTTTTTTTTTTGTTCTGAAAAATATGGAGAACACAAATATTACTTAATTAAGAGAACAAGAACAATTTTTAGGATTACCAAAATAGTGTTATTTGTGTTTTCAAAAACCGTTCTCAAGAACATTTTTAAAATACATGAACAAAACATGCCCCTAAATCAGACAACAATAACATTTTTTCAAGAGAATACCAAAAATTGTGTTCTTCATGTGTTCTCAAGAACAGTTTCAAAAATAGGAACTAAACAAACCCTAAGATTTTGATCAATAGGGTTTCTCTTTGGTAGAGAAAGGGGATTGAACTGCTACCATCTTTTATCCCATTCTTCTCTTCCACGAAGCCAATTTTTGGTTCAAGAAATTATTCTCCATTTTCAATAATGCAACCTGGTGTTCCTGAACTGCAACTTGAGGAGTGAGCAAAGCTATTTCAGCCTGTTCATATAGAAAAGGTAGATCAATGTTGAGAGATTTTGTTGAGTGAAAAGCACATTACATAGTAGTGATATAGAGAGAGATCATTGTTACCTCTGTAGCTTACCTTCTTCCATTTCATCAATATACTTAAACTCTTTCTGTCTAGATTTTTGAGCAGAAAGTCGGTTTGAAAGGATCCAACAGAGCGA
This sequence comes from Tetrastigma voinierianum, assembly GCA_016808115.1. Taxonomy (NCBI): domain Eukaryota; kingdom Viridiplantae; phylum Streptophyta; class Magnoliopsida; order Vitales; family Vitaceae; genus Tetrastigma; species Tetrastigma voinierianum. The sequence goes on along the minus strand of JAEQBH010001452.1, from coordinate 387,318 downwards.
AAAAGAAAAAACTTGAGTCTGGGGTCTATCTCTGGATCAGTCGGCAGCATTAATGTACTTTCTCACCATTTACTTGCCTGAAATGCTTCCACCCACATAAACCAATTATCACTACAAAAAAACAAAAACAACTCTACATACTCATTGAGGATGCAACATTTTGTATCTTAGACAGTATCCGGATTCTCCACGCCTGTTTTCCTTCACTGGAGTTCAATCTCATTCTGATCTTCCATTTCATCTTGGAGTTGAATCGGCTGATTTCCATGTCAAAATCAAACTCAAGTCCTCCCGATTCCCTCCATACTTCAAACAACACCTGCACAATCAAAACCCTTCTCAGTAGAGCAAGATGAATTTAAGGAGGGAAGCCATGAAATCTAACTCAGAGCTGTTCTGGTTTGCAAACACCATCCCTAGCCTCTATCGCCCAATCAGTCTTGTTGCCGTGATGAACTCTCCCGTTATATTATATATATATATACACAAAGAAATATTTCATTATTTCCCCTTTACTCACCGGCGCGGCTATTGCCTGTTGTCCAGTCACAAACACACCGATAGGATTTTTAATAGTCATGAAATGCCAAATATACCCCTGCATAAAAGAAAGGTAAAACTGCTAATGTTTTTTGCTTATTATTTTGGTCATTACCTTTCAATCTCTGGATGAAATGTGCTGGAATGGGCGGATATTTTATTGCTTATTCTAGAGATAATATCTGGGATAATTAAAATCTTGTCAAAAGGAAAATGGGTCAATACCTTAAAAAAAAGTAGGAAGAAGAATAAGAAGAATGCGTAATTTTTCGACAATCAAACACTTTGCAACGTAGAAATGGGAATCGAATCTCATACCCATCCTGCATCTCATACCTATCCCAAAAATGTTTTGCCTTTTTAAACATTAACTCTATCAATTGAATTAGACATGAATAAAGAATGTACATTAAAATATTTTCATGTGCAAAATTTATGAGACATAGGTATATCTTTTTTTTCTTAATCACTATGTTAATAATTGCTCAGAAAGATAATCTAAAAAAATGACAATTTTTTTCCTACATGATATGTATTTGCAAAGAAAAGTATTGTGTTACAAAATTTATGCAAAAATTCATAAAAATTTGAAAGATTAACAAAGTTGTTATGATTGAATTATACTAAATTTGTTTACGTCTTACAAATAATATTCTAAATTATAAAGATTTTATCAACATAAACTATGTTTTTTTGTTCTATTCATATGGATGAAATTGTTTGTATATCCCAAAATCAAAATGTTGAACTTATCAATGTCATATACTAAATTTATGTTAATTTTTAAACAATTGAAATTAATCAATGCTATAATAATTTGATTGTTTATAATTGGCACTAAATTCATTTCATGAATTGAAAATCGATGAAATTAATTATTTGTAGTCAATATTCTTTTTTGGAAAACAATAATGTCAAATTATTTTTGTATATATATAGTATTATTTTTAATGTTATAAAATAAAATAACTAAAATTTATTACATTTGTTAACGCCTTATATGACTTAGATTATCAAGATTTGATTGATCGAAACAACATGTTTTCTTTACATTTATATAAATGACATCATTTGTCTAAACAAAATTGAAAATTTAAACTATAAATGTTATCGATCAAAACCTCTTTCGACTAAAGTTCAATAGCATAGACTAAGATTTTTCGTCAATCGAACTCCACATTGCCTTTCGCAGTAAGACATGGCAATAAAAATTTGATCCGTGGGAGCAATCGCCACCTCGATCTTCATATAAACAAACAAACAAACAAATTGAAGAACAAACTAATTATATGTAATGTTTTGCCCGTAGTACGAAATTGAATTTAGGAAGAAGACAAATTAGATAATTACTTACTTCGAGAGCTCTCACTTCTCCCTCAATTTCCATAGCATACCGGGGCGCTCCTCGAAGACGGCAGCCTCTCGCAAACTCCCTCTTAGCCAAAGATTCTACATAAGGATAGGGTTTAAAAAATAGGCGCGCAGGCCCACTCACCAAGCCCAAGAAAAAGGTAAGCTCATTGAAACGCCCGGGCCCTTGGCATCAGCCCAAAACGGGAGCCCAGTTCATTCGCCCCAAAGGCCAATAGCATGGACAACCTGAAAAGCCCATATTCTGTAAATCAAACCAAATCTCATCATTAAGGGAAGTAGGATAATTCCCAATAACTGCTTATCCCATAAATCAAACCAAATCTCACCAATGAGGGAAGTAGGATAATTCTCAATAACTGCTTCCTAATTATCCCTTATTAATCTGATAGCGATAAGGGCAGAAAATCCCCCATCCAATGAGAGAGAATCCTTACCACCATCCAAATGCTATAAATACCAGGCCACCCCATCGGTGAAAGGTACGTAAAAACATTCATTCTTCTGGGCATTTGATCTTTTCTCGTGGGAGGAACCGACTTTGGGCATCGGAGTTAAAGAAAGGGCGAGCCCCCGTCGATCCCCTCTTTCTTTCTCTTGTTTTTGCAGGAGTCCAACGTCTGTAGCTGGGTCGATCGCCTAGCTAGCCCCAAGAGCAGGCCCTAGTCTCGCCACCTTATCAACATGCTCTCTAGCCCAATTCGATTGAAAAAAGGCATCATCATGCCATCCGTGGGAACGACAGCCTTTACAACAAAGTTAATCTCTCGCAATTGATGGTATCAACTCGTATCACAAGCAGAGCTACCAATCCTCAAGGATGCGTGACCAAACAGCGACGGATAGCCGACCTCCGGCTGCATTAGGAGACGACATGCAAGCCAACACTCAAGAAGCGGAGGCACTGCCTCACCAACCAACGCCTGATAGGAGAGTTAGAACAACTCACCAGGTAGATGCAACGCCCGCGGGAAGCGCGACAAACCCAGGAAGGCCATAACACCACCCCTCAGGAAGGGCAACCACACCTCGACCCTCCTCGAGATGCTGAAACAAAAGCAGAATCCAGCCGAGCCAGGGGGCACGGACCACACCTAACCCCTAGAGAGGAGCGCAACGAAGCCACACTCGGGGGGAACGTCGGAAACGATGAACCAACCCCTCCTCAACAAGGAATGGGGGAGCGGTCATGGGAGTAGAGGTTCAAAGGCCTCCAACAGGAGCTCAGCCACATAAAGGAAGTCGTAAAGGGTCGAGCTCCTGATTCTATGATTACCCCGCGCAAAGAACCGAGTCCTGCTCACAAATGAGGCTCCACCACTTCCCCTTCCAAAGAAAAGTTCATCGTCGCAAATAGAAGCGTTTGATGGTGCTAAGGATCCCGTCGATCATCTTAACACCTATAAGAATCAAATGGAGCTACATGGGTACAAGACCAGATGGTGCGTGCGTAGCCTTCGCTTATCACGCTTAAAAGGCCCGACATTGGCTTGGTTTTAATAGGTTCTCACCATCGTCAATTTCCTCATTCAGAGAGTTTCCATCGCGCTTCTCGCCTCCCACTTCATTGGAGCTTTCAGAACGCATAAGAAGCCGAGTTATCACCGTTGACCATAAAGGTAGCTCGCAGGAAAGCCTCGAGGTCTTATGTCCTCGCAGGTTCAATGACGAGCATTTGAAGGTAGATATACCGATGAGAAGTTCGCATCACCGTATTCATCACCGGGTTAGGAGTGCGCCAAAAATTTAATACGTTTTCCATCTCCAAGAATCCACAAGCAAACATGGTTGGTGGTAAGCCGCTAAAGCGAAAGTACATAAAAGACAAAGAAGCCTCATATTCAAGAAAGAAAGCTTCTTCACCCATAAAGAGAAAAAGCAAGATCATAAACAATATAGGGACGGCTTCTAAGAGACAAAGAAACCAGAGATCCCCAAAGAAAGACAGAACTGCCTCGAAGAGACGCGAGCGCCGTGAGACTGGCTCGGGACCACTGCCAAATGGGAAATAGCGACATTAACGGTATTCACCTCTGGTTCAAATTTCTTGACGGCCACAAGACGCAGTCTTACGCGAGGTGCAACATGAACAGTTTCTGAGATGGCTGTCCCAAATAAGGTCAGACCCCACCAAAAGAGATAACACGAGGTATTGTGAGTTCCATAGGGACAACGGGCAATCAACTGACATCGATACAACTAAGGAACAAAATATCGGTAATTACGGATATTTTCGTACTTGGATTTACGGATATCATAAATATCGGTGAATATCGTGATATTTTGACAAAATACCTGCAGAAGCGAAAATTAATAAAAATACTTTGAAATTCATGGAAATATTTTGTTGAACTATATAAAAGACATAAATAAGAAAATATACACTTATTGAAAATAATATTCATTATAATTTATCGAGAAATTACATTACAATAGTAATTTAAAACCAAAATGAAGACCGATGTGGCTCCATTACATTATTTGATGAAGGGATCCCATCTTGATGAAGATAATATTCATAATAAGATATTCAAAATATTGAGATAAATCACAAAAAAAAAATAATTGGGATGTGTATGGATGAGTTTGTAAAGAGATTGTATGATTTTATGGGTATTTATAAAAATTTGGAGTCAAATAGTGATTACTCGATATTTACCGATATTTTAATGATATATCGGGAGTATTTACCGATATTTTTTCGTAAATTCCAGACAAGGCGTTGCGGTTTCCATACGCGATTTTTCGTGGAAAAATCGGTTTTTTCATATTTTTCGGCGAAAAATCGGCTATTTTACCGATTTTTCCCCGATTTTTCCTCTGCTTTTTTCATATTGCTTCATAGCCTCTGAAGGTCAAAGTCAAGCGCAACCACCACCACCTCAGCAGACGATAACTCAGCACCAACAACCCTTAGGGGAAATCCACGTGATCTAGGGAGGATTTGGTGTGAGGTGGGGAATCCAACTTTCAGGAAGGCTCACTGGGTAGCATCGTGTCGAGTAATGGAAGTACAAGAGGTGTCTAAACTGCCTCGACTCAACACAACTATAACATTCCTGACTAAACCCTGAGGATGCCAACAATCCCACGACGATCCTTTGCACAAGCGGCGCTTGTGGCTAACAAACAATCCACCGAGTCCTTGTCGACAATGGGAGTTCAACCGACATCATCTTTGCGTTGGCCTTTGACAGGATGGGCATCGAAGGGAGAAGTCGAACCGGGCCAAGACCCACTGGCGAGATTCTCCTGAGAGAAAGTGCTACCAGGGTTAATACACTAAGGCTCACTGGGAGACCCCCGCGCCGCAACAACGGCAGCGGGTTTTCATAGTAGATGCCCCCATCCGCTTATAACATGTTATTGCCACTTCTCAACGCCTGCTATAAAGGCCATCCTTCCGCTTACCACATGATGATCAAGTTTCCTACTGGCTGAGTAGAATGGTTCTAGGAGACCAATGCGTGGCCAGGGAGTGCTACTTGGCATCCATAAAGAAAAAAGCGGTCGACAACATACACGCGGGATTCAGCCCGATTACGCGACGGCAGGTAACAATCCCACCCGAGCCCCCTAAGAGCTGGATCCTCAGACAGCTTGGACGATAACCCTCAACACCTCGCCTACATCGGCTCCAAGCTCATGGCACCTCGGCTTCCTTACCCACTTCGAAATGTAATAAGTGATGTCTGCGGGAAGTGTGGAGGATAAGTGGGAGGGATTGATCCCAATAATCACTCGCGTATCAAACGTTAGTCCATCCTTCAAAACAGTCAAGCAAAAAAGAAGGAGTTTCGCTCTAGAAAGACAAAAAGCGATCAATGAGGAGGTAGGAAAACTCCTCCAGGATGGGGCGATCAGAGAGGTGGAGTACCCTGAATGGTTGGCCAACATCGTACTCGTAAAAAAAGCGAACGGCAAATGGCGACTCTGCATCGACTTCACTGACGTCAACCGAGCATGCCCAAAAGCGAAGTTTCCTCCGCCACTGATCAACTCATAAGATGCCACAAATTGGCCCACGAACTCCTCACTTCATGGATGCTTCTTCACATAACCAGACAAAGATGGATCCCGGCCGACCAAGAGAAGACCTCATTCATTACGGGCAAGGGACCTATTGCTATCGAGTAATGCCCTTTGGGCTAAAAACGTATGAGCCACTGCTTCAGAGGCTGGTGAACAGATGTTCTAGATGCAACAGGGCATCCATGGAGGTATATAGATGACATAAGTTGGTGAAATTAATCACGCCGAGCTCCAGCTCATCCGTCCGGGGCATTCCGCATCCTCGAGAGAGTACAACATGAAGCTGAACTAGCCTAAATGCGCTTTGGAGTTCTTGGGCTTCTAAAATTCGGGTTTTATAGTCAACAACCGAGGAATCTGAGGCAAATCCAAACAAGATAAAACCTGTGCTCGATATGCCGCCACCGTTAAACATAAAGAAACCAATGTCTAATCGGAAGAATAGTCGCAAGTAATGATTTGTGTCCAAGGCCGAGCAAATGTCACTCTTCTTCAGTTCTAAAGAAATCTTTTCAACGGATACATTGCGAAGAAGCGTTTCTCAAAGACCGAAAACTTACTGAAGCCCCATTCTCGTAAGCCCTCCTCAAGGGAACTCCTTACTCAGACCGCGCTTCGTATTTGACCGCCCTTATCAAAGACAAAGACCGAGCACAAAGATCCAACGCCTAGCTATTACAAACAGCCTCGAGGAGGAGCAGAGAGAGGTATCCAAGGATGGAGAAACTAATCCTCAAGGCAAGAACCCGCAGCCTTTAAAGCTCCGCCTTACTTTCAAGCTCATACCATCAAGTCCCAATGTATCACCTAATGAAGTGCAAACAACCGTGACCTCCTAAGATCGATGAAATAGGCCATAGAGTTGAGCGAGTTCGACATCAGGCAAACTAAAAACTGCAATAAAAGGGCGTGCTCCCAGATTTCAAGCCATGGAGTTCACCCCTACAGAGTCACGAGGATAAGCGAAGACGCCCACCTCCCGCTGGAAGTTGTTCAGAGACGGCCACCAATGCTCAAGGGAGCGATGCCGGGCTAATTTTGACCTCCCCAGAAGGAATAGATATCGAGTATGCACTTAGATTTGGGTTCCAAGCCTCCAACAACGAAGCCGAGTATGAGGTCACACGCTCGGACTCAACAACATCGCCATTTAATGGAGGTCGATCAAACACCTTGAGGTATGCAAATGACCCCAGCTGGTAGTAAAGAAAATAGAAGACACCTCCACGAGGTAGCCAGAAAATGATCCTATACCTCAAAAGGTAATGGAATTATCGAGGAAGTTTTGCTAGTTCAAGTCGATTATTATTACCCAGAGCAGACCTTTGAGCACATGCTCCTGAAGAACCTGGAACAAATTCCCAAGAAGATCTCAAAGAAGTCCAATTCTGCCGAGCACCTTGCGTGAGCTCCTCTATAGATCTCTATGACAAGGAAGTCTCCCCTTTCATGTCCGAGCCGAGCTGGATGGACCCCAGGACACTAGACTATTTAATGTATGACCGCTACTCAACGACCCGGAAGAGGCTTCTGCTTAGGGACGAGGTCACAGTTTACATTTCATCTGGGAAGCCTTACAAGCTGGTGTTTTTTCACACCCATCCTCAAGTGCATCGCAGTGGAGCACGCCGATCACGTGATCGAGGGGCACATGAAGGTGGCGCGAAATCACATCGGAGCACGGGCGTTGGTGGGAAAATCCTTAAGACAGGATACATCGCCTACAATGCTCGGAGATCAGACGTAACTACCAAGAAACGCAGAAATTTTTCAGAGCACGCCAAAATCTCACCTCTCATTCGAGCCATTGACGCACACTACAAGCCCCGGCCCTTTCAAAGAAGTGGGGATTGGATGATCGGGACCTCTCGCCATCGGAATGAGCCAGAGTAAATTTATCATCGTAGCAATGGATTATTTCACCAAATGGGCCGAAACCTTTGGCTACTATCACATAACAGAAGATACGCAAACTTTGCTCGCGTTCCATAATTTGAAGGTTCAACTCGAGATCTGGTATCATACAATGAAAGTAATTCCGACAACCTTAAGTTCGTGGATTTGCCGAGCTCCTGGATCAAGAACTACTACTCGTCCCTAACTTTCATCCGCAATCTAATGGGCAAGCATAAGTCACCATCAGAACCCTTAAAACAGCATTGAAGACCAAATTAGAAGATCTTAAAGGCAAATGGGTAGAATACCTCCCTGAGGTGTTATGGGCATATAGAACTACGCGCAAGTCTGCAACTTAGGAAACCCCATTCGCTCTAGCTGATAATGAGGCGTGGCCCCGCCGAGATCGGATTAAAGTCCTAAGGATCGAATCGGGCAAGCTGAACTTAACGAAGAGGCCCTCCGCCTAAACCTGGACCTCCTAGATGAAAAGCGTGATCAGGTCCTAAAACGTACAGAAGACTACCAAAGGAAGACGGTAAGGTGCTACGACCAAAAAGTCAAACCCAGGAGTTACAAGCCTGGCGACCTAGTCTTAAAAGCTCCCGGCCATGAGGAAAATCCAACGCATGGAAAATTAGCCCAATCGGGAAGGCCCTCTCATCGTATCTCGCACATCAAACCGTAATTAATGAACTCCGGGCGAAGAAGAAAAGTTCTACCTCATATTCTCGGAACGTCGAGCACTCCTGCTGCTTTTTATCAGACTTCTGACAAATCTTTAATAGCATCAATGCCTTCGTGATGTCGGTCTATGTGTTTGTTGATTACTTTGTTTAATATCCTCATAAATAAAAAGAAAATCTCGCTTAAAAGAAAAACAGACAAATTTTAGCCAGAACGAACGTGAAAGTTGCTAATACATTAGAATACACAATTCATGCTTCAAAAGAAAATTTTTTATTCCAATGAAGGTACAATTGATTACACCCGCGTTGGCTATCCCTTACATATCTGAATAGTACAAGGCCTTTAACACAGAAAATCTCAAGAAAGAGAAAAGTGGAGAGGGAAAGAGAGGAAGAGTAGGAGTGCGTGAATCGAGAGGGAAAGGAGAAGAGAAGGAGAAGAAAGAAGAGAAAGAGGAAGAAGAGAAGGAAGAAGAGGAGAAAATGAGAAAGCGGCAAACAAAAGTGCACCGTCTCTCCGTGACGCATCCCCCAGCATGGGGTTAGGAATAACATAACTCCCATAAAGGGAAACTAGGGAACCCTTTGCTACTATTCCTAAAAATCACAAATCATCTGGCTCACTTAGTGAACCCTGTTTCACTAGCCATTTTCTACTTCAATCCAATCAATACACGCATCAACACACAAATGTGCATAATTTTTCACCAAATCATGCGGAGCAGCCACGGTCGCTTCCATTTGATTTTCAAAATTCAGATCACCCGGTCCCAAGGTTCAGACCGATCAAACAAATTTCTAACTACTTCATTCGACTCAAACATTCAAGAACACTTAAAATGGGAATAAAACTCAAGTAGGAGAAACCTCTACCTCAAGGAGTTTGATTCAAACTCCCAACTGCACCCACGCGGCCCTCTCTCCTTGCAGAGCGCTTCTCCTTCTGTCCCGAAGACCGTCTACCTTGATCGCCCTTATTTCTAGAGAGAAGGAAGACCTTCTCTCTCACTAAACTCAACTCCATTTTCGCTTCAGCCAGCCTATCGCATCCCAAAATCGCTTCCCCACGTTTTTTGCTTTATTTCAACATTTGGAAGAGATGACAATATTCATTATTTTGTTTTCTAAGGATCAACAATTCCCAAATGCCTATTATGTCCTTACTTCCCGCTTTGACATTCCAGACTATCTCTACTGCTCATTTTCACTCTCATTTCTACTCATACCACTTATGGAACATGAGTACTTGTTATATGATTTCTCGTCTTGATCGAATTCGCTTTATGTCAACTAAACGCGATGCCCTCGAAACATAAATTCGACTATCCTGGACCACAAAATTTACGAAGCTAGTTAGATTCTCGCGAGATTCATTCCAACGATGAAATCCGCTTTCGCCATCCGAGATATAGAGAATAAATTACGGATTTTAACCGAAATTAACAATTTTATAATCGAAGTACGATTTTGCCCTTTTTCGAGAAGTGGAATTTCGGGTCTTACGACGAAGTCCACATGATCACGCCTGAATGGGCTGACTTCAGCCCATTCTCAAATCTCTTGAAATACCCGGTAATCCCGGCTTCATGCTCGAAGATTGACATTGGTCTCTCCCGACTCTCACGGTCTCAACGCCTGCAGGTCGGTGGCACGCGTCGTCGTGCCGCGTGTCCCAATCTCACCTCGATGGCCAAAACTTGCGCTTCTTGAACTTGACGTACGGCTGATGGTCTCTCAGCAAGCGTAACAAAATCTCGAAGTGATACTCATGCTTTCCGCTCGGCGGGAGTAGGTCGAATGTCGTACGAAAACTACTGACAATGTCTAAATAGGGTTGGAATATCTGTCGCCAGGATCCATGAATGCTGGGCGCGTCGTCAATCAAAGGGCGTCATAGTAAACTCCAAAGTGCCTATAACGTGTCCTAAACGTTTGTCTTAGGGATATCTTGTGTCCCTAACCCTCGGTGATGGTAACCCGGTACGAAAGGTATCTTGGAGTAGACTCGCTCCTCTCAGTGATCAAACAAGTCATCGATCTCGGTAAAATCGTAACCTGTTCGGTATCTCGTAGTCAGTACGGTCAGGTCTTGTCCTTCTTCTTTGCCATGATGGAGCACCCCATGGTGGGGTCTCGATGCAATGAACCCCTTATCCATTAGCTCACATGCTTGGATACGAGTTCTGCAGCTGTTGGTGCCATCCTATGCGAGTCATAGAGATGGGTGAAGTAAGGTGTAACTTCGATAAAAGTCTACTACCTACGTAAGGTAATCCGGGTAGCTCATCTAGAAAAACATCCACATGCTCGCATACTATTTGAGGTAGATCCTAAGTGCGGTCTCTCATCATTCTCGAGGGTAAAGACACGCTAGCCAGCTCGCTAGCTGTCCACGACTGGACTCATATCTTTGTATGGGGCGAATGTCATGCTTGTCTCCTGATACCCACGAAGTGCGAGTCTGCGTGTGGCGGTAGCCCTCACTGCGCTCCTGATCGATGCGACCACGTAGTACAATCGATGATCCATCCCGAGGATGACCTTGAACTCACGACGTATCCATGTCCTCGGGTCCTTTATGAGTAGAGTCCCGAGATCTCGACTCATGACCTCGACATATCATCCTGTTCTCGCCCCAATCCCTAGGGAGAACTCACCTACAAAGGCTTCTCTGCAAGATCTCTAGGGTCCTTGCCATTTCCACGTATTTGAGCCTCACTCTCTAGCTGGAACAGCTAGTCTAATCCTGGTAGTGTCAGAGGTAATCTCCATAGCCTCTAACACCTTCTCGTTCTGTATGAGCCAATGCCTGCCACCATCGGGTCTCCTCCCCCTGTGAATGTCGGAGGATGATGCGTCCTAAACCTCTGGAGGTTACTAGGACCTCCTTGACCTGTTGCACCGGCTGTGCTATAATTTGTCGCCCCTTGATACCTCACCGACCTACAAGGCACGCTTATCAAATCTTGGTGAGGTGCTGACCAATACCTGTGGATGTCCTCGTCTCGTCTCGACTAGCCATCTACGTATTTCCAATGTATGAGAATCATTTCATTTTCATTTTAATTACAGCTAGCGATGCTCGTACGATTACTGACAGACTTATGACCATGAATGACAGTTCATTTCTAAGTGGTAGTAAATTCCAACCACTCAATTCATTTATTTCGATAAAATTCTAAGTTTTTCTTATTCCTTTCGGTATCTGAGCCCAAAGATTAAGTAGTTTTACACTTGTGCGATTTCTAACATACTTTAACATCGCATTAAATGCGTATAATTCCTGCATAAACAATAGCGCGATCACAATTCCATATACATCATAAGTGTATATATGTCCTTCTCACTCATTTGAAACATAAAATCACGCAGTAAAACATGCAACATTAGATTACGTATCTCAAAGGGTGTAAATGCAACCTGAACACTATTCATACAATCGGTTTATACATTGTCCGCATTTCTGAATTGTCTGAGGCAGTAGAATATACATTTAAAACATTTTATCAACAAATTTCATTACAGAAAATTTTATTTTCAAAAATTTTGTCTAATTTTATTTGATTTTATTTTATTTAATTAAATATTTAATTTTTCATTTTTTTCGTTTTTCCAGCTGTGGGAAACACCCAAAACATATCCATGTTTTTCATTATTCTCAATACATCAAATAACAGTAAAGTTTATTTATTTGATTTTTTCATTCTCTAGTACACCAAATAAACTTATAAAAATTTATTTTCTTGGCACTCTCTTGATTTTACCTTTGTAAAATATTTGAAAACCATTTTCTTCACTTTTTTTTTCATTTCTTCTAGCTATTGGAAGATACACAAAAAAAAAAAAAAAAATATATATATATATATATATATATATATATATATATATATATATATATATATATATATATATATATATATATATATATATATATATATATATATATATATATATTACACTTTTTTTTTCATTTTCCAGAATACTCAAATAGAATTTTTTAAAATTTATTTTAATCAATTTTCTTCATTTTTACACCATGTGAAACCTTAAGTATTATCTTCACGCTTTTTTCCTTTAACTGGACATTTTGTCTAAAATCTCCCCGACCTCTTGATCCAACACTAAACCTAGTGTTCCAACCTTAAAATTTTATTAAAATCTCATTTATCCTACAAACCAAATAAATTGAACATAATTTATTTCATTTAGTTTCCTTTTCGATTTTACTCGCTGTAAAACTCTAAAATGTTCTAACACCTTAAAATTTTATTAAAAATTATATTTTGTCGTGAATAAACCAAATAAAATTGATTACAATTTATTTCATTTTCATTTTACACCTTGTAAACTCCTAAAGATTTGTTTTCGACATAATAAGTGCTAATCACCTAAGCACCCAAAACATCATAACATATCACAAGCCATGTTATAAACATCATTCACATAACATACAACTCATATTTATACAGCGATCACACATCAAACATCATGCATCACAGTGTTCTATTCTAGTGATTTCCTAGGTAATCATACCTAAACCGAGACATCAAACCACTCAAGTGGTGATGGCTGACCGACTCACTAGGTATTCGTATACCTAAGCTGCGATGTCGAACTATGGCTGTGAGCAGGAATTCAGTTGACTACCGTCGGCAGCGAATACTGATGAATGTAGAGTGACGGAGCATTTTCACGAAAATCGGACAGTATCCTTTATGCAGGAGCTCTACTAGTACAAAACACTTGCATATAGCACATCCCCGAGCATCAATATAACAATAACATGAGTAAAAGCGACCACTTGGGCCCTTAAACAATACTCATAAAACATATGTATCCAACTATATCAGATAGTTTCAAGAGTTCCATTTTACTCTTATACAGCATATATTAAAATTAGAATTCTAATACATGTCTTATCATAACCCCAAACCACAATCAGAAACTCTTACAAAAGCTCGATCTCTAGGATGGCGGAACACCACGCGCTCCTGTACACGTAAAATAATATCCTCGACGAGGTGAGCTAATGCTCATTAGTGGAATCACCTAAATTGGGCTACTCTCCGCTAATTGCATATGCAATGCTCAGTAATCACCACAGCTAATAATGCAGTCTACGATATCCTTATCCATCTCACCTCTGAGTCTCTGACTCCTCACTCACCTTCTCGTAGCGATTATATATTATTTGTGGATGACCTCAGGTGATATAACATCAGTGAGTCGATGACAGTGTGTATTTATGATATTTCTACCTCGATATCTATCAATTGGGCGTCTTGACGATTGATATTTAGTATGGACTACCCTCAGATAATTATCGTATTTTTTAGACAACCCTCGAAACCATTAGTATCTTTATTTTGGAAATGACCCATAAAAATAGGTATCTCTAGACTCACCTCATGCCTCACTCCTGTAATCAAGTGTGGGAGTCATATGGAATGCATGATGTCGATTCCATTACAGTCTATATCACATGCAAATATATAAACATGCATATATTCACATAAATTTAAATCGCACAATCATGTTATGTAGTTTCACATTTCATCTCATCAAAATTAAAGCTCATGGGCTAATAATCAAACCATAAACAATTCTACTTGAATTCTTCGACCCAAGCGATTAGTCACTTAAAATTTATTTTGTGAACACTATTCTCGGGAATAGTGAAACCCTCGGTTACTATTCCCGAAAAATCACCTATCATCGGTTCACTTAGTGAACTCGGGTTTCACGGCCATTTTCGGCCTCATTTCAATCAATACATGATTTATAGCATAATTTATGCCATTATCACCCAAAGCAGCCCCATCGCTCCTTTGGCGGCACATTTTAGTTTCAATAAATTCAACCAATTCGGTCCCGAGTTTGGGACCCGTCAGCTCTTCCGTTCAAGGCCTGAAACCATGAAACATTGTAAAGCTCCACTTGATAAAATGTAAAACCCAAGTAGGGAAGCCCTACCTCGCGGAGTTTGTGACTTCCGCCAATCCGTGCCGGCGTGGGTCTCTCGCGTGGCGGCTTCCTTTCTTGTCGACGGCTGAGCGGTCGGATCTCCCACGATTCTAGAGAGAAGGAGGTCCTTCTCTCTCTAAACCAAAAGAAATCAAGCTACTGCATCTAATCCTCTTTCAATTCACGTTTTTTGCCTTTTTGCCTTTTGAAGAGACGACACTATTGGACATTTTGTCCTTTAGTGTCATTTAAACTTTTCCATTAATACCAATTATGTCATCCTTTTCCCAGTTTTGACATTCGGCACTATCTCGGCCTTCTATTTTCATCATTTCTCTACTCATGCCACCGCATAGCGCGATGCGTGTTATATGTGACTTCGTCGCATCAAAATCGTTTCGGCACGAAATGCGATGCCTAGAAAGCGTGCCAACTCAGGCGTCTCGAGGTCGGCCAGAGGAGGTCGACGTGCTAGCTAGATTTTGCGAGACGATTCCAACGGTGAAATCCGTTTCATCATCCGAGATCTAGAGAATAAATTTCGGATTTTTAACCGAAATTACAATTTCGTAGCCGAAATTATGATTTTGCCCTTTTTCCAGAAATTGGAATTTCTCAGGTCTTACAAACACATATATTTCTTATTATCAAGTAACGTAGGGTTGTGCGCTCGAGGTTGAGGGGCAAGTGCACGAGGCATAAGGTCATCTCACGAAGAACATCTCGGGAAATAGCACATGCGGACATGTTGCGAGGCCAGGGTCGTCGAGGTGCCATGTGAGCATAATATAACCATCTCGGGGAGAACATTACGCCTTTAGAGACTTATCTTTTGGTGAGGGGTCGTCGAGGCTAATACGAGGCATAATATAATCATCTCAAAGAAAAATAATGTAACTTTTGTTCAGGCATTTGAACAAGGGTATAATCGTCTCATTATAAGGGAGATCTACCAAAATTACTTCGTAAACATGGAGGAAATACCTTTATCAAAAGTTGGGCAAGAGAGTTTCAGTAGAACTGTTAGAATTTGCTAGAGCTATGGCCCGAGTCGTGTTGTTAGATGTAAATTAGTTGAGGCATAAGGGCACGATATGTCTACCACTGCCCCGAGTCATAGGGGCTCTACATGCGACGAGGGCGGCGAGACTCTAAAGTGTAGGACACTTGTGAATTAGAAAATTGTGAGTCTGCGGAATATGACTAGCTATTTTAACGGAGAAAATGACTTCGTAAAGACGCTGCATTGATCCTCCCATATGGGGAGTAGGGGGTGAGTCCTCTCGGAAAAGGAGAATAAATCATCTCGTAACATGGAGATTGGCTTGTGGGTGGCATAGGGGCTGCGAGAAGTTGTGCGTGGACTCGGAGGCGCGAGATCCCTTTGTAGGCGGTTGGGGCGTCCAAGCGATGCATGGCTAGGCGTATCTAGGAGAGGAAGGGCGTGAAGCATTTCGCTGACGGCGTTTCTTAGAGTGAGAGGCGTTTGGCCACTAGGAAAGAAGCGGCTAGCTGGCGATGGAGTCATCTTTGCTCCTTTAATCGTTTGTCACAGCGACAACGGGCTTTAGTCGATGAGGGCTCAAAACTGAAAGGTAGGTCACCCATTGATTAGACTAAGCGTCTTGATATCTTAGTCGCAAAGAAGGTGAGATTAGTTCCCACATACGGCACCAATGGAAAGGTCTTGGCTTTCCACAAAGTAGATCGTGACAAAAATTTCAATTCTTCTCCTTTTGATCGGTCGGGGGGATGTTACAAGCGTAATATTTAAATAGGACATTTATTGGTGCTTTATACCTTACTTTATATTTTCACTATCATATTAATCTCATTACCATAAATTTCCTTATAGCAACGTGCTGTCCTGTGGTCGAATCACGCCTTCTTCGCTCGCTTCTTTCTCTCATCTTTCAGGTGGTTTATCTCTTATTGTGTTCGAGATCACCCTTCCAATTACTGGATTGCTAGAGATGGGGTTCTTTGTCAGATCTTCCTACACAATTGAGCTCGGGTTTACTTTATCTCTCATGCTAGAGGTGTTTTGTTCGGTCGAGCACACATGATCTCCTAAGGCAGGAATTGGTTGAGGGTTGTAGCACGCCCCGTCCTTCTTGCATCTTGAGGCTTGTGTTACTCACATGATGCCACGTGGTCAGTTGGATCACCCACATGAAGGTCACACAGTACCACGTGTGTTGTAAGCACTCATTCAACAATGAGCGGTATTTTATATGGAGAGATTGATAAAATGAATTTTATATTTTAATACTTGAGTTTCCAAAAAGCTATTGTAGCTTTTCCTTATCAGAAGTTGTTTATTCCTAATAAGTTATAAGCAAGGATCAAAATATCGGTAAATACGGATATATCGATAATTGGATTTTACGGAAATATCGGAAATATCGGTAAAATATCGGTGGATATTTTTACAAAAATATCGGTTCGATTAAAATTTTTCATATTTTAATTATATAAATGATAAGAAATAGTTACATATATTAATTAAGGTAGATTAAAATTAAATGGATTAGTAATTATTAAATTGAATATGTTATATTTAATATATTATTCGAATATTATTATGTTAAGAAATTATTTATTTGTTTTTGTTATTATTATAAATATTATGTAGATAATGAGGAGATTCAAAATATTATATATTATAATTTTAAATTTTAAATGATATTATTTTACTTCTTTTCCTTTTCAAAATTAATATTTGATTTAAAAATATTATAAGTTACTATATAAAATAAAAATAAAATAAAAATATTATAATCTCGGATGGTGGTAGGGATTATGAACAAATAAATAATAAGCGAATATAAAAAGTTTGCACTATATAATAAATTCTTGATGAATGAACGGTGGCTAGAGGTGCCACTTCCGGGCATTTGGGTGGAGTTGAAACATAAACTGACTTTGAGATTTTGGAGTTAAAGAACAAAAGGAAAAAACAAGGAAATATCGGAAAATGTCGGAAAAAATTGGAAAATCAAAATTTCGATGGAGATATTTTATTGATCTCCATGGCAAAAAACCCTAGCAGATATTTAAGTATTCGAACATTTTATTCCACGGTTATAAGATATGATTAGAAATTTTACTAAACAACTTATTAGAGATGATTGAGGGTGAATCAACTTTAACTATATAGACATGATAGGTGATACTAAAAATAATACTGCGTATATATAGAATAAGAGACCAAAAATTTATAAAAAAAAAAGGACAAGTTACCTTAGGTTCTAAAGAAGTTTTATTTCTAGTGATTTATTTTGTTTTATTTAAGATTTCAAGTGATTGATTTAGTTTATACCACATAATTGCATATGAAATAGTAAAAATATTTATTTTATTTCATCCATACCTATAAAATATTTAAAAAAAATCCATTTATGATAAAATAAAGCACTTGCATTAGGATTTTAATTAATAATAATTAACAAATTTTATATATAGTAAATCCTAAGATATCTCGTAATCTTTAATATTCCTTAAATTCAAAATTTAAATAAAATTTATATGATAAAATGATTTTTAATAAAATCAAGTAGAAGATCAAATAAAATTTACATTTATAGTTTAATAGTAATGAGAGTCATTAACTATTTAAAATATGCATATATTATTTTCTTGAATTTTCAAGACAATGAGCTATTTTCGGTAAATATGGAGAAGGATAAAATAGAATTTTGATATATATATTTTTTGAAAGCTAATCACTTTTAATACATTGTAGTAAAGTAAACTATCATTTAATTTTGATATTTTAATATGTTTACTTACATTAAAATATTTGTTCTCTTAACTTTTTCTACTAGCCTATTTTCTTTAAGCTCAATGATTTTTTTTTTTTTGTCATTTTGAAATCGTCTCTTTACATCTCTTTTCATCCTTTTCTTTTAATAAAGTGGTCATTCCACATAGATATAGGTTGTTATTTGTTTTTTCGTGATTTAGTTGTTACCTTGGTAGGTGTGCGTGTAGTTGTCTTGATAAGTATGCGTTATCGTCATCTTAGGGCGATTGAGTGGTTGTGTCATTTAGTACAATGTTTGGTTTCGGTCGTCGTGGTCTGGCGTTTATTTGTGTTTAGGCGATTTAGACGAGTAAAATATTATGATCAAAGACAATAAATCAAATCAATGATCAATAATATGTTGCAATGTTGTGAATTGTGCAACAATGATGATAAGAATCGAGGAAGAAAAACAAGAATAACCTGATACAGTTTTACGTGGTTGGCGTGCATTTTTATCCACGAGCGATATGGCTCAAAATTTTACTATCAAGTAGGGTTAAATAGGAAGAGGGTGTTTATAATAACTTTGAATAATCAAATTACAAAAATACCTTTTTGAACTTATCTCTTGTATTAACGGGGCTTCGCGCATCCCGACAAAGTGAAAATAAGCCACATGTCTGTTTGTAAAACTAAAGTCATGGGTGTAGTCGATCACAATGATAATAATGTAGACTTAACTATCAAATGTATAGGATGCGAGTCAATTCTTAATAGACTTAACTATCAAATGTATAGGATGCGAGTCGATTCATTATACTATTAACTTGAATAGTGTGTCATCCTTTATGTTTTTTTAATATGGTGCAAATTCTATATTTATATACATGTATTACTAATTTGAATCGATAAAAATTATATATAAAAATTACGAAGCTAGGGAATTACATGGGAGGCTCTCTCTTGGATCAAAAATATGAATTTCTAGAATGTCATGTTTGAAAGCAGTTCTCAAGCGGTCTCCAAGGCTATCTGAGACGGGTTTTTCATTGAAAAATGGGTTTGTTTCCATTATTTCTAGTTGTTTAGATGCCTTAATGAGGTAGCACATAGGCTAGCTACAAGTTCTCACTTTTATGCTTCTCAATGTATTGGGTGAACCTCATGGGTTCATCCACTACCCCATGGGGCCCCACCCCTGGCCCACTCCCAGACGAGGGGTGGTCCACTCCTGAGACTATCCCCACTAGCTCACAGGGGTTTCTTTCGCCTCCATGGGCTCGGGCGCGGGGCCAGCGGGCTTGGAGTGCGGTCGGTAGTTCATTCCTGGCCCCGGGCTGGTGGCTCGGTTGGTAGTGGGAACACCTCGAATGGGCTCATGGTCCCATTGGCAAAGCGAAAAGCTGTATGAGAGCTGGGGATAACTGTGAGGGTGAGACCACTGACCTGAACCTATAAAGAGCGCCTTATATCACGGGTCCTCCTTTGGCCAGCAGAGCCAGGAGGGTTGGTGTCGGTCGCGGTATCATAGGCTCGGGGTTTCTTTCGCCTCGAGTGGGCTCGAACACAGGACCATGAGCTTAGAGTACCCATTCGAGTAGTTCCCACTACCAAGCTGGGCTAGTAAATTGTGACACCCCAAAACCGGGGTGGTGACTACCGTCGACCGCGGAATACAAGTGGATGTCGAGTTGCAGCGTCATAGAAAATCGAGCGAGTCTCCTTTGTACGGGAGCTCTACCCCAAAATACAATTCTTATAAATAACACGCATTTACCTATCTAAACAATCCAATATATATGCAATATAATCCCGACATGAGTAAAATTGCCTCTTGGGCTCATAAGCAAATACTCATTAAAACCACATTATCACAACTATTCTCAAATTTTCTCCAATAATTACATAGTTGATTACACTTTTATACAGCATATTAACATCTACGAGTTATGTCCAACCGTGAAGCCACAAACCGGCTTCTTCAAAATCAACCTCAAGAGGTTGTCTCCTCGGCTCTGTGCACGAAAAATAAGGGGTCCCACGGCGGGAGTGAGCTAAGCTCGATGGGAGAATCGCCACTAACACTCACCACCTAAGTGCGGTCTGTCTCCAAAGTAAACACACTCAAGTAATCATGATCCTACTTGAATGTCTATGATCACCCCATGTCACGAGTCCTCACCGATACTCACACTTACCTAATCACGTATGAGAAAATAATCATTTTCAAAACGAAACTTTTGTTCTTGAAAATATACTACAATGTCGGTAAAGTATGGGACCTTCTCTCAAGAGGTGAATTGGTTGGTGAGCTTTCCGAAGCAGTCATGGTCCTCATCAGAAGTGATCACATTGGCCCATCTCCCAACCCAATTCTCGAATATCATCCTTTAGAAATTCCCTTTCCACAACCATATCAGTTTTATAAAATACCTTGTCATGCACTCACCTAACTCTAGGTTGCAGTGCATATGAAAATGCATTATGCCATTTTCAAAACCATTTACACAATATGACAATATGCATATTTTCAATCAACTACAATTACACGCATGTAATTCAATGATATCAACCATCACCAAATTAGCTCACTTGAGCAAATCGTAATCATCTCGATGGCTTATAACACAATTTAATTCCATGTAATTGTGTCATTGTATAACATTAATTTATTAGTAACTAACTAATTCCACAGCATGACCATTCATTTCATACAATTTCGAGCACACAACACTTGGACAATTCTTATCAATTTCACACAAACCGGGTTGTTTTACGGGTCGAAAACGAAATAAGTGGGCTGTCCCACGGGCAGCCCACACGCTCCTACACGGTTCCTCTTTTTGGAATCGATTTCCATTCCCATTTCCGATCTTATAAACACCAAAGCATAATTTATTGAATAAATTATCACAAAATGACCCATAACAGTCCATACACACACTGTTACGGACTGTCCTCATGGTAAAAAAAATTGCACAATTCGGTCCCATGTTTTGGGACCCGAACATCACAACCATTCAGACCTTTTTCCCTCTGAAATACATGATTTAAAGCAAAAATAAGATTTAAAGACTAAACAGCCCCTAATTTCTGGGCAGTCACGGAGGTGAGAAAAATCACCAAGAATTTCTAACAATTCGGTCCCATGTTTTGGGACCGATCAATGGCCCTCGCGGCCTGAGCCAGCCAGGAAACATCGAAAAACCGCAAAAATGGGAATAAAAAAGCGCAAGTGAGGAAAATCCTACCTCTTGGAGTTGTCAAAAACTTGCAAACCCGGGGTCCACGCGTAGCCTGCTCCGCGTAGAGCGTTCCTTCTTGCTCGTCGAGAAATCCAGCGGTCGGGTGCGTGTATTTGGGAGAGTCGAGACTCTCTACAGAATGAAAGCTCCATAGCTACGCATCACCAATCTTGCCTCCACGTTTTCTCTCTTGTGATTTAATGAAGAAGGTCACTATACATTAATTTGTCCTTTTGTAACTGTCGAATCTAAAAATGACCTTTATGTCCCTTTTCTCGGATTTGATATCAAGCCACTACCTCATTAGTCCATTTTCATCATTTCTCTCTCATACCACTTATGGTACATGAGTACTTGTTATATGCGCCTTTAGTCGCATCGAAAAGCGATTCTACGGCTTTTGAAATACGATGCCTCGGCTTGATGTCGACTCAGTATTTGAGAAAATTATGAAATTTTCTACGTCTTCAACTAGATTTGCTGAGAGCGATTCCAACGGTACAATCAGTTTCTTCATCCGAGATCTAGAGAATAAATTACGGATTTTAACCGAAATTACAATTTTGTAATCGAAATTACGATTTTGCCCTTATTCCTGAAATTGGAATTTCTCGGGTCTTACAACACCTTTGTTTATATCGATACAATGGAGTAATGAAATATTAAAAGAGCAAACTATTGAAACGGTTATTTATTTATTTATTTTCCCCAGAAGTAATCTATTGAAAGCAGGTTATTAAAAACTATTTCATGATGCTCATAGAACAAGAAACTTATTCGGGACTGTATAGTTTCCATCATTCAGGATGTGATTTTTTTTTTTTTTGGGTAAGAAAAGTAGCAAACAGATAGGCAACGTGAAAATACTAAGAAAAGAAAATGTGAAAGAAAATATAATTTGAAGAAAATTAAAAAATAGGTTTAAATTAATTATATATGTTTTATTCAAACTCATTTTATTTATTTATTTCTAATATATAAGATTAAAAATTTTAAAAATAGGCAAAATTTTGAGAAATATTGATTATATTTGATTTTCTTTTGTATTTTAAGTAAAAAAAATTTCACAATGAGCTTTTTATAGTTTAACCCTTTTGTGTTTTCCCATGAAATAATTTTATTCTTTAGATCCAAGAAAAGAAGAAAAATGGCAAAAAATGCGTTTATACAAATCTAAGATCAAGAAAAGAAAAATGGCGATTCTGCTACATTGTGCGAAGATATGATCGATCATCGGAGAAAAAAAAGAACTAGGCTGGGCATCATAAGGAAAATAAAAGCTCACATCGCGTCATGACTCTACTTGAGTATACTATTACAAAGCAAGGTAGCCTGAGACCTTAGGTTGAATACCGTAACTCTTTGTCGTCGAATCATCCTCCTCGTGATCATGCGGCTTGCCTATAGGCATTCTGCTTGAGCAATTGAATGTCAGATCCGCCGTCTTCCTCATCCACATCGTCCTGGTCGCTTCCCACTCGGCCGGCCACCACTCTGCACACAAGCATCGCTCTTGGCGTTCATGAATCAGATTTCGTCTTCGATGTGCGTCAGAATCGTGGCGTGCTCTCCGGCTGGTGGATAGCATGGAGATTCGTCGATTTACGTGAGAATGCATGCGATGATCCCATAGATGCTCTGATCTTGGTGGTTACGGTAGGGTTTCCGTTTGCCCCAATTGTAGAGGAGCGTTGAAGCGGTGAAACCCTGGGAACTCGTTGAGTCGATGCACTCTCGTCGCGCCTCCGGGGCCTTCATTGTTTCGCCTCTTTTGATTTGACGTGCTCTGCGTATCTCGAATCTCCCTAATATTTTCGTGCTTTGTTGTGGATTTTCAAGATCCGGTGAATTTTCGGTGTCTTCTCGGTGTCGATCCAACCGGTTTTGAATATGATTCGGACTATGTTATTCGAGTCTCGTCGATGAGCTCGAGCCGCGTGTTTCGAGTTTGATATTGTTCGAACTATCTGCGGTTTGAAAGATTTAGCGATCAATGTGCTCGGCAGGTATGTTTGAGGGTTTGATCTTTGTTCGAGACTATGCGGTTTAGAAGGTTCGCCGCGGGACACGAGTATCTTCGGAGAGGAAAATCGGACTCGGCCCCGATCCTGACAGGAATTCGGAGTGCATAGCGCATCTGCCGGAACACCCCGTCGCCGCCGCCGCCGCCTCCTCCGCCTCCTCCGCCTTCAGTTGAGCCTCCAAACCTACCGTGCAAGGCTTAGTAAAGATCTTCTTCAGAAGACTCCACGAAGATGATATAGGATTTGCGGGTACTCCTCGAGAAAGAACTGCTGTTACTACAAAATGATTTTAAAGTAGCCATTAAAAACTGAATATAGATTTCTAACACGCCACGAGGCGTGCATATATATCGTGCGGTGGCAAAAAAAAAACAAAAAAGGAAAAAAAATTTTCATTCCATCGGTTAAAACCAAATCTAAATTATTATTTTGAATAAAAATTATAATATGATGCTTTATTAAGCTAATTTAAAAGAAAAATCAAGAAATCTCTCAATTCTTAGAATAGATGAAATCTCAATTATTATTTTTTCTTTATAGAATGCTTTCTAGAATTTTCTTCTAAAAGAGACATCATTTGGGGTTCGACACATGAAAGTTAATAATGTAACTATTCACCTTTTAAAGGCAATAATTATAGTAGATTTCTATAGTTCTTTCAGCCAAAGCCCACCCACCCAACATCTTTTTGGAAAATCATAATTACAAAAAAAAAAAAGGGGAAGGTTTTTATTTTACTTATTAGATATAAAAGCTTTATTTTGTTTTTATTTTTCACAATTCATTTCAAATTTTAGGAGAAGATATTCAACGTTACAATTAAGGGATATTAGCGATTATACATACTTAGAAATAACTTAATTTTTCTCCTTCTTTTTTTTTCCTTTTATGTTTTCTTTCTTTATATATTACTTTGTAATATCGTTTGCTTAACTCATTAATTCTCGAAAAAATATATTATTGGATGAGTGTATAATGGGTAATAATAAAAACTATACCAAAAATATAAAGCTATTTTGGTTGATCAAAAATAAAAAAATAATTTTTATTTAAATATTTTACTTCTAAAAATTTCCTTTTTTAAGTGGAATATAATTATTATTTTTAGAATATTGCACGACTACGTTCTATTCGGTGATATGTATAGATTGTTTAACAATATTGTGCGAAAACGATTAAGGTAACCATTAAAATGTACATTTTTATAAACTTAATTGTTATTTAGGAGAAGATATTCAACGTTACAATTAAAGGGATGTTAGCATTGCCTTGCCATATAAATAACTAATTTTCTCCTTTTTTCATTTTATGTTTTCTTTTTATATATTCACTTTGTAATATTGTTTGTAACTCACTTAATTCTCTAAAAATATATATTATTGGATAGGTGTATAGTAGGTAATAATAAAAACTATGCAAAAATGAAAGCTATTTTGGTGATCAAAATAAAAAATAATTTTATTTAAAATATTTTACTTCTAAAATTTCCTTTTTTAAGTAGGAATATAATTGTATTTTAGAATATTGCGACCTTCGTTCTATTCGATTGATATGTATAGATTGTTTAACAATATTGTCTGAAAATAGTTAAGGTAATACATTAAAATGTACATTTTATAAACTTAATTGTTATTTTAGGGAGAAGATATTCAAACGTTACAATTAAAGGGATGTTAGCCTTTGCCTTGCCATATAAATAACTTAATTTTCTCCTTTTTTCCTTTTATGTTTCCTTTTTGCTATATTACTTTGTAATATCGTTTATCACTCACTTAATTCTCGAAAAAAAATATATTATTGGATGAGTGTATAATGGGTAATAATAAAAACTATACCAAAAATGAAAGCTATTTTGGTTTGATCAAAATAAAATAAAAATAAAAAAAATAATTTTCTTTAAATATTTACTCCTAAAATTTCCTTTTCGTGGAATATAATTATTATTTATGGAATATTACGACTACGTTCCTATTCGGTGATATGTATGATTGTTTAATAATATTAATGCGAAAATAGTTAGGTAATACATTAAAATGTACATTTTTATAAACTTAATTGTTATTTAGGAAAAGATATTCAACGTTACAATTAAAGGGATGTTAGCAGGGCACTTTTTTTATATATTACTTTGTAATATCGTTTGTAACTCACTTAATTCTCGAAAAAAATATATATTATTAGATGAGTGTATAATGGTATAATAAAAACTATACCAAAATAGAAAGCTATTTTGGTTGATCAAAATAAATAAATAAAATTTCTTTAAATATTTTACTTCTAAAATTTCCTTTTAAGTGGAATATAATTATTATTTTGAATATTACGACTTCACGTTCTATTGATGATATGTATAGATTGTTTAACAATATTTAATACGAAAATAGTTAAGGTAATAAATTAAAATGTACATTTTATAAACTTAATTATTATTTGGTTCCAGTGGCTTTATTTTCCTAGGAATAAAAATGAAGGCGCCATACTTTTTACAGTGAAGAGATTGACTTTGAGGAATAAGGTTAGTTGACTCGCCAATGGAATAAGTTCTTCTTCTACTTGCCAGATCTTTTTCTTCCATGGTTTCCAACCTTTGTCACTTTTCCCTTTTTATTAGGCTCTTTTTACAATAAAGCGAGAAAGTTACCCAGCTTGTTGGAATTTATCCTTTATTTTAATATGGTAGTAGCATCTATGATCATAATACGTTAAAACTAATACCATATATATTACCATAGTGAGGGGTATTTTTTTTTTTTTTGAAAATTTTGACTTTTTAAAACCTTCTAATTTGATTTTTTGATCATTTAATGGGCTCTTCTTACCACAATAAAGCAGAAAGCTACTTGGAATTCATCAATGTTAAATATGGTAATAGCTAAACTATTACCATAACATATCGAATCACCTATTATCATAATAAAGTTACTATTATATATTTGTTCCATGAGGGTTTTTTCTTTTGAAAATTTTGACTTTTAAAACCTTCTAATTTGATTTCGCGATCATTTATTTATGTCTGAATAATTTTCTATAAAGGTAAAGGAAACGACTTTCCATATATATATATAGGGATCTCCAAGCTTAGAGGCTGCATTGGGCCCGGCCTTGCGCTTTGATAGCCCCGGCAGAGGCAAGCGGATTAAAGGCGGGCCAGGCCGTGGCTTCATTTCAGGCCGACCCGGCCTTACAATGGGCTGCGAATAATGGAGCTTTTAGGCCCTCTAAACCGCCCAGCCCTTGAGATGCGTCAAAGCGCCCAGGCCCATCCGAGGAAGCCGTTTAGAAGCTGGCAGGGCGCGTCCCAAGCTCGTCTATAGGCCGCCAGGCCCGTCCTAGAGGCCCACTTAAAAAGCCCGCCTAAAAACCCAACCCCTCCATGTAGGTTTTATTTAGAATTGTATTCAAAAATTGGGCGGTTATTGTGATTTGAATTATGCGAGTATATTCATGTTTATATATTTGCATGTGATTAAACGTATTGGAGCTGCATACATGCATTCCATATGTGCTAGGCACTAAGTTATAAGGTGAGTGCATGAGATGAGTCTAAACGATTGAGAGGGTTGTCTAAAAACATTAATTGTGGAGGGTAGTCAAATTTAAAATATCAATGCGTCGGAGCGGCCCAATTGATATTCATGGATGAATCCACAAACAAATAATATATCAATGTCGAGCGTGATTGATATATATATACATCGGAGGGTTGTCCACTAATAAAACAATAATTCTCATACAAGGCTTAGGCGAGTGTGAGAGAGTCGGTGAGGGCTCGGGATTTGAGTTGGTCATGTAGACATTCAAGTAGGATCATGCATTTGCTTGAATGTGTGTTTAAGTGGAACATTACCTGACACTTGGGTGGTGGTAGCCACTTAGGGGCGATTCTCCTACTGAGCATTAGCTCATCCCGTCGTGGGACCCCCTTTTTGCAGTGCGGGAGGCGTGCGAGAGACGGTTAAGTCAGAATTTGAGTTTAGAAGAAAAGCGGGATTGTGGCTTTGGATTAAGTGGTGTATACATGTATTAGAATATTAGAAATTTAATAGGTGTTGTATAAAAGAGAATTGATTAACTCTTTTGAAACTATTGGATGTGGATTCATAGTTGGTAATTGTGATGAGTAGTATTGTTTAGCGAGCCCCAGTGGCCGTTTTAAATCATAAAGCGTTATATTGAGTACATTTTGAGCAGGTTTATGCAAGTTACGTATTTGGGTGGCTCTGCACTGGCTAAGGAGAGTCTGACGATTACGTGGCGTCGGTGGCTCGTGCGCTATGTAAGCGAGGTGTATGGGCGCCGGACCCGCCCGAAAAAATCCGCGGCAGTATGAAACTAAGGTATACGATTACCTGTAGCATGCTGGGCATGGGGCTAGGATATCTGATTAGCAGTGTAGTGCCTGGTTAGGATTACCTGGCGCTTGATATCGATACCCCGGCAATGACTTGGTATCGAGCTTAGGCTATCTGAATACCTAGGGGCTGGGTTGGTATCCATCACCACTAGGTGGGTTGATGTGGAGTATAGGTATATGGAAACCTATAGATTGAGGATTTGGGCTTAGGCCTTAGTTGAATGAGAGCATCACTACTAGGTGTGGTTCGATGTTCGGTTTAGGTATGAGATTACCTAGGAAATCACGGGACAAAACTAGGGCACTGCATGATGTGTTTGGTGTGTTTTGTGTGATTTGATGAAAATGTGTGTGAATGTTTGATGAATGAGTGCATATACCATGTTATGAGTTGTGAAATGTTTGTGATAGCGGTGATTAGCACATAGGAAAACTTTTGGGAGTTTTACGATTAGTAAGCTGAAGTATATAATAAAAGAAATAAATTTTATCAATTTATTTGGATTTATTGGATAATGAAATCAAATTTTAATAAATTTGAGGTTGAACACTAAGTTAGTGTTGTATAATGAGTTTTGAAATTTTGGACCTTTCCATAATTAAATGAAAAAATGAGAAAAAAATATATATATACTTGCATACATGTATTTTTTTTTTTTTGTGTTTACCAGTGGCTGGAACAAAATAAATAAAATGGGTGTGTATTTTTGTCTTCCGATGAGTGGGAGAAATGAAAAAAAAAAGAAAATAATTTCTATGATTTTACAAGTAGTAAAATTGAGAAAATGGGAGTAAAATAAGTACATAATTTATTTGGTAGCTCAAGAAATGAAATAAGAAAAAAAAATTTTTTGATGAGAAGAAATATTTTCTCAAAGTTTTAGTGTGTAAAGTTGAAGAAAAATGAGTGAAATAATTTTATAAATTTGTGGATGTATTGGAGAAAAAAATGTATATAAATTTTTATTATCCAGGTGGAAATAAGCTGGAAAAAATTATAATGACAAAAAAAAAGATTTTGCTCTTGAGAATCGGTTTGTATTGTGAAAAAAAAAAAATTTTATTTGTATTGCGAAGAGGAAGTGGAAATTGTAGAAAAAAAAAAAATTTGTATTGCAGTACCATTTTTGTATTGCAGAGAGGAAGGCTTGAGGATTGGAAAGTGTATTCTGATACACTATATTGTGATACTTGAGAGAAGGAATGAAACACGGGGAAAATTGTATTCTGTATCTGAGTAGTTGTATTACAAGAGTTGGTTAGACGAGATTGTATTACGGGAATAGTCTAAGGTTGGTTGCAACTGAAATTGTATTCTGTTTGGAAAGGCTATGTGTATTCTTGAGGAAGGATTGTATTGTGACTTGAAGGGCTAGAAAGGAAATTGTATTGCAATATACAAGAGTGTATTGCAAGGGAAGGAAGCTGGAAAAGTGTATTGCAATAGGAGGGCTTAAGGAGGAATTGTATTGCAAGACAAAAAAGGGGCTGTTGGAAGTGTATTGCAATACAATTTTTGTATTGTGACCAACAGTAGATGAACAGTAACAGTAACAGTAACCGTGAACAGTAATAATGAACAGTGATCGATGAATAGTAATCTTTGACCGGTCAACTGTGAATAGTAAATTTCGAAAAAAATTTTTTTTTTTTTTGAAAAATCAAATAAAATAAAATTTAATAAAATGAGACAAAGTTTTCGAAAAAAAAAATGAAATTTTCAAAAATGAAATTTTCAAAAATGAAATTTTTGTTGATAAAAATGTTTTAAATGTATAATTAATTGTCTTGCATTACCTATAAATGCAAGGACAATGTGTATACACTAATTTATGTGTATGATTAGTGTCTCGGGGCTATGTTGATGCCTTAGAATCTTTGTACTAGAGATTCGCGTCGTGTTAATTGTATAAATGGCTAGTAGAGGATGAGAGGGCGTGAGGGCGTCCGATGGTCGAGCACCATCGGTGTTTGATCGCGGACTTTCGCGTGTTGGTATGGCGGTTGCTGCTCCCGCCTGAGGCGGGTATAGCGGTGAAGCGGGAAGATCCTAGTAACTCCCCGAGGTTAGGCGCATCATCCTCAGGCATTCACGGGAGGGGCAGGTGGTGACGGACATTTAGTTCATGCGGAAACGAGAAAGTGTTAGAGGCTATGGGACACCTCGGCGGGCCGGATTAGACAGGCTGCGTTCTGGCTAGAGAATGGGGCCCAATCTCTGAAGGAAATGGGCAAGGACCTCTAGAGACCTTAGGGCCGTTATATGTGAGTTCTCCTAGGGATTAGGGGCGAGAATAGGGATGATATGTCGAGGTTGCATTTGGAGATCTCGGGGGACTCTACTTCTGATGGACTGAGGATCATGGACGTATCGAGTTGATGTCATCACGGGGATGGTTGGTGGCGACATAGGGTCGTTAGCGGAGTTGTGAGCGTAGGAGAGTTACCGCCTATGCGCGGGGCCCGGTGCACAAATGTGTGGTATTTTTAGGGGGACAAACATGATATTTTTCCCATGCGATATCTGAGAATCAGTGTGTGGGACCGAGTTGGCGGGTTAGTTGCGAAACCTTACTGAAGGGCGGTGAGACCGGGGCTTAGATCTACCTTGGTGTGGTTTGCAGTAGGTGGATGTTTTCGGATGAGCTCGTGGGTTACCTCCACGGAGGGTTGTAGACGATTATAGGTTACACCACACCAGTACTTCACCTCTATGACTCCACATGGATAGCTGAGTTGATTCAGAACATAGTCTGATTCTAGAGCTATTGGACAAGGGGTTCATTAGGCCAGAACACTTCACCATGGGGGCTAGGTTCTATTTGCGAAAGAAGGATAAGACCCTTATTTGTGCATTGACTATCGACGGAGTTGAATAGGGTTACAATCAGAATCGGTACCCATTCACAGAGGATTGACAATTTGTTTAAACCCGAGTTGAGAGGGGCGAGGTCTACTCAAGATAGACCATGCTTTGGTTACCATCGGTTGAGGGTTAGGGATGCGATATCCGCAAGGCGGCGTTCCCAAGACTAGTTATGGGCACTTTGAGTTTACGGTAATGCCCTTTAGATTGACGAATGCGCTAGCAGCATTCATGGATCTCATGCGTAGGGTGTTCCCGATACTATCTAGATAGTTATGCATTAGTCGCCGTGGATGACATTTTGATCACACTCCCGGTCAGTGGGAGCATGAGTATCGCCCGAGGATTGTGTTCGATTGCGAGACCATCAATTTGTACAATAAGTTCGGTAAGTGCGGTTTGGCTTCTTGCGTTGAGATTTTAGGGACAACGTGATAATGACATCATGAGTGTCATTCGACCTAGAGAGGTCGAAGTAGTGATGAGTTGGGAGAGGCCAGAATGTCAATCTTCGAGATACGTGGTTTCTTGGGATTAGGTACAGGTATTCTGAGGAGATTCGAGAATGGGCTAAAGTTGTCCATTCGGGCGGGATATGGACTTCGCCTACGGGATATGGACTCCCGTCAGTTGGGGGCCGGCTGACAATAGAGAAGAAATGGATGCCTGGCTTACTCGGGATGTGAGTGTTGGTAGCAAGAGGGAGGATCGACTCTCCCTGAGAATGGGAAGAGGCGAGAAGACTTACGCTTCACACTAGTTTAGGACTAGGGCGAGGATTGAGCATGAGTGGCCGGGATTGCCCCGAAGCCAAGGATCTAGATTTTGGGGCCAATACGGTCCAGTCGGCGGTAGGGCAGAGTATACAGTTCATTCCTCACTGGCAGGTCGGCCGGTTCCCAGTTTTCGGGAGTGCTATCTGGCTTACTTCAGCAGCTTACGAGATAAGGCTGAGGGGCCGGAGTGCTTAGGAATTAAGAAGTCGGGGGAGCCAGATTAAATTGCCTTGACGGAAGCATGGTGGACCTTAAATTGTAGACTATTGGTTGTTGATGTCGGGGGTTGAGCATGGATGAGATGACGACCATGGGTTGTGAGTAGTGAGACCTTAAGGGTTGTCATACTTTCGACCACGGCTTGGATTCAGGCTTAGATGTTAGGCCTTTGAAGCTAGGTAGATGTTCCTAGGGTGTAGGGTGAGAGTTGACCTGATAGGTCGAGATTATGAGTGAGAGATCTCTGAGATTCTGCTCATGGTGGACCGGGAGTGGGTGTCACAGTATGGCATTATTGCGTTCGCGTGCACGGTAACATCGCGTCGAGTCGGGTGTGGATGCACGAATGCGGTCATCCACCACTCTTGGTGAATGAGGTTGAGTTTGTCTTTGAGACTCACGTCCAGTGAAGACTCTTAGTTGATTCGAGTGAAGGAAGTAATTAGAGTGTGTTGGGCAAAGCAAGAGGGCCGTTAATCACCTAAAGTGAGAATCACAGGTTAGGGTGCTTTGCAAGAGACCAGGAGAGATATCTGAATTTACGTGTGGATGCGGGCTCGAAGTGTAAGTAGAAGAATTATATTTGCAGAGATGAAAACATACGGTCGGTTATCCACGTAAACTTAGAGAGTTGAGTGATAAATTCGGGAGTGACTCGAGGTTTGGATACCCCATGGGAAATTGAATTGGGTGTTGGTGAGTCGGCAAGGGTTCGGTATATGGATGTCATTCATGACATGGACTAGGTTGACGATCCATTGGATTGTCGGTGGTATGACCTTAGGAAGGTCGATGCCTGGCGAGGGGGTTGTGTGGGGTTACGTGTTGTATGGATTATATACAGGTGTTAGAGGACATGCTACGAGCATGCGTCTGAATCATAAGGGTAAATTTGGGAGGGCATTGGCATAGTGGAATTAAGCAGCGACAATAGTTATCGGCGAGTGTACAAAATGTGCCGATATGGGAGACTGTATGGGAGGCCGTAGATCCACTTGGATTATGTCGGACCGAGGTGGGAGAGGCTCCATCCAGCTGGTCGGATGCGGTCAGAGACACCTCGGAAGGTGGGTTTGATCGATCGCGTCTTCTCACGGCTCGGGGCCGTGAAGAAATTTATGCGGATGTCACGGCGTCGACCGCTAGAGTTCGAGTTGGGGATGCGTCTTCTTGAAGGTGATGCTAAAGAGTGGTCGGTTCGTGACGAAGCTATCGTAGAGTTCATTGGGCCTTTACAGATACTCGAGAGGATGAGCCTTTGACTGCGTGCCGATTAAGCGTTAAGCCCGACGCCTGCGTGTCCACGGGTGTTTCATCTCCATGCTCAGAATATACTCGAATCCGGCTCATGTGGTGGATTGGGGACGGATTAAGGGTTGACACGAATGGGACCGAGGAAGGACCGGTGTGCATTGTTGTTAAGCGTGATGGGTTTTGCGGCGCAAGACCGTGGGGCTAGTGAGAGTGCTATGGCGGCAGCGTAGGTGGAGGGTCGGCCGATGGGAGCGGGGGACACGATGCGGGCCACCTATCCTTTCTTGTTTAGGGATGAGAATGCGTGGTTTGATCGTTTAAGATTTAAATGGGCATTTACATGCGTGATAGGTGCACGTTGCATATGCATGTGGTGATAGTAATGGTCTGAATTTCGAGCGAAATTCCTTTTAAGAGAGGAGAATGTGGGCAGAAATTTCAATTATGGAATAAGGGCAAAATCGTAATTTCAGTAACGAAATTGTAATTTCGGTTAAAAATTTGGAATTAATTTTCTAGATCTCAGATGATGAAACGAATTGCACCATTGGAATCGTCTCGCGAGAAATCCTAGCTATACGTAAAATTTCATGTATTCAGGAACGGTCGGAGTTGTAGCACGTTTACGGCGTCGCGTTTAGTCTTGTAAAACGATTTTCGATGCTACGAAAGTCACATATAACAAGTACTCGTGTACCACAAGTGGTATGAGTATAGAAATGATGAAAATGGGATAGTGCCGAATATCAAATCTGGGAAAAGAGGGACATAATGGGCATTATAGGAATTGTTTTAAGTCACTAAAGGACAAAAAAAATGGAATAGTGCTTGTCCCTTACAAAATGAAAATGAGCAAAACATGAAAGGAGGAGCAAGGGTTGCATAACGAAAATGGAGTTGCGTTTAGAGAGAGAAGGTCTTCCTTCTCTCTAAAAATACGGGCAATCCGACCGTCGGCGGTCTTCGGGTCGAGAAGGAAAAACGTTCTACGCGGGTGACTAGCGTGGACTCGGGTTTAATGAGTTTTGACAAACTCAAAGAGTGGGGTTTCTCCTACTTGGGTTTTATTCAGCTTTAAGTACTTTACAAATGTTTGGTCGAATGAGGCGGATTAGGGCCGTTTGATCGATCAGCCTTGGGGCCAATTAATATGAATTTTGAAATCTCGTTGTGACGGTACCATTGA
The DNA here is from genome assembly GCA_016808115.1 of Tetrastigma voinierianum. Taxonomy (NCBI): domain Eukaryota; kingdom Viridiplantae; phylum Streptophyta; class Magnoliopsida; order Vitales; family Vitaceae; genus Tetrastigma; species Tetrastigma voinierianum. The sequence continues at coordinate 353,154 of JAEQBH010001452.1, read as the reverse complement.
CCACGGTAGTTTGGGTAACAAATTGTGTTTTCCATGATAAATCATGTATTGATTAGGCAGTAGGAAAAGTAGGAAATCTTGGGTTCCTGAGGTGTAGATGAATGTGATTTTAGGGAATAATGCTTAGGGGTTTCACTATTCAGAAAGCGGTGTTCCTAAAAATATATTTTTCGATGTGAATATGTGTTTGGCCGAGTGATTTAAATTAAATTGCTCGTGTTTGATCATTAGCCAAAGTGAGCTAATTTTGATGTATGAGTTGTAAAATTACATAACATGATTGTGTGATTTGAATTATGCGAGTATATTCGTGTTTATATATTTGCATGTGATTAGACTGTATTGGAACTTGCATACATGCATTCCATATGCACTAGAACACCCTAGGATTATAGGAGTGAGTATGAGATGAGTCCCAGAAAGAAAACGGTTCGGAGGGTTGTCTAGAAACATTAATTGTCGGAGGAGTAGTCAAATTTAATATCAATCGTCGAATGGTAATTGATATTCAGCCAGTAGTCCACCAAACAAATAATATATCAATCGTCGAATTTGCTTGATTGATATATATATATGCATCGGAGGTTTTGTCACTAATAAAACAATAATTCTCATCTGAGGCTTGGCGGGTGTGAGAGAGTCGATGAGGACAAGGATGCAAGTTGGTCGTATGGAGCGTTCGAGTAGGATCGTGCGTTTGCTTGAATGTGTGTTTAAATTGGGACATTACCTGACACTTAGGTGGTGAAGTGGCCCACTTAGGGCGATTCTCTCTTTGAGCATTAGCTCATCCAGGTCGTGGGACCCCTTTTTGCAGTGCGGGGGCGTGCGAGGACGGCTCGTCTGGGGGCGAGTTTAGAAGAAAAATGGGATTGTGGCTTTAGTTCATGAATGTATACATGTATTAGAATGTTAGAATTTAATAGGTGTTGTATAAAAGGAATTGATTAACTCTTTTGAAACTATTGGATATAATTGGATTCATAGTTGGTATATTGTGATGAGTATTGTTTATGGGCCCGAGTGACGTTTTAAATCATAAGCACATTATATTGGGTATTTTGTAGCGGGTTTATGCGGGTTACGTATTTGGGTAGAGCTCTCGTGCAAGGAGAGTCGACCAATTTACGAAGTGGCGTGGGTAACTCGACATCCGCCTTGTATTAAGCGAGTTGTGGGCCAGTCACGGACCCCGAGGTTTGGGGTGTCACGAAGCAGTATCGGAGCTAGAGGCTATACGATTACCTATAAGCGTCTTTGAGCATGGAGCACAGGATATGCGATTGTAGTGTAGTGCACGGTTAGGATTACACAGTAGCTTGATATCGATACAGCCAGTGCGCCTTTTTTTGTGGGGCCCCACCTGCTACGCCCAGACGAGGTGATCCCTCTGAGCTATAGGGGCATGTCCTTTGCCCTTTTCTTTCGCCTCGTGAGAGCTCCGAACCCAGACGAGGACGTATTTAAATGGGGCGCTCTGGCACCAAGCGAGCTACTAGCTGGAGTTGGTAGTGGTCTCCCAGAATATGTCCCTTTGATGGAATGTCTATGGCAAAAAATGAAAAGAGTGCTGGCTCAGTGGTTTCCTCCTCGTCGGAGGCCAGTGGAACCTAAAGCGAGGCCCGAGCCCAGTGGGCTTCATTCCCGGGCTCGGCCGGTGGGTGCCAGAATCATGGGCTTTAGGCGCCTTTGCAAGCCATCGCAAAATACGCCCGGAGGCCGCCACGAGGCCAGATCGAGGCGGTTCCCAGAGGCTGGCTTAGGAGGCCGTCTAGCGGGTCATGGGCGCGGAGGACCGGCAAAGCCCGCTAAAGCCCGACCCCTCCGTGTGGGTTTTTGTTTAGATTGTATTCAAAGTTAAATAAAAGTAGACTTAAAACGATTCAAAATAAAATGCATCATTTTAAAATTTTATTAATCAGAATATATTACATTTGATTTGTATGAAAAGTTTATGCTTACAAAATAAGTACATCCTGACTAGGTTACATTTTTCACTGTTGTCAATCATTTGTACTTTTCATGCCAAGAAAATAAAAATGATGATATCATTTAAATAAAACTTTTAATCATTATTTTGGTGGCAGAACTATCTTGTATCCCATTCATGTCTTGATATTTTAAGTTCTCTGTGTCCGACCCGCTAGTTCGACTACCGAACATGATCATGTACAATCTCTTGTCATTAAACTCAATCTTTTAAACATACTCTTTCAACTTGATTGCTTGAGGTGACAAATTCACGTATCTTTTCTTAACCGCTCTTTCACTTTCTGGCCAAGCGAACACGATGCGATTGTATATAGCTACATGGCGATGGCCACATCAAGTGCGATAATAGATAGCGCGGAATTATTTAATTTGTTGTTTTCCGCAGATTCCCAAAATATCAAAATCTTCATTATCTTCCAAATGGAATTGTTTTACCTTGAGATATCTATCTATATATATTTGTATTATTTGGAGAACCGGTTGTTGCATTTTTTACTACTTTTGAACAATTCTAAAGGGCTTTTATAAAAAGATGAGGGCTTGTCGTGGATGATGATTTTATCGAATATGTATTACCATATTTTTCTTTATAAATATTATATAAAATATATAATATGAATTTACTTCATTTTTTAATTTTCTTCAAATTTTGTTGAGTTTCATTGTAAATAACTTGCAATAGTTCATCTAAAATATCAAATTTTAATCTAGGGTCTATTAAACCAATATAATAAATTAAAAGGTATTTCTCCCCAATATTTTAATTTTTCTATCGTTGCAAAAATTGTATCATTAAAAATTTCATAACTTAAATAATTTTGAAGTACCATATAAATACTAGTTATTTGCATAATGGCTGCGATGTGAAGTTGGATAATACACCTTTACCAAAAAATATTTGTTGAAGTATCAAAAATTTCAAAAAGATCACAAATGAAATTAAAAATGTGTGATATGTCAATTTTAATCTGTTGACATACACATCAATATTATTATTAGATAATTGTATTTCGTATAATTGTACTACTTTTTTTATATTTTGTAATATTTGTAAAGCTTATAAGTAGAATTCCATCTAGTTGGTATGTCTAAACTTATATTTTTCTTTTCATATTTACAATTTTGCAACAATAAAAAATAATTCATGTTTTGCTTGGAGCAATTAATATTATATAATGTCTCTAATTTTTCTAATGTGTTATCAACTTGTTTTAATCCATCTTTTACAATCAAATTTAAAATGTGGGCAGAAATTGGGATTTGCGGAATGGGCAAAATGTAATTTTGATTCTGAGTGTAGTACGGTTAAAAATGGTAATTCTCTAGATCTCGGATGAAGAAACGGATTATGCTAGTTGGACTTCGTCTCGCGAAATCTAGTGCACGTAAATTCGTAATTCTTTGAGGCAGTCGAGTCGGCACGTTTTCGAGGCATCGCATTTGGGTCTTAGTAAATCGCACCGATGCGACGAGGCGCGTATAGTAGCATGTACCATGCCGCCATAAATGGTATGAGTGGAGAAATAATGAATGGAGTGGCCGAGATAGTCATAGAATATGAATCGAGAAAGAGGAATGAAATGGTAATTATGGAATTTGATTTTAAGTGTAGAAAACCGAAAATAGTCGATAGTCGATTCGTCTTCTTCATTTAGGCCAAGCGAAAACGTGAGAGGCCGTTGCAGTGCAGTAGCTTAGGTTTTGAGAGCTTTTAGAGAGAGAGGTGCTTATACCAGATCAGAGCGTCGGACCAGTTGGCGGTCGACGGGCGAGAAGAGGAAGCGTTCTGCAGCCCGGGCGAGCTCTGCGTGGACCCGGAGATTTCTAGTTTTTGACAACTCCAAGAGGTAGGATTTTCTCCTACTTGCGTTTTATTCCGTTTTTAAGGGTTTTTCGATGTTTGGTTGGTTTGAGCCGTGAGGCCAGTTTGATGGAATCCCAAAACATGGGACCGAATTGTTGGAATTTTCTTGAGATTTTTTGTTAGGGCCGAGACTGTCCAGAATGTTAGGGGCTGTTTGGGTGTTTTTAATTTCACCAAAATGGCTTTAAATCATGTATTTGTATGGAAAATCACAGAAGTGGGTTGTTGATCGGTCCCCGAAACATGGGGCTAGAATCATCAAATTTTTGGACTTGTGGACTGGCCCAGAAGTGACGGTGGGTGTGAATTTGTTGGGGCTTTGTATCATAATTTATTCCATAAATTATGCTTTAGTGATATAATATAGGAAATGGGTAAATTAGGTTCCAAAGAGTGGAGCAGGGTTGGACATGTGGGCTGCCGTGGATGACCTTCTTTGTTCTGGCCCGGTAATCGATCCCGGGTTGTGTGAATTGGATAAAAATCGTCCATGTGTTTTGGTATGAACTTGTATGAAATGAATGGCTTGAGTTGGTGTGGTGTAGAAATCAATAGGTTAATGCTTAATGAGGATTAACATGAGGTCACAATTATATGGAATATAATTGTGTGTATAGGATAATGGGAATAAGAAGAATTGTGATTTGCTCAATTATATGGAATATAATTGTGAGCATAGGCCATTGGAGATAAAATTATGAATTGCTCAATTGAGCTAAATTGGGTGATGCTTGATGTGTTGAAATTACATGCGTGTAATTGTAGTTGATTGAAAATATGCATATTGTCATATTGTGTAAATGGTTTTGAAAATGGCATAATGCATTTTCGCCTTTTCAGATAACCTAGAGTTAGGTGTGAGTGCATGACAAGGTATTTTATAAAAACGGATATGGTTGCGAAAGGAATTTCAAAGGATGATATTCCGGAGAATTGGAGTTTAGGAGAATGGGCCAGCCAGATCACTTGGATAGGGATATGGCTTGTTTCGGAAAGCTCACCAACCAATTCACCTCGGAGGGTAGTCCCATATTTTTACCGAATATTTCGATAGTATATTTTCAAGAACAAAAGTTTTGTTTTGAAAATGATTATTTTCTCATACATGGCTTAGGCAAGTGTGAGTGAGTCAGTGAGGACTCGTGACATGGGGTGATCATGTAGACATTCAAGTAGGATCATGTATTTACTTGAGTGTGTGTTTACTTTAGACATTACTTGGCACTTGGGTGGTGAGTAGCCCGCGGGCGATTCTCCTCTTGGGCTTTAGCTCGCGTCGTGGGGCCACTTTGTTTCGGTGCAGGCGCTCGAGGGGGCGGCTCATTTGAGGTTGATTTTGAAGAAGCTAGGTTTGTGGCTTGATGGTTCTTTTGGACATAACATGTGTAGAATTAGTTTATTATATGTTTGTATAAAAGTGTAAATCAACTATGGAATTATTGGGAGATAATTGGAGAATAGTTATGATAATTGATTTTATGAGTATTGGTTTATGAGCCCAAGAGGCAATTTTACTCATGTTGGGATTATATTGCATTTATTGGGCTAGCTTGGGAACAGTATATCTGCAGTGCAGAGTATTTGGGTAGAGCTCCCCGTACAAAGGAGACTCTGCCCGATTTTCTAAAGTGGCGTCGGGTAACCCGACATCCACTTGTATTCAGCGGGTTGACGGTTAGTCAACGGACCCCCGGGTTTTGGGGCGTCACAAAATATGTGCACAACAACGTACGTGAAATAATTTTACATGGTCATCTTTTATTTGCCAAAATCTTTTTAATCTTTGTATTTGCTACATCATTATAAGAAGCATTATCTAATGTTATTATAAATATTTTATCATGAATACCTAAATCTATAATTTCATCATTTATTAAAACTGCTATATTTTTAACATTATGTGGAGTATTTAACATTTTTTAAATGAAATTGTTAACTTATTAACATCCATTCACTATCTATATAATGAACGTGTACATAAAAGCCTCTATGCATTAAAGATGTCAAAATATCGAGATGTTAAAAATACTTTCCTTCAAAATTTGCAAAATATTGTTTTAAATTTTCTCGTTAATTTGAAATTTTTCGCAATATATAACTTATGATATTCCCGACCAGCCTTCGCTACAAGAAAAATGGTCATGACATATATTACCTTGACATAAGACAATATATGTCCAATATTTTTTTATTTGAATGAGTAACTATGACATATAAAACTTAATTAAAAAGGAATAATGAAATATATGAATTATATTGATTATTTCATGACTTATGATAATGCAACTTTGACAAAGAATTTATAAGGCAATATAAAATTAATATATTCATACGTCAAAACATTTAAATAAAAGCAATAATGACATATATGATAATAACCTTGATAGAAAAAATTAAAAGTCAATATATATAGTTCAAATGCTTCAATGTCAAGGTTGGTAAAATTATCTTAACAAAATAATTTACAAGCCAATTTAACCTCATTTATAAATCTATTAAGGTTATATTTATTAAGGTTATATTACTAAATGTTGAAAATCTCACTTCTCAATTTTATTTTATTTTTAAATTTTAATTTTATCTAAACCCAATCTCATCTACAAACAACTTGAAAGAAAATTCTAAGGCAATAGACGAACTTTAAAATTTTAAAGTAGAATATTTTTATAAAAATTGTGAATTTGATATTTATTCTTCATGCGAAAATATATCCTTTATAATGTTTAAATTCTTATTTGTGCATTTATGACATTGATTAAATGATCTAACATGACCTTTTATTTATTCTATATTGTTGCAACAATGATAAATATGAAATTTTGCTATAATATTTTAAGAAAAATGGAACTTAAACAACGTCGGCATCAATTATTTTAAAAAAATAGTATTTTACAAGCATCATTATAATTCTTTCAAACAATAGGAAAATACATAAAACTTGTATATCAAATTTTATTAATTGTATTCTCAAGATATTGAGCTTGTTTTATATTTATGCATAAAAAGTTGAAAATAACATAGCTAATTTTAATTCTTTCTCTTATCTAAGTCTTTGGTGTCATAAGAATGTGTTGATCTCATAATATGCTATTACAAGTGGACTCTTCAAAGTAAGGCTAGAGGATTTGCTACAAATACTTTTTCTCAAACCTTAACCAAAATACCATCATTACGTCCATGACCATATGAAGACCTAAGTTAGTTGTTGATATGTTTTGTCTTAGAGAGAAAATCATCTTCAATGGAGAAAAAAAGGAGATGGAAGCAAAGAATCCCTTCCATACTATTCAATAGTCATAGTCATAGAATTCAAGTGGGTCATTTTGATGATACAATACTGAGGCTACCATTGTTGGGTGGAGAAGATACAAAAAATGTTGAGTCATAGTTTTTCATTGCAAAAAATTCATGATCTACATAATAGTTAGAAAATCATAGCATGTTTAATTAACTAATTTTAAAAAAATTATAGCACCTAATTGATTAATTAATTAGATGACAACGCCATTTTAATCTATAATCGAAAATATTCTACCAAATACAAAATAACTTTATTTATTCACACACACAAATAAAGGTAGCAAATTAATATTTACATTTATATAAAATGTGATAAGTTCCATAATTAAAAAAAAAAAAAAGGTAGCAAACTAAAAGTATTTCATAGGAATCAAGTCCCTTGACTTTGGATGAGTTCTCGCATTTCTCTAAGCTCCTTCTCCAAGTCTTTTTTTCAATGTGCTGTAGTATACCTAGATCTTGACGAGGATGGAAGCAGTAAAGGTTCATGGGCTAAGCCTTTAGTATATCTAAATTTGACTTTGTACTCATATTTTTAGCATTTATCAATACTAACAATTTTTTAACTAAAAATAAGTGAAATAGGACATTCAAGTAAAGGCTCAGTAGCATGTATATGAATCAATATACAATCAACGTAATTCAATTACATATTACATATTACATATAGATCAAACAATTTACTTATGTTTCATAGCATGTCACTCACAATTATATTAAAATTTTAAAAAATTCATATATATATATATATATCTTTTTGTCACTTACATGAATCTTACCCACTATAGAATGATAAAATATTATAAGACTAATGTCATTCATTTATTTTGAAAATAGGACTTACAATAATCTAACTTGCCTTATAGTACATCCAACCATCAACCATTCATAGGTGTTTGATGCTTTTGTTTGTGAGACCCCGGAAAATCCATATTTCCTAAGGAAGGATAAAATGGTAATTTCGGTAAAAATCCGGAATTTTTCTAGATCTCAGATAATGACGAACCATGAGTTGGAATTAATATCACGAAATCTAGCTACCACATTGAATTTCTTCGAATTCCAAGACGGTCGAAAATTTCACGTTTTTCGAGCCGCGTGGGAGTGGATGCTTGCGCTATGGTGGCGAGGCATGCGTGTCCAAGCTATGGGAGAGTCAAACATTGAGCTCAAGTGGGGCTCACATGTGACACACATGGCATCATGCCATTAGAGGAAAATCTCAAGTGGTTGGATAAGAGGATAAGGTGTAATCCTCGGCCCAGTAGGAGTGACATGTGGCGTGAAGACTTTCTCTTGTCCCGATCTTGACCAAATGGATTGGGAGAGGAAAGAGAGAGGGGAAAAGAGAGACAAGCGGAAGAGAGGAGAGTGTGGGATTTTAGAGAGAAATACCTTCTCTGAGATTTCCGGCGTCGGACCAGGCGAGCTCCGTGAGGCGAGAAGCGAAGTTGCTCCCACGCGAGGACTGCGCGTGGGTGCACCAATTTTGGGGTTTTTCGACAAACTCCGGAAAGGTAGGGGTTTTTCTCCTACTTGCTTTACTTTTTGTTTAAGGGTTATGTAATGGATGGGGATTTGTTGAGGCCTGGATGGCGGTGATTTCGGTTCCAAAAGATTTGGACCGAGTGAGTAAATCTCTGGAATGGTTTGGACAGTCCACAGATTGTTTGCGTGATTGTGTGATGTTGTGTTATTGCCATGAGTGAATAACATGCTGATTGTGATTTTGTGAAATTGTTCCAAGACGAAGCGCGGATTGTCCTTGCTCTGCCCATGTGAGCTAATTTTATGTTATTGTTTTAAATTGAATAACATGATTTATGGAATTAATTTTGTTAATATATGCATGAGTGATATATTAGCATGTGTTAAATGATCGCACTTAGGTGGGAAGTAGCAAAGTAGAAATTCTATAAGGCATTGCTCACCTGTCGAGAAACCACTATTTAGTCAGAAAACGCGCAGGGATGGGATGCATCCGAGGGCCTTAGAGGTGTGACAGTGAGTGGCATCTTGTGTTATTGGTGCAGACGTTAAGTGTAATTAAATACAATTGTAAATAAACTCCGTTTTTGTATAAAATATATAATTGTGTTGAATGGATATACGGGCCCAATCGGGCCGTTTTACACATGTATGGGTCTCATGACGTGAGACACGTAGATTTCCGCGGGTTGACGGATGGTCAACGGACACCCCGGTTTTGGGGCGTCACATTGTTAATGTGACGCCTTAAAACCGGGGTGTCTCGTTGACCATCGTCAACCCGCGGAAATCTACATGTCTCATCATGGGCGTTCATATGTAAAAAGCGGCAATAGAACCTGCGTCCCATACAGCAAAATGCATATTTTATACAAAATTTAAACTCACAATTTGTTTGTTAATTATCAGCGGAGTATCTTACCCCGATTTTTACAAAGCCATACTAAGGCCACATGTGGCGATTCTTCGCCTCTACAAGGCCACAGGATGCTTCCCATCCCAGTGCGCCGGTACACGAAATAGTTTTCCTCGATAGGGTGAGCAATGCCCAATGATGAATTTTCTCTTGAGACCTCTACGCTCATCTTTCATGCAATGACACCGCAAACATTGACACATGCTAATATATCACTCATGCATATATTAACAAGTCATGTCATTCATAACAATAACATAAGATTGGCTCACGTGAGCACAACACAATCCGACCGAGTTCATCTCGGAACTACCCGCCCAAAATGCGATCAACGTATCGACCTCATGGTAATAACACGACATAAAGCACAGGCACGCCTGTGAGTCCGCGAACTGTCGAGCCACTCTAGGGATTTCTTCACTCGATCCAAATCTTTGGAACCGAAAATCCATCGAGCCACCGGCAAATCCCCATCCCACCATGACAACGGAGTAAAACAAGTAGGAGAAAACCCACACGCTAGGGTTTCTTAAAAACTCACAACAGTACTTGCAGCGTGGTCGCTGTGATGGGGCAACTCGCTGCCTCCAGAAATCGGCGGTCCGATTGCGAGAATCTAGAGAGAAGGTAGGCTGCTCTAAAATCCCACTCCCTATCCCACCGGTTTGTTCCTTCTCTCCTGGCTAGTTAGGTCGACAGTGAAGAGAATTGTCCTCTCTTGCCACATGTCGGTGTAGCCCCAAATCAGGGTCCGTGACTGCAGGTCGGCCACGAGGCTCTTAGTAAAAGGTCGGGTGACCCGACCTTTCTCACGAAAATGAGCGAGAGTCTCCTTTGTGCGGGAGCTCTGCCCGAGAACAAACCTGTCCCAAACACCCGACATCGGAAGATATATGAATAAAAAGCGGCCTCTGGGCCCATACTACAATACCCATCATCATACATCAACTATATATCATGTTTTAAGAGTTAAAGTCTACTCTTGCATCTGACGCGTATTAAAAGTTTAAAACATTATAATACGTATATCCAACTAAAACACGAAGCCCTGGCTTAGGCTTTCTTCTCAAACTCGGCCTCTAGGATGAAATTTGTCTCCCTCGTGCGTTCCTTGTACACAGAAATAATATAATTCGCCATTGGGGTGTTGTCACCAGTGGTGGAATCGCACAAATGGGTTACTCTCCACCTAAGTGCATATGCAATGCTCGATGAAAACACACATTCAAGTACATGCGTGATCCTGCTTGAATGTCACCATAAATCAACTCACACACCACAGAGTCATCCGCGAGCTCCCTCACACTTGCCTAAGCCACGTATGAGAAAACATCTTTTTTTTTAAACAATTCTTGTTGTTTTCGAAACTATACTACCGAAGTATCGGTAAAAATATGGGACTACCCTCCGAGGCGAATGTGTTGGAGAACCTTCCGAAACAGTCATGGTCCTCATCCGAAATGATATGTTGGACCGTCTCCCAACCCCATTCTCCGGAAATTCATCCTGTGAAATTCCTTTCCAAAAACGTTTCGTTTTTCTTTCAATTTTTCATGTCATGCACTCACCTAATTTCTAGGCTACCCCAGTGCATATGAAATGCATTATGCCATTTCACCTGATATATACAATTATATCAATTATGCATATATCATCCCGTTCACAATTACACCACATGAATTCAACAATATCAACCATCACCAATTTATCACTTGAGCTAAACACAATTCTACCAATGGCCCCACACCACGCGAATTATATTCTATATAATTATGGCATCATGTTAACACATCAAGCATTAACCTATTAATTTCTTTAATTAATCAAATAAACCACTCATCAAACAATTCCAATGCCAAAACACATGGACATTATGGTCCATTTCATCTAATGGGATTGTTTTGAGTCCTCTTGAGCAAGTGGGTTGTCCGGGCGAGCCACTCCTCCTACATCGGTTCCTCTTGGTGGAATCCAATTTGCATAATGAATTCCTGCGTCATCATATAAGCAACGATTTATTCGCATGAAACCCACTTTCCTAGCCGGAATCCAAGCGGTGACTACCTTTGTCCAAAAGCGAGATTAAAAAATTCCCACAACTCGGTCTCATGTTTTGGGACCGATCAAAAGCGACACTCTCACGGCCTGATCAGCCGAGAAACATAATAAAACACTTAAATAAAGTGTAAAACCCAGTAGGATAAATCTCTACCTCGAGGAGTTTGTAAAACTCCCAAAACCGTGCCGCAGCGTGGTATCGTCGTAGAGTGACTTTTCGGCCCACGTCTGTGAGTCGATGAATCCGGATCACCTCTGAATCCCCCAGAGAGAAGTGGGATGTTATATACTAAAATGTCAAACAGCTGCATCATCATTTTCTGGTTTCCGTTTTGCTTCTCATTTAAATAGGAGGGAGATGACTATATTGGTATTTAATCTGAATATGAATGGAGGATTTAATGAATGAGTATCTTTCTTCTGGATTTTTAGTAATATAAGATCTCTGGGTAAATGGATTAACATGTTGTTATACATGTTTTCTGTTATAAATATGTGGAATAAGTGTAATATCATTGACTTTCAGTGAATAATATGATTCTGCTGACATGATACCAGAAAGAAATCAGTCATTATCTGGGATCAGTGAGATTGGCGTGACGGACGAATTCATGGGATCAGCAGGTGGAGAGCTGTTTTGGACAGTGAGATCTCAGAATCAGTTTGGGTTTGACCGAAGTACGATTTTGCCATTTTCGAAGTGGAATTTTGGTCTTCATCAGGTATTATCCATTTGCTCTTGGGATTAAGCATCAAACTATCGGTAATTTAGATTTCCTTCCACTCACAAGGTGTCATTTGTCACTCTGGAACAAGCCCGAAACGTGTTGGCGTTTTCTATACGAGGACACATGGCACCTCTTGAGCCACTCGTAAAAGTGCCATGTGTCGTGCGTTCGCCGAAAATGTGAAATTCATTAAGATTGACGAAGTCGACATGGTAGCTAGATTTTGCGAGATGATTCCAACGGTAAAATCCGTTTCGTCATCCGAGATCTAGAAAAATTTTGATTTTGACCGAAATTATCATTTTACCCTTTTTAGAAAATTAGAATTTTCTCGGGGTCTCACGGTTAAAAACGTTCTTTTGGCCTACCACTTGGTTGATTCAACATAACTATTATTATAACTTATATGAATATAGCACAACATAACCATTCCATGACTCAAGTCTTTTAAATTTAAAAAAAAGGTGAAAATTGTAATGCGGATTTATTTAAAAAAAAAAAAATTAAACAACTATGTTTTATCTTCTTGGTATTGAATAAAAAAACTATTCATTTTTAAAAATAAATTATAATTAAAAAAATTTAAATATAAAAAATTTAAAATATTGCTCAATAATCATAAACATTTATATATAATCTAGACATTTAATTATATTAAATATTTGACTTAATATCATATTATCAGTAAAGTAATATTATAAAATTGAATTCGATATTGTTAAACTCCTTTAATGAAACAAGCTCATGAAAACTCAATTATATCCTTAATTATTATTTTTAAATCACTCCTTAATTGTTAACACCATTTTTTCCAACTAATCAAAAATATATTTTAAAGTAGATGACTCTTTAGATAATCATCTTTGGAGAATATGTTTTACCATTTGGAGGTTCTTGAAGCCTTGTACGGATATTTGACAAGTTCGTGCATCTAAATAGGATAAAATAATGAAAAAAAAAATTAAAAATATGAAGTTAGTAGAAAATTTAGTGAAGTGATATTTCTTAAATTTTTTCAAATTTTTATATGTTTTACTTGAGATTTGTTGATTTTGGGTTTAAAAAAAAAGATGATTGTAAGTTCTAAATGGATTAATATATTTAATTAATTCATTTGTGGTGATATCTTTAAAATAAGGGTATCTCTATAAAGTTAGGGAAAATAAATTAGATTACTATAATCTTATCAAGAATGTGATTTGACTTTCATATAAATAAATTTTTATATTCGTATTTCATTTTCCAAAAAGTTTAGTCAATCGCAATAGTGAGAAAGCAATAAGATATAGAATGAATTTTTTTACTCGCTTTTAGTTATTTCCAAATGCAACACCACCTCAATGGTATTTATATTTAGATTTAGAATATAGTACCCAATACTACTTCATCTTCAATATATATTCTAAAAGTGAAAATAGATGCAACCTCTTGAAATTAATTAAAAAATAAAAATTAAAGAAAAGAGAGGATTCTAATTGAAAATAAAACAAATGTCAAATAGTAGAATAAGTCAAATAGAGAGCATCATCTTGCCTATAACCATCATATATTTTATACAATACATGTGCCTAAGGTGCCGGATCTGATTACGAAAACTCTAGATCGGTCATTTAATGATTCCAGCATTATTCAGAAAAAGAATGTTATGATGCACAAAATTATAATTATAAGTTTTTAAACCAAACTTAAAGAAATTATAAAAATGTACACTTAACTTAAAAATAATCGAAAATATGCACTTTGAGGAAATATCGTACTTAATCGAGTCAAGGATATAACTCAAGCTACCAAAGTTATTACCTAAGCAATAATGCATATTTTCCAACTTTTGAAAGTTGTTGCCAAAATTAATAATATTTTATAAATACTTTTTAAATTTTAAAAAATCACTTTTAATATTATAATATTTGTAAACAACACTTATTATTCAGCTTCATGCTAAAACATTTTCATTAAAGAATTGGTAGAGATACTTTTAAAATTGTTGTTAAAAGTTCTAAAACTAAAAGTGATGAGTATAAAAAGTTGAAAATATATGTATATATATATATTTTTTTTTCCCCTTGAATTTTAAAATGTAAAATTTTAGGATGATCTTCTTTGAAAATTTCTTTGGAAGATGTAATGGAGTGAAATGGAAGAAAATGAAGAGATGAGAAAAGACAAATCTTTAAAAAATATTAATAAGTAAACTTAAAAAACTGTGTACTTCCCATTTCCCAACTATTCATTTCACTTTCACTCAATTTGACCCACTTACCTTCTCCCATCATATTCATAAATATAGACAAATTTGAAAAATCTATTTTGAAATACTAATATAAATATCCTAAAATAATTTAAATAAATATTCATAGACGAAAAAAATTGTTAAAACTAATAAAATTAAATTTCTAAAAAGTAATCTATAAGTTATTTCATTGAATAACATTGTAATATTTTGAAATTTCACCATGCTTTTAGAATTTAAAAATATATTTAATATTAAAATATTAATTTAATATAATTTATAATATTTGTTTCACAATTATTTCAAATGTAGCATTGTTAAGAAAATGTATCATACACCAAAACTAAAATTATTGAGTTTTAAACCAAACTTTAGAAACTATTAAAAGTGAACTTAATCAAAAATACTTGAGAAAATACATATTTTTAAGGAGTTACCTAAGTTGCAAATATAGTACCTAAAACTTGATAGTGCACTTTTCAAATTTTAAAAGTTTGGTTCCCAAAACTTAATAATTTTGGTTTTTGGTGCATGATAAATAATAACACACTTTTTCCTATTTTTAATCTAAAAATGTTTAAAAAAATTCATTTGTTTAATAAATTTTATGAAATTCTTTTTAAAATTTGAACAATCACCTGTAATGTTACAAAATAAATTATAGTATTTTACGAAAAAACACTTCATAAGTTATTATTCTAAAAAAGCTTAAAGAAAAAAATATTTTTATTAAAAATATTTTGAGTAGAATATCTAAATACATATTGGTAGTGAGTATAAAATGTTGAAAATATATGTATAATTTTTTTAAAAAATGTTTAGAATTTTATTTATAACTTTATACTTTTATTACACAAAAGTATAAAAGGAATTATTAAAAAAAACTGTCATGAGATTTTATATTTTAGCAAGAGTTGAATCAAATTTGAAAATAAATTATTTTAAATTAATTTATTATAATTTTTATTTCAACATTTAATTTTATATGCAGAAATATGAAAATTAAGATTCTAAGAGTATAAAAATACAGTTTTTCTATCATTAGGGCAAATTGACCCTCTAATTAAAGAAATTCAGTGTCACACTTCTTATTTTTGTTTATAACATAGAATGTATTAATAAACCCTATATAAAAAATGCTAGCTGATGCAGAAAAAAATTCATCTTATATTTAAAAAATTGGTTTAAAATTAAGAAAATTGGATAATAAATATTTTTTTAATATCTCAACTTTTTAATAGTTTTTCATTCCTTTTCAGTTTAAATATATCAAAATTCATATATCTCTATACAAATTCAGGTGTCTTATATAAAAATATATTATTTTTGAATTTTAATAATAGAAATTAGATTAAATTGGACAAATTATTACTGCAAGTGGAAAACAACATCGGAGCAGGAGATTTGGAGTTCGTGGAGTCACATCATTATACCTATTTCTAATATCATCATACTAATTGTGTAGATCTCATAGCATGCATATTTTCTCTACTCTGGGAAGAACTCCACGTTACATTTGGCGTCAATACTACATATTTTCAAATATATTATTGATGACTACTCTTGAAGCTTGATTATGATATATCCAATGAAACCTTAAAAATCATGATATTTTATACTGGATATTATCACAGTGGAAAAAATTGAATTATTACATTTTTTAAAAGTGAATCGTCATTCTTAATAAATATAATTAATCATTATCTTCATCTATTTCTTTTTTTTATCCATATTATATATATATATATATATATATATATATATATATATATATATATATATATATATATATATATATATATATATATATATATAATGAAATTCAAATTTGAATAAAGGTAAATCGTAATTTTGATTCTGAAATTGTAATTTCGATTGTCGGAATTAATTCTCTGAATCTCGGATGACAAAAGCAGTTTACGCGTTGGAATATCTCGCCAATCTAGTTGCGCGTAAAATTTGGTGGTGTAGACGAGTCGAATTAAATACGTTTTGACGTGTGGTCGAGATCTGATAAAGCGGTTTTGGTTGTAGTATTCGTATATACTTAGCGTCTTCGTGTGCGTAAGTGGTATGAGTAGAGAGTGATGAAAATGGACGGTAGAGATAGTGTAGGAATATCGGTCCCGGTAAAAATGGGGACATAAAGGTCATTTTTAGAAAGTTTTTAAGTCACTAAATGTCAAATTAGTCAACAGCGTCATCTCTCCCATTTTAAAGACCAAAAAAAAACGTGATGAATCAGAATTTTTCCTCCAGTAGCCTTTTTTTGGGTTTTTCTTTGGGAAACTTCTGTAGAAAATCACGGCGAATCCGTAGTCGCGTCTTGGGCAGAGGAGTTCCTGCAGCGGACGGCCTGCGCGTGGTCTGGGGATTTATGGGTTTATCAAACTTTCAGAGGTGGGGTTTCTCCCTACTTGGTTTTATTCTGCTCTTTTAAAGCGCTTTGTAAATGTTTCGGTTGATTAAGGCCTTGAATGGCCGTTTGATCGGTCCCAAAGCTTGGGACCGAATTGATTTGATTTATTGAACCCAATGTGAGCAACCCGTAACCGTGAGGGACTGTTTGGGTCTTTAATAGCATAAATTATGTTTTAAATCATGGATTGATTTGGATGAGGCCGGAAATGGCCGGAAATCTTGATTTCACTAAGTGAACCGATGGTGTTAGTGTTGGGCAGTAGCCCTAGGGTTTCTTGTTCTAGGAGTCGTGACAAAATGTATTTTCGTGAAAATATATGTTTGGTTAAGTAATTCGAGGTCCAGATTGCTTGTGTTTGAACATTAGCCCAGTGACTAATTTTGATGTTTGAAATGATAATTACACATAACATGTTTGTGTGATTTAATTTCTATGTGAATATATTCGAATTGTATATATATTTGCATGTGATTAAATTGTATTAGGATTGGCATGCGTTATATGCTGCTTGGAACATCACAGAGATTTATAGGAGTTGAGTGCATGAGATGGAATTAGAAAGAACGGTTCGGAGGGGTAGTCCAAAATATTAATTATCGGAGGGTAGTCACCCAAAACTAAAATATCAATCGTCAGGCGACCGATTATTCGTGGTGTGTAGAATAATATATATCGTCGTCAGACGGCCCAATTAATATATATATATACATCGGAGGTTGTCCACAAACAAACAAAAATAAATTCTCATCTGAGGGCTTAGGAAGTGTGAGGAGTCGGTGAGGACTCGGGATGCGAGTTGGTCGTGAAGGCGTTTTGAGTAGGATCGTACATTTACTTGAATGTGTTTGGTTGGAACGTTGCGCTACTTGACCCAGGTGGTGAAGTAGCGCAGGCGATTCTCTGCGAGCTTGGCTCACCAGGTCGTGGGACCCCATTTTTCGGTACGGGGGAGAGTGCGAGACGGTTAGATCTTGAAATTTGTTTTAGAAGAAGCGGGATGTGGCTTTGGTGTCACATTGTATACATGTGATGAAATGCTCTTCATTTAATATATGTTGTATAAAATGGTTATTAACTCTTGAAACTATTGGATATAGTTTGGATATATTGTGATGAGTATTGTATTATAGGCCCCAGTAGGTTTTACTCGTGTTGGGATTATATTGAATTTGTTTAGGACAATTATATCACAGTCTTGTATTTGGGTGGAGCTCCCGTACAAGGAGACTCTGCTTGCAGTTTTCACTGAGATGGCGTCGGGTAACTTGGGCACATCAAAGCTAATATTCCATGAGTTGACGGGTAGTCAATGGACCCCCGGGTTTGGGCGTCACGACGAGTATCGAATTAAGGTATCACGATTACACGTAGCGTCTTTGAAGCGAAATGGGCCTAGGATATGCGATTGTAGTGTAGTGCGCAGTTAGGATTACACGGCGCTTGATGTCACATTTTCCGGCTTCACGACGGTATCAGGCGATTATCTGATACCTAGGAGCTCAGGTTGGGTATCCATCACCACTAGGTGGTTTGATGTGGAGTATAGGTATATAGAAACCTATAGATTGAGGATTTGGGGCTTAGGCCATAGTTGAGGAAGAGCATCACCACTAGGTGTGGTTCGATGTTGAGTTTAGGTATGGGATTACCTAGGAAAATCACGGGACAAAACTAGGACACTACATGCACGTGTGTTGATGTGTTTTGTGTGATTTGATGAATTATTGTATGATGGTGTGTATGCCATGTTTTATGTGTGTTGTGGAATGTTGTGTGCTTAATTGGCACATGGATGTGTTAGAAAATGGGTGAGAAGTTTTACGGTGAGTGAAAGCTGGAACAAAGAAGAGATAAAATAAAATATAATTTATTTGGTTTAGGAGTGAAGAAATTTAATTTTTAAGGTTTTACAGTGTAAAACTGAAGAAAATTAAGTAAAATAAATTTTACTAAATTTATTTGGGTTGTTGGAAAAATGAGAAGAAATTTTAAAAGCGAAAATAGAATTTCATAAATTTATTTGGTTCGGAGGAAAATAATTTTCTAAGTTTTACAAGGTGTGAAATTGAAGAAAAAAGAGGGTTAAATAAATTTTAAATTTATTTGAGTACTGAAAAGGAAAAAATGATTTTTAGTGATTTTCGATTCTTTGAAGTGCTTGGAAAAAATAAATAAATAAATAAATAATTATAATGAAAAATGAAAAAAAAAAAAAAAAAAATTTAGTCTTGAGAAAATTTGAAGTAGACTCTTGCTTGGTGTATTGCAAGAAAATGATTGTATTGCAGGTTGGGTGAGTTTTGTGTTGCAATAGGAAGTGTATTGCAAGTTGTGTGGGTAATGAAAATTGTATTGCAATACAATTTTAGTATTGCAGAGAAGAAGGCTTGATGGTTAGCTTAAGAGGTTTTGTATTGCAATAGGGTGGAGATTGTATTGCAAGAAGAGGCTCTGGCTGGAAATTTGTGTTTACTGTCTGATGTATTAATATTACCTTGCAATTGCAAAATTTAGTGAGAGCACAGCCATCGCAATACAAGCAGTTGTCGTTGTGACGGGCCCAGGAGAGAATTTGGGTGTTGCAATACAACCACGGCCCGACCCGGAGTTGCGGCGGTGGCGCGACGGCGCCGCGACACGGCCAGCTAGGACCCGCGATCTGACGGCGTCGCTCACGATAGGGCCATGGAGGCCTGCGACACGCCTGACACGGCCTTTGTGAAATGCGACGAGAGCGCCTTGGCCTTGCGGCCTGTGGCGCCCAGCGCATGGCCAGCGGCGACACGGCTTAAGAGAACGCGATCGGCAAGGACGCGGCGCGACGCGGCGGCACGCCGCGATACGGCGGCGTCGCGCGCGCTGGCGCGCTAAAAATGCGCACACAGGCGTGCCGGTAGGATAAGCCCGGGTGCTTCGTGCACGGCTTTGTTTCGACACAGTTTTTCGACTCGGTGATGTTTTTGAGTCACCGTTTGAACCCGGTTCATGAACACTGTTCATCACAAATTTTTCCAAAAAAAAAAAATTTTATTAAAAAATAATAATAATAAATAAAATAAAATCAATTAAAATTAGACAAAATTTTCGAAAAAATAAAATTTTCAAAAATAAAATTTTGTTGGAAACAATATTTTAAATGCAAAATTGATTGGTATACCTTGAGTTATGTGTATGATTAGTGTCTCGAGGATGTATTTATGCCTTAGAGATCTTGTATTGTGTTAACTACCATTGAAATCGTGATTCTTATTTGTGAACATAGGAGCTATATGCATGGTGTAATGTGTATAGGGAAAAAGGGTGAATGCTAAGGTTAGGAACTATGACCTTAGAGATTTGGATACTGAAATGAACAAGAAAGCTTAGAATTTTATCGAAATAAATGAATTGAGTGGTTGGAATTTAGCACCACTTAGGAAATGAGCGGTCGATTCTGGTTATCCGTCTATTAGTGGTGGCATGCTGCATTGCTAGTTGGCCGAAATGAAAATTAAATGACTCTTTTGCCATTGTTGTATAAATGGCTAGTAGAGAGGACAAGGACGTGAAGGGCGATCCACGAGGCACTAGTCGAGCACCGACCGGTGACCGGCCAGGCATTTGATCGGCGGGCCTTTGTAGGAGGCCGTAAGTGTTGCGGGCTGTGCACCAGGGATAGCATAAGCGGTGGTCGAGGGGAGATCCTAGTAGCCCCTGAGGGTTTAGGAGCGCATCCTCAGGCATTCACGGGGGAGGAGATCCGATGGTGGTAAACCATTGGTTCATGCAGATCGAGAAGGTGTTAGAGGCCATGGAGATTACCTCTGACACGACCAGGATTAGACTAGCTGCATTCTAGCTAGAGAATGAGGCCAGAATATGGTGAAAATGGGCAAGGACCTCTAGAGACCATAGAGGAGCCATTGTATTTGAGTTCTCCCCTAGGGACTAGGGCGAGACTAGGGATGATATGTCGAGGTTGTGGGTTGGAGATCTCGGGGACTCTACTCACAGTGGACCTGAAGATTATGGACATGTCAGAGTTCGATGTCATCCTTGGGATGGATGGTGTTGTTTACGGATGGATTATCGATTGTGAGCGGGAGGATTCACAGCTACCACAACGGGGCTAGTACTCGTGTGGTATTTGGGGGGGACAAACATGATATTTTACACACCCCGGATCGTATATGAGTCAGTGTAAGGGACCGGTTAAGCGGGTTGGCTCGCGAGCCTTACCCTAGAGGACGAGGAGAGGCTAGACCTTGATCTACCTCGAGTAGTATGCGAGTATGTGGATGTTTCGGATAGGTTACTGGACTACCTCCCACGAGAGGGTATTAGACTTCGGTATCGCGTTACACCACAGTACTTTACCATCTCTATGACTCTAAGGATGTGACACGGTTGAGTTGCGGGAACTCGAGTCCGGCTACGGGATTCTTGGACAAAGGGGTTCATTAGACCGGCACTTCACCATGGGCGCTCGGTTCTGTTTGCGAAAAGGCAAGAACCCGTGTATTGACTACAGACAGTTGAACAGGGTTACGATCAAGAATCGGTACCCATTGCCGAGGATCGATGAATTGTTTGATCAGTTGAGAGAAGCGTGAGCCTATTCCAAGATAGACCTTCGCACTGGTTACCATCAGCTAAGGGTTAGGGATATAGATATCCCTAAGACAGCGTTTAGGACGTGTTATGGGCACTTTGAGTTTACGGTGATGCCCTTTGGATTGACGAATGCGCCATCAGCATTCATGGATCTCATGCATAGGATAATCCAACCCTATTTAGATCGATTTAATAGTAGTCTTCGTGAATGACATCTTGATGCTGCTCGGTCAGTGGAGCATGAGTATCCTTGAAAGTGTGTTACGATTCTTGAGAGACCATCGGTTATGCGCTGATTCCGGTAAGTGAGTTTTGGCTTGCGGTGAGATTGTTGGGACACGTGGTGTCAGCACCGAGTGTCGATGCGACCTAGAAGGATGAGCGTGATGCGTTGGGAGAGACCCGAATGTCGATCTTCGAGATACGTAGTTTCTTGGGATTGGCTGGGTATTACAGGAGATTCGAGAATGGGCTGAAGTTGTCCATTCGGGCCGGATTGTAGGATTTCGCCTGCGGGATATGGACTCCATGGTTGGGACTGACCGACCATAGAGAGAGAAATCCGAGGATACTTGGAACACTTTCGGGATCACACGGGTGTTGAGTATTGGCAAGAGGAGGATCGGCTTTCTCTAGTTCGGGGAAGGCGAAGACTACGCTTCACACTAGTTTGGGACTAGGGCCGAGGTTGAGCATGAGTGGCGGGATTGCCCCGGGGGGCAGGGGATCCCAAGACTTTGGGACAATGCGGTCCCGGTTAGCGTGGGACCGGAGTATAAGCAATTCATTCCTCCCGCACCCTAGTGAGGTTAGAGGAACCGATTTTGATTCGATTGTGCTATACAAGCACTTCAGTGCCTGAATAGGCCCCGGAAGGGGCGAGAATGGAGTGAAGTCGAGGACCAGAGATCGAGTTATGAAGCGTAGTGAACCTTAGGGTGGTAGACCTATTGGTTGTTGATTGTCAGGCTTGACATGGATGAAGTTGACAACCATCGGGTTGTCGATGTGGTGAGACCCTAGAGGCTAGGGTTGTCATACTCGACACGGCGCGTGGATTTGGGCTTAGAGGTTAAGGCCTTTAGAGAAGCCAAGTATAGATGTTCTTCCCTAGGGTGTAGGGTGAGAGTTGACCTGATAGGTCGAGATTATGAGGGAGTTATCTCTAAGATTCTGCTCATTGTGGAACCCGGGATTGGGTGTCATAGTATGACATTATTGCGTTCATGTGCAAGGTGACATCGCGTCGAGTCGGGTGTGGGTGTACGGTATGGTCATTCACCACTCTTGGTGAGTATGGGTTGAGTTTGTCTTTAGGACTACGTTCCATGAAGACTCACAGTTCGATTCAGTGAATGAAAAGTAATTAGAGTGTGTTGGGCAAAGCAAGAAGGGGGCCTTTAATCCCCTAAGGTGAGAAGCCTGGAGTTATGAGTGAAGGAGACTCGTGGTAGTATCCGAAAGGTCCTGTGTGGGTGTAAGAGACCCGGGGAGATATCGAAATTATGTGTGAACGAAAGAGGCTCAAAGTGTAAGCCTAAGAGTTATGTTGCCCGAGATGAAAACACACGGACAAGGTTATCACGTAGACTTAGAGTTGAGTGATAGGAGTCGGGAGTGACTCGAGATTTGGATACCCCTTGGGCAATTACATTGGGTGTTGTTAAGCCGGCAAGGGCTCTGTATAGGGATGTCATTCATGACATGGACTAGGTTGACGGTCCATTGGATTGTCAGCGATAGTGACCTTGGGAAGGTCAGCGTTTACACACCAAGTAAGGGTTGTGTAGGTTTATACGTTGTGCGGATTATATACATGTGTTGGGGACACGCTCACGAGCATGTCGCGGGTCGTAAGGGTAGAGGAACAGTGCGCCGATGGAATTCGCCTACAACAAGCAGTTATTGGGCGAGGTATACGGAATGTCTTTCCATATGAGGCATTGTATGGGAGGCCATCGCGGATATCCTTTGCTATGTTGGACGAGGTGGGAGAGAGCTCCATCGGCAGTCACGATCACGATTAGAGACACCTCAGAAGGTGAGCTTGATACGACGAGCGTCTTCTCGCGGCTCGGGCCGCGGAAAAGTATGCGTATGTGCGACGTCGACCCTTAGAGGTTCGAGGAGTTGGGGATCGTGTCTTCTTGAAGGTGATGCCTGGGAGAGGGTGGTCTCAGGATTCGGCAAGCATGGGGAAGCTGTCGCTAGGGTTTATTGGACCTTCGAGATGCTCGAGAGGGTAGGCATCGATTGCGTCTGGGTTAGCGTTACGCCCGACATGTAAGGTGTCCACGAGGGTATTTCGCGTCTCATAGCGGGTATCTTTCCGTATCCGGCTCATGTGGTGGATTGGGGGCCAGTTGGGGTTGACACGGATGGGACCCAGCCGAGGAGGGACCGGTGTGCATTGTTGATAGTCGTGATCGGGTTTGTGAGAGACCGTGAGGCTAGTGAGGTGCTATGGCGGCCTTTGTGGAGTGGAGGGAGTCAGTGGAGCGAGGACACAATGCGGGCCACCTATCCGCTTCTTGTTTAAGGGATGATCACGTAATTAAGTCGTTTAAATTTAAATATTTGTTTACATGCACATGGTAAGTGCGGCGTGCATGTGCATGTGCGTGATTGTGATTAATCTCTGGGTGTGGGACGAAATTCCTTTTAAGGAGAGGAGAATGCTTAAGACGAGAAATTCCAATTTACGGAATAAGGGCAAAATCGTAGTCGATTACAAAATTACAATTTCGGTTAAAAATCAAATTTATTCTCTAGATCTCGGATGATCGCGGTTGCAAGTTGGGATCGTCTCGCGAAATCTAGCTAGCCGCGTAAAATTTGGTCGAATTCTAAGGCGGTCGGGTCGACCGTTTTTCGAGAGGCATCGCGATTAGTGCACAACCAAGCGGTTTTGGTTATGTAGAAAGTCGTATAGCAGCGTCTTTCATGTGCTATAAGTGGTATGAGTAGAGAAATGATGAAAATGGACGGCCGAGATAGTGCCGAATATCAATTCTGGTAAAAAGGGGGATATAAAGGTCATTTTTAGAAAAGTTTTTAAGTCACTAAATGCCAAATTAGTCAACAGTGTCATCTCTCCCATTTTAAAGACCAAAAAAAAACGTGATGAACCAGAATTTTCTCAATAGCCTTTTGGGTTTTCTTTAGAAACTTCTCTCTAAAAATCAATGAATCCGACCATAGGTCTTCGGGACAAGAAGAAGAAGTTTACAGCGGGCGGTACCTCGCGTGGGTACCAGATTTATGGAGTTTATATTTCCGAGAGGTAGGGTTTACTCCTCTTGGTTTTATTATAGCTTAAGCACTTTGTAAATGTTTCGATTGGATTGGGGCCTTGAATGGCCGTTTGATCGGATCAAGCTTGGGACCGAGTGGTTGATTTATTGAACCCAGTGGCCAGGCAACCCATGCCGTGAGGACTGTTTGAGTCCCCAATAGCATAAATTATGTTTTAAATCATGGATTGATTTGGATGAGGCGGAAATGGCCGGGAAATGCGAGTTCGCTAAGTGAGCCCAGATGGGTGTGAGTGTTGGAGCAGTAAACCCTAGGGTTTCTTGTTCCTAGGAATAATGACACTAAAATGTATTTTAATGAAAATATGTGTTTAGTTAAATAATTCGAGATGTCGAATTAGCTTTGTGTTTGAACATTAAGCGTGAGCTAATTTTGATGTTTGAAATAGTAATTATAACATGTTTGTGTGATTTAATTTCTATGTGAATATATTCATTAATATATATATTTGCATGTGATTGAAATTTGTATTGGGATTGGCACACATGCATTCCATATCTTATTTGGAACATCTAGGAATTTATAGGAGTTAGTGCATGAGATGAGTCTAAACGGTTCGGAGGGTGAGTCTAAAATGTGATATCGGAGGGGTAGTCCACAAACTAAAAATATCTCGTCGTCGGAGCGGCCCAATTGATATTCATCAGAGGGTAGTCCTGGGGCGATAATATATCAATCGTCGGGCGGCTGATTGATATATATATACATCGGAGGGTTGTCCACAAACAAACAAAAATAGAAATTCTCATACGAGAAGCAGGCGAGTGTAGAGGGTCGTGGACTCGGGATGAGTTAGTCATGTAGACATTCAAGTAGGATCATGCATTTACTTGAATGTGTGTTTAATTTGGAACATTAGCGCACTTAGGTGGTGAGTAGCCCATAGGGAGGCGATTCTCCTCTTGAGGCTTTAGCTCTCACCGGGTCGTGGGACCCCATTTTTTAGGTACGGGGGCGTGCGAGACGGTTGATCCTTGAGAAGCATTTAGAAAGAAAAGCCGGGATGTGGCTTTAGTGTCACATTTGTATACATGTATTAGAATGCTCTTCGTTTTAATATATGTTGTATAAAATGGTTATTAACTCTTGAAAGCTGGATATAGTTTGGATATATTGTGATGAGTATTGTATTATGGGCCCAAGAGGTCGTTTTACTCATGTTGGGATTATATTGGATTGTTTGGAGACGGGTATATCTTGATCTGTGTTGGGTAGAGCTCATTACAAAGGGGCTACGCAGATTTTTGAAGTGGTGTGAATGGCAGACATCCACTTAACAGTCGAGTTGGGTAGTCAACGGACCCCCGGGTTTTGGGGCGTCACAATATATATATATATATATATATATATATATATATATATATTGTTTGACATTCTTATAACTTCACATTTTATTAACCCAATTGAACCCTCAAAATCTGAAACATGGGAGCTTAGGGTCCTCTACTAACTCTAGGATATTATGTTATATATGTATTGACTTCATTTATGTGTACTTTTTGCTTTAAACTAATATTATGTCATTCATTATTCTTATAAAAATGTGAAGGATGAAAAAATTAACCAAGTTTATATGATTCATATTTGATCATGAAAATTTATTGATACAATTTTCCTCGTAGGGGCTAATGAAATTTGAATGGGTGTCAAAAAAATAATGCGAGATATTTTGTCATGCGATATATGCGAGATATAATTGCAAATAGAAGTTTCTTAACATCTCGAGGTTTATTTACCTATGTATTGTCATAAGTGCATAGGCTTATACATATATTTAATTCTATATATTAACATATTTTCTTGCCATATATTTTAGTTTGAATGGAAAAAAACCTACTCACGAGCTGAGTTAAGATGAAGTGAGATTTGAATGAGTCTCATTTTTTACCTCTTATTTTAGATCAAGTATAATGGGTATGTGAATTTTATAATTTTTTCAATAAAATTTAAAACATAAATTTAAATTAATGTTGCATTTTTCCTAGTTGCAAGGTAAATGATAACATTTGCAGATGTTGCAATTTTGAGATTACAGGATCATGCATAAGATCTTGCTGTCATGTATAAATATTGGATTTTTGGATACTTTTGGGTACATATTTACATCTTATTGTGATGAAGGTACAAGTTCATACATAGTTTTTTTTTAATTATATATATTTACTAGGTTCTTTTTTCATAATTTTGGTACATATTAATATCTTTTAGTAAGTTTTTAAATATAAACTTAAATTAATGCAGTTTGTTTATGTGACACCCCAGGCTTAGGGGTCCCCATTGACTAAAATCAACTGCGAGCACATTGTGTCTCATATCCTTAGAGACCCATACATGAGTAAAATGGACCAATAGGGCCCATCATCATACTACGTCCATACGGTTCACGAGACCATATACATTTCTATAGATCTAAAGAGTTATTACATCACTCCTAATACAAAACATATATTAAAATAAATTAGTTCTAATAGATACACAAAACAAGAATCCAAGGCCCTGATCCGGTAGCTATAATCCGGCTTCTAAGGAGCGTCGTCTTCTGTACATCCTATACACGAAAGGGGTCCCACGACGGGGGTGAGCTATAGCATGATAGAGATAAATCCACATAAAAATTTATTTCCTACAAATTGCACATACAAATGATCATTTCACAGTCAAACCAACTTAACCAATCCGTGCAGCCCATGTTATCCTATCATGGAAAAAATCTACATGCATGTATGAGGCGACCTTGTACATGGCCTAAGTACCGGGTCAACCTCAGGCCCTACCTAACAAATTTTGATAGAATCGATCAAAGTCAGACCGACTCCCATCTCTGGCTTCGTGGTCTACATGTGATATTTATTTAATCGTTTCGTGTCTTTTGAGCAGCAGGCTTCGAGGGTCTCTGCGGGTCTCTTACACCCTCCGACGTTTTTCGGGCTTTCATCGGTGGATCTGTTGTACAACCGGGTTTCGGGTTTTTCACACGAGGGGTATCTATCCCCACTTGCTGCGCGAACACACATTTCATTTTTCCATTTAGTTTAACACTATGGAACTCAATTTGACTCCGTCCCATTCCCAGAGCCCACACGATTCAACACCAATGCGATTGCCAAATGGAGTACTATGTACACACTCTCATGTAATATGGTATTTACCGCACACCAATGCAATGCAATTGGTGCTGCTTGCACTCAAACCCATGACGATGTATGAAAACCTACACATGGACATTACACATATTGCGTACACTATGTGTGCTATGAACACTCATGTCTAATGCACACAACATTTCATATATTTAACATACATGCGGTCATGTTAATATTCCACATATTCAAATCGGTACATCACACATAAGCATCACTAGCAGTTAGTTCGAAGTCTGCATGGCATTCATTTTAAGTAATAACAAGCCAGCTTTGATTTTAGGTCTTAAAACCCAGCGGCACATACAATAACATGCAATAACCATAGTTCAAGAAAATTCTGCATGTTATATTCCTGATGCATGTTATTCATCGATCATCAGTTCCATGAAAAATTACGCATGTTGTATTCACAATTACGAATTAATATTCACAATTACGCATATTTATTCATAGATCATCAGTTCGAGGAAAAATTCTGCATGTTAATCATGCATGAAAGCCAATAAATTCTGCATGTTTTCATGCATACAATAATACATCAAGCTGTGAGTTTTCTTGATCTAAAAACCTAGAACGATGCATGTTAGTCATGCATACAAGGATACACCAAACTGAGTTTTCTTTGATTTAAAAACCAAAAACGCGTGCGCATATTGGTCATGCATGAAAGCCCATAAAATTTTGCATGTTTTTCATGCATACAATAATACACCAAACTGAGTTTTCTTCAGTCTAAAGACCTAGAACATTCTGCATGTTAGTCATGCAAATCAACCATACACCAAACAAATATCTCTTCAGTCTAAAACCCATAGAGTTTTGCAT
This sequence comes from Tetrastigma voinierianum, assembly GCA_016808115.1. NCBI lineage: Eukaryota > Viridiplantae > Streptophyta > Magnoliopsida > Vitales > Vitaceae > Tetrastigma > Tetrastigma voinierianum. The sequence continues at coordinate 324,280 of JAEQBH010001452.1, read as the reverse complement.
ATTTTTCATTCAAACTGTAACACCAAACTGATATCTTCTTCAGTCTAAAAACCCAGAAAATCCTGCATGTTTTTCATGCAAATCAAAATCAACCATACACCAAACACATACAACATCATCATGCTTGTATCTCATCAGGATCAACAAAACCATTTACAGATTTTAATCCGCATATAAATCAAGACCATTTCAGATTTTAATCTCACATAAATCAGTTTCAACAATTGCATTTCAGATTTTAATTCTCATATAAAATCAGTTTCAACAAGGCCATTTCCAGTTTTCTAATCCCCATAAAATCCAGTTTTAACAAAGCCATTCAGATTTAAATAAATCAGTTTCAACAAAGGCCATCTCAAGATTTTTAATCTTGTAAAAATGGATAAACAAAACAATTCTAACATCAACAGTTTCTACTAGAAACTGTCATTCATCCAGCTCACTGCATGGATTAACCTTCCCTATCATCAAACAACTCTTAGACAAGATATAACCATGGTAGGAGAAGTCCCCTACCTGTTGGAGTGCAGATCAAACAGCTGCTGAACTCCACAGCACCCTTGAACCAGAAAATGCTGCACTGGTTCTCTTTGTTTTTGCTTTCTCCTTCTTCCTTTCCTTCCCTTCTTTCTTTCTTTCTCCCTTTTCTTTCTTCTCCTCTTGTCTACGAATTGTTTTCCATCTCTCCTCAAACTACCAAATTGGTTTGACCTAGGGGAGCACACCTAACATCCATTTGTTTGACACTTGGTCAACTCAAGACCAAGTGTTCTCCATCGTACCACAACTTCAACCGCTCATGCTGCTCATGCATGAGGGTGGCTTGACATTGGCCCCACAACTCATGGAATCCTAAGGGCATGACCTTGGCCCACTCATGTGCCAAGTGTCTCATCTAAGTGCCACATGGCACCCCATGGTTGGCCCATTCGGAGTCTCGATCGTGCAAAATCGGCAGTCTCGGAATTCGACGCAGTTCGTTTGGTTCCACTAGATTTCGCGAGACGATTCTAACGGCTTGATTCGTTTCGTCATCCGAGGTCTAGAGAAAGATCTAGGGTTTTGTCTGTACCGTTCTGGGTAAGAATTACCGATTCGCTCATTTTCAGAAAAAAGGAAAAAAATACGTTTTTTCCCGGGTTTCACAGTTTACCTATCTACAACTTGTTGGATGACATTTGCGATAAGTGCATTTTGAGAGTATAAAATTATATATATATATTCTTGCTATCATGTAGAAGTGTAACTATTTTTTGGATATTTTAGGTACATATATTATCTAGATTTTTTTTTCTTCCTAAAAATACATTCTGCATATTTTTGGGATATATTTGAATATAGGTTTATATATTTTTAATTGTTACATTCAAATCTATACATAAACTAATATTGTTTTCTTACTTGGAGATGTTGGGTGACATTCTGATGGTACGGTTTTAGAGTGCAAGATCATGCATAAGTTCTAGTCATCATCTACAACTACTAAATTTATGGGTAGAAATATTTATGTCTTCTCTCATTTGATAAGAGTAGAAGATCATGTATGGTTGTTAGGTTGTTTGTGAATACATTTGGATATATTTGGGTAAATGCTTATATCTTTTTTTAATATAAACATAACGTACTATTGTTTTTTCTTACTTGCAAGAGGTTGGGTGACATTTGCAGCATTTGTAATTTTGGAAATATAGATTATGTATAAGTTGAATGTTCATATACAACAATTGAATTTTTGGAGTAAATATCTATCACTACTTTTGGATATATTTTATAAGAAGTACAATATTATGTATGGTTGCTAGGTTGTTTGTGATACATTTAATTATTCTATCATTTGTTGCTGATTGATCAGTGTTTATGATGATTGGAAGTGTTTGGGCACATCATTTTACATCTTTTTAATGGGTACCAAATATAAACATAAAACAATATTATTTTTTTCTTTTTCATACTTGCAAGAGGTTGGGTGACATGTTTGATACACCTAAAGCATGAATTCTTTGTCATTTAACTTTTAATAAACTTTTAACTATAAACATATAGTAATGTTATTTTTTTCTTACTTTTTAGAGGTTGGGTAACATTTGATAACATGATAATATAAAATTGCTAGGTTGTTTGTAATTACATTTGGGTATATATTTATGTTTTTATTAATCTTTTAAACATAAACTTAAACTAACACTTTTTTTTCTTATTTGCAAAAGGTTAGGTGACATTTGCAACAGTTGCAGTTTTCAAGGAACAAGATCTTGGATACATTCTATATATCATGTATAACTATTGGATTTTTGGGCATATATTGGGTTTTTTTTTTGTTTTGGATATATTTGATGACAATGGAAGATCGTGTAAATGTTAAGAGTTTTTCTTTTTGTTTCAATATATTTGGCTCTATGTTTGTATCTCTTTTTTTGTATATATTTATAATTGAAATTACTATATATATATATATATATATATATATATATATATATATATATATAATAATTTTTAGTTTTGATACTTAGATTTTGTTCTATGATATAAAAGTTAATATTGAGTTTGATAATAGATTCAATTTTGCAATAAGTTTAGTTTGGATTCAAATCATTTTGGCAACAAGTTAAGTTTTGACATATTCTATATACAATCTTGACATGGAATGAAATAATTTCTTTGATATATAAACAAAAATCTTGAAAAAAAAAGCTATATTCCTTGAAGCATAAACCAAAGGAACCTCCTCAACATATTAGAATTTAACTTTGAAAAATCATCATGACATTTGTAAATTATATTTGATACTTAAAGCTTTGACATATATGAATATAATCTTCCTGAAATAGAGTCAACCTTCACACATATTTAACCTAATCTTGACATATGTATATGTCAAGCTACCTTTTACCCTTTCTTGACACTGGCATAGATGACATATGCATATATCTATCTATCTTGACAAATATCCCTTATCTTGACGGTGAAAAACTGTCAATGAAGACCTTTTTTCTTGTAGTGCTTTGAATTGAGGATTAATCAATGTTTGAATTGTTTTTGAATAATCATCAGTTTCCATCATATTAAAAGGTTGTTGCTCGTATTATGTAATCAACCATTCCTTTACGACAAACGGGCTAAATGTAAGAAAATGTGTTTAAATTTCGTATTAAATGCTTACCTAATTGCATATAATTTCTAATATCTACATTATGTAATTTTTACATTGTTTATTGTGTCTTTTTAGATGACTTGTGCCTGAATTTGATCCACCACTAAGAAGTTTGCTACAAATTTTACATTTTGCTTTTATTTCTTTTTTATTATTTTCTAAAATTATTTCTATTCTATCAAAAAAATTCCATATATTTGAACTAAATTTTTTGTTATGATGCACATGGACTAGAAGAAGATGCACATGCACTATCCATATTAAAATTATTAATAAAATATTATCCAAAAAAATAAAAATAATGAATCAAAATAAAATGTAACAAATAAGAAAAAGTAGAGGTGGAGAAATATTACTCAATTGGAAGATCGAAGCCAAAATTCTTTAAAATATGAACTATTAGAGTCACCCAATGCTTGATTTTCTAATAATATCATAATAGAAGAATAATTGAAGAAAATGAAGTATTAAAAAGAATATATGAGAGCAAATTGTAAAAATCTGGAGTGAATTTGGAGAGAGTATGAAAATTAAGAAGAGCTGTGTGAAGTATTTATAGAAAAAATAAGTGAAAAAAAAAAAAAAAAAAAAAAAGAGAGTTAATGCAGCGAGTCGCGTGGCCAGGGGCAGATACGGGGGGCCGGCGGTGCCCTGCAGGCACCGTCGGACCCCTCTACTGGCCAGGCTAGGCCCGTCATTCTGGGCCCATCCGGCCTGTCACTCCTGGGCCCGTTCGGCCCACCATTTGGGCTTGTCAGGCCCGTCTAGTATAAAGCCCGTGGGGTACGACCGCGGTGTAAAAAAATAGAATTCCTACGGCCAGACCAGTTGGTGTCAGCAGACCGCCGGGCATTCTTGTCGGCTCGAGTGTTTCGGCGGTTGGGAGATCCACATATATATATATATATATATAGGTGTCGTCTCGAAAAAAAACAAGAATCTTTATTGGGTTTATATATTAAAACTCCAATTATGGACTTGTACATGACTTGAAGAAGGACTCGCGGCCATGCAAGTGACTTAGCTCGGTTTGAGGAATTGTAAATAAATTGCCCCTTGCGCATATACGGTTTTACTCAAAATAATTTGTTTTTGTTTGCCTAAATAAAAACCTTAATTTTTATGTATTTAACATAAAAACGGTTCAAGTCATAAAATCGTAATAAATTCACAATGGATTTATTAAGATTCAAAATTCTAACCGTTAAGTTTGCATTTAATTAAGTAGATTTAAACCATTCTTATAATTAAGTTTGCTTTAATTCGTAACGTTTTGAATTAATTCTTATTATTAATGGCCAACAACATCTTTTTCAATCTTTTTTACGCAACTTGGAATGTCTATCTTCATCTCTATTGTTCCTCGTCCTAGAGTTCGTCCTGAACTACGGAAAACTTGTTGTATCACAGAATTATTATTTTAATATTTTAGAAAATAATAAAATAAATAGAAAATATTCAAACTCACTAAGCATATTATTATTTTAATATTTTATTTTAATAAAATAAAGTTTTAGTATTATTTAGAAAATAAATAGAAATTTACCATATTTATAAAATTAAGATATTTTTTATTTTATTTAAATATGTTTATATGGAATATAGAATAAACTTTATTTCTAATTCCAAACTCACTAAGCATATTATCTAAATTCAGAAAAATACTAATATATTGAAATTAATAATATTTGTTATTAAAATTTTCTTAAAGATCGTTATTTTTAATATTAACTCTTTGATTATTTCAATACAATTTACAATCAATCAATAATTGGTCTCAAGTTATAATATTTAGTATAAAATTAGAATCAATGACTAGTATAGACTGATCCTAAAAACTTTAGACACAGAAAACTAAATTTTTAGGTGGCATGCTTGTCTTCAACCTATTTGCCCCGGAGAACCGATCTCCTCCACAAATCATTGAGGCATGTATGTTGTATATGTTTATTTAACACTATTTTCACTATTAATTAATTTCTTTTCTCCTTAATTTGTAGAACTTTATTAGTTACGTGGATTGTTTTGTTGGCCCTCTATGGACGGTTTTTTGTGGAAAAATTTGAATTAGGCGATTAAGTGGATCCTTGTTAACATAATTTTCATCGAAATGCTTGTATCATGCATGTATAGGTACGTTACGAGCTGAATTTAATAGTCCTTTTACTCATGGTGGATATTGATTTAATTTGGAAAATAAGTGAATGCTATGATGAGAAAATAATGGTTTAGAGATCGTGAATAAGTGATTATGAAACCAAATATGGTAGATTCACTATTCGTTAAGGGAGCTTAAATATGAGTATGTGCTTGAGAAAATTTTTAGGTATTCCATATTTGTTATGATTTTATTAGTAACCAATCCTTTTAAAAGAATAAAAATTTTATGCTTGTGGAGCCTTTTAATATTTTAAATTGTATAGCGAAAACTACTAATAAAAAAAAAAGAGAAGTAAAAAAAAAAAGAAAAAAAAAAGGGAGGCCCACATTCTTGGGAACTTGTCTTAGGCATATATATTTCCCATTGGGCTTGAATGCATTTGAAGGGCATAATACTCACTGTAGATTTAAATTTGGCATGAGATGTTAATTCTATAGTGCAAAAAATAAGAGCACTAAATGATATTTGGCACGCAAATGGGGAGACTCCAAATATGATTTTGTAAAAAAAACCCAGAAACTACATTTTTCTTACAAAATTTAGAAAATTGTAGGAGGATACAATTTGTCATTTCATATTTTCAAAAGTAACATTCAAAATCTACTCTTATTAATACCAACATTGCATAATTCACTAGCAATTCTTCTGACATCATATTCTCAATAAATGTGACTCTTGATTTTGCACCAAAAATTTAAATACTATTATTCTCTCTCTCTCTCTCTCTCTCTCTCTCTCTCTCTCTCTCTCTCTCTCTCTCTCTCTCTCTCCTCTCTCTCTCTATATATATATATATATATATATATATATATGATAGACCATCTCCATACAAATTTTAATTTTTTTGAGAAAAAGGGATAGTTCTGATTTTTTTTTTTACAAAATCAATATTTGATATCTTCCTAAACACTAGAAAATATGATGTGATAAATATCATTTATAAAGGATGAATCATGGAATAAGGTCCTAATAGCTTGAAAAGTGAAAGATGTAAAGGATTTAAACTCATTCTTTGTTGAGTATTTTTGCGTGGGTTTGGCCACACTAACATAGAAGTAAATTTAGGATGGGATTATGGGAAAACCACATGTGTAATCCTGCAGCCCTAAATTGAGCAATAGAAAGTAGTGAAAGTGGGTGCAATGTATTAATGAAACGGCAAGGCAGCTTGGGTTTCGTTGTTAGTTAAAAACGACATATGAGCGAGTGATAGATCCGAGATTTTAGTTAGAAGGGATATATATTGAAAAACTTTGAATGATAGTTTAGTGGTATAAGATTCTATTGATTTAAGGAGCATAATTAAGAGCAAGGGTTTAAATCCAATCGACTTTTGCAAAAAAATTTCGAGGAGCATGCCTCGGACGAGGCTTTCAACTTTTAGTCCAAAAAATAAAATTGTACAATCTAAGGTGAAATATTCTTAAATCTAATGTACTTTTGTTAGGTGGGGAAATAAAATTTTGGAAATCTAGACTAAAAGTATATCTTGAAAAAGCACTTTCTGGGTAATATTTTGAATAGACATTTTCATAATTTTGAAAATTTTGAATTTAGATTAAAGCGCCTTGAAAAACACTTTCATAAATTTGAAAATTTTGAACTTATATTGAAAATGATACTTTATTTTTTTTAATCTTCATTTTACATCATAAGTTAAACTACGCTAAAATTGAAATTATTTTTCAAAACATGCTATTCTCATATTTTATTTTATTTTTTATGTTATTTTTTTTAAAACTCCTTGGCTAAGGGGATTACACTCCTCGCAGTGGGAATGACTTCAGCGATGCCTCCATGAATTGCATCAGAAACGAGTGCCAAATTTCATTTATCGGAGTGAATTATGGGTATTAGTGATAAAGACTTTGGCATAATCTTAAGCTATATATACATATATAGGGTTAGAATTGACACTATTTGCTTTAAATATTAAATAGAAAGAAAAGAAATTTGTGTTTGTTATTTAATGAAAATGATTATAATTGTGTTGTGGCGCCCCCGAGCCAGAGGTCCGTTGACTCACCCGTCAACCGCGGAATACAAGTGGATGTCGGATTCTTTTCGTAGCAACCCGAGAAAAATCGGGCGGAGTCTCCTTTGTGCGGGGAGCTCTGGCCATCTGCCTGCATAACACCATCCCGAAGCAGGTCGATATAATCACAACATGAGTAAAGCATGACCACTTTGGCCCAATAACTATACTCGTCATGTCTGACAACTATATCCAATAGTTTCAAAAGAGTTAATCAATTCTCTTTTATACAACATATATTAAAATTAGAGAATTCTAATACATGTATACATCACAAAACCAAAGCCACAATCCGGCTTTTCTTCTAAACTCGACCTACAGAGCGAGCACGCCGTCTCCTCGTGCGCTCCTGTACAGAAAATATGTTCCCACCAGCGGGGTGAGCTAATGCTCGATGATGGAATGGCAGTGAAATTCTTTCTGCACTCAGTCATCATCACGATGTTAAAATAAATACACGATCCAGTAGTATAAGCGATCCCTGCTTGAATGTCCTAAGCGCTCAACTCATCCCCAGAGTCCCCATGAGCTCTCTCACACACACTAAGCCATGTATGAAAACTAGTTTCAAACAAAATTTATTTGTTTATATTATTTGTGAAGTCTACCCTCGATCTAAGTAGTGAATTTGTCTCAGATGTTATATTTAGTGGACTACCCTCGATGTATATCAATTGGTAGTCTCAGAAGCGATTGATATTTTTAGTATGGACTACCCTCAGATCATTATTATTATTTTTAGATGACCCTCCGAGATATTTTACATTTACTAGTCTACCCTCCGAAACAGTTCTCTTAAGAAACTACCTCATGCACTCACTCCTATCTCTAGGGTGCTCCAGTGCATGTGAAATGCATTGTGATGCCATTTCAATAACTCATATAACACCTTACAAATATATCACCATGCATATAGCTACATAATTTAAATCACACAATCATGTCATGTAATTTCACATTTCCATACACCAAAAATTAGCTCACTTGGGCTAATGATCAAACACGAGAGCAATTGAAGCTTGAATCCACTTTCAGGCCAAACACATATTTTCACAAAGTACTTTGTGATCAGCATTTGGGGAGCAGTAAAACCCTCGATTATGTTCCCTTCAATATCTAAATTATCGGTTCCTTAGTGAACCCGGGTTTCCACGCGACCATTTCGACCTCATACAAACCAATACATGATTTATTGAGCGAATTCGTAGCGTTTGCTTGAAACAGTCCGTAAAGCGTCTGGCCCGTTCGTGGGTCTCAAAATCCAAGCATTTCGGTTTCAAGGTTTGGAGCCGTCAAGCGACTTCCGTTCAGGCCTCAACCATTGAAACATTAACATGGTACTTAAGCGAAGAATAAAACCCAGTAGGGAGAAACCCTACCTCTCGGAGTTTGAGGAAACTCCACGAGAATCCGGTACTCACCGCGAAGCCCTCTCGAGTGTGGCGGCTTCCACTTCTTGTCCGCGCCCCGCAGTCGGATCTCCCGCGATTCTAGAGAGTATGTTCTCTCTACAAGCGTGACCTCCATAGCTACTGGACCTCTTTCCCCTTCTTCCCACATTTTGTTCTTATTTTTGTTGGAGAAGAAGAGTCCTATACACTATTTTGTCATTTTGTGACTTAAATCAAATTCCAAATGACCATTATGTTCCTTCATTTCCCAGTTTTGACATTCGGCACTATCTCGGCCTTCCATTTTCATTATTTCTCTACTCATACCACTTATGGCACATGAGTACATGTTATATGTGACTTTCGTTTAAAATCGCTTTACAAAGACCAACTCCGTACGCCGAAAAACGCTGTCAACTCCACCGCTCCGACCCTAATAAATTTTATGCGCTAGCTAGATTTCGCGAACGACCTAACGGTGAAACTGCTTCATCATCCGAGATCTAGAGAATAAATTCCAGATTTTTAACTGAAATTACAATTTTGTAACCGAAATTACGATTTTGCCCTTTTTCCAGAAATTGAAATTTCTCAGGTCTTACAGTGTAATTATTTATTATTTAATATAGGGGTTTAATTGTCTTGCCATCAATCCCTCCACCTCTCTTTCAGCTATTGCATGCATGGAAGCTCAGGAGTTACAACCTCTTCATTTTCAGCCGTTGATGGAACAAGATCAGCGGCTATAATGTCATGTTGACAATAGATGCTGAGGTGACTATATATACATACATATGGTGCAAAGTTGTTGCGTAGTTTTCTCAAGGATAGAGTAGGTCCTCAAATCCGCCTCAAATAAGTTGTCCTTCTTCAATCCTCTTCCTTGTTTTCAGTCTCTTCAAGTTTTTCAAGCTTCTTTCATGGCGGGTGGTGTTGGTTTTGGAGGTTTCGGGGGCTTGGGCGGTGGCTTTGGTTATGGAAATTTCCAACCCCATCATCATCATCATCATCCTTTGTACCATCCAAGTCCGCCATTAACGGCCATAGACAGGTTCTTGGTAGGTCAGAGCCATTTCTCACAGAGGCAGGCCCAAAACTCCGGGAGGAATGGCGGAAACGGAGTTTCAGGCAATGGGTTTCATGATTTTTACTCAAAAAGTGGTGCAGTTGTGAGCTGTGGAAGTGGCATTTCCATGGCAGCCTCTGGGAGAGGAGGGTCTGGAATTTTGAAGGAGAAGGAAAGCCCTGAAGAGAAGGTGGGGAAGACAAGTTCAAGAGGGAGTAGTGGTAAGAGAGTGAAAGGTGGTTTTGGTTATTCTTGCTACTTCTTGATCAAAGGGCAATGGAGCGCAAAAAGAGGATAGGTGATCATAAGAAAATTTTCTTCATTAATTCATGGTGAAATAATCATTTTTTTCTTCACCGATTTGGTTTCATGTTTATGGGTCTTGAACATCACCTCAATCTCAATCGTAAAGCATAACTGAAGTGATCCTTTTTTTTCTTTCTTTGATGTGAAGGAAATTGTTGGGGTTGGGCGAGGAGTTTGGCGATAAGAAATGGGCTCAAATAGCTGAGAAGCTAAGAGTGTATGGTCGGAAAAACATCGCCGGGAAAGATGGCAAAACCATCTCCGTCCTGATATAAGGGTTTTCATCTTCTCTTTGATAATTTTTTTTCTTGGTTATATGTATAATCACTTCAATGGTTTTATGTTTTGACCACTACTACTACTTATTACTGTTATTATTATTTGTTTATGAAAGATGAGAGTGGGATTTCTAGGGAATATAGAATGAGTAAGATGTTAGATTTGAACCAAGAATTCTCTAGATCTTGTGTATGCTTTGTTCTTTAACAAAAAACCCTAGATTGCTGTATTGTCTCTCTTTCTGATATTCTTTACAATTCTACATGAATTTTAAGAATCTAATGATGAGGAGAATTGTTTGGTCATCATCTTTCATTTTCCACTTTCCTTCTATAAGTTCTTTTTTCCTTTTTTGGGTAATTCAAACTTTCCTTCTTCATATAAGAATCTTAATTATGACATGCAGACCTTAGGGTTTTGAGTCCCTGTTTACACCCCTTAATTCTCACATTGCTTATATTCCATTTCAATTCAGCCTTCATTTTCATGTGATCACAGAAACTTTTCAATGATAGTTATGAAAAAGTTGTTACCTTTAATCTTGTTGTATGACAAAAAAATCTCCATTAGTTTTTCCTCTTTTTTGGTTATTTTAATAAGAAAAAAAATAGTTTGACAAACATTTTATTTGTGAATCATTCTTTCAGAAAGGTGAATGGGATGAAGATGAGGAAAGGATATTGATCGAATGGCACAAGAAAGTCGGCAACAAATGGGCCGAAATCGCCAAACGCATCACTGGTAGAACTGAAAACACCATCAAGAACCATTTTAATGCTACAAAGAGAAGCCACCAAGAAAGAGCAACAAGGATTACTAAAAGCTCCTCGATTCACTTCTCCTCCAAGACTATATCAAGAGCAATAAACTAGACCACAAATGGACCGCCGCCACCCTAAGCTGCGCCGCCACACCCACATCCTCCACCATCTCGGAGGATCCACCCCCCACCACCACCATGATTCTCCAAGAATTGTCTGAATCAACAACCGTCCATGATTCAATCCCACTTCACTCATACATGTGATGAAGAGTTACTATTCATGCAAAACCTATTTCCAAGTACATGCAGCAGTAATCCACCATTTCCGGGCACCTCCGAGAACATTAGTTCCAAGGGAGTAGAAGAACCAGAAAGCATGGCTTTGGATGCTTTTGATTCGTTCCAAGGAAAGGCTCCATCTCCATCATCAACAACCCATCTTTACTCAGATATTTATATATCCAATTCGCTGAATGGAACTTCAACTCACCCGTCGGCTTCCATTAATGATCAGTTTTACAGCTACAATGTTAATCCAATGAACATAGAGTTTCTCAGATCAAATTCATCTTCAAGTGGAAAGAGAGAGATGGATCTGATAGAGATGATCTCTTCCTCGGTTCTGCAAATCAGGGCAGTGGAAAGAATTTTTTTGTAGTCATGTTTGTTGATATCGTGCTTCAATGGTGAGTTTTAAACTGTGAATAAAGAGGTTGGGGCCTTAATTTATTGGTTTTGTCTTCTTTTTCAATAGTGTGGCTCATTTTTTTATTGACAAAATCTTTGATTGGCATTCATATTTTTTATTGTTATAAAATGGTTCTAATTTGATGAAGGTTTTCATTCACTTATATGACTTTAAAATAATCACATAAAAATTTAATTAATTAGTATTAGCTCAAATTTTAATATTTGCTAGGAATCTTTTAGTGCCGGCCGAAATTAACCCATTCTAATTTGTGTTTCTCCGAATTAATCATACTAATTACCAAGGACGGATTTAAGCGGTGCCCAGTAGGGACACTTACCCCCACTCAAATTTTTTTAAAAACAATTTTTTCATTGTATTTTAGGAAATTCAATGACGTTTATCTTATATATATATTTATGTTCGATCCTACTATTCTCCTTGGAAATCAAATGGTAAGAAACTTTGTTTGTTACATTTTAATTGAAATGGGTTACATTGAATCAAATAAATCCAAAAACAAATGTGCCCATTGGATGATTTCATGACCCATCAGAATAAAAGGAATATGTTGTTCTCTCCACATATGAACAACAATTTGATCTTATATTCATAAAATTTGTGAAATAAAAAATAAAAAATTTATTGGGTCGTTAACTTACGCCCTCGCGGAGATTAGGGTCAAGGTGCACGCAAATCGACCGACATCCACGGAAGATTCTCGTGCTCGCTTTAATTTGTGGCACTCATGATCACATCTTTTGCGCATGCATTTTGTTCCTTGTGGAAAAAATCTACAATTTGGCTTTGACAAAGAAAACTCACAAATGCATCTTAGAAGAAAATCTACATGGATCCAAATGGGTTCAAACAGTTTATATTAAGTAAGCATTGAAGTTACAGGATCGATTACCAAATAGTATACTAAAGAAATTTGGTAGACTGGGCGGATCATTGAACAACACTCTACCGGCAACGGAGATTGGGATCTTGTTTGTTGAGCCCACTGTATCGCAAACAGAGCAAATAATCAATTGAAGCTGTAAAAACAAATGGTATGATTGAAGTTTAATGATATTTCATTATTGATTGTATATTTAATATAAATTGACCTCACAAATGAAAATTTCATTAGCAAATTAAAAGAACTTAATTCGAACCAAGCAAATCAAAAGCTTGAAAGATATATCTTTTAGTCATATATAGCTTCACTGATTAAAGAAGTAGAAATGCTGATTTAAAGATAGATAGCATCAGACAAAAAGTTTAGCCTTTATTGGAAACTGGAAACTGTTCTGAAGACATTTTTTTCTTCTCTTTAAAACAGTGACTCAGGGAACAGTTTTAACTTTTAATAAAAATAATTTTTGAGAATTTGCTCTAAAATTGGTTGAGAATAAAAAAAGGAAAATAGTCTTTCATCTGTTATATATATTTTTCACACAAACAATTGATAACTATTTCCAGGAATTGTAATCAAGAACTATTTTTGAAAAAATCATCAAAACACTCCCACATCAGCCCTTTTCCAAATTTGCAGAAGCTATTCTTAGAGTAAATCAATCAAAATTTACTCTATAGGTGGCTGGGCCAGTCTGATTTAAAACCACATGAGAGGTGAAGCTAATGGAAAGTCCAACCAATCCACTGGCTGTTGCAAGAACCCAAAACAACGGTATCCTAACTACATCCCTGCAAGTTGGAAACAAGAACACGTGAGTTTGCAAAATTGTAATTTGCATTAAGGTGACTGGACAAATTTTTGAGAAAAATGGGAGAATTAAAAGAATTTACTCACACATTAATAATGTATTCCCATTCACCAAATAGAAAAATCAACAAGACAAAAAATGGTAAAGACAACAAATTGTTCAGCAACACTGTTAGATTATTATATTATTATATTTATTTTATAATTTCCTAGGATTATAATTTGTATTTTTCTTTTAGATTGTAATTTGTATTTTTCTAGGTTGTATAGCCTATCTTATATGTTCCTTATACTCAGAATTTATGCTTTTAATATAAAGACTCGCCTTTCTTCATATGACGTGAGTGCGCCTATTTTTTTCCGTCGTTTCCTTTGTCTAGGCATTACAAGCCACCGTGTGATAACTTCTTTTTTTCTCGCGAACACCACCATTTGCCACTGTTTCCTCCCGCACCCGTTGCCCCCTGACTTGCGCTCGTTGACTTTGCTATGTCATCCCGTTGAGTTGATCGTTGACCGAAATTTGACTAGGTGCATTCTGACTTATTTTCACATCCTGATTTCATTTTTGCTGTCTGTTTTTCAATTCGGAATTTCGATATGCCAGTGATGAGATTCTCGTCTGACTAATGTTATTTTTAATGGAGATAATTTTGTCCAGTGGTCTCAAGCCATGCGTCTCAAAGGCCGCAAGCTATGACTTTATGTCTCTGGTGACCATCCTATTCCAGAAAAAGTGGACAAAGAAACTGATTCTGCCTATGCCATTCTGGACGAGGGATCGAAAGCGCCAATCATCGATCATCACTTGGTTTCGTAATACATCTATTTCATCCATTGTTGATGAGTTTGGCAACATTGATATTGTCAAAGAAGTTTGGGATTTACTTATTACTTTGTATGCTGGACCGAGTGGTGCTTGCAACTTCAAGCTCACACTTGAACTTTAGCAAATTTGTCGAACCGTGTGAGCAGACGTCAGATATCACAAGCCGGGCCAAATCTACGATCAATTAATCAGATCTCAACCGCTTTCCAATTCTAATCGACACCAAATCGTTTATGTTCACCGTGAACAAGGACGACCGCTTTCGCTTTTAATGGGGCTTCGTGATGAGTTTGAATTAGCCATAAGTCATATTCTCTATCAGGATCCTTTACCAACAGTCTCACAAACTATTCATAAGTTAGTTGATAATGAGACCCGTCTTCTCGTGACTGAACCCGCTTCTATCCGCATTCATGGTTCTGCTACTCCGTACCCAATCGCTTTCGCAGATCGTTATTTTGTTTTTCCTCTGTCACCACCTTACCTTTGTTTCCAAAGGCAAAGGGAATAATGTCAGACGATATAACAATAAGAAGTCTCTTCTTATCTGCAGTTTCTGTAAGAACAAAGGTCATTCTATTAAAACCTGTTACACTCGTCAGCGTATTCTTCAGAACACTGCTGCTTTGACCCAGTTTGAATTATCAGCTATGGACTCCCATTCCAACGATGGTCCTGCCTCATCTCTCTCTATAGCATATCTACAAAGATACTTAATCGTGCTCATCTTCCATCTTCCGCATCCAACACTCCGCTTTTTCTACGATATCGTGCACATCTCCTACGTGGCTTCTGATTCTCGCTTGTCGCAATCATATGACTCATTCTCTCGATGTCAGACTTTCACACACTTCTACTTCTCTCCCTACCATATGCATCAGCAGAATGGTTCTATGCATGTCTCTCATCTTGGTAATGTCTCTACACCAGCCTTGTCTGTTTCCAATGTTTACCAGATTCCTAAACTCACTCATAATCTTCTTTCTATTGGGAAACTCACTGAACTTGGTTTTTCTTTAACATTTTTTTCACCGTGTGGGCTTTTCGTGTGGTGGACTTCCTCGTACCGATAGATCGCTGGGACCGCCTCGCAAGGCCCGGGGCGTTTTGCTCGGTACCTCATCTTCATTTATCATCCTCATCTCCTCGCTCCGCCCTTAACAAAAGTACTTTCTCGCTTTATGACATTCTTGCCTTGGTCATGCATCTATCTCTAGAGTTAAACAACTAGTTTCTAGGGCTCGTTAGGTTTCTGACAATAAGAGTTTTGATTGTATGCCTTGTCAATTTGGCAAACAAAACCGCTTTACCATTTAATGCGTGTTTCTCTCATGCTCTTTCTTTCTTTCATCTTATTCATTCTAATGTGCTGGGGCCCTCCCATTTCTACTCCGTGTGGGTCACGTTACTTGTTATTTTTGGTGGATGATTTTTCCGATATACTTAGATTTATCTCTTCGTAAATCGCTCAACATTATCAAATATATCGTGACTTTACTAAAATAATTGAAACACGCTTAAACTATCAAATTTTCAAATCTGATAATGCCCAAGAATATAAAGCCCATGAATTTACATCTATTCTACATCAATTTGGTACTATTCCTCATTCCTCTTATCCAGGCACTTCTCAACAAAATGGCAGGGCTGAGCGCAAACTTCGTCATATTCTTGATGTTGTTCGTGCTACTACTATTGCCGCTTCTACTCCTTCTCGGTTTGGGGGAAGTCGCTTCTTATCGCCGCTACACCATCAATCGGTGTCCTTCTCCCATTGCTCATAATCAAACTCCTTGCGACGGCTGTTTGCTATTCTCCTCCTATGACTTACTTAGAGTCTTTGGATGTGTCTGCTTTGGTTTCTTCTTCATGATCATGAAAGAAACAAACTTCGCCCTGCTCGCTTATGCTGTTTTTCTCGTTATGAATAAGTCAAAAAGGTTATAGGTGTTATGATCCCATTAGCAAACGGTCGTGTGTTTCTCTAAGATGTAGTTCCTGTGGGAACACAAAATGTTTTACCAACTACCTCATGTTCATGTTTCCCTTATTCCCTCTATCGATCCTCTCCCTGACCTTTTCCCTGAGGAGTCTCCCACCTCTCTATCTGAGTCTCCCCCTTCTATTACCGATGTTCCTTCTCATGCATCTGATGAGCTTCCCGCACCGATCATCGGCGTGCCTACTGATACTGCCTCAACTGTGGATCCTGCTGGTCCTTCTGACTCTCATGCACTTCATCGTTCCCATTAGGTAACTACTCTTCCTTCTCACCTTCGTGACTTTCATTGCTTTGTCGTCGCTTCCGTGAACCTCGCATTTTCAAGAGGCTTCTTAACCCTTATGGCAACAAGCTATGAAAGAAGAGTCGATGCACCGCGATAAAATCGAACATTGATCGTTGATCTCCCTCGAAAATTTGCTAGCGGTTGTAAATGGGTTTATAAGATCAAGACTCGATTGGATGGCACTGTTGATCGCTACAAGGCTCGCCTTGTTGCCAGGGGTTTTACTCAGAAGTATGGAATTGATTATGAGGAGACTTTGCCCCGTGGCCTCGACTTTCTTCTCACACATGACTCTTGTTGTAGTTTCGCGGGGTTCGTGAATGGCCACTCTTTCGTATGGATGTCAAAATGCTTTTCTTAATGCAGAACTCGCAGGAAGTCTATATGAAGCTTCCACCGGGTTACTCACCGGGGTTCTCACAAGATTTAATTACCTACGAAAGACTTTATGGGCTTAAACAAGCTCTCAAGCATGGTTTGCCAAGTTCGGGCCTCTACTATCTCCCAAAGATGGTTTTCAGAGTTCTTTGATACAAATTTCTTTTCTCTCGAGACACCGTCATGGTATTACTATTCCTCTTGTATGCCTGATATGATTATTGGGCATGTGATGATATGTGGTATTCGTGTTCTAAAGCACTTCTTGGTCGTCAATTTGAAATGAAAGATCTCGCCTCTTAATTACTTTCGTCTAGAAGTTTCTTCTTCTCAAGTAGATGGTTATTATCTTACTTCGTGCCAAGTATACTTCGATCTCGATGGTGCCAATATCACTGGAGAAAGATAGTTGACACACCTATTGAGTATAACTGCCGCTCAATTCTCATGATGGCGAATCACTATCCTGAAGGCTACTTTCTACGTACACTTTGTTAAAGCTCCAATCTATCTCACCGGATTCCCGCCCGATATTTCCTATGTAGTTCATGTGGGCCGCCGCTATATTGGCCCTTTAGATCTCCCTCATTACGCCGTTGAGCCTGTGATTCTTCGATATCCGAAAGGCACCATATTTGATGGTTCTCATTTTTCTTCCCATTCTCATTAACTCTTCAGGCATATTCGGGATATCACAGTGATCCCAATCGATCGTCGATCTACCATTGTGATATCA
The DNA here is from genome assembly GCA_016808115.1 of Tetrastigma voinierianum. Taxonomy (NCBI): domain Eukaryota; kingdom Viridiplantae; phylum Streptophyta; class Magnoliopsida; order Vitales; family Vitaceae; genus Tetrastigma; species Tetrastigma voinierianum. Next base: position 306,498 of record JAEQBH010001452.1, on the reverse strand, counting down.
TGCTTTCTCTCCGGGTGATTCTCAGACTGAGAAGCAAGAAACAAATGGTCGTTGCTCGCTCTAGCACCGGCTGCACATAGAGCACCGACACTACTACAACTCGAACTTATTCGTTACTTTGGTTACCACAGGATCTCGTGTCGGGATCAGTTCCACCTGCAACTAAACTTCACCGTGATAATCAAGTGCTATTCAAATTGCTCATAATGATGTCTTCCATGAACGCATTTCAAACATATTGAGATTGATTGTCACTTCATTCGCCATCATCCGCTCTCAGTATACTCACACTTCGCCTATTTCCTCTCGTGATCGCTACCGATATCTTCACCAAACCACTTCCTTAGAACTTTTCGAAGTTTTTAGTTTCCAAACTCATAATGGTTTCTCTTAAACCACCATGAGCTCGAGGGGGATGTTGAATTATTATATTATTATATTTATTTTGTAATTCTTACTAGAATTATAATTTGTATTTTCCTTAGGGATTGTAATTTGTATTTTTCTAGGTTGTATAGCCTGTTTTATAAAAAAGGCCTCCTCTTATACTTGTAATTTATAGTTTTTAATATAAAGACTCAAGTCTTTCTTCAAACACCATAGAAACTTCATTAAGAGAACCAGATCTTGTCAACTGTTTGGCTTTGTCCATGACCAAACGTAGGTGTCGGCCACAAAGAATAAATTTCGTATGATAATGGATATCGAGAATGTGTAGAGATTCAAACAGAGCACCATCGCTAAGCTCAAACTCGAGATCGACATCTCCAAATGAGGTAGAAACAAATAATCCATAAAGAAAATACATACCGAATAGCTTGGCCGTTAAAAATACAATTCAAAAATTTGCCATACATACCGTGATGGAAAGAGAGGATCCGCGATACCACCACTTATAGCCGAGATGATCTGCAATCACTACAAGGAAGTGAGCTTTATCAAGCCACCGACCCAACCGCAGCGCACCAAATCGCAACCATACGATATGATAAGAACGGGTCGCAACTAAAGGGCAAGGGGTCAGCATAATCAAAAGTTATAGTAACACTTCAGTCTCGCCCCTACTAAAAGGTGGTTCGCCTACGGATGGAGGCATTTTCCGTCTCAACTAAAAGAGATGACTATGAATGGGGTTATTTGCTAGCCGCAACTAAAAGGATGTCTATAGATGGGGCTATTTCCTAACTGCAACTAAAAGGGTGACTATGGATGGGGACATTTATGGCCGCAACTAAAAAATGGTTATTTGGCCGCAACTATAAGGGTGACTATGGATGGGGTTATTTTTGTCACAACTAAAAGGGTGGCTATTGATGTGGCTATGTTTTTAGTGCAACTAAAAGGGTGGCTTTTGATGGGGTTATTTTTTGGCCGCAACTAAAAGAGTGGCTATGGATGGGGGCATTTTTTGGCCGCAACTAAAAGGGTGGCTTTGGATAGGGTTATTTTCTAGCCGCAACTAAAAGGGTGGCTATGGATGGGGCAATTTTTTGGACGCAACTAAAAGGATGGCTATAGATAGGGTTATTTTTTGGCCGCAACTAAAAGAGTGGCTGCGACAGGCATTTTTGGCCGCAACTAAAAGGGTGTCTTTGGATGGGGTTATTTTCTAGCCGCAACTAAAAGGGTGGCTATGGATAGGGCTTTTTTTTTTGCCACAACTAAAAGGATGGCTATAGATAGGGTTATTTTGTGGTTGCAACTAAAATGATGACTATGATAGACTTTTGGTCTCGCAACTAAAAGAGTTATCTACGGATGACATCGTTTCCTTGGCCGCAACTACAAGAGGATATTTGACTGATTAAAAAATAGACTCGATTTATCGAGAACGTTGTTTATTTTAAAATTAATTTAAGCTGGATTGACCCATGACTGACAAAGAAACAGTGAGATAGCATTGAAAACAAAGTATTCAACCAAAATATCCAGATTTACAAAATATCCGAAAAACTACATCAACCAAAAATGAATAGACCAAAAATATCCTCTCAAGAGCTACACCTAAGCTTGAGACTGCCGTATGATGTTGCATTCAAATAAACCAAATATTGCCAACAAGAAGAGGATCTAAATGCATCCACAGCATTGAATGTTGCAGAGTGAAACCTGATCTGCATCCCTAAATCGTCCCATCTTTTTCTTCTGAATGTGCATAATGTCAAACCAAAGAGGAATGCTCAAAAAGTTTTGCTGACAGAAAACTAGACAAAATGGAGGACAAAGAATGCAGGAAACTGATTTTTTTTATATAGGTAAAAAAGATATTGTTAGTCGCCAAAATAAAAAGGACTAAAACTTTTTAAAACCATCATTTGCAGGGAATATCACCAAAGTAAAATGCAAAAGAAATGAAATGCAAATAGATTTCTCAGTTTGGGAACAATCAAAGAGAAATGCTCAAAAGTTGTACTGGAGCAAATTAACAGAATAGGTAGCAAGAATGCAGGGAAGTGATTTTTGTTTTTTGATAGGTAAATAAAGATCGTATTACAAGATGGCACTAAATACACAAAATGAATACTACAGTAGCCAAAAGAAAAGATAGAAATCTCTTTGAACTATCATTCGCAGAAAATATCACCTAAAATGCAAATATATTTCCCCTTTTCCTTTTCTTTTTTTTTTTTTTTTTTTTTTTTTTTTGGATAGGAATGAAATGTATATAGGTTAAGATGCAGTACCTTATGGTAGTTAAATGGGCACCACATTCATGAACAACTGCACGTACCAAGCCGGTCTAGCAATGCAAGATAAGATAATATTTAGAAAATGAAATTTCGACAATCAGTCCTAACACTTGAAAGAGATAACTGCATATAAAGAAAAACACGCGAATTAACATTATCTAGCAGAAAATCAAGAACAAAGAGATGAAATAAGTGCAGTCACTTCTTCTTCTTCAGGGACTTCATTCTCATGTTCATAAACCATCAAAATGAGCAAATAAGTGCTTGACCAAATTAGAATGATGGGGAAGAGGGTTTGGCTGATTTTTTATTCTTGAAGATGTTTTATCTTTGCTATCTTCTTTTCCAGTTATGTCAAAGAGATATGGTGAATGGTAACTTCATAGAAAACAGTGACAAACTAGAGACTTTAAGGGAGGATGAACAGAATAGGAAAATACTAAGAGAAACAGCAGGGTGGTTCTCAATGATCTGGTGAAACTAGGCCTACGATATTTGTGAAAAGCTCTGCAATATATGAGAAAGAAAAATCAAGAAAAATACTGAAATAAACATGACAAAAGAGGCAAGCCAATAACAGAAAAGAGGTTCAGTGAATGGTGGCATATATACAAAGTTGATACCATCAGTAAAATAAAACTAAGGTTTATTCAATATGCTTACAATAGAGAATGAATTCGGGGTGCTTCAGTTCCAATTGATGCACTATGCTTGAAACAGTGAGGATTAAAGAATTTTCATTCAAATACTTACTCATATCATGAAGAAAGGATCTGTTGAATAAAAAAGTGGAGAGAGAGAGAGAGAGATTGAGTGGAGAATAAAATATTGCAGAGAACAAATTGTTATAATGCTGCTGGCTGCTCTAGTTCAATCACATTAAAAAAAAATGCAAAATAGGCTTAGAAGAGAGAAACTATCTCTCCCACCACTCCACTATTATTCCAATGACTCACAATTCCTCCCATGACTTCACTAACCCTGTGACCAAGAAATCCTTCAACTAAACTTTGGAAAATAAAAAAATATGCTGAAGATTCGATAAGCAATAAAAAAATAACAGAAAATACTTCATATAAAGGGCTGGTGTTGTAATTTTAACTTTCCCCCTTCAATCCTTTTCACCATGCCAAGTTGGTGATAAATTCTTTGATGCTTGTTGCTACTTAGGTCTTTTGTGAATTGTTATAAAATGTAAACTTATACTTTACGTATAGGTTATAAACTACTTAGAATGTTAGATTGGACCTACTATACTTAGGTCTTTTATATGCATTGGGATAACTTATCCTGCAGGTTTAAAGCACTGATAATCTTCTCATTCATATCCCTGCTAAGGTGCATCAAAATTGTGTTTTGGTTTAAACTTTAATACATGACATCTAATGCAGAAAATAGAGGAAAGAGCCAAGCTGGTGACAATAAAGTATTTGAACAGTAATCTTCAAAAGACCAGTAAGAATATAGATTGCTTTTATTGCTCAATGAAATGAGTTAGCTCTCCTTCATATTCTTCCTGTGCCTTATGGCCCTCTACATTGACAACAATACCTAAGTTCTTTCGGCAAAATGCACACAGAAACCAAGTTTAGCCGAGCACTTGCATTTGTGAAGTCATCAACATTAAGGAAAATACAAAAAAATATATGTACAAATATTCATCTATCTATCTATCTATATATATATATATATATATATATATATATATATATATATATATATATATATGAAAACAGATAAAAGAGTGATGAACAAGCAAGAGAGTGGCAACTAATAAGTGCATTCAGAGAACGCAACTTGATAGGTAAACCAAATTAATCATGTAGTTTAGTACCTACGATACTCAAAAATGCCTTAAAAGTGGTATTTACAATTAAAAACATACAAGAGTTAAGCTAGAACAAACCTTTAATTCGTAATTCACCACGCATGCACATTCAACTACTTCTGATCCAACACACAAGGGTCTTAGCTTGATACACACATTTTTTCCTAATAGCTTACTTTTTAACAGTCACTTCAAATTCAAACTTAAATGAAGATTTGATGGAATTGTATGTTCAGTTTTTCCCCTGGGTTATACTTATAGTGATATTGATGGATGGATTTACATCTTAGATTATCCCATCAACATAAAGGGTGTGTAGCAGGCAGCCTAAAGGGATCTTCTCCACCTGGCTCTTTCAGTTGCACGTTCATATTCCACAGAAGAACATCTAGTCTGATATCTGTTTTGGTAAAAAAGTTTAGTGTAGTTTTATGCAGCATAATCCCAGACTTTCATTTCAAGTACTGATCTAGGTTGAAATTCAAATAGAAACTCCTAATCCAGCATGTTCAATTAACCATGATTGATGTTTTCCTTAAAATCTAAATAGATAAATTATAAAACTAAAGAAGTTTTATAATTTGGGGATAGCAATGGAAGTTTGAAACTAAAGAAGTTTCAGTAAGATGGTCTCACTGAAAGAGTCACTGGATTGCGAAAGGACCCTCAGGTCCAACATGAGGGATAGCACAGTTTGTCTAAAGCCTCGGGGTTTAATCCAATGGTTACCGGTTCGAGTCATCTTAGGGCCATTGAAGGTTTACTCAGTTGTAACTTCAGGGCATTGAGGTGCACAAGCTGGCCCGGACATAAAAAGAACCCTCAGGTCCATCCTAGGCGAGCCCCATGTGATGGGCACATAAAGTTTTTGATACATTTTGCCATTAGTAACCAACAGAGTAGCAGAAATCCTCATCCACATCCCCATGTCCAAAACCATTTCAGACTTCCTTCTGGAAGGTTGTTTGGTTTCGACTAAATCCCATGGTTCCAATCATGTAAAATTCAGAGCAAAAACTAAAAAAAAATAAAAACTATGCTTTCGGCATCAATCTGAGAGAGTCAAGGTTTTCAAATTATCTAAAGTCTTCGTTCTGGGCAACGAGCATCACATCATTTCAAAATTTTAAAAAAAATCCCACAATTTCATTTCAAATACACCAACCCAGAAGCTAAACTCTCATCTTTCTGTACTCTGCATTCGAATTCCATGTTTCAAAGAATTGCATTCTTCCAAAACTTACAGAAAGTACTGACCATATATTAAACACCTGGGTTCCCATAATCTTAAGAAACCACGCCACAAACTGATACTCAAATTTGATTACAGATTTTAATTGAGACAATGAACATTGCCAATAACAATAACAGTTGGGTAGTTCCAAAAACTTATCAGAACAGAATAACGAGATGAAGCTAAAGTAGAAGAGAAAACACAGAGAAAGAGAAATAAGAACTAGAAGAAGAAGAAGGCCTGAAGCGTACCTAAGGAAAGAGCTTCGCCCCTCTGTTTGCGGTGAAACCCTAGCTTGCAAAATTAGAGAAGTAGCACTAATTTTCTCATTCATAAAAATTACAATCAAGGGAAGTTGATTCAACATGAATTTCTAGCAACATGAATTTCTCATTCAACTAGAAATCCAAATCGCTAACTGGCAAAGAGGAAACACATAAAGAAACCAGGAAAAAAAAAAAAAAAACAACAGCAACGTACTACAATACAATCGATTGGCGAGCAGTCGGCGCGTGATTGTGGTTGTAAAGATGAGATTTCGGTGCTGTGATTTAGCAGAATGGGTCTGGAAGGTGAGTGGGACTGAGGGAGAGCAAAATAGGGAGAGCCCTAATAGCATTTGGTGGGAGTGGGAGTGGGACGGCTTTGTTTTTATCAATTCAAATAAATAAATAAATAATCATTTTGGATGTTTTATGTTTTATAAAATAGAAAATAATAATGACTTGTTATATAATATAGTATCCATATCTAAAAACAAAATTATTGTGTTATATTTTTTAAAGTATTTTTAAAGCTTATTTTAATATGTTTCACAATTATCAAGGTTATTCTAAAAATAAGATGGTACTCGAATCACATTTTAAGATTTAAATTCTAATAAATCCCAATATTTTATAAAAGATCAACAATTTATACTATTGCCGCTACTGCCTACTACAGCCTATATAAAGAACTTACGCAACTCAAGCCTACTCGTAACTATAAAGTCATTTTTACGACTCAATCTTTACAAAGAACTATGTAGCCACTTTTGGGAACAGACTCAATCTTATACGCAACTTATAAAGCTCACTTAAATAAAATCAATCATATCCGCAATTATAGAATCACTTTTTACTGGTGACCAATCTTAAATGCAACTATGTAATCACTTTACCGAGACGCGAATCATATCCTCAACTATAAAATCACTTTAATGGTGACTCAATCATAAACGCAATCCATGTAATCACTTTTACCGGTATTACAATCTATTCTAACCATGTAATCACCAGAATACATCAATAAATATGAAACTAAAAATATGCTTTGGGCTTGCATTTTTCGGCCTGTCCAAAGAATTCCTATAAATCACTTTTCTCAGTTGAATGGCTGGAGACATTTATCAGCCGGAAACTTAAAAATCATATTGTAATCTGCAGAGGTAATAGAAAATGCAAGCAAGATGGAGAACTCAAGCAGCCGAGTAGAAAGCACAAGTCGGCAAGTTTTTATACTCCAGCAGAGTGGCAGGTTTAATTTCTTCAGTTTTGGCAATATGAAACAAATCCTAAATGAAATACCAGCATATGTAAGGGAAGAAAATTCTAAATTCTCCAAGCTTCAAAATGACGTAAGAATTGAATCAAATTCAAAACTCCCAATGTACCGATCTCAGAAAATACAAAAAGCTTGAGATGCAGTAACCTATCCAATATAAGTTCTTTTTCTTAAGTGAAAATCATTCAGGGAAAGAGGATTGTGTTTAAATAAGTCTTATTTCATAACTAAGCATAGTAAAGGGTAACTAACTGTTATCTGACCTATTTATTCCTCAATAAAAAATGAAAACAGGTACTTCCTTGGTTCACACTTAATCACCGCCATCATCAGAAACTATAACTCAAATTGTGAACCAAATAACTACAAGTAATGGGTGATCTCCCATTTTTGTTCAAGATTTTTCAAGAAGGAAGATGGAAGAAGCTAGAGAAAGTGATTTCAAGTGAAAAGAGGTAAGAACACAAGCCCGAGTTTTCCCTCTTTTGTGATTTTGATCTTTGGGTTAGTAAGAAACCCTAGCTTTGTACAAATGTGATTTTTGTTGGTTTGAGTTCAGTTTGTGGTTGATTTTGCTCATGGGTCCTCAACTATGAAATTTCAGATGTATAAATGATGAAGTTTCAAAGGAGACGTCAAAATTTTCCAAACCCATGTTTTGCTTTGGTCATAACTTGGTCATTTCTCATCCAAATTGAGTGATTCAAATTGCCGGGCATATTTTAACCTAGGAGAACAAATCTCCTGAAATAGGTATACCCAGATTTGGGACCCCATTGGACCCAGAAATTGCTGAAGTGATGCTCGTTTTTCTCGGATAAAATTCTCTCGGGTCCAGCTTGTGAAAACAATGACATTTTTAATACAGATTTAGTCATAAGTTGAGTTTCACTCATCCAAATTGAGTGATTCAAAATTATGGGTAAACTAGACTTCTAGGAGAATAATTTACTTGAAGGAAGTGTATGCGAATTGTTACCCCAAAGTGCCCAGAAATTTTTCAAAGTGGAGCTATGTGCAAGAATAATATGATTTTGTTTTGCAAATTAAAGTAGTCTTGATGTAAAATGCAATAACTTGAGTTCTATTGATCCAAATTGGATGATTCCAGTTGGAGAAGAAACCTTAGAACCATATCTTAAAATGAGTAGAAGGAACCATTACCAAATTATGAAGTTAAGACCCCTGAAATTAGGAATAACAGTAGGTAATCAGGTGAGTTGGGCATACTGACCAGTTTGGCATTAAAAATGCCGGTGAACTCGAGTTTGGGTAATCCAAATGAGAGATGATTCCAATTTCTACTAAAATAGACTTCATAGAGCTAAAAAATTTTCTTTGAAGAAGCATGAGAAAATTATGGCTCATATGTCCCTAGAAAAATTTTCAAGTGAAGGGGTATCGGATAGACATAAACCCTGACCAAAAACTCCTAGAATAACCTACTAATATGTGATTGTCATTGTATTTGAATAGGAGTTGACGAGGAAGAAAGCCAGCATTGAAGTCGAGATTCCGAAGATCGGAACTGTGTTTACGCATTTTGGTTTGTTCTACAGACTTCTATTCCTCGTTTTAAGTTTTTGCATGTTTGTTCTATCTTCTCCTATTCTTGTTTCAAGATTTGAACTATTTGTTCTAAATGCATAAGAAAAACATATTGAATTGATTTAATTAATTTGATAAAAGTGATTGTGAAATGTTTGCATATGACAATTGCATGATTATTGAAAATGAACTATTTATACAAATGTACGTGACAGCTATATTTTGTTATAAAGATTTGAACGCCCTAATAGAATGTTAACCGCTTATTTTGCATTAAGGATAGATTGGTATACCAATAGGCCAAAAATAGCAAGATCGTGGAACGAGATTATATCGATGTGTCACTGATCGCCAGCCTAACGGGACCGACTAAAATAGTGTTCTACTAATTGATTTTTTATACCGCTATGCACCCGCCAGGACCGTGCCAATGTGATTCCCAATATCCTCAGATACCGAAACATAGTTAAATTCATGGGCATAACTAAATTAAATTGTAGAAGTGAAATGAATTGGTGAGCATAATTGAATTGATTTGAGATTTTGAAATATTGGAATTGAAAAACATGTTTGCCAATTGAAATGAAAAAAGCATTGTGAAATGCATGATTTGATTAATGCATGATTTATTGAATATGAAAGTGTATATTTGGGATGATCAATGAACTATAAATGATTGTATATAAAACAAGTATATGTATTGTATTGATATTGATCATCCAAAAAGATTTGAAAGTTTTGAATTGTTAAATTGCATGATTTGAATTAAATCAAATCGAAGAATGGATTTGTATAGAAACTACCTTACATGAAAATACTCGCCGTATTGTTTTACCTATGCGTTGTACCGAGTGATAGATAGTGATCGAAGAGGACCCAAGATCGAGGAGCATCGAAATATAAAAGAAGAATTACAGTATGTCTTCGACTTGTGTATTCATATCATGTTTATTTTTGAACTTTGATATTTTTGTAAAACATTTTAACTCGAATATCTATTTCGTAAATCATTTTGAAAAGGCATAGAATGCTCCTTTATTGTAAATGCATTTTGTTAAATGTAAATGTTTATGGGCTTGCCCTAAATTAAAATCGCTTCCGCAAAGATTTGAGAATGAAATGTATTTGATAAATGGATTTGGTTAATGGCTTCGGCCAGGCATCCCCGGGGTTTCGGTTCGGATCCGCCAATTGGGTCGGGCTTGGTTCGGGGGTCGCCACACAAATCTTTCGCCTCAAGAATCGTTTGATCATCCTAAGGGCAGTTACATACGTAATTAGTGGGAGGATGTGTTTTTGAGATGCGAGGGATCAACCGGTAAATTATTGGATGGCCATCTTCTTAGAGACAGCAACCAACTAGGAGAGGATGTGTCCGGCACAATCCCGTTGTGCTCAAGAGAATCGAATAGTCCACAATCCAGATCTCGGGTCAAGGGTTCTGATCCGTGTTCTGCAGGGAGCTATTATTTAGCCCGGGTCCGTAGGCAAGGGCATTCTCGGGCCCGAGGCTTGGGCCTAAAGATGCGGGCTTTGATATGTCTGGGCCTTCTGAATAGGGGTGTTGGGCCAAAAGCCATGGTACCCACAATGCCCCCATTTTTCCGGGTCAGAGATCGCCTCTCCCTGCTGGAAAGCATCACCGCATTCTCGACCGTTTATCGTTGGGAACTGGGACCATTAATGCTTCTCGTGTGTTCCAACGCGCTGGCACGGGGTTTTCTATTTTTGGTAACACATTTAATGCGGCTTTTTGGGGTTTCCCACAGGTTTGAAACCCCTATAAAAGGCTGCAGGGTAATGGATTCTTTTGTGCTACATGTTGGTTTTGAGTTTCGCAGGCAAATGCTAGATACCGCTTCGGGCGCCGCGCACATCGTGCTTTTCCATTGCTCTGGCCGAATGCGTGTTATTGGATGTGGGTAGGCCGAGGTTACAAGGAACGCCAATGAGCGCTAATTTGCTTTTGGAGGGATATTTTTGAGCCTTATATGCCCCCTTATATGCCCCTTGGCTTTGGCATCGTTGAAAGACACTGTAATCATATTGCCAAAAAAAGGGTTATCCATGGTCGGGGCTTTTTCTTTTTTCATATCTTCTTTAGGATCTCCTTTTTCTTTTTCTTCGACTTTTTCTTCTTTCTTAGGCTTTGTTTTCCAGTCTCTTTTGGCCCTGCTGGTTATGTAATTGTTGAAGTATGATCGCTTGGTTGTAAGCGTTGATGTGTAATTATGAACGTCTTTTGGTGTAATTAATGAAATTGTGTTTCTTGGAATTTTTGTGTTTTTGTTCACCTTATTTTTCTCGTGCTCGCCAACTGTCGCCACAACGTGACTCCTCAACTCCTTGGGACAAGGGTTGTGGCGTTTGATGAATTCTAGAATGGATCGGCCCTTATGATTCCTGACTTGACTTAGCTTGGTTGTTCGACCCAAGCCCGTCCATTGGGAAGGCACAAGGGCCCTAGCTTGGGGACCCATGAACCTAGCCCACACTCATTTACTGTGCCCTAGTGAAGTGTCGCCAAGATTCAAATCTTTGAAGGGGCGATGAGTTAGTGGCGCATTTAATGCACCTGCAGACTCTAGATGCATGATATCTTGTTTCAATTCCACTCAAGGGCTTCTGCTGATACTCCGATGTAGCGTTGCGTGTTTTGCGAATTGTCTTTCCAGGCGTTTGTTTTCCCTTATCTTTCGGGTAAGCCTTGTTTTTGTTCTGGGTATGTTAGATTCCAGTTTTCGGCATGTTTCCGACGACAGGATCGTAGGAGGGTGTTTTTAGGGCATGCTAGAACTGGGGGGGTTTTTCCTGGGTATGGTAGGTTCATGTGCGTGCTTGCCCTTTTACCAGTTTGGTATTATGGCATGGAATTAATTCCCCTTTCCTCTCCCTTTAGTAGCGTGTTGTTCTTCACTTGGCAAAGATGGCGAGAGTGTCAAGAAGAGACTTCACGGTTGGGCTCCATAAGAGGCCCTAGCTTCTGAGATACGCCTTTCTAGTTAGCCTCATCTCTCCTGTCCATGGAGGGAGTTGGAGGTTTAATTGTCGAAATTCCTAACAATATTTCCATTTTGAGTTGTCGGACCGTCCGGCTCAACCACCTGGGCTGATGAGCGAGTGGAAGACAATGTTGTATATTTCACCCAGGAACAGCTCGCAACCGGGCTTCGCTTCCCCATTTCATCTCTGGTAAAGCAGTTCCTACACTTCTCTAGAGCGCCCCTTACTCTTATCCATCAGAATGTCATTCAGATCCTGACCGGGTGCAGAACCTCCTTTACCAACTGGACATTTTGTTGGTAAAGGTTTGCTTTATTTATACCTTGAAGCGAGACACGGAGGCCTGGCCATCCACAAAACGCTGCAGCCCCTGACTGCACTTCCAGCCATGGGACTCCTCCCTAACTCCACCCAAGACCGAGGCAAAGGGCGTGATCTTGGTTAGAGGACCTTGGTATGAGACCCCGGGCTCCCTTGACCTCCCGTTTGTTTTGAACCAATCAATGTCATTCCCATGTGTGTTCAAGTTGTGGGATCTGTATGTCGGTGCATTTTTACGCGTTTATCCTTTACGTCGCTGTATTTTATTATTATTATTATTTTTTGTGCAGGGAAAAACCAGAGGGGTAAACTGGTAAACTGGGTGGAGAAAGCTAGCTTTAAGAAAATTCAAAGGTTGCTAGAGATTTCTGAGCGGGAACGACATCATGAAATTCTCTTAACTGTGAAAGAATCTTCATGAGTTGAGTCACAGTCCATCTCCCTACATCATTCCAGTTATTCCACGCCCTCTTCTCGTAGAAACAATGGAGGGAGAGCATTACGTTATTGCTGATCTCCTAAATTTAGCCCCGATCAGCTCGTCTTCAGCCAAGAATTTTGAGACCGAGGCAGTTGGTCGAGAACTGGTGATTAGTATCCAGTCCGGGCAACCTTCTTTGGCTAGGGAGGATTCCGGCCTTGTCCCTCAAGCATCTAAGAAGGACGATAGGGGTAGTCTTCTCGAGTGCCTCCCTTTTGCGAAAAAGGGTTCTCGTCCTACCCCGCAAGCATCTATAAAGGGAAGGCGGGTGCCCGAAGGTCCAAAAACGCTTAGAGTGGGGTGGAAGATTTTGTCCCTTGGGTTTCCCCAATATCTAATTGCCCCCCAGCTAGGGAAGAGGAAGAAGAGGAGGAAGAGATGGATGATCTTGTTCACAACTTCGGCGCACGGAAGCGCAAACGAGGTGACAACTTGCTCTGGGCGACCAGCACCCCCGAGGTGGCTGGAGGTGCCAACAACCATCCAATGAGTTTCACGCCGTGCAATAGTCGTTTCGGATTCGCCTGAGATGGGCTTTCATGGCCAATCGGCTTCAAAGACTGCCCTCTTTGTGGATTTAGGAGAGGTCTCCCTAACTCATGTGGAGGTCCAGGAGGACATTCCCTCGGAGCAGATTGCTAGTCAGTCAGATAAGGCTAAATCTACTCGGGCTAGGCGCAGTAGGTCTTTGCTTCCCGACCGGCTGCTATTGAATTCTTATATTCTTCCACAGGGCCAAGGTCCCCCCCATGGAGGAAGTATCGGTTCTCGCGTAAGGTGCCCAGAGATTATCAATCACCGGAGGCCGGCGACGGGGGGCGAATCCCCACGCCCATATGCACCAACCCGTATACAGGACTACTCGATGCCCGTAGCCGTATGGCCGAGAGGGGAGGGGCGAAGAATATGTTGTCTCTGTCCCTGCTTATGCTTGTAAGAACGAACTCAAGTAGGTGGTTGAAGACGGAATGCTAATACATAACCGTAACTTCGTCCAGTCGGTGGAGCTGGTATGTTTACAACTGCTATGCATTGTTCTAGTATTATTTATGAGTTATTGCCTTATTCTAATGCGTTCTTTTGCAAACACGCGCTATCCGTATCATGACTTACCGGGCATTGAGAATTCCGGGCCTTGGCAGAGGGATGCTGGCAAAGCCGCGACCACGCCCAATCGCCATTTCTCGACCATACTGGCGCTTCTTTAGTCGGCTTAGCTCTAGATCTCTGCCGGGAGAAGGAGGCTAAATAAGGCGTTGAGAAGGTGGCTTGAGCAGAGGCAGAGAGAGATGCTGCTCACCATGAAGCCTCGATGGCCCGCATGGATGCCGATGGGGCGGGGAGTGCCAGGGCGAAAGTGGAGTTCAAGTCAAGGTGGACCAAAACACCCGAAGTGCTTCAGGAGGCCAGGTGGAAGGCTAAGACCGAGGCCAGCCGTCTAGGCACCAAGAGAGTCTCTCTGCTTCTAAAGCTCGGGACTAGTAAAGATGAAGTGTTCGCTCTCCAAGCACATGCCCTTAAAGAGAAAAAGGCCTAGGATGAGGCTTATGAGGAAGGCTTTGATGTGATTTTCAACTATGGTTATGGTTGTTGTGCTTTCGCACATATTATTTGTGGAAGTCAACCCGTGGTTCCAAACTGGATGCTAGACACATCTAAGTCAGCATTCCTGCAGTTCTTTATCAACCCTTGATCCCCTCAGTACCGCCCCGCCGGGCCGCGACTATCGATGTTCACGTGAAGCGATGATCGCACACTGCAGAGGGAGGTTTCGCCGTATACCCTTAAGGAGGATATTAGCGAGGCGGGCGAGCATCTCTTTGTCGCCAAGGTTGGGCTGGGTAATGAGCCTAATTCTTCCGCTAGAGTAACCGGGAGAGCGAGGAACTCCATCTCCCATGAGCTTCTGGTTTCAGATTTCATCTCGCTAGTCTCACCTACATCCATCACTCAGATCCCCGATTTTTGTTATTCTGTAACCAAGCTCCATAATAAAGCGTGTGTTGTTTGCGACCGATGTTGTTGTCGACCGTTGTAATTAAGTCATTTAGCGGCACGCAAAGATGTACCTTGAGGGGACAGATCATGTCTCGGATGAAACACTCCTAAGAGACAAGATTCATTTGTCCCCCTTCTAGCGCTTCCTTACTCGGGCTTCGTAATGAACCAACTGGGCATCAAGCATACTGGGCCGGTAGGACATCAACCTTACCCGGGCTTTGTAATGAACTAGCTAGGCATCAACCATGGTCGGTAGGACATCAACCTTACCCAGGCTTTGTAATGAACTAGCTGGGTATAAACCATATCGTCCGTATTAATCAACCTTACCTGCTTTGTAATGAACCGCCAGTACTGAATTATACCGGGCCGGGTAGACATCAACCTTACCCGGGCTTCTTTGTAATGAAAATGAGACAGAACATACTAGAGATTGAATCATTCTTTATTGATACACTTTTAAGGTTCATATTATTCCACATTCTAGGTATGTGTGTCTCGCCTTAGTTCGTCGAATGCGATACGATCCGATTCGCCACAGGTTACGATATAGGGTCCTCTCCTGGGCCATCGAACTTTATGGCTGACGGATCACCGTGTTCGAAACTTTTCAAGACCAAAGTCCTCTCGGCCGAATTGATTCGGTTTCAAATAATCGCATGTTCATTTAGCTCGCTGGTAATGATAAAGACCAGACAACCGTCGCTTCACAGTCATTCGTCATGTTCAGGTCTTAACTATAGATTTAAGTATTCGATCGTCGGTTATATCAATTGCAGAGAGTAGGCACACCGATTCAGTCGGGATTATAGCTTCATCCCATAAGTGAGCACGGCGGAGATATGCTCTGGCTGGTATAAGTACCGTTTCAGCTCCAAAGTACCTCAAGGAGTTCGTCCACCCACTGGCCTTTAGCCGAGCTTGAGGCTTTTAAGGCGCGGGCCAATAAGGTTTTATTAGAAGCTTCTTCTTACTATTACTTTGCGGATACATTGGCGTGGGGTGGAGTATAGATTCTTTATTTAACTTCCCGGTAGTTCCTGTATACTGCTATCAAATTTGTGTCCTATTATCTCGATATAATTGATCATACCGACCAAGAACAATATTCTTCCAGATGAACTGGGTGACATCCTTAATTTTAATCGATTGGAAAGCCTCGTCCTCTATCCACGGTCAAATAATCAAGTGGCTACCGCCACTCTTTCTAAGCCAAAGGCGCAGGAGCTACTCACCATGTCAATTCCCACGGCTGGCGGCCAAGGGCTCGTGATGGAAATTAAGTCCCCGAAATGGGTGGATCTCGGTGACAAAGGCTTATCACCGCATCTGGCCACACTTTCGCACGTAATCGCGACGATCTCATGATTGGCCAATAATACCTCGAGTATGGGCTCTGCGGTGCCGTTGTTCGCTCGATGATTACCACATATCCCTTCATGTAATTCGGCCAATACATATTGTCCCTGTTCGGTGGTTAAGCACTTTAGTTACGGGTCGTCTAGGGATCGTTTAAACAGCTGCCCATTAACCAAAGAGAATCTAGCCAACTGGATTCGATCTTCAGGAGCTTTGTCCCTTTCACCAGGAGTTCTCCTGCGTACATATATCAGACTATGAGGTCCATCCAAGAAGCGGGAGACCAGCCCACCTGACTTACCCGAGCAGTGATAATTGAAGAATCCAACTGATAATAGATGGGCAGAACACATTTCGTCACCGAAGCGGAGCGGCCATATGCTACTACAGCCCGCTTTCTCATTGCGTACCCCCGAGATGTGTTCGAAGCCTAGCTAAAGCCGCCAAGTGTTTCTAACCGTGGATACATACTTCTCCATTCGGGGTCTCGCGACATCATATCGCTGCTTACTTGCCTTCCACCAACTCCGAGAATCACTTTCAATCAAAGCCGCCAATAACGAGTTGCGCTTAATTCCTGGCCAGATGGCCTCATACTGGGCCTCATCTATACGATTCGTTGTTGGAGCGCTGAAGCCCCAACAGTGCTTGTAAATCTTAGATCGAAGATTTAAGTTGCAAGCCGTGCCGACTCGGTTCGGTGCCTGTCAAGTCTATATTAGGGTCCACTAGTTAATTTATTCGGCTCATTTCGGATTGGGATCTGCTAGAAAATATGCGGAACACATCCTTTTTAGCCAATTTTGGCTTATCTTGAATACCAGGGTCGCTCGGTTAATTACCCGCCAGGCCATCCTCCGGACATGTCATGCTTATGAATGGTGCTACAAAATGGAGGTCGGTTAGCCTGATAATGGGGTGTGCTTGGAAGTATGGCGGATTTCTTAGTTGCTGCAGAATTTAATGCCACACCTTTCGAGGTGGTTGTATTGGGTTTCTACGTCGGCTAAGGACTTGCTGATGAAAAATAATGGCCTCTGCTTTCTATTCTCATCTTCCTTGAACGGTGACACTGTAGGTATCTAAAGCTGCTAGAGTATACGAAGAGTGTTTAAACCGGGGCTAAACGAGACCCGGAGTTATATGAGAATCTTGTTTGATTGCTATGAGGGCTTTGTAACATTCCTCATTCTATCAGAAGCCAGGTTGGCCCCATAAGGGTGTGAAACGACTTTAGATGGTCACGTAAATTGAGATGAACCACCCTAGGGCGACCCGACCAACCAATTGTTGTTTGTACCCACCCAGAGCGAGATCAGGGGACTGAAATAGCTTTAGTGACCCGGTTGAAGCCATCCCCCTCTGAGTCACCGTGAAACACAGAATCGGCTGCCTTGACTCGAAGGTGCACTTTGAGAGGAATAAGGCTTCATCACAGTACACCCTTAGGAGTTAAGCCCTCTTGCATGTGTTGGCATGAATTAGGGCATTCCTTGGACTACGACATATCATCGATGTAAATACATGGTTTTCCTAGTAGTGGCAAGACATCTTGGTCACTAACCTGCGATCGATTGCAGAGCATTCTTTAGAAGCGGCGACATCACATTGTAAGCGGGCAGTGAGGTAATGAATCTTTGTTTTGCTTTTCCGGTTCGTGGATGCATGGGTATTTGATGATATCCCGAGAAGGCATCGAAGAATGACAACATCCCGTGCCTGGCCGACGCGTCGACAATCTGGTCTATCTGAGGTAGAGGGAAGTTGTCTTTCGGGCATGCCTCATTGAGATTTGTGTAGTCCACGCACACTCTCCATTTACCGCCTTTTTTTGGGACTACCACCACATTGACCAGCCACTCCGAGTACTTTATCTCCCTGATGAATCCTGCTTTTAAAGATTATCCACTTTGTTCGACAACCGATGACAGTTTGGGTGGAAACGCCATTTTCATCTAACCGGCCTGGTCAAGGGATGACATTCGCCTTGTGAGAGGTACGATGGGGTTAATGCCAACCACATGTCCGAGTGAGCTAGTGCGAATACATCCATATTACTTATCGAACCCCGCCGTATTTGTTCCTTCTCCCCATTAGATAGAAGGGAACTAACATATGTGGATTTATCGCGTCTGGAATATTGATTCAGGTCGTGACCCGATGGCTCTACGTCGCCGCCCTTGCTTGGGTGGCGAGTTAGAGTACTATTGCGAGGTTTGGGTCTCGAGAATTTGGATTGTATGAGCTTCGTTTTTCTCATTATCATCTTGCTTGATTGGTAGCCTTTGCTAGAGGCTACTAGTTGGCTGCTCGTGAGGTCGATTTGCTGCCTTAGTCGGTCGTGATCATTCTGATGGTAGGTCGGCGCGACTTTCGTTGCATGCGGCGGCTGGGCGATAATAACATTGTATGGACTGGGTCTCGCGACAACGAAAATAATACTTGCGAACTTAGGCCTACCTTGGCGGGAGGAATGATGTTGCCATCGTTCACGTGGTTGCCGGATTAAGCCAGACGGGATTACGCGGCCGAACCTTTATCAAAGAAGTGTTCATGCACGCACGGCGACGGTTATAACAATTCGGTCGTATTTGCCGGGGTCGGCTAATTTTCTGTGCACCGCCGAGTCGTTATCACGTAAGTGAAATGCGAGTGCATCGTGGTGCGGAGTAATGACCCTGGACGGGTTAACAGGGGGAAAGGATATAAGGCCATCAATTGGCTGGATTGCTCTCTTCTTATCTCACGGATGTGGATGGTATTCCTTTGGGCTCAGTTTGTGGCCCTTGCTGTGACCTTCTCTTTTGGCTCTTAGGTGATGTAGTCGTCAGCCAGAAGTGCCAGGTGTAGTAGTTTATGGTGAAGTAGGGTTCGAGGGCGGGAACTCCCGAGGTGGTCGGCCCCAATTAACCTTTCCACCAAAAATTTAAGGCTTCGACATCGGTTGGTCTCTTGCTCATGGAACATGTGGTAATCACATCTCGAGGAGAATTTGGTTGCGTGAGTTGGCCCGAATTGAGTGTGGAGCCGTTTTGAAGTCGAGGTGATCCCGGGATAAGAGAAGTGTCATAAAGATGTTCGAGGAGGGCTGCGGGGGTTCCTCTTTTCTCTAATCTGACGTTCTGGTTCTTACTCGACTCCCATTTGTTTGCTTTGTCCTTAGTGGGCGACTAACTGGTATTTAATGATCATCACGCGGTTTGAGAAATTTGCCCGGATATTATCCTCGGCGTTAGTGTTATCGCCGTCACATCTGATTCCTCCATTGTCGCAGGCGGATCCAAAGACAACGAGTGGAAGAATGGGGAGGTCGACCCAGCTCGCCACGAAATTATGGAGAATTTGTATCCATCTTGTCTGAATCAATCCGTTAACGACCCGTCAAATCTTAGTGAAATCATGGATAGGTCGTCCTCCGCTTGAAGATGGTTCACGAAGAAGCTGATGTTTCCCTTTTGTGGCCCGAGCACGGGTATTGGGAAACAATGCGACCTGACTTCGATTGAGTTGATAGATCTCCATGGGAGTTTGTGGAACAAAGCCAGGGTCGACCCCTTCAAGCTAGTCGGGAACACTTTGCATAATAAGCGATTGTTTCCTGCAATAAGTATCATTGCCCGGTTGAAGTGCAGCATGTGATCATACGGATCGGAGAAGCCATCGCCATGGAAAAGGCACGGTATGACAAAGCCGTAGGCGAGTTCATAGCTCGAGATGTGCTAACTTTAGTGGGGAGGATGGCATGTCTTGAGTCTCTAAACGATGGTAGATGTAAGCATGTGAGGCGGGTCTGACCAGAGAGGTACGGGATACGTGAGCGGAGGAGTGGTGGTCGCTGCGCCCACCCGTGCCACGTGGGCACATTTTCGGGGTCTTACTCAGGCGTCGTTGCTCTGCGGATTTCTCTTCGTCTTTCGGCGTGCATGCTATTGAGCGGGCTATTTATGCTTGACACGGGGCCCTCTTTCTTGATTTAGCCTCCACGTTATTCTTTAGGGGTGAAAGATCAGGTAGCAGAGAGCTACCAGAGGATAACTCATCGTTTGCTGTTGCATCTTGCATCCTGCGGGATGGGCTCCTTGCCCTCTATTTTGTTTGTGGTCTGGGATGTTTGCTTTCCTCGTGCATTTTCACCCCGATTCTCTTCCAAATGAGCCCGTAGGCGATCGTTCTCTTGCTACAGATGGTCATCATGGTTTTGCAATTCAGCTATATGTCTGGCCTACTCTTCTTGCTTCGTTTCCATATCCGGCCTTCGGTGAGCGGATACCAGTGAGCCGATTTGTTGGGTTGTTGGCCGTGTAGCGATAGGATCGAAGCGAGCCCAGGATGAGTGGCCAGGGAACCTCACAGAAGCTTCGGGGTGTGAGGGATCGCTTGATAGCCGACGTAGCCAAACCCTTGCATGCCGCCAATGAGATTTTTTGCTTAGTCGTTCCCACAGATGGCGCCAATTGTTGTCTCTTGGATTCTCAAAGTCTTCGGATCGTCGGGGCATTAACCTAGTGGTAGGTTTTATAAAACAAACAATGAGCCCAGCAGTGGTGTGTGCGTATTTCCTCTCTCGATCTTAAGTCGGGCGAGAAATAGGGAGAGTAAATACATTCATTTTCGATAGGGTATCCACAAATACGACTCCTTCCTTATTTAGAAGGAGGAGGATGATCCCCCTATTGTGATTGATTTACGAAATGGAAAAGGGGGGGTGCTTCATTTGCGCGTCAGGGCCTATTCTTCCTTTTGGATAGTCAAGTTATCTTAATCTTAGTCTCGAGGCCGTTTGATCATCTAGGCGGTGCGTGCGTGATTAAGTGAGATGATGTGTTTTCGAGCTGCGAGGGATCAGTCGGGAAATTATTGGTCGGCCATCTTCTTAGAGACGCAGCAGACTAGGAGAGGATGTGTCCGAGCAATAAATCCTGCAGGCCTTCGCTGTGATTGGATAGTCCACTAGCCGGGATTCGGGTTGTGGTTCGAATCCGTGTTTGTGTGAGGATACTTGGAGTGCGGCCTTTAGAGCGAGGGTACTTACAGGCTTGGGCGGAGCACATGGGCTTGATCTGTCTGGGCCTTGAATGAGGGTCTTGAGCCCCGAAAGCAATGGTACCCACAATCCCTTCAGCCAGGCCGGTTAGACAAAAAGTGAGGCGTTTCCACTCAGACCGTCATCAGGTTATTTAGGCATAAGTGGATAATCTTTTAAAAGCAGGATTCATCAGGGAGATAAAAATGCTTAGAATTGGGTAGCGATGTGGTGGTTGTAACATGAAAATACCTTATAATTTTTATAATAATTTTTTATTATATGTTTATGGTATAAATCCAGGTCAAATAGAGTTTTTAAATTGATAAATGAGATTAAATAGAAAATGTTAAATGATTATATGATCGAAAATAGTATATGATTGAATGATATATGCTAAGTAATTAAATGATCGAACCGGAGAGTGCCTAGGTGAAAAGGGGCAAATTTGAAATTTGAATAAGGACCTAAGGGTCTAATGAAAATGGACTTAAGAAATGCTAAAATGGGAAAAATGAGAAATGAAATAATGAGAAAAAGTCAAACAAAGGCTTTAGGAGGGGAAAATGAGGGGACTTAAGGGTCGTTTGGGGCTTTAAGTTATATGTAAGTGTGATTATTGAGATTTGAAATTAAATAAAATGAAATGTGGGCTATATGTTAAATTGGGGAGACCTTAACCCAAAAATGAGTTTTGAGTGAGCCAAATAAGGCCTTGAGAAATAGGGGTTTAAGGCGAATTTTGGTGAGCTCGTGGAAGCAACGTTTTTAGGAGAAAGAGGGAGAAAAGGGGAGAAGCTAGGGCAAAAGAGATCAAGTTTTTGGTGGCAATCTTTCCCATTTCTTGTAAGAATCGAAACAGCCTCTGAGAGAAGATTTGAAGAGATTGAGTAAGAAGAGATTGAGGGTAGAAGTAAAGCTACAGCTTACCGTGCTTTTTGTGGTTTTGATTTTGGAGAAAAGCCTAACAAGTAAAGGGGTTTGTATTGGTGCTAAAACCACTTTTGGGGTTGTTTAGTTGAGTTTTGAAGAGTATTGTTGGATTGGATTAGTTTTATTGTGTGTTGTAAAAGAGTGTTGGGTTTTTCAAATAAAATCTTTGTTAAAAATTTATCAGCAAATTGTTCTTATTTTGCTATAGATTAACTTATAATCATCCAAATGAAGTTATTCCAATTCGTAAAGAACCATAAGAGATAGGGCTACAAATTTATAGAAGGGACCATGACCAAATTGTATCACTAAGGGTCCCGAATATGGGCTTAAAAGTGAGTTCAGGTAGCTCACGGGTATGCTCTATTTTGGGTGTAGTTGTGGTGTTTTGGCCATAAGTTGAGTTTCACTCATCCAAATTGAGTTATTCAAAATTATGGGTAAACTAGACTTCTAGGGAAATAATTTACTTGAAGGAAGTGTAATTAAATTGTAAACCCAAAGTTCCCATAAATCTATCAAAGTTGAGCTATGTGCAGATTCTGTTATGCAAATTAGAGTAGTCTAGATGGAAAATGCAATAACTTGAGTTTTGGCGATCCAAATTGGATGATTCCAATTGGATAAGAAACCTTAGAACCATAGATTTAAATGGGTGAAGGAACCATTACCAATTTATGGAGTTAAGACCCCAAAAATAGAAAAAAAAACAGTGGGTGATCTAATGAGCTGGGCATATCGACTAATTTGGCATTAAAATGACGTAACTTAAGTTTGGGTGATCCAAGTTTGATGATTCCAATTGGAGAAGAAACCTTATAACCATAGATTCAAATAAGTGAAGGAACCATTACCAATTTATGGAGTTAAGATCCCAGAAATAAAAAATAAAAAAAGTGGGTGATCCAGTGAGCTGAGCATATCAACTAGTTTGACATTAAAATGTCGTAACTTGAGTTTGGATTATCCAAATGAGATGATTCCAATTCCTACTGAAAATAGAACTCCTAGAATAACCGACTAATATGTGATTGTCATTTTATTTGAATAGAGGCTTATGAGGAGGAAAGCCCGCATTAAATTCAAGATTTCGAAGATTGGAATCAAAGCGAGGATTTTTGGTTTGTTCTCAAACACTCTCTCTATTTCTAAAATATTTGAATAATTACGAAATGATTTGAATTTTGGAAATGATTGACAATAAAGTGTCTATTTATTTGTGTTTGAAATGATTTGTCTTAAGTGGTTTGAGACAATGGCTTGTGAAACGAATTTGCATAAGAAAATTGCATGAAAGTGAAAAATGTTTTATTTGCATACAAATGTATATATATACCATTATAAATTGTATTGAATGATTTTAATGCCCTTAAAAGAATGTGCTTTATTAGATTGAGTTAAGGATAAATCGGTATACCCGATAAGAGTCGAACAGCGATACTATTGTGGCATATCGATTCATAGCCCGGCGAGACCCGGTATCGGTAGTGTACCTGACAGTACATTTTTTTATACATATATGCAGGCACCGTAGCCCGGCGAGGTCGTCTTGCGTGTGATTCATTATCTTATTACTTACCCAGAAACATAAGTTAAATTCGACAATGGTAAAATGATAATGACATTGAAAAGTGCATGATTTGTGATTTGAATGATTTAGTGCATATGAAATTGCATAACTTGAAATGACCAATAAATTGTAATTGATATATATATATATATATATATATATATATATATATATATATATATATATATATATATATATATATATATATATATATAGTCATTGAAAAATATTGCATTGGTCATTGAAAAATGTACAAAAACATTGTTTATAAACATTGCATGATTTGATTTAAGCTAAATGAAGAAGCGGGTGTATAGAACCACTAAACATGAAAATGCTTAGCGAGTTTTTTTGTAATCGCATAGGTACCAAGTAAAGTAAGCTGAGGACCCAGATCGGACACGAGTCATAGTTAAACAAGCGGAGTATAAGTAAATGCTCAGTCAATATAACATTCCATTCATGATATTTTGTAACTATTTTGCATTGAATTCAATGATGTAAAAGTCTTCATGAGAAGAATATAGTTTTGACTCATTTTGTTTTGGATGTTTATGAAATGTGTTTTAAAGAGATGTGAACTTTAAGAATATCATTTTGTAAATGTATTTGAAAAGGCATGGAATGCCAATTTGTATAAATGCGTTATTCAAGAATAGTCATGGGCCCTATTTGAATTAAGGAATGTATATATATTCTTTTATATCAAAGAATGCGTTTAGGTCATAATATCATATACCCATAAATAATTATGTTTTAAATGAATATTAATTATTCATATTAGAAATGTGTACATGAAATGTGTTTAAATGAAGCAGTGCAGCGGATTTTCTAGCGAGGAATCCCCAGTCAGAATGAACACGGACGGCAGGCGGTGGACCCTCAATGTAAACGGGGCATGTCGGAAAATCGGAGCTAGCATCGGTTTACAACTTAAATCTCTAGCCAGGGAAAATATTGAGTAAACGATCATTTGGGCTTTAAGCGCCATCGACAACGAAGATTAAGTATGAGGTCATCTGGCGGGAATTGAGCGGTAGCTAAGTGTCGGTAAACCAACCGTTTAAGTGATTCTCAGTTAGTGGTAGAGCGAGTAAACCACAGTGAGTTGTGAGACCCCGAATGTGAAGTATCTCTCCCAAGTTATGTGCCGGCGCCTGTTTAGTGTCAGAACACATCCCGGGGATTCTGAAGCGGATGCCTTGGCGTAAGTAGCCGCTTCTCTTCCCGATAGAAGCTTGATGTTCACACCCGTCTATTATCAGCCAGGATTGTTCGATTATCACTACGGGATGTAAGTCGGGTGGGCCAGTATCCTTCTTGGATGGACCTCATAGTGATATACCCGACACGGGAGAACTCCCAAGCCCGAAAGGGACAAAGCTCCTGGTCAAATCTAATTGGCAGTTCTCTTTGGTTAATGGGTAGGCTGTTTAAGCGATCCTGAGCCAGATTCATTACCTAAAGTGCTTAACCATAGAATAGGGACAATATTTATTGGCGAATTACATGAAGGATATGTGGTAATCGCTCAATCAGCCGTGAACAACGCTGCAGGCCGCAGCGCAGAGGTATTATTGGACCAACCATGAGATACGTCGCCCGGAATTCGTTGGCGTGGTAGATGCCGGTAATGACCTATCTTGAGGGTGCATTTCGGGACTTAATTTCCATCACAAGTCCTTGGCCTTCCCACCGATAGAGTGACATGGTCAGTAGCTCCTACCACCTTGGCTCGAAAAATTATTCTTTGGTAGCCTTTGATTATTTCAGCAAGTGGATAGAGGTCGAGGCTTTTGCATCAATTAAAGATAAGGATGTCACTCAGTTTATTTGGAAGAATATTGTGCAGGTTACGTATGCCAGATCGTTGTCAGAGACGACGGACCTGATTTGATATTTGGGTGTCTGGGAACTTATGCGAATTTGAAAATAAAGAATCTATACTCCACCTTTGTGATATGCGAGGCTTGATAGCGACGAGAAGCTTCCTAATAAAACCACATTGATTGCCTTAAAGAAAGCGATTAGACCGGTTAAAAGGCAAGTGGTGGACAAACTCCCGGGTACTTTTGGGCCTCTGAGCAAGCGGCCCATGAACCCAGCCCAGCCATATCCACTGACCGCTCACTTATGGGATGGAATCTATAGTCCTAACATAAATCGGTATGCCGCTCGGCCCGTATACTTGGCTTGAGTAGAATGTGAATGCGCGATTAAAGACCTAAACATGGCAAACGAACTACGCGAAGCAGCGGCTGTGCGAATAACATCATACCACCGTAGGGTAGCAAACCTATACAACAGACACTTGAAACCCCGAATGTTCCAGCCAAGAGACTTGGTCTTGAGATAAGTTTTTCGAGAACCATGACCGATCCGTCGGTAGGAAAGTTACATGGCCAGGGAGTGCAGTATGTAAATGTGGCCAAGCGAATCCGGATCGTATGCATTAGACAAACTAGACGGGACACCTATACTTAGAATGTGGAATATTATGCACCTTAAAAGGTACTATCGATAAAGAATGATTCAATCTCTAACCATGTTCTCATCTCAATTTTTCATTACAAAGCTCGGGTAAGATTGATGATATCCTCTGCAGGCGATATGGTTGATGCTTATTTGGTTCATTCTGAAAGCCCGAGTGGAGTTGATGTCCTAGGCTTAGTATGGTTGATGCCGGTGGTTCATTACAAAGCGGGGTAAGGTTGATGATGTCTGTGTGATATGGTTGATGCCTAAGCTAGTTCATTACAAAGCTAGGAAGTAAGGTTGATGTCCTCTGAGCTTTAGTATGGTTGATGCTGGCGGTTCATTCTGGCTTAGGGTAAGGTTGATATCCATCGGCTGGTATGGTTGATGCCTAGTTGGTTCATTACAAAGCCCTAGTAAGGTTGATGTTCTACTGGCCCAGTATGGTTGATGCCCAACTGGTTTATTACAAAGTCTGGGTAAGGTTGATATCTACGGCTGGTATAGTTGATACTTGGTGGTTCATTACAAGCGCGGGTAATGTTGATGTCTTCTTGGCTTTGGTATGGTTGATGCCTAGGCGGTTTCATTCTGCTGGGTAAGGGCGCTAGAAGGGAGCGAGAATGAACCTTGTCTAGGAGTGTTCATCAGGACTGATCATGTCTTACTCGAGGGTACATCTTTGCCTGCCGGCTATATGAACTTAATTCGTGATTTATGCGCCCCGAAAATATCCTAAATTTTTTTTATTTTATTATATATTCGGGTATAATTTGAACCTGACTTGGGTATTTTCAGGGAGTATTAAATAATTTGATTAAATTATTATATGACTAAAACCAAATACAAATATTAAATGCTAAAATGAGAAATTAATTGAACAGAAAATAAGCTTTAAGTGAAAAAGGGCAAAAAATTGGAAATTGTGAAATAGGCGCAAGAATTCGTAAGTTAGAAAGAAGAAATGTCTAAGTGTGATTGATGAAATTTAAATGCAAATAGAGACAAATAATTAGGTAGTTGCGATTAGGAGAAACTTAAACCAAATGGATTTTTAAGAGAAGCGAGAAACAAGGCCTTATGTGACATAGGATATTTAAGACCAAAAGTGGTCTTGGAAGCTTATTTTGAGGCAACCGGTTTGAGAGAGAGGAAGGGAGGAAGCTAGGCCTCGCAAAGTGAGGTTGCGATTGCTTGCTCCATTAAAGCAAAAGAGTTTAAGAGATCAAGTTGAAGAAGAAAGCTTGGCATTGAAGATTTAAAGAGGATTTAAGGTAAGGAAAACCAAACCCTAACCCGCTCTCTGCTGTGTTTGGGTTTTAATAAGCACAAAATGTGGTATAAAAGTGTTAACTGGATGGTTTTAGTTCGGTTTGAAGAATGTTTTGCATTGTTTAGATTAGTTTGGATTTGTTTGGAGGAGTGTTTATGTAAAAGGAAAATATTGGGTTTTACATCAAAATTTTGTAGAACCCTTGTGCTTTGTTTTATTTATGGAATTAAGTATAATCATTGAATGAAGTGATTCCAATTGGTAAAGAACCATAAGAGATAGGTCTACAAATATATAGAAGGGACCAGAAGCAACTATAGCTCTAAGGCTCCCAAATACGGGCTTAAAGGTGAACTCGGGTAGCTCACGGGTTATGCTATGTTTTGGGTATTGTTATAGTGTTTTGGCCATAAGTTGAGTTTCACTCATCAAAATTGAAAGATTAAAAATTCTGGATAAAATAGAATTCTAGGGAAATAATTTACTTGGAGGAAGTGTATGCAAATTGTAACCCCAAAGTGCCCAGAAATTTGTCAAATTGGAGCTATGTGTAAGAACAATCTGATTCTGCTTTGCAAATTGGAGTAGTTTGGATGTGAAATGCAATAACTTGACTTTTGGTGATCCAAATTGGATGATTTCAGTTGGAGAATAAACCTTAGAACCAAATCTTAAAATTAGTAGAAGGAACCATTACCAATTTATGGAGTTAAGACCCCTGAAATTGGGAATAACAATAGATAGCAAAGTGAGTGGGCATCTTGTGATTTGGCATTAAAATATAGCCAACGGAGTTTGGAGTGATCCTAATGAGATGATTCAAATTCATACTACAAATAGACTCATAGACCTAAATTTTTCTTCAAGGAAGCATGAGCAAATTATGGCTCATGTGTCCCCAGAAAATTTTTCAAGTGAAGGGATATCGGGTAGACATAAACCCTGACCAAAAACTCAAAGAATAACTAATATGTGATTGTCATTATGTATTTGAATAAGAGTGACCGAGGAGGAAAGCCGCGTGAAGTCGAGATTCAAGATCGGAATCAAAGTGACGAATTTTGGTTTTGTTCCTAATCTTCTCTCCTATTCTCGTTTCAAGATTTAGTATTTGTTCTAAATGCATAAGAAAAACATATTGAATTGTTTAATTGATTTGAAGAAATTGATTGTGAAATGTTGCAAATGAGAATTGCATGAGTATTGAAAATGGTAGTTTATACAAATGTACATATTGTGTTGTATGTTGCTATAAAAGATTTGAACGCCCTTAATTGAATGTTAGTTTAATTCGTATGAAGGATGGATTGGTATACGATAGGAAATTGAATCGCGATGCGTGAGCGATTGTATTGATGTGTCACTCGTCAGTGATCCAGAGTGGGGCCGTGTCAGTGTGTTATAAATTGATTTTTTTATAATAACCCGGTCGTGACCAGCGAGGCCGTCTTGTGTTATAAAAGCGGATTTTATCTGGAGCCTACGGCCCGGCGGGGCCGTCTTAGAGTGATTAGATATCTGTATGTGAAAATATAGATTAAATTTATTAAGGGGCGAGAGCCGGGTGGATTGATTTGAGATTGCGGTAAATTAGGGTGAAAGCGTGATTGCGGTGAAATGAAAAGAGTATTGTGAAATACATGATTTGATTATCAATGACTTATTACATATGGAAGTGTATATTTGGATTTGATCAATGAACCATAAATGATTGTGTAAGAATTAAGTATACTGTATTGTATTGACAGTGATCATCGAAAGATCTGGATTTGTTTAGTAAAGCTTTGCGCCGTTGATTTAAAGCTGAAATAGAGAATGGGTGTATAGAACCACTAAGCATGAAAATGCTTAAGCGTGTAGTTTGTTATCTTGTAGTCTGGAGTTGAACGGAGCGAAAGCGAAGATCGAGGAGCGTCAAGTCATAAAGAAAGGTGCGGAGTATGTTAGACATATGCATTCATCCCACATCTCTTTTGAACATTGATATTTTGTAAACAATTTCAACTTTGAATATCTATTTTATAAATCATGAACGATATGCCTTTATAGTAATTTATCTTTTGCGTTAATGAAATGAGGTGAAACACCCTTTTAAAAGCAGCCTGCATATTTGAAAGGATTTTATACTTAGCGAAGTGCTTATTTATGGTGTGTTTTGATAAATATTTTATTGAGTGATTGGTGACATTAGAAGCGACGACTCGGTTCGGACGTGACGGTTCGGGCGGAAAGGGTGCTACGTGATTCGATGAGAAAGCGAATGACATCATATTCACAAACAGCGCATGCTTTATTATGAAAGCTTAGTTATAGAATATGGCAGGAATCTGGTGCATGGGTGTAGGAACAAGGCTCGTGACGATAGCAAAACCAGCCCCTGGTTCGCCCGGAGACGTGCGGTTCCTCACTATCCCCGATTACTCTAGCGGAAGAATCAGGCTCATTACCCAACCCAACCTCGGTGACAAAGAGATGCTCGCCCACCTTGCTAATATTCGCCTCGGGCTGCGGCGGGAACCTGCTCTTTGGCCTTGATTATCGCTTCACGAAGCCCGGAGGAACATCGATGAGTGGCAACTTAGGCGGGAATGACACAAGGGGGCATCAAGGGTTGATAAATAACTCTAGGGATAACGGCTTAGACGTGTGTGGCATCCCATCTGGAACCACGGGTTGACTTCCACAAATATTATGTGCGCTTGCGGTATGCTTTCATAATAGTTGAAAATCCACGTCAAGCCACTCGCCGAAACTCCATACAGGGCCTTTTTCTCTTTGGGGCACATGCACAGAGAGCGGACACTTCATCTTTACTGGTCCCAGGAGCTCACAGACGGAGAGAGACTCGTTCGACCGACCGGCCTTCAGCCTGGATTTTCGCAGCCAGCCTTCGCTGGCCTCCTCTGAAATTGCCCGGTGCATTTTGGATACTAAGCTGACCTTCGGACTTCACTTTCTCCTGGCGCTCCCCGTGCGTCGGCGTCCATGCGGGCCGTGAGCTTAGTGGCGTGACATCTCTCTCTGCGTCTGCTCGATCCACCTTCTCAACACCTTCTTTAGCCTCCTTCTCCAGTGATGGGATCCGACCTGCGGCTTCAAGCCCAAAGAAGCACTTTCGGTATGTGGTCGAAGGCGATTGAGCGTAGGCGCGGCCTCTCGCATCCTCGTGAAATTTGGACTTCTCGATCTTTGGTAAGTCATATTAGGATAATAGTAATAGCACATAAAGAAACAGCATTAGAATAAGGCAATAACCGGAAATAATACTAGAAACGATTGCATAGCGATTGTAAACATACCGACTCGAAATCATTAGAGCGAACTTACGATTACGTATTAATATTAAGTCTTGACACATGCCCAGAGTTGTTCGTCCTTACGAGCATGGTAGGGATGAGAGGCATATTCTCGCCCTCCTCGACGCACGGCTACGGGCATCGAAGTAGTGTTGGATACGATTGGGTACATATAGAGCGTAGGGGTCGCCACTGTTGCGGCCTCCGGCGATTGATAATCTCGGGGCACGCCTGGCCAGGCAGATACTTCTCCATGGGGAGCACGTACATGGAGGGAATAAATTCAGCGACAGCCCAGGTTGGGAAGCGGCGACCTCTGTGCCGGCGAGATAGATTTAGCCTTATGCATTGATTGCTGAGCGGGGTGTGGTTGACTAACTTGATCGACCTGCGAAAAATCTATCGTCTCGTATCCACGAGACTCGTACACAGTAAAATGGCCACTTGGGCCCTGCATCAACGCTCATCACAATATACCCAACTATGTTCCAATAGTTCATGAGTTATAACATTACTCTTAATACTGATTACATATTAAATCTACAGTTCTAATACATATTAAACGAAAACCATGAAAGCATGACTTAGGCTTTCTTAGTGAAGCCTACAAAATGAAGCTAGTCTTCTCTAGCTCCTGTGCACGAAATAATATTCCCTCGACGGGAGTGAGCTATGGCCAAGTAGTGGAATCACCTAAATGGGTTCTCCCGCTTTTAAGTGCGTATCTGATGATCGATATAAACACACACTGAGTAAAATAAGTAATCCTAGCAGATAAATGCAGTTCCCATGTCTCGAGTCCTCACGAAGCTCCTGTATTACTAGCGAAGTAACCTTGAAAACACCATTTTCAAAACAAAACTTATTTGTTCTTGAAAAGTATCACTAGAATATTCGGTAAAAGATGGGACTACCCTCAGGCGAATGTGTTGGAAGACACAAAGCAGTCATGGTCCTCATTCGAAATGATTTGTTGGACTGTCTCTGACCTGTTCTAGGAAAATCATCTGTGAAATTCCTTTCTCAATCATGTTCGTTTTGAGGAAAATTAGATGTCATGCACTCACTGTTCTAGGGTTGCAGATGCATATGAAAATGCATTATGTCATTCATGTCATTCATGCTAATATATTCACTTTTATATATATATATATATATATTAACATATTTAAATGCCTCCTGACATGTTATGTAATTTCAACACAATTTACACCCGATGTACGATTTTGGTCGACCATGCTAGGTAACTCATAGGCTAATCATGAGCTCATCTCGATGACTGCATAATTATATTCCATATAATTGTGACCTCATGTTAATACACAAAGTTCATGCATTAACCTACTAGATTATTCAGCACAATCCATTACACGAAAATTAGCTCACATGGGTTAATTAGTAAACACAAGCAATTCAATTTGAATTACCCGTCGAAACACATTTTCTCACAAAAAAATATTTCGTGAACCTTTATTCAAGTGAGCAGTGAAACATGAGTTCTTTGTTCGCGACAATCCTGTATCCTTCCACTTTGTGAACCAAAATCCATTACCATTTAGGCCTCATACGCACAAACACCGCAATTTATTTTGTAGGTATGAAAGCAACACCCAAAAGCGGCCCCTACGTAGTCGCGGTATCCAAATGGGCTCACGAAAATTCCAACATTTCGGTCCCGAGTTTTGGGGCCGTCCAATGATCCCTCTTTGACCTCGAATCCAACTCAATCATCCATAAAACACTTAAACAAAGTGTAACTCAAGTAGGATAACACCCTTACCTCACGGATTTTGTCAAAACTCCTTAAAACTGGTACCCACGTGAAGCCCTCGCTGCGTAGAACCGCTTTCCTTCTTGGCGAAGAATCAGGCGTCCAGATCGATTAGGGATCATAGAGAGAAGTGACCTCTCTCTACAAATCAAAAACCCTAAACCTTGTAAATTTGTTCTCCTGCACGTTTTCTTTTGGCTTTTCGGTGAGAGATATGGCCACTATTCATGTTTGTCATATCTCATTAAGAATTCAAAATGTCATCCATGTCCCTTATAGCGGATTTTGACCGTGGCCGCGATCTCGGCCCGGTGGTTTATCGTCTCTCTTCAAATGCGGCGTGTGTCCGTATGAGTACGTATTATAAGTGAGCATTATCGCGTATCGTTTCACGGTCAGATACTCGAGCCTCGGCGTCTGAGTCATTGTCTCGAAGTGGCGTGTTGTTGAATTAAGCGAGACGATTCCAGCGGTGTCCCAGTTTCGTCGTCGAGATACAGAAAAATTTTGGACTTTTACCAAAATACGATTTTGCCATTTAAGAAAATTGGGATTTTTACGGGGTCTCCTGTTGGCCAAGGCTTGATCTGCTCAGGGAATGTCCTCGATACCTCATGGAGTTAGGGAGACATCCTCAATCCACGAAGGAGCGGAGTCTCGGCCATTGGTATAAAGCCCCGTCATGCGAATCAGGAAACGACTATCGCACCGCACATTAGAACTCGATCGGATGGTTGTTGACTCGCCTCACTGGCCACCTCAGGGGTAGCACCAGTCGCCCGCTTAAAGTTGGCACCTCATTTGCTCTTTCATGCGTCGAAGTTGTGAACAAGATCAGCCATCTCTTCCTCCTCTTCTTCCTCTTCCCTAGTTTGTGGGAAGTCGACCATCTCTTCCTCCTCTTCTTTACCTCTTCCCTGGTTTGTAGGTGGGGGGTAGATATTAGGGAAACTCGAGGGACAAAATCTTCCGGCCAAGCTCAGGGCGTTTTTAAACATTGAGACTGCGCCTTCTTAGATGCTTGGGGGTAGGACGAACCTTTTTCCAAAAAGGGAGACTCGAGACGGCTACCCCTATCGATCCTTCTTAGATGCTTGGGGGCCAGTGCAGGAATCTTCTGCGAAGGTTGCGGGGGCCCGAGTACTGTCCACCGGTTCTCGACCAGCCTCTCACGATCTCAAAATTCTTGGCTAAGAGATGAGAGGTATTGGGGCTAAATTTAGGAGATCGAGTAATAACGTGTGCTCTCCCTCCACTATTCTACGGGGAAGAGGGCGTGGAATAACTGGAATGATGTAGGGAGATGGACTGCAACTCAACTCACGAAGATTCTTCCTAATTAAGAGAATTTCATAATGTCGTTCCTGCTCAGAAATCTCTAGCAACCTTTGAATTTTCTTAAAGCTAACTTTCTCCACCCAGTTTACCAGTTTACCCCTCTTACTTTTCCCTGCACAAAAAAATAAATAAATAAAAATAAAAATAAAAAACGTGAACGTAAAGGATAAACTCGTAAAAATGCACCACCATACAGATCCCACAACTTAAACACACCTGAGAATGACATTGATTGGTTCAAAGACAAGCGAGGAGGGTCGGAGGCTGCGGGATCTCATACGAGTCATTTGGCGAGATCACGCCCTTCTCCTAGGTCTTAGGCAGGTGAGTCCATAACAAATTGCGTATTTAGGGGCTCTGAGGCAGACATGGATGGCCAGGCCTCCCAGGTGTCCCGGCTTGAGGTATAAATAAAGCAAACCTCTGCCAACGAAATGTCCAGGTTGGTAAAAAGAGGTTCGACATATTTACCGTCGAGGATTCGAATGACATTCGGATGGATAAGAGCGGGAAGCGCTCTAGAGAAGTGTTGGAACTGCTTTACCAAAGATGAAATGGGGAAGCGAAGCGGTATGTTTGTTCTGAGTGAAATCACTATCTTGTCTTCCTCGTTAATAGTGGATTAGTAGGGCCAGGTAAACCGACTTCGAAATTGATATTGTTAGGAATTCGACAGTAAGACCTCAGCTCCTCCATGGACAGAGAGGAGATGAAACAACTGCGGCGTATCCACCTTTGAGCCCTGCTTCTGCGCCCGGCTGACTAAGTGGAAGTCTCTTCTTGACCTCTCGCCATACTGCAAGCAGAAAAAAACAAAAGGGGAGAGGAAAGGGGAATCATTTCCATGCCATAATACCAAACTAGTAAAAGGGCGAGAACGCACATGAACCTACAGGACACAGAAGCCACACACAGGTTCGCATGCCACTAAAAACACCCTCCCTCACGATCATCGTCGAAAACATGCGTGATTGGGATCTAGCATTGCCAAGGCAAAAACAAGAGGCTTACTTGGAAGATAGGGGAAAACAAATGCACGGAAGAGACAATTCGCAAAACATGGCCTTACAGAATGTCGGCGAAGCCCTTGAAGCGAGAGAAGGGAAACAAGATATCGGGTGTCTAAGCGTCTCTGAGGGAGCATTAAATGCGGCCGGCCGACTCATCGCCCTCCAGATTTGAATCCAGGGCGGCGGCTTCACCTGCTAGGGCGCAGTAAAAATGAGTGTGGGCGAGGTTCATGGGCTGAGGCTAGGGCCTTTGTGCCTCCCGATGGATGGGCTTAAGTAGAACAACAGTAGAATCGGTCGAGAATCATAAGTAGATCCATTACAGAATTCATCAAGCGCTACAGAAGCCCTTGTCCCGAGAGGAGTTAGTCCACGTTGCTATTGCAGGTTAGTAGGAGCATGGAAAAATAAGGTGAGCAAAAGCGCGAAATTCGAAACAAAATCTCATTAATTCTGACAAAGGCTTTCATAATTACATAGCAACGCTTCTGACTGACGATCATACTTCAACAATTACATATTGATGGGGCGAAAGGAAGTTGGAAAACATAGCTGAAAAGAAGAAAGTCGAGAGAAAAGAAAAAGGAGATCCTAAAGAAGATATGAAAAAAGAAAAAGCCCCGGCCACGGATAGCCTTTTTTTTTGGAAATATGATTACAACACTTTTCAACGATGCCAAAGCAAAGGGGCATATAAGGCTTGAAAATATCCCTCCAAAAGCAATTTAGCGCGCTCCATCGCGTTCCTTGTAGCCTCCGGTTGACCCCTGTCAACATCACATCTAGTCCATGAGCAATCGGAAAAGCACGGTGCAGGCGATTTTAGTCGAGTCTAGCCCGTTCATACCCATAGAGAAGCAGAAACCCATTAGTAGCCTGAAAAAGTCCTTTACTCTGTGGCCTTTTATAGGGGTTTGAACCTGTAGGAAACCCAGAAAACCGCATTAAATGTGTTACCAAAATAGAAAACCAGCGTGTAGCGTGGGTTGGAACACCTGAGCATTAACAGGTCCCAGTTCGACGACAAGCGAGTAAATATCACAGATTTTTCGGTAGGAAGGCCCGATCTCTGACGAGAGAAAAGGGGGGCATTATTAGGTGTGACTTTTGGCTGTGGCCATGATGAGGCCCGGTAGTCGAGCCGCGTACGGGCCCAGTACCACTTGCCTACAGGAGCGGGCTCTGGTATCCTGAACACGGATCAGGACCACGGCCGAGATCCGGCTCATGGTTATCAGATCACGGCGAGAGGCTACGGGGTTGTGGGACACATCTCTCCTGGTGGGTGCGGAGTCTCTGAAGATGGCTATCCGATATTTACCCCCGATTAATCCATCGCATTTCGAGAAAACATATCTCCCACGAATCACGTGCGTAGTAGCCCTTAGGATAATGGAATGATTCTTGAGGCGGAGAGATTGGATAACAATTATCACGAAAGGAAGAAGAGGCCACTGACGCCGCAGGCGCGCCTCCCTTTCAATTTCACAAACCAATCGCGGAGTTTTTAGCAAAAGTTGATCATCCTCGCTTCTTCGCCAAATAAGGAAGGAATCGCACATGGTGGGGGGTGGAATACTCTATTGAAAGATGGACGTATTTCCCACTCTCTGTGCATTAATACGATTTAAGCATCGGAGATGCGGTCGTCTGCCGCCGTCGGATCCTTGTTTGTTTTTGTAGGTCCTTTAATCGCTAGGTTAATGCCGACGGTCGGAGGCTACGAGAATCAAAGGCGCTGATG
Organism: Tetrastigma voinierianum; assembly: GCA_016808115.1. Classification (NCBI taxonomy): domain Eukaryota; kingdom Viridiplantae; phylum Streptophyta; class Magnoliopsida; order Vitales; family Vitaceae; genus Tetrastigma; species Tetrastigma voinierianum. The sequence goes on along the minus strand of JAEQBH010001452.1, from coordinate 270,058 downwards.
AACATGACTTCTCGAGGTGTATGAAATGATGTGATCTGTGTCGGTTTTGCTCCGGAGCCTATTTTGGGTTTGGCTATCCTATAGTCCTATTGAGCTTGGGTATTGTGATAGTATTTTTAAAAAAATTAAATTTTTTATTTCTTAAATTTTTTTTTTCAAATATTAAAAATACTTGAGAAAGCAACCAACCAATAACTCTTTCAAGCGATTAATTGAATGGACATAGCAAGGGTTGGACCTAAGATAGAGAATTAGTTTAGTTATTAACAAAGCTACTGTGCTAGAAATTGAACTAAACAATGGTCTAAACTATTTTGTATTTTGCATGAAACTTGATGATGTTGAAGTGTTTTCAAAAATAAATCAGAAAATAACTATTACAAAATATTTTATACACTTGGAAATTCCTGTCAATTTTACCATTAAGCAATTTTTTTATGTTGTCAAATATATTTTTAAAATAAATTTTATATATATTATTTTCATCAATATATATATATATATATATATATATATATATATATATATGCACTATATATATATATATATATATATATATACCCATTATTTTTAAACAAATTAAAGATGTTTTTGAATATATATAACTTTTAAAAAAATTAAATATTATTTTTATTTATTAAAGCTGCTTTCAAAAAGAGGCATTTGTTATCAATCTGGCACCCAGTCCTTAACCTTTGTAGCTTTTATTTGATTCTTTTCAGAAATAATTTTCTTTTACTGTTTTTTTAGGCTCAAGAATATGTTTCCCAATTTTTTGATAAAAAATAAAGTTTAAAATCTTAATTTAAAATAAGGTATTATGAAAGCATATTCTAATTAATTTCAACTATTTTCAAAAAACAGAAAACAATTATATAAATACAAGATTGAAAATAAAATGTTATACAAAAAACAAAATTTCAAAAATATTTGAAGATACAAAAAACAAATTGGAAATATCTAAAGTTAAAAAAAGACTGCTATTTTTTTAGAACATGGGGTGTCTTTCAAAACCATTCCCAAAAACTGTTTTCTAATAAAAGTTCTCGAGAACATTCCCAATCAAGCCATCGGACACTAAGGAAAATGAGTTTTGTCTTAGAATAGTATTTTTAAAATATATAAAAAACACCAATTTAGTACAGGATTGAAAAAAAATTGTCCATAGTACTTAAAACTTTAATTGGTAACTAAATCGTAATTGATGGCTATGGTTTTAACTATTTTAAAAAAATTTAAAACCGTAGTCACCGTAGTTCTTTTTCATTGATTATATATATATATATATAAACACCCACAAATTAAATCAACAGGGTAAACAATGAGAAGTTCCTCTTGGTTATGGAGTTATTTTGAATGTAATGCATCATATATCTGCTATCCCTGTAATCGACTCAAAATCCTCAACTTTGGAGGACTAATCCAATTATCAAACTACAGTTAAAAAAAAAGGGAATATGAATAGTACAAAATCAAGAGAGTTGTGTTCTCCATTTCCTTGCTTCATCCTGTTGTAAAGGGGATGAAATTGAATGATAGAGGGGGGCTGGAGCTTCGATTAAATATTTTAAATTCTGCATATTGCTCTATCAAGTTATCGCGACACAATCAGTGTATGCAAAACTGGAACAAGCTACCTGCTACCTGTTTGTTTACTCAGTCATGTCTATCCAAAAACTTCTCTATCAAGACGGAGAATGTTGCAAAGCCAGCACAACCAACACAAGCTGCCTTTGGACCACCTACAGACGAATGAGAATTACAGATGTGAGTCAACATAAACAGATTTGAGTAATAACAATTCTTCGTAAAAACAACGTTGGCAAAGAAGAAAAGGTTAACACATCTTTCATTTGGTAATAAGCCTGTTGTTTCGCCCATTATTTCGAATATAAAAGGCTTCCTACCATCACTTGCTGGTCTGAGGCTGGATGAAGGAGATTACATGATTAGACCGACAGTAAAAACCATGAGGGATTCTGACTGCAGTTTCAACTTGGGTTCAATTTCTTTTCTTGTAACAAGACATACAACAGATTTTGAATTGGAGCCTATTCCCCCATATACAGGGTTTCATTAGTATTTATTTTTTTGACCAGAAGGGTTTCATTAGTATTTCCTTCATTGCAAAAGCTTGAAACCAAGTCAGAAATTGGCTTTTGTTTGTGTTTCCTCAATAACATCATTGGTTCAACAACAGATCTTTGTTAGTGCAATGCCAGAGTGGAGGCCATCAATCATTATAGAAGTGATGCAAAATCAGATCCCAGAAAAGAGACAAAAAAGGTTCTTGGTAGGATTTCAGTAAAACAAGGAGATAGGGGGAACACGACATGACAATAGAAGACCAGAATAGGAAGTTTCCAAAATCAAATAACAAAGATGCTTGGCTAGATATACCAGGTTGAATTTATTCTTTGGCATGTTAAAGAAAGATGCAGACCATGAAAAGAAGGTTGAACATGGTGTCTGAGACTTATTTTGAAGGAGAAAATCCAAATATAAATTTCCAACAAGAGGTTGATGATACCATGCTCACAAAAAGATCCACATATAAACATAGATGGGGTAACAGAAGACAGCTGTGAAATGTTTCGAGTAAAGAAAGAAATATTTTTATCTCATGCTCAATTGTTTTCTCACCCTTCAGAAAATGTCTTTAATAAAAGTAATCATTTTCCACTGTTTAGTTCTATTTGTAAAATGAGTTTAAAATTTCAAGATTTTACTCTCTTCTAAATGCACAAATTTCCTTTGAGTACAACAGTAAAACAAAATTTTTCAGAAACTCAAAACCTGAGTACAATTAGCACAACATGAGTATGGTAGAGATATAAATCCTCACATATGCAATTGCCAAAGGATTCAATGGAGAAAATAAAAGATAAATAATCGATAGACATATCTATCCCTGATTACAAATACAATGCCATTGTGGAAACTGTAATACAAGCCAAGAGCACCTGGTTACTAACTTAGGAGAAGCAAATATGAAAGAATATCTTCAGGAATTTTTTTTTTTTTATTAGCAAAAAAGAGCAATATATTAACACAAAAAAAGGGGGCAGGCCCCACAGTAGTATATAGGAACTTTCCAAGAACAAAAAAGGGAGAGAAAAGACATACCAGCCAAAGTAACTATATCATCTAGAGAATACACAAAAGCACACTTACAATAGAAATATCCCCCTCATAAATTAACCCAGCCCAAGAAATAAGAGAGTTAATGAAAGATAGCTTCAGCCTGACATAAGAGAAGCTAATCCTCGAACACCACCTTGTTTCTTTCTTTCCAAATTGCCAAGAAGAGGCACAGTGGAGCCGCCTTCCACAGTTTCCTAGCTTTCCTTCTTATTGGGAACAGGTTCCACCCCAATAACAAGTCTCTTGCCCTAAGAGGACTATCTTCAGGAAAATTATCAGTGTCTTGTTCTACACATCTCTTCAGTCATCACCTACTAAGTTCTTTTCTTTGTATCACACTAAAGGTTCATAACATTCCATATTTTCTCCCCTCTGTTCCTTTATTGAGTGATCCCTACTCATGGAAAAGTCATCAAAACAAGTTCCACAACAATGTATGAGAGACAGTGGTTTCTAATTAAGCCAGTCATGCAATCCTCCTTCCAAATACATCAGGTATTGAGTGAGTACAACAAAAAGAGGGTACCCTAGCATGAAAACCACATGAGATCCAGTTCACCCGGATTCCGAGGTAGGAAGATACACCTAATGTACCAGGCATTAGCCCTCATCAGTCAGCCTTTATCAATATCTACTTTGGCCGGTAATCTAAATTCCATGATCTCATGCCTGTGCAAAATATCTGCCAACTGAGTGATCAACTCAATAACTGATTGATAAACATAAAAATGCTGTAAACTCTGATTTCCAAAAGCAATAATTTTGTGCGCTTGAAAAATTGCCTTACCAGTCAGGCATGGACCCATTGAGCATACAAGCTCCACCCACCATTCTAATATACTTTACTCTTCAAGTTTTACTTTCTTGCCCCTGTTCCAAACTTTGATTCACATGGTTTTGCTGGGGTTGGTGGGGGCTTGTTGTCAATGCAAACAAAAGTAGGCAGTACTTTTTTCTCAATGCAGTAATAAAGATAAGTTAAAAGTGAGAGGGTGTGGAGCAATCGACCTCATGATTTGAATGCCGTCTAGGAAGCTTCCAGCTATACATTTAGATTTTCCCTTTAGGGTGGCCTTTTTAATTATCTTCAATACAAGGCTGTTGTCAAAAAATTAAGAAGACAGGCCTCCTTGAAAAGGCAGCAAATGTCAAATGGGGACACACCTATGCTGCAAAAAGGCATCCTTGCCAATCTATCCACCTGCTATTCATACAGTTTGGTGATGCCAACGAAGGTGTATATTCCTTGTTGCTCATTTCAAAATTTTATTTACAGGACCAAGGAAAGCTTAGAACATGCTTATAGAAAAATTCAAAGAGTTGTTTTGGGAATGCAGGCAGCTAATCATAAAAATTCATCTGATTCAGTGAAAGAATTCGTTGCGACAAGTTATTAGTTTGGGCATTAGAAGGATTTTGGTCCTCAATAAAGCTTTACCCCTCAATCGATTGAGTAGATTTTCTAGTAAAAGGGATAGTTGAAATAGACACATTATAACATGAAAGTAGGTTGGGTCATAGGAGGATTCATAACCGAAAGTGTTCTGAAGGGATTATTAGGTGAATCTCTGGAAAGCCATCAGCAATAGCTGGCATGACTTCTTCCTCAAAACCTGCATTTTGGCATAGAATGCCCTTAGAACCAGATTTTAGGATAATATCAACTAGCAATCTCCCATTGCATCAACAACTTGGCACTGCAGTTTCAAGGCAAAGAAACACACCCACAACACAAGCTCCTCAACTCTGTCATTATGGTGTAGTGGTAGAGTGGTGTGTGCAGATATACAAGTCTTGATCCCTTTTCGTTTTATTGGCGTGGTGCACCTTGGATACTTCCTACGAACTTGGGTGGCACACCTCTCACCTCTTTTTGTTAGGTGCTTTTATTAACACACTATCTTCAATGTGCCTAAAAACCAAGAACATTTGAAACCTAATGGGAGTACTTAAAAAATGAGAATTATGCACGACTAAGTGGAAATTAACACATAGTCGATTCAAGATACAGAACCTGAACAAATTGATAAACGCAGATCAGCAATAGGTTTTAATGAAGCAGGTTTTTCACACCCTCAAAAACTTCTTGGCATGAATCAGATGACAAAGAGAAAAAAAAATTACCTCTTGCTGATATCACACCCCCAGTAACACACCCTGCAACAACCGTATTTGTCGTGTCATGTTTTGCACGTGCCTTACACCAAAGACACGACAATTAGTCCCCATAGTGAATTAATTCAAAAAATGGGTGAAAGTTAGGGAGATTCTAATTTGACTTAATATACTCTCAAAGTACCTTCTCAATTACACATTCTGCAGCTGAAAATATGAAGCCCATCACAGCAAAGGTCTTGGCTGAACTCCAGCTCCTCCTTCCCATTTGCTTTGCAGTGTAAATAAATTGCTGCCGACCAGTCATTTCTTCTTGCATTATAGGATTGTCCAATGCCCCCAAAAACAAACCCATGGCCAAACCAAGCCCTCCTCCTACAACCATTCCCACAAATCAACGATGACGACTCAAAAATAAAGCCAAAATCTTGCCCTGTCATAGACCCCAAAACACAATGACAATACAAAGAAATGATAAATTCAAGCACAATGTTTTCTATCTGTTTATTCCTATAAGAAAGAACACAAAAACCAAACTCGGTCTGGTCATTCCTTGGCTCTCGAGGAAAAGAAAGCCGATATTAAGCAGATTCCTTCCGTTCACTCACTTTTTATCAAGAACCAAGGTAAACCTATTCGGATGGACTAAATACAACTTTAGCCATTCAGTTTCCAGTATTTTCCTCCTTTATCTTAGCAACAAAGCAGGTATAAAAAGAGAGCAGGAAACCAAACAAATAATTTCGGAAACAACATGATGAAACAGAAAGCGATAATTTAATTCTCACCCATTACTCCACTAACAACGCTGCGAACAGCACAGTTGTTCCAAATGTCTTGGCCTCTGATCTCCTCCACAGATGGCATCATGCATGGGCTCAATCGAAGCTATACGCCTCAGGATTTGAGGCGAGAAGTCATTGGTGAAATTCATTTCACGGGTTGGCGGACTGTGGGTCTTAACAATATCCATAATCGGATCAGTCTCGTTGAGAGCAGATCTACCTATTCCCGGATATTGCAGACGATGTTCTTCCAGCAAGGGTTTACACCTAGGAAGGGGTTTTGGGAGTAACAACTTACAAGCGTTAGATCACCGCATGCGTACTCTAGCCTTGTAGAAGAAATGTCAACGTGGCACTACATTACTGGTAAAGTGGAACACGCCGAGATCACGTGATATTTGTGGCCTTTACGAAGGGTATCAAATTTCCATAAATGTCGGCAAATTTCGGCCAAATGTTCAAGAAATTCCGGTTGTAAAAGAATTTTCGAACAAAAATGTACTGGATGAGAAGGGGTGATCATTTTTCGCCGAAATATCCTCCAAAACCTGGCCTAAGTTTGGAAGGCAAGCCGGAGTCGAAAGAAGGAAGGAAGTGCAGAAGAAAGAGGAGGAAGGAAGGAAAAAAATGTCCAAAGCCTGGGTGCATTGTATATGATATTATATTGATTTAATTTTTTAAATAGAAAATTTATTGTTTCAAACTAGTAATAAATCCCATAAAAAAGTAAAATCAATTTCACTAAAAATATTAAAAGATTATGGAAGATTTAGTCTTAACATGATGACTCGTAAAACCTATATATTAAAAAATTTTATGATCTTTAATTCATAATATTTCAGTTCTTCACGTCCTTATTTGAATTGATATGTTTATCGATCGAGTTTTAGATTCGTCGTAAAGCGTTAATCTTGCTCGTAATAAATTGGTAAAGTACTGTAAGCGATATATCGTAATAAAGCGATATAACGAAAAGCGAAATAAATCATATAATATATGAAAGAACTATTTATTGTGTAAGAAAATATAAAAAAAATGCAAAAAACTGATGTTTGGCCAAAAAAAAAAAGGGCCTCGAGTTGGTTTGGTGACGTATTGATTAATCAAAGATTTGGCTCAGCTTTTAAGCCCAAGATTACATAGAGTCGGTCGGGTCGGGTCGATGTTGGCATGATCTGGGTCGGGTCTAACCCGCCCATTACACAGTCCGGGTTCAAGATATATGCATATTTATAGCTGAGCTAGGGTTTTCGGTGCTCACGCTGTTCCAACCCAAGCTCATTCTCGTGGAGTAGCGGCCGTCGACACCACCGGCGGTAGTTCAGGACTTCAAGACTGTCAGCATGGTTCGTTAGATTCTCTTCTGTAGAGTTTATGTCCATTTTCTGTGTTTTTTCTGTTGGATATCGTGGTTTTTTGTTATTGTTTCATTTGAAAATTTCGATTGTAGTGTAGATCAACGCATGGTTGCGTCTTCTGTTTCAATTGATAGATTACAAATCTGGAGCTGCTAGATCTAAGATTAATGTGAATTTGACTCCTTGTTTGGGGGCTGAGAAAGCGTAAGAAAAGAAACGAAAGTGAAAGTTGGACCACCAAATGGAGCACCTGGAAAAGTTCGGTTTTTTACAATAAAAATCCTGCGAAAAAAACGATGAAAGACTTAAGATTATTCGGCTTTCCTCAAATTTCTAAGCAGACAAACGGGGTTTTGTCGATAAATGGCAAGCACCAATGGTTGATTGTCAGATTGGGAATGAAAAAATTGTTCTTTGAGCTATTTGGCTAGCCAAAATATTGTTGAACACGGAAAATCCAATGTGAGCCGGAAAAAAAAAGGGAAATCTCTTGCTCTTGGATAGCCAAAATTCCAATTTTTTTCGGATTTTGTCTGGATGTAGGTGGACTTTGTGGTTTAATTGGATTTAGAAACAAGAAATTGCTGATAATGGATTCGATTACACTGTTTTCCATGCAGTGTTCATTTCCTTATTGGAACTGAGATAATGAAGATAATCTATAACTTGTCATTTATGATTGTAGCTTCTGGTTTTCATCTACCATCTCTAAATGGTTTACAGGAGTATTTGACTGTGATCTTCATATTAGTTTCCCCATTTTTCTTGTTGTGTTTATTGCTGAACCTCCACATTTCATGCATTACAGGCACGTGGGTTGAAGAAACATTTGAAGAGGCTTAATGCCCCAAAGCATTGGATGCTTGACAAACTTGGGGGTGCATTTGTAAGTTAAAAGCTTTTCACAGCATGTTTCCATTGCTTAACAATGTTAAGACCTTCGGGTTTCTCTTGCTTTCCTTTAATGTTTTATAATCTGTTGTACAGGCTCCTAAGCCATCATCTGGACCTCATAAGTCAAGGGAGTGCTTGCCGTTGATTCTTATCTTGAGAAATAGGTTGAAGTATGCTCTCACATACCGCGAAGTCATTGCCATTTTGATGCAACGTCATGTTTTGGTTGATGGGAAGGTCAGGACAGATAAGACATATCCTTCAGGCTTCATGGGTATGCTCCAACCAATATATGGCCAATTATTCTTTGCATATTTCTTTTGAACCTTTTTCCACAATCTATGGGACTTTGCCATGAGAAATGTCACATGATTATGTTTTAGACATGTTCTTCATGGCCATCGTTTATCTATATTTTTGTCTTATGCAACTCTCTAATATGTAAGAATGCTTTATCTTCTCTATTAACATACTGTTTGATGTTCTTGATAAGAGGACCAACGAGAATAACTTTTTTTACTTGTGTATACCAGATGTTGTGTCAATTCCCAAAACAAATGAGAACTTCCGCCTGCTTTATGACACTAAGGGCCGATTTCGTCTTCACTCGATTAGGGATGAAGAGGCCAAGGTAGGTTTTCAATTTATATTCTCTTTAGTTTTGAGAGGATTATTTTGAATTTCCTAGAAGTTCACTTTAATCTTGGTATAGTCTGTTCTATAAATGATGCAATCATCTTTTTAAAGTGTACAAAAACAGGATATCCAAGATCAGCTGGCGCTGAAACGTAGTTTTAAGATAATGTTTAATTATATGATTCGAGTTGATTGTGACATGCTATTTGATAGTATTTGAAAATATCATATAGAAAAGATATACTCCCTACATTATGGATGCCTAGGTTGTACTAAAGTGATTTAGGCTCTGATGCATCATTATTTGTCTCATTCTTGCAGTTTAAGCTCTGCAAGGTCAGGTCTGTCCAGTTTGGGCAGAAGGGAATCCCATATATCAACACCTATGATGGCCGCACCATCCGCTACCCTGATCCTCTTATTAAGGCCAATGACACTATCAAGCTAGATTTAGAGAGCAACAAGATCACCGATTTCATAAAGTTCGATGTTGGGAACGTTGTCATGGTGACCGGTGGAAGGAACAGAGGACGAGTCGGAGTCATTAAGAACAGGGAGAAGCATAAGGGCAGCTTTGAGACCATCCATGTTCAGGATGCTACTGGGCATGAGTTTGCAACGCGTTTGGGAAATGTGTTCATCATTGGCAAAGGTACAAAGCCCTGGGTGACCCTTCCCAAGGGCAAGGGTATCAAGCTGTCGATCATCGAAGAGGCCCAGAAGAGAATTGCAGCCCAATCAGCTTCCACTGCTTAATATTCTGGAGTCAATTTTCTAGTTATATCCCTCAGGGCATAGTTTTTATAGAGGTTTGGTAGATGTGACTTTCATGTTGCACTTGAATCACTCTTATTAGCCTTTATTTTCAAAGATTCTTGTTTTGATTTCAGGTGTTACCTTTTCAATTACTGAGTTTCAAACTTGATGCTGTGAGCTGGAAGTTTTATAGACTAAGATTGTTTTGATTAGCTAAAATGTCTTCTAGCTTTGTTTAGTAATATTAGACCTTTCTGGTTCTTCGAAGGAACATCTTACCTTGCATTTGCAGCTTTTATAATTTTAATGACTTCTTGGTTATTTCTCAATGCTATTGTATTATTGAACATTTTGGTCATGGATCCATCAATTTTGATTTTGCATCATTTCCATATCCGTGGGGGTGGCTCCATCTTTTATCAGCTTTTTTGCTATGCCCACATTTTTTTTGTCAGATTATAAGGTATCTTGAGCGGGCTCGAGTATATATGGAAGATGCTTTTAAGTTATATCATACGCAGACTAATCCCGGTAAAGCTTTATCACTTTAACCTTTTTTTTTTTTCTCTTGTTTTGATAGCAGTTGAATTATAGTCATTATGGCAGTGTTAAATTAGGAAAGCAATCGATTCAGCTTTTACCTGTGAAATTGTAATGGTATTGAACGTATTTTAAAAGTAATACAGGTTTAGAATTATTTTCTTGAAAAAGGTTGCTTTTATGGAAAATCCTTAATCTCCACTCTAAGGGCTTATGAATGTTTTACTATGTAATGAATGATGAACGGAAATAGGATAGAGGCACAGCATAAAATCATATACCATAATCCCTTCATCACCCAATGAAGTAAAATCAACGAAACTTTACAGAGAAATTGGGAACGGGTGTTATAGCTCTTCACAATGCAAAAGAAAAACCCATTCCAGAAAGAAAGAACCACCAAATTCTTATCAGTTATCAGGCATTAGAACTCAAAAATGAACTGCCTTTCGACAGGTTCGACCTGTGATTCTTAATCATGGATGCAGTCCCATTGAGGAGCATCTGATCTTTGTGTACAAACCTTACATGTGTAAGATTTCTTAGGGATTTAGTTTGGAGAGCTGAACATGACTTTTTAGTCATCATCATTGTGATAGTTCATTGGGAAATCTTGGCGATTGTCAGCAAGCTTATATTTTTTGGGAGATTATCTTGATGACTAATGTAATTAGGTGGGTCTTTCCTTTTTCTGTTCGGTAGGCCTTCTGTCTTGGCAAGGAGCATGGATAAGAAAGAAATATAAGAAAGTATGGAAGGCAATTCCCTTTTGCTTTTTTTGGACAGTTTGACGTAAAAGAAATAAAATGACATTTGATAATGAGGCATTTTCTACACATAGACCGAAGAGATCTTTCATTACCTTTTAGTCTTGGTCCAACTAGTGGTTTTTTAACTTGGAAAGAGTATAAATGATTTTTTTTTGGGACGATAGGTTTTTTCTTGAGCTATTGACTCCCTTCGTAGAATACCTAGAGATCTTTCATTACCTTTTAGTCTTGGTCCAACTAGTGGTTTTTTAACTTGGAAAGAGTATAAATGATTTTTTTTTGGGACGATAGGTTTTTTCTTGAGCTATTGACTCCTTCGTAGGAATACCTCCAGGACCTTATATATATATATATATATATATATATATATATATATATATATATATATATATATATATATATATATATATATATATATATATATATATATATATATATATATATCTGGCACATGAATGCTTGGCACATCTCGTCATTGTTACTCTGCGTGCCACTTCAGTACTACTATTCCTTTTCACCTTGCTGAAATTAAATAAAAGATGAAGAGGGCACATCTCGTCATTGTTACTCTGCGTGCCCACTTCAGTACTACTATTCAACTTTCACCTTGCTGAAATTAAATAAAAGATGAAGAGGGAAAGAAATTTGGATTTCTGTATGGCACTAATTCGGTTCACATTTTGGAATCACCTCTCACGATAGAGTGCAAAGCTCAAGGTCACTCAAGCAATATAAGGTTTTCCAACATGCTAACAAATTTACGGAACCTAATGATAGGAGTGGTAATTCGTGTCTGCGTGTCATGATTGGGTCATGTCAATATACATGAAACCATATTCGAACATGACACAAATAGTAATTGTGTCAAACATAACAAATTCAAATACGATCCAATTAATAATTGAGAAACATGACACACACAACTTTTTTATTAATTAGGTCATTTAAATTAATATAATTTATAATTCACCCATCAATATTTAATACAAATAACATATTAAACGAGTTAATCTGAGTCAAATGTTACTTTATATAATAATTAAACGGATCAATTCGAGTTAATTTCGTGTTAAGGGGATTGACACGAATATAACCTGTTTACTAAACGGGTTATACAAATCAACACAAATTTAACCCAAATGCACAAAAAACATGTCGAGTTCACATGTCTAGTCAAATTTTACCAGGTCTACCTAATGGAGTCTAGTTCAGAGAAACAAAATAGGAAGGTAGCAGTTATGAAGGATAAGCAATTAAGCATGCAGGATCATAAAAAAACTGGAACAGACCATCAGAATGATAGTGACTAAAAATGGTCGAGCTTACCTGTCAACAAAACATACCTTAAAAAGTATGAAAAGTTAAGGTGTTATTAGGGACATCATCAGTGAGCGACAAAAAAAAAACATAGGACATCATGCTCTTAAATGCAATGATTTGAATCAAATTTATAACTAAGACAATAAAATATTAAATAATAAATTAATAATAAAAAAAATAGGTAGACATACTTACTCATACGGTCATACCTAATAATAAACAACATATTAGTAATTGAAGGCACTGTAATTCATGTAAGGATTCAAAACTCTGGTCTCTTGGTCTTCCACAAAGGTCTTAGAAAAGAGAAAATTGCTTTCACCATCACCTTCTTTATGCCCACTGGGACAGAACTTGTCAACACATTTGAAGAACAAGTCCAACCACCATCATGTTCTCTTGATGATGAATGACCTCGTATCAACTGCTAATGCAGCAAAACTTAAGAAGAGGGAATAAAGGGGAACGTTAGAAATAAGGAAACAAATATACATAAACAGAAACTTTCCGATTTTCAAAATTAGATTTATAGCTTTTCCTGAGGTAAACTTGATCCTATCCTAGTATCTGATGCCGTTGAATGTAGTTATTCCAACACCTGCTGAGAGCTTATCTATGTGCATGAGATCGTTGCATGTCGTAAGGATAAAGCGGCACTGCTCCTGCAGCATACTGAGGTACGGCATCAGGGCCTCCATGAGGCTGAGAGTTCAGAGCAAACAGAATCAACAGGTGTATAAAGACCATTTTTTAAGCAAGTAGAAAGTAAATGATATCAATGGCTTCGAACAAGAGTCATGTCCCAAAATAATCTTTTAAGAGAAAAAAATTCCCGAAATAATTCATGTTTCAAAATAAGGGAAGAGTAGGTATCAAGCTATCAATTTGAAAATAATTGGACATCCATCACTAAAATTGAAATTATCCATGATATAAGCAATTTCTCTCATAAAAATAATTAGGATTTTCTTGATGTCTTATCATGCTTAGCGAATGTACTATTATACATTGACTAGTTATGGTAATACATTCCCTAGTTATGATACTATACATTAACAAAATCCTAATTATTTTTTATGTGAATAGCTTGAATCATGGACACCCAAACATTGGTGATGAATGTCTAGTATTTGAAATTTACGGCACGATATACTTTTCCACCAAAATATCTCGACTAGTCTCTTGTGCCACATCATTAAAACCGTAGTTGGTGACTATGGTTTTAAACTTTTTCAAAAAGTTAAAACAGTAGTTGGTGACTAAGGTTTTAGGTATAAAGTTAAAACCGTGGTTGGTATTTCTGATTTTAAAATTTTTAAAAGCGTAGTCGATGATCGCGATACGATTTTTAACTTTAATTTTCAAAAATATAGTTTGTGACTACGGTTTAACTTTTGAAAAAATTTAAAACCGTGATCATCATTGGAATTTTGTGATAATGTGAAGAGGCTGGTTGGACATTATTTTGAAATATGATTATTTAGAGAAGAACCTTTTACAAGATTATTTTGGGACATCACTCATCTAATAGTTGACATTGGTAAAAATTGGCTCAGTTTAGGAAGCTGACTGAGAGGATGGCCTAGCCCAGGTGATCAAAACAGGACAGGGAGAAAAACTCCTAAATTGATCCAAACCATCAATTAAGTCCAACAAAATAAGAACAAACCCCGGAGGGATCCTACACCAATCGAGCAAACATCTTAAGGAAAAAGCTTTAAGTGCCTGATCTAAACTCTCTTTGAAAATATTGAAATTGTGCACCTTAGATAATACGAAGATAAATAAGAGGGCATCCTCCAGGCCTATTCTCTGCCATCTTCTCACTCACTTATGATGCTAACTAGGAAAACTTGTCCAATAGGAATTGGAAACATACACAACAAATAGAACAAAGCAAGTAAAAGGTGGCAAAATATACAAGTTCTAGAGCAATGAATTAACGTAAAATTCTCTCGTTACAAGAAAAAAAACAAAGATATGACTAGCTGACTCTTCCTTAAGCTAGCACAAAACAATCTATTCACTAAAGGACAGTTGTTGTTCATTGATTAACTGATCATCATAATCTTCTCCCAAGTAGCTTCCCAAGCAAAAAAGCAAACCCTCAAAGGAACCTCCCCATAAATATCCAACAAGATGCATGCTATTGAAGTAAACAAAATATCTTTAATTAAGTATAAACAAGAATTTTATGTACTTATGTAGACTTAGGATAGTTTTGTTCCGTAAAGTAAGAGTTAATTTAAGAGTGATTTTGAAAGGGCTAGAAATGAGGAGTTCCTCTCTGTAAATAAAAAGGAAAAAGGAATTGAGGAGTTTGCAAACCTTTTGGCTATGTTTGGTTTCCAAAAAGTACTAGGGAAAGATAAATTGTTAAGAAAAATGATTTTTTTTTATATGTTTGGTTTAACCACGAAAAATTCAAAAGAAACTCCTAATGAGCTGAGGAACAAACCAAATCACATCCTCTAAAAGATAGCTCTTCTGAAATTGATAATAGAACAAAGCTGGAAATGACAAGAACAGGAATGCAACATTCTCCCCTTGTATAATTTTTCCTTATAGTACAACTCCACCATATGATCAAATTGGCACTTGCAGAACCATGCCTTGGTAGGAAAAGAGACTCTCTTTGAGTACAATGTGAAGTAGTCTACTCCACAAATTTTAGTGACTAGAACTGAAAACGAAATATGTTTAAAAGAATAGGGCATTAATGAAGGATATGATATAACTTTTAAACCTTTCTTTCAGTGACTAATAGGATCAATGTGTTTTGTTTACACACTATTGACAAAAGAAATTCTATCCATCTAAGACAACACCAATTGTAGTGTGTGTGTGTGTGTATTGTTCATCAAGGAGGATAACCAAAACTTTGCAATTCGCTACCAACACGCTATTTGGTACAAGTATGACCAAGGATTCAAATATTGTATTGAGTGATATATATCACTCCGGACATTTGGGAAAATTCTTTTAAATGTCAACTATTTTAAGCTAAAAACAAAAATAAAAAATACAAGCAAGTGATCATTTCCTATCACTCAAAAAAAAAAAAAAGAGCAGAAACTCACAACAAATCCATAAATAGTGCAATTCATTTTTATATTAAATTCCACAAATAAATATTATATAATATTCATAAATGGAATATGCATATATCAAGACTAATGCATGGTATATCAAAAACTGTGCATAAATGAGGTGGCCTACATTGATTTTAGACAAAAGTGCTTGGGCTTTATAAATAACTTTTTTTTATTGCTTATTCCATTAAGTAAATATAATCATTGTGTAGGGTGGTAGTCCAATAAGAGAAATCAAAGGAGAAGGCAAGGAAACTAGGAAATAACTTTTATAAAAAGAAAAATAAATAAAGAGGATACGTCCATTTTATAGTTCAAATACTGCTAGACAAGTAAACACTGTGTTTATTCCTCATAAAATCTCATATTTATAAAATTTAACATCAGAAGTTGAAGAAACAAAAATCAAAGGAGATGAGGTTGGAAAGGATAAATAAGAAACAAGACCCAAAAATGGGGACTTTGATTCTGAAGGAAAGGGATGACTTTCCTTTCTATCACCAAAAAATTGCTTTATGTCAATAATTATTTTCATAAAGTTCAGAAAAGTTAATAAATATTAAAATAAATCATTTACTTCATAACATGCTCAAATATAATAAGCAGAGACTAGATCTAGGTTCCATGCATAATCTTTTTCCAGCCAATCCCCTTCAGACCATTGTCCATTTCATCCGTAAAAGACAGCCAAATCAACCACCTCTCACTACCACAGACGTTACATGTTTCAATTTTATTTAACTTTTTTTTTGATAAGTAAGCAACAGAAAATACTTGTATATATAATTTTTAAAGTCTGAATTTTATTCAAATGAATGCTACAAACCCTAATTGTCCCAACCCTCCACATCTTCCTCTTGTTGTTTCTCATATTCATCTCATTTTCTTTCTTTACATTTTTTTTCAAGCTAAATAGGTAAACTGAAAAATCAAACAAGGATGCGATACACCAAGGTATATAGGACGCATACAAAGGGTATCCAAAACTTGAGAGGACAAACAAAAACAACCACTCCCTCCCTCACCAAGAGCCCATCCAATCTACAAAATCACCTCATTGATTCCTCTCTTGAATTGAAGCCACAAAATTCAACATGAAGCTTCCCAATGTTTTAGCTCTTTGGCACATGACACTCCAATGATAGTGGTGACTTCATTCTTTTTTATTTTTTTTTTCTATAGGTAAATGTTTTTTTGTCCACATTGGAACTCGAACCTGGAACTTCCCAAAACTCCATCTCATCCCTTTGCCACTTGAGCTAGGCCTCAAGGGCTATAGTGGTGACTTCATTCTTTATATTTTCACATGACTCACTGCCCCATCTGAGCAACAAGCCTACACCTAAACAGAGAGGGTACTCAGTTCTCTCTCGATTTCAAACAGAAAAAACTCAATTGTCCTAATTTGAAATAGTCGAAATAATTTTCCACAAAAAGAAAATAAAAACAAAAACCCAAAATCGTAACTCTAACCAATGGAGTTTCAATTACTCCCATGCTTATTCAAGGAAACCCAACAAATGAAAAGAAGGCAACAGCTATGTGAATTATCATCAGCAACTCTTTTTTATGATATGTGAAGATATGTCATGGAAGAAAGAGAAGTAACCTAATTTCTAGAAAGAAAATAAAGAAGAAGAAGAAGAAGAAGACAAAAATACTAAAAAGAGAAGCAACATGTGTACCTCCAACCTTGACATGCAGTGTAAGTATCAAATGCACCAAGCCACAACATAGAAAAAAATTGTACTTCAAAAATATATAAAACCAGTGAATCAGCTACATATTCAGCCATTGTAGTTAATCAAGAATAACAATTTAACATGTATTAACATCAACATGATTGAATAAAATCTTTATTTTGCAAAAGAGATTAGGTAAATACCTGATGCATAGCATAAGGATCGTGATTATAACTTCCTACATATCCCACATCAGAATTGCCATAGCTAGCAACATACCCATGAGCAACAGGATCTGATACAAAAAAACACCAAACTTTAGCAGTTCAGCTTTGATATAACTCACATTCTACAGATGATGAACACAGAAAACAACCATAACTATAGAATATCAATCTGTTTAAGATAAGATACTTGGGTTTGCTGCTGCGGCTGCTGCAGCTGCTGCTCTTGCTCTCTTCTCTGAATTAGCAAGCTCATCGTGTAACTTTTCAACTTCATGAGCCATGGCCATCATATTTTTCTCCATTGCTTCAGATTGCTCAAGGTTATTAGCATGTGTCTTTTTCTCATACTCAATAGCAGCCCTATTAAACAAGCAAAAGAACAGAACAGTGTGAAGCCTCCAATTTCAAAGATAATCCGAATGGCTAAAAGATTGCCAATGAGCCAAAGGTAACTGAGAGATAACGCAATTTACAAATATATCAATGCAGATGAAGATGGGATTGGATAATGTTATAAACAGCCACCATAATTAAACTACATTGCATGTTGCCACAAAAACAAACCCAATGAGTCAGACAGTTATAAGTATGAAAATACCTACTGACTGCTATCCAACAAAACAAAAAGGAAGTACAGATTGGTTCTTCCATGGAGCAAAAAACCTAAACTATATTCAATTTTTAAAGGCTCGAACATAAAATGAATGCATCACTAGTGTAATTTCTCTTAACAATGGGGATATTTGAGTGCATTGTGCAGATTCTACAATTTCTCACTTTTCATTTCAAATTCTGACCCTTCAAATCGCATGGAAAAGGAAATGAACGTCTCCATTTCATAGGATATCAAACATGATTTATGCCCATTTCATGAATTGCTATTGACGAAATGAAATATATAAACGAAAAAAATTAACCTTCCTCTTTGGAGCTCATGGCGCATGCTCTCAATTCCATTCGTAATCGCCTGCACCTCCTTCAAATCCGAGCGTGAAGCGGCGAGATCGTTATTGATCGTCTGCAGCTGCGCAGAGAGCTCCTGCCGTGAAGCTCTCAGTTTCTGCATATCAGCCCTAACCTGAGCCAACTCCGCATTAAGAGCATCAATCGAACGGACCTCGGCCTCCATCTTCAGTGAGCGCTCATAGACATCCCGTACCTGAGCATCTCTCTCGGCCTTAACGCTTGCGGCGGTGGCGGATAGGTGACTTACCTCCTGCTGGGCGGCGGCCAGCTCTTGCTTGAGCGCCACGTGTGTCGCGGCCAACCGTTGATTGTCGCCGAGGAGAGTCTGGATCTCGCGGTGCTGCGCGATGATACGCTCCTCAATGACGGCCAGGTGGTGGCGTCCGCGGTCGCCAGGAGGATCGTCCGCTGCGGTGACGGTAGCGATCCTCTTCGATTAGGGCTTGGTAATTGGGATGAGAAGGGTATGGCACCCTTGTTGATGACACTTCTCGAATTTTCAGGGCATTTGGTGGAGGAAGGTGGTTTCTTCCAGCCATGGCCGTTCTTCCTCACTCTAGGAAGAGTATTTGCTTCTCCTCTCCTCTTCGTCTCTCGCTTTGCCGGCTGCGAGAGTTTCGTACTTATAAATGTTTTGATATCAGAACTTTATATACTACTTGGTCTCCGGTGACCGCCGAGAATTAGCAATTCTCTTTAATTATTACTCTTTATGTAAAGCGAAGCGAATATTTGCTCCCTAGAACCCAACTGATTTAATATTTTTATTATATACTATTTTATATTACTCATATTTATTGTCCTTTCAAATTTAGAATATATATATATATATATATATATATATATATATATATACATTTTTTTTCCGATGAGGGGCTATCCTACAAGCTTAAAACACTCTAATCTCTTTGGTCATTGCTTACCTCCTCTATGAAGAACAACCAGGTGTTTGGTACGGGGGTGGTTTAACTACGGCGAGTCCTGAAGATGTTCCTCAAATAGATTATAATTTCTCACTCTATTGCTATGCAAGTTCTAGAATTTTAGGGAGTAATTCACATTTTCGATTTGTATCTCTTGAGTCTTTGTATTACCCATTACCACCTAGTGTTTCATCTCAGCTGCTGCTCTCATTAGCTTGGAAGTTTGGCCCTCGTTTTTCCCTTTTGCCTTGTTCTATTGTCCCTTTCCGTCTTCCCTCCCATTAAGTTACGTCATGCATGAGTGTTTTTTTTATTAGGGTGAGATATTATGTAGTCTCAATCTGATCCTACACTTGAATATTAGGTCTTTTCCTTTACTCTTATTCTTGCATGGTATATGGGTGATTTCCTCCTCCTTATAGAAGATTCTGTTAGCCTCCATTTCCTCATTCAGGTCTTGTGGGACAACTTCCTCAAATGTCAGCCTAACAACATCAAAATGGAATACCCCTTCCATTTGAAGTCTGATTTTCCATAGGTTGCTTTTGAGGTCTGCTGCTCTTGCCTTTCTGATACCTTCCTCCCACATCTTCCTCGTGATTTTGACTACTTTTATGACGATGAACTTTACTTGCTAACATCTATGGTCATAATTTTCAACAAATTCCAAGTTTATTGGGGGACCTTGATTCCTTTTCAGAACCTTTCCTTAATCATTACTGGGGTTGCCATCCTCTCTATCATCGGTCTTGATTCCTTTCGGTTTCGGTGGTGTCGTTTCCTGCTCCGAATGTCATTCATCCTTCTAGTGATTGAATTTGTCATAACTAAAACACACTAAGTGGATGCCTTTGTATTCAATTTCCTTACCTTGCATCTTAGTTGAAACTTAGAAATCAACGACTTTTCCAAATCAATTTCCATGCTCATAAGGGCAAAGACCCCTTGAGACCAAGAACGTGACTTCATCAAATTTAATAGGTTTGTCGATCTTCTATCTAACTTTCATGAGAAAGCTTATGTCATAATTATATTTGGGAAACATGCCGACTAAGCCCATTAGGATCGTGGCTGCGAAATGGGTCGGACCGGTCGACCCGACTTTATTCGGGCTCGCTTTTTGGCTAGCGAAACCTAATATCGTGTGAGGGACCAAAATGGGCATGACATTAAAATATTAAAAATAATAATAAATAACAATTTTATATTTTGTAAAATAAAATTTATTTGAAATACTTATATTTTATTCTTATTATAATTATATATATATATATATATATATATATATATATATATATATATATATATTATTTTATTAAAAATAATTATTTAATAACTATTATTTTTATAAACAACTATTTTATATTTTTTCATAATTATTAAACTAATATTCTTAATAATTAGAAAATAATATATAGTCATTAAAAAATTCAAAATAAAAAAGCATTGCTAAAATGAGCCAAGTGAGGTGAGGCCCTTGTGAATCAAGTATCCTACCTCTAGTTATAATGCTCTATGGGTAGTGGGGAATCCTCACCTAAACAAGGAGGTTTTTTCAGATCTCGTTTTGCTCCAAGGTCAAAGTTTGACTTTAGAAGCTGAGGTCGGACCCAGTGAGAGGTAGTGATTAAGGATCATCCACGATCCACTGTATTTTGCAAAATCATAGTCCTCCATTGCAATAAACTTTACCATGAAAAACTTGTTATCCATTGCTACTAGGTCTATTGCCGCTTTCGATTAACACAATGATGTAATTTTCTGAAACAATCTTTTGTAACCTATAGATATGCCGAGAAGTTTTATTAATCAACATTTGTCTCCATGACTTCTTGATTTTATCTTTCTCCTCCTTTGAGAGCCATAGCTTCTGACAACAAGGGTCCTCATACTTTTCCAATTCTTCCTCTTTGTCATTCTATACCCGATACGTCTACGTCATTGCTCCAGCATTGTTGACTTCTGATCCCCCATCAATTGCCCACTAAGAAAAGAGAATGAATAAGTTCCTTCTTGGAATGAGATTGAATATCCACTTTCTCACGAATTAGTTTGTTGCTTTAGTAAAGGGTCTTCATCTTCACTTCAATCTAACTTTGATAAAAGTATTAAGTCTCAACTTCCATGTCGAGAGGAGGGAACTCAAAAAAAATATTTTAAATTTTATTTAAGTTTAGATTAATAAACTTAAGTTATATTGCTGTTGCAAATGAACACGAGTTTATAAAGAGAAAATCATAGTTTTTCTTAAGAGGATGTCCTAAATGGAGATGCACACAGATTAGATGTTCAATTAAGTCTTATGCCATAGAACAACTGAAATGAAAAACAAGAGAAAAAGTGGAGGAAAAATTACAAAGACACAGAATAAAAAAAAAAAAAAAAAAGGATAATGTCATATTAAGTCTTGTGCAATACAATATCTTTAAACGGTCGTCTTAACTCGAGGTGCTGGGCTTGACGGATGCACATTTCTTAAGATAAAGCGATATTCGAATGATGATAACATCACCTTTGCAGCTCTTTCGAGACGAGAGCTGGATGTAAATTTATAATTCTATCATAGTGAACGAGAATTTGACGGAAATGCTATTTTTTTCGTTCCTAATTTTCCCAAAAAAGGTTTGAAACTCCAAATAAATAGAGTTTAGGCAAGAAATAGTGATCAAATTAAAGAATCGTTGTCCGACTATACCAAAAAACGGAAGAAAATATATTCAATATCCTTAAATGTTATTTAAGGATTTTAATGGCATAATCATTTAGGAATAAAAATCAAGCCAAAAACAATATCCTTAAATGGTATTTAAGGATTTTAATGATTTTAATGACATAACCGTTGCCACGTAAATTTCATTCACTAAAAAGTAAAAACTCAAACATTAAGCTTAACTCAAGTGACAATCATCCACTCATCCAAGTTACAATCATGATTTTGGTGTAGTAATTGTTAGAATTACAATTTGTTAGATTTACAATGACAACCCGAGATCGATGCGCAGTCGATTTAGAACACATCAAAACAGCTCGAAATCATCTTCGATTGATGTCTTGTGTTAAAAGTTCTGTCGTATCGAATCTGCTTAGTTGAAAACAATAGCGACTAAGAACCTTCCCTCTCCCACTGATCCTCTTTCATTGGGTTTTCTTATTCTGGCTGTATGCGTGTGTTCTGATAGGACCAGAGCACACCTTATATAGGACGGGAGAGGGGTAATAACACGATATGTAACTTAAATTTGGGCCCACCCTTCGAGAGCAAGCTTTAATTCCATTTACACCTTTCATATCGCACTTATATATATATATATATATATATATATATATATATATATATATATATTCTTGAGACAAACATAGGTCCAAGCAGGCATTGAATCACATAAATTGATTTTTGTTTTGAGAAAAAGCAGTTGAATGTCTACAGTCTTACGTTGATGGGTTATTTGCCCATAATGCGAGAAAGGATTATAACCATTCTGTCTGCGAGGTGAAGGACTTGAATCAAAGATGCTTGTTGCTCACTGACTCTGATTTGTGCGAGAATGCACGGGACTTTTAGTTAGCACTTGTTGACCTATGCCTCTTAGGAGATCTCGGAGAGAAAAGGGGAAATGCATTGTTGCACGTGGTATGTGGTTTTACTACAGTGAGGTTGATTATGATATTGGGGAGGTCATAGATCTGTTACTTTTTTGATCTTTGTCCATAGTCCACGAGTATGATAAAAGTGGGCATGTGCCATGAAAGAGAGATGTTGTCGATGGCTAATAATGATGTTTGGGAGTTATTGAGAGATGCTAAGAATTTTAAACCCATAGGTTGCAAATGGGTTTTAAAGCCCGAAAGATGCTAATATAGGAAAGTGAAAGGTTTAAAGAAGCTGAATTAGTTCTGAGGTATACGAAAGGAAGGGGTTGATTCTACGAGACCTTTTCTGCAATATCATCTTCTAAGACTCCTTTAGAATAATCATGGCATTGTGGCGCATTTTAATCTTGAATTGCATCGGATGGATGTCGAGAGCAGGCGTTTTGAATGGAGATCTTTATGAGGAAGTGTATATTACAGCGGTAGGAGGGTTTTGTGGTTGATGGAAAAGGGAGTATGGTGTGTAGACTTCAGAAGTCTATCTATGGTTTAAAAGCAGGGCCTCGAGGCAATGGTATTTAAAGTTTAAATGATGTTGTCACTTCTCTGGTTTTGAAGAGAATGCATGGATTCCTAAATCTATTTAAAGATCGGTGGGAGAAAATTTATATTTCTCATCTTATATGATGATGACGTTCTACTTCTGCGAGGTAATGGTTAGGTTTGCTTATGAATGTTAAAAGAATGTTATCACAAAATTTTGATGTGAAGGATCTCGGTGAGGCGAATTTTGTTTTGGGTATAGAGATCCATAGAGACGAGAGATCATAAGTTTTGGGGCTTTCACGGAAAACTGTGTTGTCGTGTCTTGGAGCGATTTAGGATAGAAGGTTGTAAGTAGGGTTTGAAACCTATATTCAAAGAGAGGCAGGACTTAATAAAGATTAATGCCTAAAAATGATGTTGAGAAGCGACTATAAAAGGATATTCCTTATAGTAGTGTGTGGGGAAGCTTGATGTATTGCGGTGTGCCTTAGGCAGGATATTGCCTATGCAGTAAGCGTCCTTGGACGCTATCTCACTAATCTTGGAAATGAACATTGGGTTCTTTGCAAAAAGGTTATCGCAGTATCTCTGACTAAAGACATATGCTTGTATATAGAAGAATGGATGACCTAGTGATTAGTTACATGCGAGATCTTTGATTTAGTAGGTTGTATAGATGACCAGTCTACCCGCAGGGCTTTATTTTTACACTTGCAGGTGGAGCGATTTCTTGGAAAAGTTCTAAGCAATCGTTGGTGAAACTCTTCGATGGAAGGCGGTGTTGCTTATTATGAGCGGTGCTGGATTTGAAATTTTTATTTAAGACCAAAGATTGTTAAGTCCCCATCGTAGACCGAGTAAAGCTCTTCTCTGATAACTCTAGTGCTGTTTCTTTTGCTAAGAGTACCAAGAATACTAGAGGAACGAAACTACATCGAGTTGAAATACTTGACTTAGAGTTAGTTAGATAATGGGGATATAGAGAGGTGATGCATTTGCGATAAAATGCTATTTGCGATCCACTAACGAAAGGTTTCGACACATTGATTTTAATAAGCATGTTTTGCAGGATGGGTCTTCTTTGCATCTTGATATCTTGAATTATTGGGAGTATGTGATGTACTTGCTATTCATGTGCTGCTTCATTGGCACATGATGCCATAATACATTCGATTTCGAGTTCCACTTGTGGTTATTTTGTTTATTACATATTACTTGTGCATGTTTGTAGGAATGTATATAGCTTTTATGAGCTCATACAGTTATAAAGGTCTTATGACATAAAGTTCTGACTTCTCACGAAGCATAAAGGGATGTAGTCCCATAGAGGGGTTTTTAGCAAACCATAGGAAGGGCCAGAATGCGTTGTCGACATGTTTGTTTATTTTTGGGATCACACGAATTGTGTGCGCTACACTTTATCACACTTGGAATCCATGTCGATGCAATTTTAGTGCTTGTGGTTGTGGAAGGTATTGTATCAGTCGAGATGCTCTCACGCCACGATTCGGTATTATTTTGCATTGGAATGGGATTAAGTACGAAGATATGTTTATTTTGTGGCCCTTCTGATGTTGTTCGATCGAGAGTCTTTTAGCTATTCTTAAAATTCATAAAACTCAATTAGCTTTGCCCAAGTGGGAGAATGTTGGAAATATTTTTAAGTATGGGCTTCTGCTAATTGATTTTTTGTTTTGAGAAAAACAGATCGAATGTAGAATCGGTAAAGCCCAAATCAATTTATGTGATTCAATACGGTTGGGCCTAGGTTCGTCTCAGCATATATATAATAAGTGTGATATGAAAAGGTGTAGGCGGAATTAAAGCGGGCTCTTGATGGGTTGGGCCCCAGTGTGTATTAATGTCTTGAGTCCTCTCTGATCCTATACTAAGGTGTGCTGCACTTGATGGTGAACACCTGAGTCACAGGTTGAAATAGTAAACCACTGAGTGGGAAAGAGGATCGGGAGAGGAAGGTCTGATCATTTGTTGTTTTCAACTGCAGGATCTTGGATACGACGGTAACTTTTAACATGGCACATCAATCGGGTATGTATTTTGATTTCCGTGTTTTAATGTGTTCTAAATCTCCATGTCTCCCATAATATTCACCACCTCTATCTGACCTGACAATTTTAATGACCTTTCCCAATTACCTCTCAACCTCAGTCTTAAAGATTTTAAACCTTTCTAAAGCTTCAGACTTATGACAAATCAAATACACATATCTATATCTAGAAAAGTCATCAATGAGTCACAAAACTTGCCTGAAAGAGAGTGAGAATAAGGTCCACTAATGCGTGTGAATCGATTAAAAAGTTCACTACTACAGTAGCACCTTGTTGCTTTTCTGGTTTTAGTCGATTTACCTTTAGTGCGATCCACACATGATTCAATATTATCATAAAACTAGACATTTGACTTTTGATTGTCTTCCCTATTCTTTCTTGAGATGTGACCTAACCTTTTATGCCATAGAGAATAGGAATTTTCTTTCATTAAGCTCTTTTGGTTCAGCATTATCGGCATGGAGCATGATGGCATCCAATTTAAATCTAGTTGATATAAACCATCACTTGCGACAAACATTCACCAACAATAGATGAATTCAAAGACACTTGAACTTTTATTCCCAAAATGAAATGATATCCAAACTCATCAAGCTTTGAAAGTGACACGAGCATAGTCTCATGGATGAAAAGATGCAAGCGGTGTTCTCTAAGATAATCTAAAACCGGACTAAAATGCAAAACTCACGGTGCCAATAAACAAGACATCAGCACGACTCCATTCCCCATGCAAGTTAATCTCTCCTTCCTTGGTGGCACTTGGTTATGAACCTATGAGGAATTAGCTATATGAATAGGATTCACCACTATCTAACCGCAAGAGTTTGGCGATCTGACCACGAAAGAAGCATCAGAACAAGCAAGGATATGTTATTACCTTTGTATTCTTCCTTTCTAACCAAGCTTTATACTAATAACAATCCCTTCTTCCTTATGACAACTCTTTCTTGAAAACCAACGGATGTTAGGTTTCTTAATGTCGAGGTTGGGACCTCTTGCATTATGGGACTTATTGTTTTGTTATGTTGTTGGGAACCTTTTCAGGTATCCTTTCTTGTGGTTAGGCGGAAGCTTGGCAGAAACACACCTTTGCTTATGGGGCTTCATTTTGCGCTGATTCACAAACTCACCATGCTCTCTCTTAATTCTTTTTCCTCCTCTTGAACACACCGCAATCAGTTGGTTCACATTCGAGTCTCACTTTGGCCATTTATAAATGGATTCAGGCGCGAATTTGGTGGGTAAGGAGTTCAGGGCTTGGTGGACAAGGAATGACTCATCTATGGTAATCTTGAGGCTAGAGAGGCGATTGGCGATGTCCTGTATTTTCAATATGTATGGCCTAATCCCAGAAACTCCATCATACCTCATGTTAGACAGACTTTGCATTAGTTCCCCGGTCTCATCCTTTTCAGACTCTTGAAATCGTTGTTCTATGGCCTCAAAAAAGCTCTTTGCATTGGCCTCCTACGTCTTGACTTTGAAACTTGGAAATTGATTTCTTCATCACCATGATACTTTCGGCCAGATTAAGCTCTCACCCGTTCACGGTAATAAGCCTTTTCTTTAGCAGTGCTATCATTAGTGGGCTCTTGAGGCTCATCCTTAATGAGAAATTGCAAATCAAGATCGGCTAATCCCAGCCCAGAGTTGACATCACTCTTCCATCTCGCATAGTTATTGCCATTCAGAGTTTCAATCGAGCACAACTGGTTGTTCATAGCAATTTGACTTACTGTAACAATAAAATAATTGTTTATGTATGAGCAAAATAATAGCCAAATAGAATGAAATTGACTCGAAACGTATCACCATTTGTTCTCCTTTAGGCGAAACGCATAATACGATCTGGCTTCCCAAGCACCATAGCCAAATGATTCATATAAAGGACATCCTTTGGGGCGGATATACCTTCACAAAATCGAAATTAAGTAACCCTTACTTAGCGCTCGCATAAAATTCTTGTAAACAGTAACCCCGTTGGGCGGTAAGTGGCCTGATTATTCAAAGAAGCAAAACATCTTGGAATCCTTATGAAAACTTCGAAATTTCAACAAATAGCAGAAAAACTTTGGCAATGTTTTCTTTAATCCGTAGGCATTTCAGAGACAATTGCCATAAATATTCTATAACTATTTTATTTTCAAACAAGATATTCTTTCATCATTTAATACTATATGATACACTGATTAAAAACAAAACCCGGTTCTTGCATTAAGTGCATTGATTAAAAAAAAAAGCGATTCTGACATTAAATGTCAGCCAAAATCGAAGCAATTCCAGCAAAATCGAGCAATTCAAACACAATTGAAGAAAACTTCGGTCGTGTAATGGGGAAGCAACGACCGCGAACGAGCCTCGAGATCTTTTAAATTCCAATTCTTGGAGTTAAGCATAGATTTTCATTTTAGGGTTCGAAATCAAACTACGCCCAGGCTCTTTGATACCACTTGTTAGATTTACAATGACAACTTTGAGGTCGATCTTAATCGATTTAGAACACGTAAAACAAATCAAAATACATACCCGATTGATGTGCCATGTTAAAAGTTACCGTCGTATCCAAGATCCTGCAGTTGAAAACAATAGCGACTAGACCTTCCTCTCCCTGATCCTCTTTCCCATTAGGGTTTTACTATTTCTGAAACTGTATCTTGTGTGTTCTGATAGAGTAGCTTACCTTATATAGGGCGGAGAGGACCTAACGCATTAATAATAATAATTTGGGCACCACCCATCGAGAGCAGCTTGAGTCGGCCCTACACGCTTTTCATATCACACTTATTTATATATATATATATATATATATATATATATATATATATATATATATATATATATAACTATATATATATATATATATATATATATATATATATTCTTGAGAGCAAACTGAAATACGACCATATTGAATCACATAAATTGATTTGGGCTTTCTTAGGTTCTGTAACCTTTGAATTATCTCTTGCTATGGTTTGATACTTGTGTTTAGGGTATAATAAAAACAATAGTATATTTATCAGGAATAAAATAAAGATAAAAACAAAGTAGGAATATGCATAAGTTAAATTACAAATAATAAAAAGAATATTTGAAATTTGTGTAAAAATAACATAAATTGATTTGCAAATATTAGAAGAGTTGGAGGACCAAAGTGAAATAAAAAGGGGATAAGATCAAATAGGGATAAGATCAAATAAGGATAAGACCAAAAGAAATATCTCATTTTGGTCTTGAAGAAAGGGAGAGCAAACACGGATAAGAGAGAAGAAGAAGAAAAAGAAGAAGAAGAAGAGAAAATAAAAGAAGAAAGAAGGAAAAGAAAAGAGAAGATCACAAGTATGGAATTACTAAATTTGAATATGGAGACATGTCTTGGGTTGTAAGGATTTGTGTTGTTTTGGTCTAGAAAGGTTAGATACATAGTTTGGAACCTTATCTTGTTTATGGTTTGGGTTTGGAAACTCTCAATCTCATTTAACATTAGGATTAAGTTGAGAGAGCTCTAAGGATCCTAGATATGTGTTTTTAGGAATGGTCTAGTTGCAAGTTGAACGAAAATTCTATTTTTGATTATATGCAGTAGCCGGACCTTAGAACGAGTTTTTGGGTCAGAAATAAAGGGAATATGGAAGTAAGTCCTTCTGATAAATTGTAGCCAAATCAATGAACTTGATGTTAGGCTTTTGAATTTCTCGATTTGGACCTCGTAGACGAGTTATGAATCTTTTATAAGTCGATACCTCATTAAATCTGATGGTCGATTCACGCAATTCGGGTCAACTAATGGGACCTTAGAGTGGGACTGAGTAAGAAATAAAGGGAATTTGGCAGTAAGTCCTTATAGTAAATTTTAGCCACATCCAATGAACTTGATGTTAGGTTTTGAATTTACCGGTCGGACTCCTGTAGACAGTTATGGTCTTTTTACTACGAACGGTCGAATGGGTGAGAGGTCATTGTGGGGTCCGTCCTCTGGGCGGCGGGACCTCGTGCGTAGAGGTCGGGGTCTCATGCGGCGAGTCAGCACACTCATGCGGGAGAGGTCGGCCCATGCTCTGTACAGCGAGGAGGTCAGCCGGGGCTCGTCTTGTGAGTCGCGGTATCGTCATGTAATGGGTCAGTTCGTCGGTTTAGTCCCATTTCGTGCGTGTTGGTGCGCATGATCTACGACTTGAGGAGGTCGTATCTCCTTCGTTGAACTCAGGTTGGGTGTTCTTGAGACTCTATGGAAAGCCCATTAGTCAAAATGCATTCATATGCACGAGGAGGATATTAGATGTCACACCCCACCTACTATCGCGAGGTGTGTGGCACTCCATGAAATCGTGAATTCTGCTCCCCAACGACTAGAAAATCTGTGAAGCGGCCATATTGCTTGCTTCAATCTCGTATAAAAAATTTCTTTTCTAAACTTGTGATTTTATAAAATTTCGTATAGTATTTGTATATAGGACATGTCAAAACACAGTATACACAATTTTACTATATCAAACATGTGATGACAACCTCTGCATTTCATAAACCACATTATGTACACATATATTCCTTTATACAAGTTCGAGTATTTATGCAAAATTCTATTTATACACGGCACTTATCTGCGATGTCAGGGGGACTCTATTGTGCTCAGTATGCAATGATACTGTGCGAAACTAGTTTTAAAACGAAAATAATAGGCTAGCAGAGCTCAGTGAGTGTCTTTTAGAAATGTTTTGTTTTTCGAGGAAAACATCTAAAAAGCATGAACTTAAGTTTACATGATATTTTCGATATTTCTTTCTTTGCTTTGCTTTACTTTAAAAGTTTTTGAAACTTTTATTGCTTGCTTACTTGAAAGTTTATAAAACCTTTCAAAAATCTCTTGCTTGCTTGCTTTATCTTACTTTAAAAGTTTCTAAAACTTTTCTCAAATCTCTTGCTTTAAAAGTTGCTCAAACTTTTCGCAAACCTTTGCTTCAGTTTCTCAAAACTTTTCATAAACCACGGGAGCTTGGGCTCGGCGCGGCCTTTGAAATAAAGCAGGGAGTGCAGGTACCGGCCGTTTGTTTTAAAATAAAAACGGGAGCACAGGCTCAATGGATTGCTAAAACAAACATGGGAGCACGGAGAAACCGGCCCGGGTGTCTTAGATGGTTGATTTTAAAAACTGTATAAACATGCTTATAAATCCATCCAACCTTTGGAGGCCTTTCTAATAGTTGTACCACTAGTGAACAAGGGAGCACGGGCATCGCGGAGTGTAGATGGGGACACAGGTCCCACATCACACAGTGGAAGGGCCTTGGCCCACGTCACTGGGTGTGGTGGAATTGACACGGGTCTTCATCACCATAATTTAGTTAGAATTTCTTAACACTTATATCTTGATGCGTCATACGATGCTCCTTTAAATGTATGATGCATGTTCTAAGTTTCTTAGGCAGGCAATCTAAAATGCATGTAGTAAATCCTAACACCACAGCGCCGTCTGCGAATACCTATTAGGATGCTTGCTTAAGGCAAAGATTTTTGGTTGGGCTATTTTCTGAAAATAGACTTTTGTTTTGTAACTGCTCTTTGAAATATGGTTTTTATAGTTAAAAACCATTGCTTGCCTAAACTCATTGCTTTTTAAAAGTATGGTTAGGAATGAATCAAAACCATTACTTATTTGCTTTTTCATATATGGTTTAAAATCAAAGCGGATTTGCTTGCTTGTTAAACTCATTGCTTGCCTTTCAAACATAGTTTCAATCGAAACCGTTTAAATCTGAGTCACCAAACAGAGTTCATAATAATACACTAGTATTTGGAAAAATAGGTTTAGAACACTTTCAGCCTCTTTGTTTCCCAAACTTAAAACCTGAATCCGCTGCCTCCTTTGCTTTTAGCCTACATACTCAAATGAATGCGACAACGTGTTAATCACCTACGTATAGCGTATAAACTTAACGTACTTCACACGCAAGTCACTTTAAGGTCACACAACATTCATATAAAGTCAAATTAACAATTTACCCTTGAACGTAAAAGCCCGCAAAAAAAAAACCACTCATTTGTGACATTTTTCAACAACACTTTATGGACTTTATTACCCAAAATTATTCAAAAAGGTCTTCAAAAATTATGAAACTCTCCCAATCAGTCCTTTATACTTATCAGCCCAGCATCTCTTTAAAATTTCAATGTAAATTCTTCTCTAAGGCCCTCGGCCACAACACAAGTTACAACATGTTTTGATTCCAAACTCCACTGAATCACCTCTTTGTTATCCTTGATTTCTAGGATCTTAAATCCATAAATTGGAAATGGTTTCTTCACTCATTTAAAGCTATGGTTCTAAGGTTTCTTCTCAGTGGAATCACCAATTTGGATACTTCAAAACTCAAGTTATTGTATTTTATATCTAGATTACTCCAAATTGGCAGGAGCAGAATCGCACATAGCTCCACTTAGAAAGTTTAAGGCACTTTGGGTTTACAATTTATAAACTTCCTTCAGATAAATTATTCCCCCAGAAGTCTATTTTTACCCAGAATTTTTGAATCACTCAATTTGGATGGAGTGAAACTCCAGCTTATGGCCCAACCTTCTGTGTCTGTAAGCAGGCGTAATCAGTGAGCTACGCATTTGCCTTTGTTAAGTATTTGGGAGCGCCAGATTCTGTTCTTTCTTGGTTCCTTATCATTTAATAGCCCTATATCTTGGTTCTTTGCAATTGGAATCCAATTCATTTGTATGATTATAGCTTGTCTGGCGAAACAAAAACAGGGGTTTTACCAAGTTTTGACATAGCTACAAAAACCAGCCAATTACCCTTTTCACAATGATTCATCAAAACCAAGCATGGAATTTATCAACAACTAAAGCTCTTGAATTGTGGTGCTATGGAACCTCAAACCTCGAAAACCCGGTGAAAAATCCAGAACTCAACCTAGGTACTTAGTGCTTTTTTAAAGCGCATCTTGATGATTAAATGCTACTTTTCATCCAGTGAGTTTTCTCTCATAACCCCAAAATTCAAGGTTTGTGTGATCTCCGCTTTGAGCCCTAGACTAAGGAGCATCAATTTCTCCATGGGAATTCATTCTAAAAGTCTAGACATCAAATACACTTAATTCCAAGACATACATACCTTGCTCTTCTTCTCCTCCTCCTCATAACTTTGCTTCCTTTCTTCCCTCTTCCTTATAGCCAGAAACCTCTGCCTCCTCCTCGTGAACCCTAGCTTTGGGACCAAAATATGATTTAGGCTTGTTTTCCCAGTGTGCATATCAACTTTTCATTAATTGAAATTTGACCCTCATCTCTTTAATTTTCAATTGCCAACTTATGCTATTTGTATTGTGGCCCATCTCTACATAATGATTTTTCGTATTAAGTATCGTATTCTTCAAATGACATGATTATGCACTTGTTCATACACAAATCCAGGGTTCCATAAGCATTTCCCTGCAGTCTCAAAATACTCTGATGTGACACTTGGTACTCTTATACACCCTACGGTATCATGTCTTGTACACTCTCTCGGGAGCGGTGTTACATTAGATGTCGGGCAGGGTGTTAGATCCCGAGGCTACGTCAGTCGGGTGGTACCGTCGGTTGGTCGGAACAAATGCGGGTTGACTACGCATGATCTCGACCCAGGAAGGGTCATATCTCCTTCGTTTGAACTCAGATTTGGGTGTTCTTGGACTCTATGGAAAGCTAGTTAGTCGAGGAATACGTTATTATGCTGAGGAGGATAATAGATGTCAGAACGGATGTTAGATCGAGGCTCGTGCGGGTTGACCTACGCATGACCTCCAACCGGAGTCGTATCTCGTACGTTTGAACTCAGATTTGGGTGTTTCTTGGACTCACATGGAAAGCCCGTTGGTCGAGAATACATTCATATGCATAGGAGGATATTAGATATCAGGCCAGGGTTAGGCCAGGTTCTGGGGATTAGGTGACTCGTGGAAGTTGGGTAAATATGTCGGGTTTTACTACATTATGACCTCCACCTTCGGAAGGTCATAACTTCTCGTCAGAACTCAGGTCGAGTGTTCTTAGACTCACATGGAAAGGCCGGTGAGTTAGAATTCGTCGATAGACGACTTGATAAGATTGGAACTCATATTGGATTACGGAAAACATGAAAAGCAGTAGGCACTCTGAGAGCGTAGTTTATGCATATATTGAGATATGGAAAATGTAAAGATGAATAAATGATTGGCATATATCACGTATGATTCTTAAGATAATGATAATTATTCGGGAATATGAGATATCTTTTGAGCATCAAATCGTATTGATTGTCTGCTTGAGCGCGGTAGAGGGATAGATGGGCATGTGCAGTAGGGAAAAGCGAGTGCGACATCTGAGTTACGTGTCGAGGCGTTGGTCGATAGGATGAATCACGTTTGGATCGCGATGGCCGAAGGGTCACCACGGCGCCTTCGGGCCCTTATAGACCTTTGTTTCACACAGTGAGTCACAGTATCCTTAGGACCCTTATAGATGGTCATTGTCTCGTCTGATGATAGCGGTAGCTTAGTACTTATGAACCCATTTTGTTCACCACCGATCGTCTGATATCGGGCCCTTATAGTTTGTATCCACTTCAAGGTTTATGCGGACATGAAACATAAAGAAAGTGACAAGTATATCTGAGTAAATCTGAGAGAATAAATGACATGATATGAAGCATAAGCGTTCTTTATGCGATGATAATTATATAGTTAAAACGAAATAAAGTCTGAAGATGTGTAGAAAAGTATATGGAAGATGATAAGAAATGGGCCCGAAGTTATGAAAAGTATATATATATGAGAAATGATAAGAATACGTAAATATTATGTATGTTATATGCATTTGTATAGAAGTATGGTGACCATAATAGAGGTCGTACATGTGTATTAATTCCCACTAAGGCGTAAAGAGCACGGGTGTTGTCAGGTGTAGGTACGAGAGAAAGGAAACCGGAGAGGATAGAGCGTCAGCGTGCGGTCGAGGCCTTTGCGTGATAGGTGCCCAGCGGAAGCCTTTAGATTACATTTTTGTATATATGAAATTTTATAAGCCGTGTAAAATATTGTAAATGTTCAGACGGCTTCAGTATAGACTTGTATATATATATTTTGTATTCATTAGCTACGGAATATAATCTGAGTTAATTGTTTAACATTATATGAATGAACTAACTTAAAGTTTATATGTGAAAAAAAAAATGACCCCTCACTTGGCACTTACATCTTAGGAGTTGGGAGGCGTCATGAGTTCTACATTGATATTTTTCTCAAAACAAAAATCAGTAGCGAAGCCCATACTTAAAAATATTTCCAACAGTAATAACATAACTAGAAACCAATTGAAATTTAGTACGTTCAAAATATATTTAATCAATTATCTAGCCTTAACACTTTTACCTTTTGTTAGTTAGATTTTCAACCAAAACCTTCAACTCTCTCTTTATATTTGTACATTATCATATAATAATATTAATATTATAAATGTATTTTAAATTATTTATATGGGATTCGTGGTTTCTTAATTCGGATTGGATTTGAGCTAGTTGTCAGTTCGGCTAATTCACTTACTCGAAAGTCCAAATCCCCACATTTGTTGTTATAGATATTTATCTCAATGTTATATTTTATTTAAAATAAATAAATAAATAATAGATTGTAGGACAAGTATATGAAATTCTCTAATCTCCTGAGGATAGATTTGGAACAGATTGAAGAAGGTTTACCTTAATGGTAGATTCTCGATCGAAAATAGGTACTTACTTGGAAAGTGTATATCCTATATGTTTTATCTTAAGAAGCGAGTGCTCGAAACGTGTAGATAAGATGATTGAGACTTTTTCCCCGACATGGGAAGTCTCGAATTTGAGGCGATTAGGAATCTGATTATGTTTTATGATAGAGTTTTATTCTGGCTTGTAATTAAATACCATTTCGAATGAAGATTAGTCACATTTAGATATGATATGACTCAGATGTGTAACATGTGTGTATGAAATTTCATTTCAAACCTCATCACCTAACAAAAAAAAAAAAAAACTAAAAAACATAGTACTAGAATTTGAATACAAACACTTTTCTTGTGTTTGGACGATGAGGAAACAAAGATGAGAAGGAAATTCTCTTGACATAAAAACTCGTTTTTGGTCTTTATGTTTTTGAACACTACCAGACAAAAATCAGAATCATATATTTATAGATTGTCATACATATCTCCTAAAGAAGACACATCCTTTCGATATGTGCCTTATGGGTATATATTGGGTCGGGTCAAGTCCATATAGGCTACCCATGCCTATAACCCAACATTAGTAATATGAATAATTGAGCAATTTCATTGGATAAATAATCCAAGAATAATCCAAGTCCATAATACGTTGATATTCTTATTCAATATATATATAACCCAACATTAATAATATGAATAATTGAACAATTTTATTTGAGAAATAATCCAAGAATAATCCAAGTCTATCATACTTTGATATTCTTATTTTTTATTTTTTGAAAAAATAATTTCATTAATTTATTAGTAGTCACGTCGATAGAAGCATGCGTGGCCAGATTAAAAGCTATAAATGATGAAACAACCTTCATGTTAATAGTATAATAAAGCATTTCCGAACATACGTTTGATGGTTAGTGCATATTTGATATTCTTATCGTAGTTTAGAATCTTGTTCAGGTTTCGGCATCTTGACGATCATTGGTTTGATTTATTATCTGTCGTATATATATTTTCTTCGTTAGGCCTTTAAACACACATAGCGTCGGCGAAAATCAGTGGATTGTATTGAAGACGGCGCAATCCTGCGGCTACATCAGGCGACAACGTCATGCGCGAAGGTGTGATAATCGCGTGTACCAAGGTGACAACAATCACATGCGCACCATGTCAAACGGAGCAGATTTAGCCAACAATAAAGGAAGAAAATTTGTTGTCAAACAACAAAGATCTTAGTGTAAATTAAGGACGAAAATCTCTCCAAATTTCTTGTATTCCTATTATATATTGGTCTTCCTAAATTAGCTAACTTTACCTTTTATGGACACTTATTTTTGTTGTATATATCAAGGTCTGTAACCTTTGTACCTTTTATGGACACTTATTTTTGTTGTATATATCAAGGTCTATAACCTTTGTACGGAATCATCGAATACAATTGATATTTCTCTTCTTTTCAATTGTTTATATGGTATCAGAGCCTAAGTTCAGCTCTTTTGCACTTTGGCTTACGACTCTCTTGGAGAATTTCTTTTGAGAATTTCTTTTTTCTTTTGTATTCATCCTTTAGAGGATATGTTCAAACTTGAACCTTATGTTCACAACCTTTGATTTATTCTATGGAACAAACAAATTTGAAGTGTATTTGTCAAATTCAATGCTTGAACATTTGCGGTGCCCCAGAATTTCATTTTTGAATTTTTGTTGATGGCAAGGGATTTTCTGGAATTCTTGATGGATCGGAGAAGGCAGAAGATGATGAGAAGAAGAAGATTAGTTGGAAAACAAAGAATGCACAAACTATTTCTTAGATTCTCAACTTAGTTGAACTTGATATTGCACTAAGTCTTCGATCTTTTGATACTGCTGCTGATATATGGAATCATCTCAAAGGAATTTATTCTCAAGTGAACCAGTCAAGACAATTCGAGCTTGAATACGAAATAGCCAACATCAACCAAGAAGACAGGGATATTCACAGCTTTTATACTGAAATGTTGAAGTTGTGGACAGAACAAGACATGATTTCCTCTTCTCAGATTTCTGCTGCCGCAGATGCTGAAGTCAAGAAAGAAAGAGATTGTGGAAGAATGATGCAGTTCCTCATGAAGCTCAAACCTGAATTTGAGACAGCTAGGGGAACATTAATTAATCGTGGGAATTTGACAATAGAATCTATATTGGGAGAACTCATTCGTGATGAAACACGCTTAAAGACACAGGCACAACTAGACACAAAACTAATTCAGTTGATTATGTATTTATTGCTTCATGTGGCAGATATTAAACAAAGGCATGGAAACAAAGAAGACATTCGATGCAGGCACTGTAATGAATTCGGGCATGTATAATCTCATTGTCGGAAGAGGAATACATGCAACTATTGTAAGAAATCAGGCCATATAATTTTGGAGTGCAGGCTTTTGAAAAATAAGCAATCAACCTTTGTTACTATGAGTAGTGATCAGAAATCAGAAAACACAAATGAAATGTCTCTCACACCGCAGGCTATTCAAAAGATGATTCAAGACTCAATGTAATCAACTCTTCTATGTGTCATTTCCTCCGTTTTTTCTGTTGTTAGGTTATCAGGTATAGGAATTAAGCCAACCCCTTGGTTTATTGATTCAATTGATTTGAAACCTTGTTCCTTAAATCAATCTGTCACGGCTGCCAATGGTACAAAATTACCCATTCAAGACATTGGTGCAGTTTGTTTGTCAAATAATTCTTCTCAATCCATTTGCCTTCCTAGTACTTTATATGTTCCTCGATTAATAACTAATTTGATATTTGTTGGACAACTTACTAATCAAAATTGTTCAATTAATTTTTCTCCTAATGGTTGTGCTGTGCAGGACCTTCACACGGGGGCAAGTGATCATGAAGGGGGATAAACATGGGTGTTTGTTTCATCTTGATCTAAATCAGAAAAAGAGTCCTCCTTTTTGTTTTACTATCACTTCATCATCTTCCACCTCACATGTGAAAAATACTTGGGATCTTTGGCATTGTCGGTTGGGTCACCCAAATGCTAGTCGGTTGGAGTCTATGTTTAAATCTCAACTTCTTCTTGATAAGATTGTTAAAAATAATGATTTTTAGCATTGTCAAACCTGCGCTCTTGGCAAATTTGCTAAATTACCTTTTGCTTCTAGTACTACTAAAGTTGATGCTCCTTCTGATCTTATTTATTGTGATTTGTGGGGACTTTCACCTATTTTGTCCAAACTTAGGTACAAATATTGTGACGTCCCAAAACCGTGTCCGCTGACTAATTCACAACCTCGCTAAAATCTATACGTCTCAGATCACGAGACACATACCCGAGCAAAAATGGCCACTGGGCCCCCATCACTCATCAAACATGTACCAACTATATTCTAAGAGGGGTCCAGCTTACTTTATTACTCTTAATACAAATACATATTAAAATCTACACCTAATACATATTATCCAAAAACATCAAAGCCCAATAACCCAGCTTTCTTCAAAATCGGTCTCTAAGAAGAGTCAGTTCTCTCGAACACCCCCGTACCGAAAAAAAATGTTCCCATGCAGGAGCTATCGCCTGTGAGAATCACCTCGCTGGGTTACTCTCCACCTAAGCACAGATATGCAATGCTCCAATTTAAACACATAATTACAAATAAATACGTGATCCTACTTGAATGTCTATACGCCTATTCTACGTCTCGAGTCCTCACCGACTCACCACACTTGCCTAAGCCATATATGAGAAAATAATCATTTTCAAAACAAACTTGTTGTTCTTGAAATATACTAATCGAACGTGCCTGCAAAATATGGGACTACCCCTCCGAGGCGAATTGGTCGTGAGCTTTCCAACAGTCATGGTCCTCATCCGAACGCATCTATCACTTCCATCTCTCAAACCCAATTCTCCTAAAATCATCCCGTGAAATTCCTTTCGTGAACCATGCTCGCTTTAAAATTCACGCCAGCGACTAACACCTAATCCTAGTTACTCCAAAGGCATACGAAATGCATTATGCCATTTCCAACCATTTATACAATATATATATTCAATATATTAATTATAATATTCTAAATTTGCAATTCACACCATTATGTAATTCAACAATATATCAAATTAACACCCAAATTAGCCTCACTTTGAGCAATTCACAATTACACTTCCAATGGCCTATACCACAATTGAGACTAGCACTGAGTAAATCACAATTTTATCTCCAATGGTCTATACACCAAAACACAAATTTATTATATAAATTATGATACAAACATTCCAAACACTCTATACAAATACGCCTGATCGTCTAAAATGGGCTTCCAAAATTTCTCCAAAATTTTACACTTTGCTCCAAGATTTGAGACCGATCAAACGGCCCCTCACGGCCTCAAACAAACATAAGCATTTACAAAACACTTAAACAAGGGGTAAAACAAGTAAGATAAAACCCCTACCTAATCGAGTTTGTCAAAACTTCAACTTTTTGATGTCCACGCATAGCTCTCATCGCGTAGATCAATTTTGCCTTTAGCTCCGACAAAATCCGACGATCCGATTTTCATAAATCTGAAAAAGAAACTAAGAGAGAAAAAATAATTAAAATCTCTCTCTCTCCTCCCTCATTCTCCACCGACGCCTCTCTCCTTCCCCTTTGATTTTTTTTACATTTTATCCTTTTTATTTATTATTATAATATTATTATATTATTATTGTTATTATTATCATTTAGGATACTTAACTTATATTACCTCATTCGGTCCGTTCCCAAAATTTTATTTCTTTCGCCAATTATTTTAAATGAACTTTTAACTCAAGCCATTTCCTAACTTCGAAATTTTGTAAAATCTCGTCCCTCGGGGTTTCACCGACGAATTTATCACCAGAACGCATAAAATATTCACTATCTCAGACCACGAAACTTTTCTCGTCACTACCGCGACGAATTACCGCGCAAATTGCTTGGCATCCGAGATCTAGAGAATTTCTGGTTTTCAACCGAAATTACCGTTTTACCCTTTTTCAGAAAAATTGATTTTTTCTCGGATTTTACAAATATTTTGTTCTTTTTATTGATCATTTTACACGTTTTACTTGGGTGTATCTCTTGCGTGCTAAATCTAAACTAGAAAATATTGCCAAAATTTTTGTTACTATGATAGAAACACAATTTGGAAAAGTAATCAAAAATTTTCGATCTGATCCATGAAGAGAGTTTTGTGCCTCATCCCT
Source organism: Tetrastigma voinierianum (assembly GCA_016808115.1). Taxonomy (NCBI): domain Eukaryota; kingdom Viridiplantae; phylum Streptophyta; class Magnoliopsida; order Vitales; family Vitaceae; genus Tetrastigma; species Tetrastigma voinierianum. Next base: position 229,703 of record JAEQBH010001452.1, on the reverse strand, counting down.
TGCTCAATTCTTTAGTGAAAAAGGGATTTTAACTCAACATTATTGTCCTAGTACTCCTAAACAAAATGGGGTAATGGAACGGAAAAATTGTCATGTTGTGGAAATTGCTCGAACTCTCTTACTTGAGTCTTCGTTTCGTCTCATTTTTGGGTCGACGCTATTCATACAACTGTCCATCTTATTAATAAGAAGACTACTCCTATACTTGGTAATTAATCTCCTTTCTTTGCTCTTTATCGTAAGTCGCCAAATTATATGAATCTTCGTGTTTTTGGTTGTGTCTGCTTTGTGTTGCTTCCACCACATGAACGACATAAACTATCTGCAAAGGCTAGCAAATGTGTTTTTATTGGTTACAGTGATAAACAGAAAGGTTACATTTGTTATGATCCTCAACATCACCGCATTCGTGGTATCTTGCAATGTCATTTTTTTTTTTTTTTAAAATCTGTATTTTTATGTTTCATCTTCGAGTACAGCAACTCCAAATTCTTCCATTTCTACATTATACAATTTTTTGGATTCTTCACATTCTGATTTGTCTAATGATACTCATGACATGCATGTTATGCAACATCCTGATCACAAGCTTGAAGGTCCTCTCATTGATGTTCCAAGTGATACACCATCTTTAACGCCCAAAAAATACCATAGAATTTTTATAATAATTTTATTATATATTCCAGGTATGAATTGCGCTAAACTTGGGTTTTTTCGGGAAAACTGATAAATTGTTAAATAGTGAAATGTGAAATGAATATGTGAGCATAAGATTAAATATTATATGCTAAAATGAGAAATTAATTTAATCCGGAAATAAACCCAAATGAAAAAGGGCAAATTTGTAAATTTGTAAAATGAGGACCTAAGAGTCAAATGATAGCTTAAATGCTAATGTGAAAATAAGGATACTAATAAGTTTTTATGAGAAAATGAAATGAGAATTAATGAAAAGAGCTAAACAGTGGCCTTTAAGAGGAATGTAAGTAGAGCAGTTGAATTATATTTTGTTCTTAGGGTGCTCATTTGAGATTTAAAAATGCTTTGGTATAGAGAAAGCAGAGAAGATGTAAGTTTTAAAGATGAGACAGTATCTCTCCATAATAGCAGGAGTTTGGAAAGATTTTAAAGAAGGAAGGTTGGCAAGTTTCAGTGAGCAAGAGATTTCAAGAAACATAGTCCCTTGGGTCTCTTTAATGAGTGCTTAAGCTAGAAAGCAACCCTTGTATCCATCATGGGTTTTGCCCCATTGTTGCCTAGGAAGGTATTAGGATGTTATTGGGAGTGATTCCACCTTGCTACGCCGCTGCGTAGACACTGTTCATAGTGAACATATTTCGGAATTTTGTTTCCGAACACTTCGTATTCGTACATCAATAGTTTAAGGACCCTAATAAATGTTCGATGTGGGTCTGGGGCCAAGGATAAACTAAAATGAAAACGTGATCAGACCTCTACCGCCGCGGCTTAACTCGCCTTTGGCGCACTTAGTGACTTAACCCAAAACCATTAAACGAAGATAAATCGTCATTCACTAAAAATGTTGCACAATTTGCTTTATCACTCAAGAGTGGCGAATTGTTATTGACTAGGACGTGGAGACTACCTAACCTAGGACCGAGGATCGTAAGGAAGGAAACGAGAGCCGACAACTCGGGTTTGTTCATCGACCTCTCTCTATACTTATTTCCAAGTGTTTTGGTAGTATACCAATAAACTGAAATGATTATATGGAATGAGTATACCTTTGAAATGATATTACGGTGCGCATATGGATTTGAAAATGTGATATTTGAAATGTTTGACAATTAATTGCATGAGTGATTAATTGAGTTGCAACGACCAATACCACATCTTCGAATTGAATCGATATATCGAACAACCAACATGATAGGATTCACCAACCTAATTCGCCAGCTGCGTAGCGTAACCTCGAAATTGTCAAACGTCCAATCAAGTGATGCATTTCACCAACCGACCGCTATGAAGGCAACCCGAAATTGTCCAATGTCCCACTTGGCGGGATGCATCAATCGACATCCCATGATGGTGTATGGCATTAAAGAAATGTCCCACTTGGCGGGATGCACCAATCGACATCCATCTTGATGGCATATGACATTTATAAGTGACCACATGGTGGGGTGCACCAATCGGCATCTATCATGATGGGAGACCGAAATTGATAAATATGTAAGCACATTATTGAATGATAAAAAGGACGGGATTCACTGAACGGAATTCGTCATGAATGTGAATTGTATAGACAAAGTAAAATAACGAACTTGACGAGTGTAAATGAGATTTGTAAACTAAACACATCTTTAAGAGTGTATGTTTAAATCTCGTGAATTGAATTGTCGAATGATTTGTTGCATGTGAAAATTCATATTTGATATGATCAATGATTTGTAAAGTGAAAGCATGTGAAAGTGAATAAGCATGAGTATAGTTGATATAAAGGCATAGTTTAAGTGATGAATGGCTGTCATGTTAACCGAAAATTGATTAAAATCAGATAGAACCACTAAGCATGAAAATGTCAGCTGCAGCTTTTTATCTATGCGCAGTGCTCGAGTAAAATGCAAAAGAAGGCGCATCAAGAAACGCAAAGTCATAGAGAAAGTTGCGGCGTATAAGTATATGCCTCGTCATATGCATAACATTTCGTTTTGAATGTGTGACATTTTGTGAACAAGAGTTGAACTCTGAACTATTGTTTTGTATATCATTTTGTAAAGGCATGATACGCCATTTTGTAAACGAATTGTATAAGAGTAAATGTTTATGGGCCTACCATTTGAAAATGCTTCCGCGTAATTGAAAACTCTAAAGGGAAATAACATAAATAAAATGTTTTGATAAGATAAATGAAAACGGTCGGAGCAAACGGGGCTCCAGTTCGGATCCGCCATTCGGGTTGGGCCGGGGATTTGGGTCGTGATGTTTTTGAAAAAGAAAATTTAATAAAAAGGTAAATAAAAAGAATTAAACGAGCATCCCGGAACCGGTTCGGATCTGCTAATTGAGTTGGACGGGAAAGGGGTGCTACACCATCACCTACTCTGCCTTCTTGGAAGAGATCAACCCGTGTCAATTTTGGTAAGCCACTTAACCGACTCACTCTCTTTACCAATCTAAATTTTGCCCAAATTCCTACCACCTATAAGCAGGCAATGGAACATGCATGCTGGAAAAGGGCAATGGATGAGGAAATTGAGGCATTGAATGCGAATCATACTTGGGACTTTGTCTCCCAACCCTCTACTACTTACCATCGGTAGCGAATGGGTATACACCATTAAGGTCAAGCCTGATGGTACTCTAGACTGCTACAAAGCCCGTTTGGTTGCTCAAGGCTATAAGCAGGAATATGAGATTGATTATGAAGAAACATTTGCCTCTATCGCTAAGATGACCAGAGTTCGAACTCTTCTTGCTATTGCATCATGTAAACGATGGCCATTGTATCAATTAGATGTTAAGAATGCTTTTCTTCATAGACATTTGAAGGAAACTGTTTATATGGAGTGTCCTCCTGGCTATTCTCTTGGTGATTCTAATGTGGTTTGCAAACTTAACAGGTCTCTTTATGGTCTTAAACAAGCACCACGGACATGGTTTGACAAATTTCATTCCTAATATTTAAGCTCAGCTAGCTTTTCAAGAGTCCCAATAATCACTTCCTCTTATTCACCCATTGCTCTTCACATGGTGTTATTATTCTTACTCTTTATGTTGATGATATGGTCACACATAAAGAAGTGATAACTCACCATTTCAGCTTAGTCAGCTCTCATAATTTTCAAAGGTAAAAGATCTTGGCACACTTACTTATTTTATGGAATAAAGGCCATATCTCTGTCTCTTTCTCACATAGTGCAAGTATATTGAGGATTTGATTAAGCTTGCCAATTTGACTAACAATAAAGTTTTTTCAACTCCTATGGAACTCAATTTAAAATTACAACGTGATGATGGTGCACTTATCTCTGATCCTACCTTATATCGGCGACTAGTGGGAAGTCTTATTTATCTTACCATCACCCGCTGAGAGTCTCTTTAAGGCTGTTCGGGGTTGTTAGTCAATTTGCTTCTGCCTAGGCATCATCATCTCTAAGAGACTTTACCTGGGATGGTTCACTATCTCAAAGGCACTAGTGATCGTGGGCTCTTTTTTCCTTCCAACACAACTCTCACTCTCAAGGCATTTTTTGATGTTGATTATGCAGGGTCTATTGATACTCGTCAGTCTATGATAGGTTGGTGTGTTTTTCTAGGCACCTCACCTGTGACGCCCCCAACTCGACACTTAGTGTCAGGCGAGGGTGTCACTTTTTTTTTTCCCTGTTTACTATAAACTTATAAACTTTAAGCTTGTTCATTCATATAATGTTAAACATTTGACTTGTACTATATTCCGTGAGCAAATAATTCATTTAAATATATACAAGCTTCATATACATGGAAGTGTTCACATTTACAATATTTACATTGCTTACAAAAGAAACAAAAATACATATACATTATACCAAATGGTCTTCCAAAATGCAAGACTCAAATTACGTGCTGATTCTCGACCGTTAATGCGGATTGTCCTATCCTTTGGTTTCCTCTACTGTACCTACACGGATGCAACACCTGCGGCTGTTTATAACTTGGGTTGAATAATACCGCTTCGACGACCCCTAATAAGGATCATCTCACTTGTATTGATGCATATACTTATGACAAATATAACATTTACATATACTTATCCATTTCTCACATCTACTTTTTCATAACATGTTTCATTTCTTATCATATTTCATATACTTTTCGTGTCATCTTACACTTTACTTCTTGTTTTTGTAACCATATACTATCATCACATAAGAAATATTTATACTTCATATCACGTCATATATTATATAGATTCCCATTTATGATACTTATTACTTTCTCTTTTATGTTTCATATCCGTATAAACTTTATAAGTAAATACCGAAAGAATTGAATGTACTGAAGGTACTATCACCAGATAAACAGTTGATTCTATCTCTGTATGACCTAAACTGGGCCGCTTATAATGATCAAACGGATCTATGTCATCGACCCAAACGGGGCCTCGAGTATCTCAGAATCAGATACGCAAAGAATCGTGATATTTATAGGCATGTCTATCTATCCAACTACTTAGTCATGTTGCATAATCAGTTTTATTATGTTTTCTAATAAATCTTTCAGATATTATAAAGAGATCTCATATACATGAATAACTACCGGGAGCACATGTGATACTTACATATATTCATTATCAAATAATCTTTATAAACATTTAACTGTACTTTTGTACTTTTCATATAACAAAATTATACGTGTATTCTTTTTAGCTTTCATATAACAATACATTTATATAACCTTTATACAATTTCAGTTTCCATAACCAATTTTTCCCGACACTTTAGCGTACCTCTGTTCATTTTCGACTACAATTCTCGACTACATAAACGAGATTGTTAGAGAAAGTGATCTTGTAACTCAATATACCCCTATATCTTAATTTTCTTATGGTTCAAACATCATGTCATTTGGACTTTTAATATGAAAGATATGGTCTAAACATTCTGAATTGCTCCTAGACAATTTCCAGGAACAGAATATGGAATTATGTCCTATATTTGAAAATTTTCTAGGAACATTAGAGCCATAATTTGACATACTTTCTTCATGAAAGTCGTTCTCCCAGATGTCTAGTTTGTACAGAAATTTGAATCACCTCATTTGGACCGGTATAACTCAAGTTATGATTTAAACAACCGGAATTACTTCAGTTCATGGGACTGTTATGGACAGATTTCAGGGACAGAATTGTTCTCTTACTTTGACGAATTTTCTGGGTCCAATGAGGTCCAAATTTGGATATAATTTATGAGATTGGCCTCCTGTAAGCTCAGTTGCATTTCTTGTAACTCAATCACTCAACTTATAGCCTAAACACCAAAACTATTTTGAAACCCAAAACTGTATCAGAACTGAACCAGAATTGACTCGAAACAGAGCTTCACTTTGAAGAATTTGCTGGAGCAAATGGAATCCAAATTTAGATACACTTATTTCAGGGAGATTTGTTCTTCTAGATGTCTAATTTACCTAAAACTTTAAATCACTCAATTTGGATAAGTGATGGATAAGTTATGCCTAAAAAAAAAACATGGGTTTAAAAAAAACAGATAGCATCTCCTCTAAAACCCAACATTTTTTCTATACAAATTTTTCCTCCATTGAGGACCACAACCAAACCAAACAACCATTCCAAACAAGGATTCTACACAAAAAGAGGTATTCCAAACCTTCAAACAAGTATCCATACAAATCCATACAAACAATTCCATACCTTTGCTTTTCTTTTCTCCTTCCTTTTTCCTTCTTCTCTTCTTCTTTCTTTCTTCTCCTTCTCTTCTCTTCTCCCACCGTATTTGCCCTAGCCTTCAAATGCCAAATGAGATATTTCTAAGGCCATGTTTGGCCTTATCCTATTTTTGAGTCAATTTCCTCTTTTATGCTTTTGGTCCTTCAACTCCATTTTATTTGCAAATATAACTTATTCTTATCTCTATATTAGCGTATAATCTTCTATTATACGACCTTTCGAAGTCTTGATTGGTAAATTACCAATTTACTCTTAACTCCTGTAGTAATTTCGGGTTTTTGCTTATTTTATTTTTAGTATTATTTTATTTCGAAAATATGTCATTATACCCTAAACATGTTATAAATTTTGATAAAGTATAATTTGGGTGTTATATAACATATTTCTGCGGAAATGTAAGAAGTAAGAAAGGGTATCTAAATCTTCATCAAGCCGGCACGATTTATGTCTTCAAGAAGGTTCTTAACTTGTATGGCTTCGACTGTACTCTCTTCTCGAGCCTGATGTGCCTCAGATTAGGCAAACCCGAGCCGAGTCGAGCCGAAAGCATTGCCATGTGCCCGACTCTAGCTTTAAAGGAGCAGGCTCGAGCCCATTCACTAGCCCGTTTATTTGTTGACGAGCCGAAGCTCGAGGGTGCCTGGCCCGCCGTTTAACTTAGGAGCCTAAAAATGGATGTCAGCCTTAGCCTGCTTAACTTTAATAAATGAGCTTCTCGAAAGCGAGCTTTTAACGAGCCGAACACCCCAGCGCTCGAGAGTAGCTTGCCTAAGTATAGCCCTATTTAAAGAAAATGTTCATCTAAAAATAGCCAACATACAACTAAATTAAAAGATAAGACAATAAAAGCCTGAATTAACTTGATTGAAGTTCAAGAGTTAAAATATTCATCATGTTCATTTGTAGGAAAAATTTGTTGTGCATCAAGTCTTCTTCATGTTCACGAGCTTGGTTCACGAGCCTTGTTAACGAGCTTGCTCACGAGCCTATTTGACAGCCTGCTTACTTATCGACGAGCCGAGCCGGGCGGTCCCTAGCCAACTCATTTAACTTAAGAGCCTCAAAATGATGTTTGGGCTTGGTTCGTTTAACTTAATAAACGAGTTCGAGCGAACGTCTAACGAGCCGAACGCCGAGCAGCTCGCGAGTAGCCTCGACCTGCCATGTTCCTTACCAGGTTGATCAGATCTCTTTGCGACAATACAAGTGCGCATTTACCATTGCCACTAATCCTGTCCATCATGAACATACCAAACACATAGAGTGGTTGATCACACAGATCCGCTAACGTTCGATAAAGTTCTTCGCCTGTTCATGTCCCATCTCGATCAAGTCGCTGATTTGTTCATTGTGCTTCCATGACGCTTCCCCATGAATATCTCATAAGAAAATTGATGCTTGTTGACAACCATCATCAATTTGAGGGGATGTCAAACGGAGCAGATTTGGCCAACAATCAAGGAAGAAAATTTGCTGTCAAACAACGAAGATCTTGTTGTAAATTAAGGACGAAAATCTCTCCAAATTTCTTGTATTCCTTTTGTATATTGGTCTTCCTAAATTAGCTAAGTTTACCTTTTTATGACACTTTTGGCTTTATTGGTATGCCATGTGGAATCATTCTAATATGTTTGATGATTTTCACTTTTCTAAATTTGTTTATACACCAAGGTGACATCTGTACAAAGAACCACTTTATTAAGAAATGATGGAAAATAAAGAACGAGCTTATTTTGGGACTAAAACCCAGAAAAATCATTAAAACTGCCAAGCAAAGAGAGGCGTAGAGAGGAAAAGGAGATAGAATAGAGGTTAGGTTTATATATATATATATATATATATATATATATATATATATTTCGTGAGAGAGCCATTTGTTACTCAGTTTATTTTCAGGGCGAAGCTATGTGCTGTGTAAGAGTATTCTTAACAAGGCATATCTAAAATAATGCATCAAAATATATTAAAATATCAGATTATCTCTATTTTAATCTTAAATCCACTTTTCAAAGTTCTCACTAACAACAGCTATCTATTTTAATATCCATTTCAACTAACTTTAACTAACTTTTCAATAATAAAATTTAAAATACTATTTACATTTTTCTACGCCATCACCATATTGATTTACATCACGCGGTCGATGTGTTACGCCACGTCATCAAAATTTAAAATTTTTTTTAATAACGATTATATTTACAATGATCACGAAATTCAAAATTTTAAAATTTGAATTTTTCAACAGTAATATTTGCAACGGTCATAATTACTAGGCACTACTTAAGCAAATGTTATTACAGTACTTGTACTATGATTACTACTATCTAAATTTGTTTGTCTATTAATAAAAAAGAATTATATTTTCTTTCCCAATATTTCCATTTGGCGGCGTTGATAATATTCAGCAAGCAATTGGCACGCAACTCGTACTCAAAATACATTATTCGATCTTCCTCTTTCATTTGCTCCATTTTCATTTTCTCTTTCTCAGAAGGTTAGACGTTGCTCCTCGTGTAGTGTGTGACGCTTAGATTATTAATATCGGGTAAAAAAAATACATATATATTATAACAATTAAATTTGTGTTCTAATTGTTTCATAATTTCTCATAATTTGTTTTTTATTTTTTCGTTAATTTTCAGATTTTTTCCTGTTTTGTACATTAATTTTCTGAAAATATCCTATTTTTTTTTCAAATTATTGACCATAATTGCTTATATTTTTATAAATGGAGCCAATAGTTAAACGAGAGCCAATGAATAGATAGTTCAAATAATCTGGCACAAAAGTAGATAAATAAAACGAAGCATTTTAAATAAGATGCTCAAATATCTACTCAATCTGGAGCTTAAAGTTAAGCTAGCTAAAATAGCTAAGGGGAGGGTTTAGCTAGCCTCTTGCAGATGCTCTAAAGATTGCTTTCGATTTGAAACTTTTTGATACGAAGTCTATGTTTTGTTTATGAAGGAAACGAACTCCTCAAAACCGCCGGAACTTCCTTTCGCCGGCGAATCGGGTCTGTATCTCTGATTAATGTCGACCATCTGAACCCTAGGAAGCATGCTATAACAATCGGAGAAGGTGAGGGATTTAAATTTCCGGTTTCTACCGCATGGCTTCATCCCCTAAATCGCTATCCCCAAAGCGAGTTATGAAGCTCTCACCGGAGAAAACCTCACTCAGCCTCTCGATCTTCGACTCAGTGACCGCTTTCCGGGTTATTTCCGCCAGTCCGGACGTCTTCCACCACATCCTCAAGCGGGTTTTTCGACCCCAAATTTGTTGCTCACGTAAGTCGAATCGTGGAACTTATTCGCACCCAGAAGTGTAAGTGTCCTGAAGATGTTGCATTGACGGTGATTAAGGCCTATGCGAAGAACTCAATGCCTGACCAGGCGTTGGATATTTTTAAACGTATGCACCAGATTTTCGGGTGTGAACCAGGAATAAGATCTTACAATTCACTTCTCAATGCCTTCATTGAGTCGAACAAGTGGGACGAAGCCGAATCATTTTTTCTCTACGTTGAAACGATGGGTTTGTTCCAAATTTGCAAACCTATAATATTTTGATTAAGATTTCTTGTAGGAAGAAGCAATTTGATAAGGCCAATCAGCTGTTGAATTGGATGTGGAAGCAGGGCTTTAAACCTGATGTTTTTAGCTATGGTACTTTGATCAATTCGCTTGCCAAGAACGGTCATATGTCAGATGCGTTGAAGCTGTTCAATGAAATGCCTGAAAGAGGGGTGACCCCTGATGTGACGTGTTATAATATTTTGATGGATGGATTTTTCAAGAAAGGTGATATTTTGAATGCTAAGGAGATTTGGGAGAGGTTGTTGAAGGACCCTTCTGTTTACCCCAATATTCCTTCTATAATATTATGATTAATGGTCTTTGTAAGTGTGGGAAGTTTGATGAAAGCTCTGGTGATTTGGCATAGGATGGAAGAAAAAACGATGAGACAGGATTTATTTACTTACAGTACTTTGATCCATGGATTGTGTGGGTCAGGGAACCTTGATGGGGCTACAAGAGTGTATAAAGAAATGGCTGAGGATGGTGTGTCTCCTGATGTGGTTGTATATAATACATTGCTTAATGGGTACTTGCGAGAAGGCAGGATTAAGGAATGTTTGGAGTTGTGGAAGGTAATGGGGAAGGAGGGAGCCGTAGTGTTAAGTCAGCTACAATGTACTTAATTCAGAGGGCTGTTCGAGAATAAGAAGGTGGATGATGCAATTTCAATTTGGGGGAGTTTCGCAGAGAAAGATTGCTGTGCAGATTCCACGACTTATGGAGTCTTGGTTCATGGGTTGTGTAAGAATGGCTACTTGAATAAAGCTTTATCCATCTTAGAAGAAGCTGAAAATGGAGGAGGTGATCTGGATACATTTGCATATTCATCAATGATTAATGGACTATGCAAAGAAGGAAGATTAGATGAAGTGGTTGGTATCCTTGATCGGATGACTAAACATGGCTGTAAACCAAATCCTCATGTTTGCAATGCAGTCATTAATGGATTTGTCCAAGCTTCAAAACTTGAGGATGCACTTCGGTTTTTTGGGGATATGGTCAGCAAGGGTTGTTCTCCTACTGTTGTCACTTATAACACACTCATAAATGGCTTATCCAAAGTGGAAAGATTTAGTGAAGCCTATGTCCTGGTGAAGGAAATGCTGCAAAAAGGATGGAAGCCAAACCTGTTTACATATACCATGTTGATGAAAGGCCTTTGTCAATGCGATAAGCTAGACATGGCTCTCAACTTGTGGTGTCAAGCCCTTGAAAAGGGTATCAAGCCGGATGTGAAGATGCACAACATTATAATTCATGGACTTTGCTCTTCAGGAAAAGTTGAAGATGCTTTGCAGCTATATTCAGAAATGAAGCAATGGAACTGTGTTCCAAATCTTGTGACCCACAATACTCTCATGGAGGGTTTCTATAAAGTAAGAGATTTTGCAAGGGCATCAGAGATTTGGGATCGCATTTTACAAGATGGACTACAGCCAGATATCATCTCCTATAATATTACCCTCAAGGGCCTTTGTTCTTGTCACAGACTATCAGATGCCGTTGGATTCTTGAATGATGCAATAGATCGTGGAGTTCTTCCAACTGCTATTACATGGAACATACTTGTCAGGGCTGTACTTGATAACATTGCTTTGACATGACTATTATTTGGGCATGAAATATTATGGGAGTAAGTTTTTAGCTTCTTGTGTTATTTCTTTTCACAGATATGCCAACATTGCTGCTTCTGGTTATATATTTCTGCATAGAATGAAAAACCTATTAATGAGCATAATATAGGCTTTCATTCTCTTTTCAGATTGTGTTTGGGTTAGATTTGATGTGACAAGACTTTGCCGTGAAGGGAATTATGGAACCAGTCTTTGTACCTGCATCCATGAAAAGAAATTTGGGTATGCAAAATCTTTTGGACTAGTAAGTTTTGTTCCTCTTTCTCAAGTCTTTCATGCCTGCTTGATCTCAAGGAACGACTGGTGAGGATGTTTGTATATGTAAGCTTATGTTTTTCATTTTCTGTTTGCATAAGCTCACAAGTTCCCTTGTTCTTAATTCGCCTCTTCTTTCTTATTTTTAGTTTCTGAGACTCTACTTAAGTCATTCCTAATATGTGCGTTATTGCAGGTTGAATTTGATATTTGGGCATTTTTTCTCAAATATCAAGAGTTGAGACTCCAATTCATCCAGTTGATGACAAGAAGAGTCAGGTGAGATAGTCTGTCTGCCCCACAAGACTACTACTTGGATCCCATTGAATGCCATTCTTATAAGCCTAGGTGTCACTGGAAGCTCAACATAAGATCAATGTAACATCATTCTTTGCTTAAATGAATTGGAATGACAACTAGAGTGGTATGTGAACTTGCCAGCAGTTGTTCATTCTCTATCCAGAAGCCAGGTAAAGAGTAGGGGCATATACCTGGTCTTATAAGCTGCATGGATCTCTAACCTGAACAGTATTGTGTTTGGGTAGGGAGGAGGGACTTGGTGGTAGGAGTGGGTGTGGGAATTATCCTCATTCTGAGGTTTTAGTTTCAAGACAGGGACCTCATTTTTTTTTTTTTAAATACATTCAGTTAGGAATTTAGAACTGAAGTGCAACTATGTTGGCAACCTTTTTTATTACTTTATATTGTTTTCTCTCTTGTATGAAAGATTTTTCTAGGGGTAAAAGGGTTATTAATTGAAAATAAAGCCTGGCATCAACAATTTCCATTAATTTAAGTGACAGTTGATGAAGAGGAGTTTGCTGCAACTGCTACTAATCCTCAAGGAAGGGGAAAGTGCTCTTTCTAATATTGAGGGTGGTTCCAAAAACTTGACTAATTTCACCAAACAGGGGTCATTTTTGGGGCAGCTTTAAATAGCTTGCCAACTTGGAGATCTCACATAGGAGCATGCATTATGCTTTTATTTGGTATTTGGGTGAGATGCAGAGAATCTTCATGCAATAATGTAATATCTACATGCGAAAAAGGTGTCAAGAGGAATATAAATATGTATTTAAATCTCTTTGCATCGATCTCTAGATTGTTCTGCTCACTAAAAAATGATATATTAGCTAGATTATTTCTCCTTTCCTTTAATGGAGCAGAATTCATCATTAAGCATCATAATGTGGTAACTCATAACTGGGTTACCTGGGTGTTGGTGATTGTAGGGATATCACCAAGATCGAATCTTGATGATGCAAAAGCCAAGTTGCCTGATGTATCAGACCCAATCAGTAAGATTTTGGTTGGGGTTATTGAATCATGCTATATTGAACCAAGATGGTGAAAAATGATTTATTAGAAATTAATTTACGGTAGAGGAAATAAAGGACTTCCATTTTTTTTTTTCCTTCCAGAAACTTTTCCTTTTATATTCTTTCTGTCTCTGATGGTATCCTCTGCCCATAGATGAATCGAGATCTCAAAGCCACTAGACTTGCCCTCTGAACTGCAACTTCTTGGCCAATCAGATGGGAGAGAAGAGATTAGATCAGCAACCTAAATGACTGGCACACAACTGTTACTTCTGATTTTTGATCCAGCATTTTCTTTGGTAAGGTCTCTAATCTTCTTAATTTCCTCCTTAGCTTCTTATTTGACTTTCAAAGTCTACTAAATTCTTCTCATTTCACTCATACAAAAATTAAATTAGTGACACTTTATTTCCTGCCACTTAAATAGTGACTACTATTCCTAAACAATTATTGGCGCTGCGCATCCTTGGCACTTTGTAGGGAGAAATAATGACATTTATTGGGGCATTTTTAGAAGTTTTATTGTACAATTTTTTTTTTAAATAGTGGTGCGGTTTTGTGAACTTTGTTGTATGAGAAGCTTAACCTTTTTCAATCTTTAAAAGTGTTAAAGACATGATATTCATATTAAACCAAAATCCTATAAGGTTGAATTTTTAGGAGATTTGGTCATTTAACACAGATGTAGCTCTGGCTTGGACAGAGGTCTGGTCTGTTTCATCTTTTATAATTTATTCCTTATTTATTGATTTGAAAGTTCATAAAAACTCTATACGGTTTGTTTGACTTTTTAAACGCCTGCATTTTATCAAGTACGTAGATTATTAAAAATACGACATTCATATTAAATCTAAATTCTATGTTTCCTCGGAGCTTTTCAAAAAAGTCACTATTTAACAAAAAGGTTCCCGACACTCACTACCTCTTGACTCAACCAGTAAGCTAGGGGTCCATTTTCCACTGGAAAAGCACCTTACCATTATATTTGCACTTATTAGCTATTTCTTGATATTGATGCATTTACTCTAGTTATCTTATCTCAAATACATTTATTCAACTCTATACAATTTTTTTCTGTTAAAGTTGAGCCTTCTTATGATCATTCTCTGATTATAGTTTGGAGGAGAACTTCTCAAATTTAAAGGATGTGAATCATGTAATTGTCACCATCTTTGATGAGGAACCATCCTAGTTTTGTCAAATCAAATTTGGAAGTAAATCCCTGACATGCATAGATGGTAGTATCTTTTGGCATGTTTTGACCATTTGACACCTGATAACTCAAGTCTTTAGGATATTGAATTGACCATTTCTTTTTTCTGATGAAACAGAAATACTGGTGTACTTGCTCTCCCTCAATCTGACATGAAGCCTGTATTTGTAAGTAGGTTTTTTTTTTTTCATTTCGTATGAGTCCTCCCCACACCACACAAAACGTGTTAAAAAAATATGATCATCCCCTTTTCACATATCTTAAGGCCATGTTTGGAACCTAAAAATTAAGGAAAGGAAAAATGATAAGAAAATGATTTTTTCATTTTTGTTTAACGGTGAAAAATATAAAAGAAAATAAAAAATAATCAAAATTTCTTAAAATTTTATATTTTTTAAAATTTCCTAATCCTTATGTAATAAAGAGAAACAAATAAAAAGAGTTTGAATGAAACATATAAAATTAATTTATTAAGTTTAAATCTATTTTTTATTTTCTTTCAAATTCTTTTTCCTTCCACTTTTCCTCTCTATTTTCCTCCTTATTTTCTTTCCTTAATATTTTCTGGGATTCAAAGGGAGCTTATATGAATCTCTCCAGTCCGAGTTTGTTATTGAAAAGGCATCAGTATCTCTCTATGTTTGTTTAACTAGTTCATGATATTTATTATAAATCTAAGTTTCAGATTTTATTTTTTCAATTGATCCTTCAAATTGTTGCCTTATAATTTCTATTGGCTATTTCTCTTGTGAGTTGTTGATTTGACTTTGTAATTATATCATCTAGACTTCAAAAAGAGAACAAATTTATTTTCATATTTAAGATTATCAATGGATGAGTCTATTTAATTTCCTTCAAAATGATTAGTTTTCTGACTCCAAATTCAAATTCTACATGATTCAGTGTGAACTTATCTTGAGGAAGAACAATCAATGGTTTTAAAATTGATGGCACACATCCTTTTACATCAGGAAGCTATGAAGCAACAAACCAACTATCTGCCAAAGCAGGAAGAGGAGCTGTTCTTGATTGATTCTTGAAGTTCTGTTATGATCTTCATAGTTCTGATTAATGCTGAGTATGAAATTGTTATCAAGGATTATCGCTTATTTGAGTGAAGACTATTGATGCAATTTTTTACCATTTACACTTACATTGGAAGCCCCATCAGCCTGGCTGAAGAATGTTCATCCTCAAAACAGACATAAGGGCATAGGGAGGGGGTTGGGGTCTAGGTTCGAAGGATCGAGTTCCAGTGAGAACAATTTATTATCTTGAAACTAGAGTGTATTAACAAAAAAACCTATTGCAAGTCTCATGGTTTAAATTCTTTTTAGGATCTTGTGTAAAAATGTTAATATTAGCTTTCACTAAATGTCAATATGGGATGAAATTTGATCATTAAGGCATAATTGTAAAGACTATTTGATGAGATGGTTCATTGGAGATACTTTTGGTTTCTAGCAAGTTTAAGGGAAATGTGAGGAAATGAAAATAAGAAGGAATAATGAAGGAAAAAAAGTCTAAATTTAATAAATTATTTTTACATGTTTTCTTGAACTCATTTCACTTATGTGTCATTTATTATATGAAGAATAAATAATTTACAAATACATAATTAAAAATTTCAAATATTAATCATACTTGATTTTTTTTATAGTGAAATTATATATGAAAAAAAATAATTTTCTTTGCCATTTTCTTCTTAGGAATCAAAACATAGATTATGATAAAATTAAGTAAAAGTTTTATCCAGCAACAAGGACTCGAACCTGGTCATGAATTTGACAGCAATTCAAGTTAAATGTTTTTTAAATAAAATAATTTTATTAATTCAAACTAAATGATAAAAACATGTATACCAAATTTTAAAACCATAAAAGACAAGATAAATAATATCCAAGTTAACATACTAAATCAGCTCAAAATCTATAAATATGATAATATTATAGTAACTAGAATACCTAAGACTCATACTGATAATCATAATTTGATTTGTTGTCTTTGTTTAATTTAATATGCTTTACCCTTATAAATCACTTTCATATAAATAAAACGCCGGAACAAGACACGACACTAAACAAGTTGAGCACTCGAATAGGAACACAATTAATTTATTTATCAAACATGTTATATGAATTGATATAATTATGATATAAATGTGATTATATTTAATTTAAACACATTTAAAGTTCGTATACAAATTACAAGGGAGCCAAATAGGGCCTCTTCTACTCGTTTTTCATATTTCGAACTCCATGTCCACAAGATGGCAGGCCTATCGGGCTGGGCCCAATCGAATCTCCAT
This sequence comes from Tetrastigma voinierianum, assembly GCA_016808115.1. NCBI lineage: Eukaryota > Viridiplantae > Streptophyta > Magnoliopsida > Vitales > Vitaceae > Tetrastigma > Tetrastigma voinierianum. The sequence continues at coordinate 212,981 of JAEQBH010001452.1, read as the reverse complement.
TTAAATGCAGCCAAATCCAAAAAGTTCAACCGCCAATTTCCTCGCCAATGTCGGAGAGAGTCTCGCAGCAATTCTCTCTCTTTCGCTCCCAGATCAAGAGCAGAAGGTTTACATTCTAAGGATTTCTAATCTTCAAATTTTTTTTTCCATCTCCTTTTGGTTCCAAAAGGATTTTTACCTCTGCAGATTCGACGACGTAATCCTTGCGAACTCGAACTGTTTTGGTTTCCAAGGACGTGAGATCGTTCATTGAAGTACGGTCGAGCCTGGGAGAGTTCATGAGATCTGAATCTCTCTCTGTTATCCGTGAAATCGAGGGGAAAAAAGTTGAGCACAAGATTTTGATTCTTGATTTTCTCGTTCGTGCTTTTTGCTCTTGTCGGCGATGTTGAGGCAAAGAAATTTCTCACCTCTACACTTTTGCATATTATATAAGTTTACAAATTGATATTTGTTAATTTCTTTTGTTCTTGGAAAAATAATTTTGGAAGTGTAAGTAGCAGATTCTCTCTAATTAGTTATTTGGTTATCAGATTTTTATAGATTATAGATTTAAGAGTGTTCGTTGTGATAGTGATATGTGTTTTGGAAATAAAACATAAATGTGTTCCGAATTTTGATTTTGCTATGAATACGATGATCTCTATTGTTACTGGCATTATTCTAGCTGCCACTTTTTCAGCAATGATTCCTGAAACTACTAAAATTATAAAATACTGTTTGTTTGCAGATATGATAGTTTGCATTTTCTTCTCTATAATAATTTTTGGTTAGTACTCCATGTAATGCAAATTAATCTGCCATTGTAAATTTTTTGTGCCATTAAATCTAAATATTTAGAGTTTTACACTGATATTTCTTGCTTAGTGGTTTGTGTTTTACTTGATTTTAGAGTTGCCTGTTTCTCTTTGAGATATGAGGCCTTAGTCTTGCGGGAGCTCAGTCCTCAAGTTACCAATGGCTGCAAGTTACACATATGGAATGGCTGACCTTCGCTGAGCAGGCACTGGATAATGGTTTTTCTTTGGTTGCTGCAAAGGTAATTTTTTTGTTCTGTGATGCTTAAAGTTGAAAAAGAACAGTTTTCTGATTATGTGAATGAATCTTTTGATATAATGTACAGTATAAAAAAATGATCAGTGCTTTGTGAATCCGATGGATTATACACTTGTTGTAGGTCTGACTAAGCCTTTGCTGATGCTTTAGTTGTCCTCCCTTCAAGCGCTTTTGAGATCCTTGAATGACTATCTGCTCTGACCTCACTGCCAATGTCCTACTTCCGAAGTTACTGCAAATTCAATTTAGAGGATTTAAAGAGGGCAACTTAGCGTCATATCATTGTTCTCTTTGGCAATTTTCTAGGGATCCTTGAGAAGAGAGGGCCTGTCCTGTTAGCACCGTAAAGCAAGGTGGCATCTACTAGCACTTAGCCATAAGGAAGCTTGTAACTCTCTTGGAGGAGTGGGTTAATCTGCTATGCCAATAAACCTAGAAATAGGATGGCATAGAACTTTTTTGATAGGGATGAGTTATCCATGTATTCAAGAAAAAGAAGTATAGAAAAAAAGAACATGGAAGAAAGTTTTAGAAGCCTCCCTAAAAAAAAGAAACTTAATCTATCTATCTATCTATCTATATATATATACATATATATTCTTAAAAGTTTTTCTTTTGAATCCTTAGAATGTAGAAGTGTAATCTATTCAAAACTTTGTCATAAAAAGTTATTTTTACATTCTAAAAAGGAAATTTCTGATTTTTTTATAAAATATTTAATAGTTTTATGATTAATTTGTTTACAACATAGGTTAGGTTTAATTTTTCATAGTATGAGAAATGTAACCAAATAATGAGATTTTCTGGAACAAATATATCTTTCACCCAAGCAAATCGATATGATTCTGGTGCCTTTCTGTTTTTAGAGTATGCTTTTGAATAAGTTCTTGTGAAGCAATAGTTGAAGTACTTCCTCCATTCATAATTAAGGTCTTGTTAAGAGATTCTTTTAGAATTGTACTTGAAAAGAAATTAGGATCATTAGAACTTGGAATGAATTGCCCACTTCTTGCCGTATCTACCTTCAAGCTACTAAACTGATGTAGGATAACCTTGTAATATTAGCCTACAATAAACTAGATGGAACGGGGTTGAATCTTTTTAGAGTTTAAGGAGAGGAACAAGGAATAAAAATTTATGGTAACAAAAAAAGGAATGATAAAATATAAGAAAAAATAAAATTTTAGAATCTTACTAAGACCTACTAGAAAAATCACTAAGAAGAAAATTACTGGAATCTCATTGAGAATTGCAAGGTATGCAAAGGAAACATAATATTATTAATCATTAATACTTCATCCTGTTTACCTAAACTAACCTTATTTATTAACTTAAGAAAACGCTATCATTTGAATAGGACTAATGGACTATGAAAAAATTAAAAGCCAATTTATTCCTGTAACCAATTAGTACTACTCCTTCCTAAAACTGAATTTTCTTTTCATTTTGAAATATGTTTGTCTGCAATCTGCATCGTTCATACTTCTTCCTAATGGATCCAGACTGGTGCAAATTAATCTGTTCTAGTGCTTTTGTGGCCTTCTAATCTTACTCTCTACCTTTTGGTTTTGTAGGCATGTGAAAATGCACTTTCATCTTTGCAGATTAATGATATTGCTGGGACAGAGCTGATGAGTTATCTGGAAATGTGCAAATTATTGAAAAAATTAAGAGACTCAAAGATGCAGCTGTGGCTTCAGCTGTTTCACTTTCTGGTATGCCTAATTTCCAGATCTCACATTACTGAGTAAAGGTTTAACTTCAAATGGTGCAAAATAATTTCATGAAAATCTAATTTACCGTGTCACAAGTGGCCAACTACTTAGTAGTTTACGCTTGCAAAGCATGATTAGAACCCCATGACCTAATGATGCATTAATCTTTGCATTAATTGATATGCAAAACATGTAAACCTGATTCTTGGTATTACATCAAGGTTGTCATCACCAGAGTTTCTTTGTTACACGGATAGTTGTGCTGTTAATTTGACTACCTTTAGATTCGTAAAGGAAGAACTGTACAATAAGCAACAGATTTGCAAACCAATTGAATGAATCCCCATTGGCATGATGTTTTTTCAGTCCTACAATGATATTTCCTTGAATCTACAATAATATTTCCTCGAGTTCAACTTTGTACCAAATTGTATGAGATGACATTGCACTTGAATTTGTTAGTAAAACACTGAAACAACTGAAATTATTCTGTAAAAAGGACTTCAAATTGTTAATAAAAAAACCAGTTTCAGAACCCATTAGGATGAGTATTATTGGCAGTGGTATAGATTCTAGAATTAGGTAATCTGGATTTTTGCTGATCCATATTCATTTGGTTAAGATTGTGTGTTGGCATTTCTTTTTCTCTTTGCAAATGTTGGTTATTCTAAAGATTATGTTCAGACTGTTTTAGAAGGGATATATGGTCTTGTACCTTTCTGATTATTGCAAATTCTCTTTGTTGATGTTATCAGTTCAGGCACAGTCAACAAAGCATTTGAGGAAGAAAAATCAGAAGAGCAAAAATAAGATTTTATTCAATGAACGAACACACTGTTTAGCAAGCGCACGCTTCATGAGTGGAATTAAGAAGCAGAATGCTCGAAAATTGCTTGAACACCAAAGGATGCAGCTGTTTACAAATCAATCTTGATGTACTTGCCATCCTCCTCTAGCTCATGGGAGCTTATGACATGTACCTGTGGGCTATCCCTAGATGCAAGTCTGATGCTGGAATACGACATTCTATTGTGTATATTTCAAACACTTATCCCAACTCAAGAAGAAGATATACCCACCCTTTCCCACATGGATGTCTGGCATTGTTATACCTTATTGTACCATGACTGGGGCACACTTTTTCTCAGTGATGGACAGACCATCTCCCCCGTCCAAAAACAACCAATTCCGTTTCTTTACCATTTTCCGACCCCCACATGATATCTCACTGGTTTGAATCTATATACTCTCTAACCAAAAAAGGGTACTTGTATCGTGAATGGTCATGAATCATGATTGTGTGTTCTTGCTAATGTTGATTTCTTATGCAGAGGAGTGTCCGAGGGTGGGCCAAAGAATTGTGTTTGATAAGCATGGCAAAGCTGGGCCAAGCATTTCCTGAGGTATAAGATTATATCTCTGTGCATATTTAATATTTATTAATTAATAATTGAGAAAATAGTTTGAGGTAATTGATTATAAAAATTAGCACACTGTTTACAAGTCCTTACAAAATCTCTGCAATGAGAGATTCTGTAACTTATATTTTTCATAAAGAAAAGTACTTCTGCAGCAACAAATTAACATGGGGCTGTGCTCTGATCACGTGCCTTGGACTCTCTCTCTCTCTTTCTCTCTCCTGCTCCAATTTTCTCTTCACTGAGACGATAACGATGACTTGCAACCTGAATAGAAATTTCCCCTGCATTGGAAATCCAAGGCTGCTCTCTTCAAGCAATTGAATTTCAGGTCAGTTGCTTCTTCGACTCTTTACAGTTTTCCCCTACTAGACAGGTTGGTTAGGCTTTGTCAAACATTACTTCTAGTCTCCACAGCTTTTGATTTGAAAACCATGCATATCTCTAAACCCGATCGAATCTTCCATATTACAAAGTGCATTCAATGCTTGCATTGGAGCTTGCATGTTTTTTTTTATTTTTTTATTTTCTCTAGGATGATGAAAGATGTCTGTTTTTTCTTCTATTTTATTCATTATTTCAAACCAACACAGTAAAACAAAGTTTACAAGGTTCCTTTCCTGTCTACACCGTCCCTTATTCCTAGGGTATAGAGGTTTGAAATTGGAACTGCAGCTACGCGGTTTATGAGGTAATACACCTAACGAAAAATTCAACAAGAAGCTCTATTTTTTTTAATTAATTAATTAGCCTGTAAGATAAGGGGGTCTTAACTGAAAAATTCAAAACAGTCCATCATGCCTAGCTCAATGTCCTAGGTTCGAGTCTATTAGACTAGAGTGTATTAAAATTTTAAAAAAGAAAAAAAAAAAATAGAAAACATCAAAACATAGACTTGGTTTGTAAGACAACATACAAAAATGGTTATATAGAAATAGGATGACAACTAGGGAAAGAGAGCTGTTCTCCTCGGAACCGAAGATTAGAAGCTTGGAATCATGTGGAGGGCATTAAATGAGGAGAGTGAGAATAAGTCTTAGGGTTCTCCACTCCTATAATTTTAATTTCAAATTGGTTTCTTTAATAGTCTTGACCTCTTTGCTTCATGGATCTCATTAACTGGGTCACATTAATTTTGGTGGGTTTCTGCTACTATTATTATAATAGCCTAGGTGGTAGATCACAGAAGACAATTCATGTTTGGCAGCATCCTTGGTCCATTGATCCAGGTGCAAGGGAAAACAGGAAAATACACAATGGTAATTTTTATAGTTGAAACCTGGGGTTATGTGCATGGAACAGAAATGCAAGTTCTAGAATTGGAACTGGAATCTTTCGGTTCAGTTTAATAATGATTTTTTAGAAATAAAAATTCATTTAGGAATTGATATAGTGAATATATATAATGCAAAACTTTCCCTGTAATTTCAATTGTTACATCATGATATTCCAACTAAAACATTTTTAAAATTGATTCAAAAACAATTTTGAAAAGTGTCCCGTCTTTAAAAACTGTTTTCAAATAGGCCATTCAATTCTAATTTCTCCATTTGTTTTACATACCATACCAATGGATTTAGATATGAAAATCGAACAAAAATGAAATACCGTAGTACAGAAAAAACTTTTTGGTACGGCTTTGAGTTCTGCACATGATAATAAACCAAGCACAATTAAAATTCTACATTCTCAAAATCCTTGGTTGTCATTAAACTTATTGTATGCCTTTAAAGCAATAATCATGTTTTATGGTTTCAGCTTTGTATTATCATTGAGTTTTGATAATATATTTTTAAAATGTATTCTCACACAATGACATCAAAATTATCGCAAAAAGAAAAAGAAAAAGAAAACCAGTCATGTGATTGTTAACAAATTATTTAATCATAATCTAATATGGGGAGGCTCTAGATTTCGCCATAATTTTCATATCACCGTTACCAACAATAGAGAGGATTGTCGGAAAACATGAGCAGATAGTCATATCCATGTTTGGTTTCTGTGGATGAGTGAGGATCACTTCATTGACCAGTGGATGCATGTGTGAATACATCTATGCCTAGGAACATGTATTTCCCCTATTCTACCACTACTAATATGCTAATCTCTAGATGGGTACTTGGATGCTTTTATTTTATATTTAACTTTTTTTTTTAATACATTTTAGTTTGAAGTTGGTAAATTATTCCTAATATAACTTGAATCTGGGATCCCTTTCCATGCCATATGCCGATTTAAAATTGACTCCCACTCATTTAAGTTAGATATATGAACTTATTTTATATTTAACTTAATTGTATGAATCTTAGCCTTTTTTCTCTTTTCACCAAAAATAAAAAAACTTAATTGTATGAATAAGTGATCATAGACATAGATTCCAACATGTGAACAAGTAGGACTCAAGGAGCCAATTCATGATAATTATGGATCAGAAGTGAAAAACTAGAACTAAAGCATCCAATTAGTATATACATTGTTTTTAATTTTAAATTATTTTTTAGCTTTTGAAAGTGTTATGATAAAAAGTAAATGTTATGGCAAAATATTTATCTCAATGCTTGGTTTTGCCACGAAACATGCATGGAATAAATTATATATAAATGAATTAGTAAAATATTTTATACGTCTTCAAGTGATTTAATTTTTCATGTAAAAATTATACAACCCTTCTGATAGTTGTTATGAATAATTCTTAGCCCTAAAACATGTCTTTGAAAAAAAATTTGTGGATCACTTCATAAAACTTTAAAAATTATTTATGATGTCAATGAAGTGGTATTTGTATGTCCCTTTGTGATTTTAATAATAATTGATTTTTAAACTTTATATTATTTAAACTTTTATCTTTAGTATCTTTGTAAAGATAAAATATTTCTAGGAATCATGGTTGTATATAATATGTTTTTCTAAAAATATTTTCATTAATGATTAAAAAAAAGTATTTTCCTTTTCAAAAATAAAAAAGTATATATTTTCATTAAGAATATATAATTAATAACAACCTCAGAAGAATAAAATAAATTCAAAATAATATGTAAAAATAACCTATTAATTTTAAATATAATTTTTTCCATTTGACTTTTTCTTTTCTTTTCTTTTACTAATATTATATATCCTTTAAAAATTTTGAGATCAAAATAGCTGTGTTTTGTATTTCCTAGGGCTTATTTGGTGAACAAAGGATTCATCAAAGATGTTATGTGCTTCACTTTTATGATGATCATCATTCATCAGACCATGTTTATTTGCAGGATATGTGCCATGATGTATATTTCCAAGTGAATGTTTCGCAAACAAACATTCATGTTCGCTCCACCTCTTGGTCCGGGTTAGGGTTTCGCATCGATTCCCGGTAATTTAGTAAAACCCTAACCCTATTTTTTTTTTTTTCATTGAAAAGAACCCTAACCCTAGTTGGTCCTGGCTTTTGAATTAATTGCCTCAACCCCACCCAACATTTAAATAATACCAACACCATATAGAACATGGAAATATATATCAAAAGAGTGTATAGTATAAGTGATGTGATAGACAGGAAAATGAAACAAAAATATAAATATAAATATATATATATATAGTCAAAAGGAAACGTGAAAACTACACCTGCATGGATATATACATTGACAACCCATCACGCGCCGAGGCGGTGGTCAACCCTCTCAGCAATATTCAATATTGGCCTCTTTGAAATTCCACGAATATCCGAGTCTCACACAACAAGATAACCCCAGTTCATTTTTGTTTGATTAATTATTATAACATTAATGACTTCTTTCTATCTTTTCTTCTTTCTTTAATTTCTTCCTTATATTGTATATATAATATATATTAATCCATTCTACACTAAGGCTATAGCAGCCTAGCAAGCGCCTTCTTTTACCATTATAAATATCCATCCCGAGCTCATTCCCTTCAACACCACGGTTGTGTTTCTTCTTCTTCTTCTTCTTCTTCTTCTTCTACTTCCTTCAGCATAGAAGAGAATATATATTATATATATATATCCCTCTTTTTTGATTCAGGTGGTTTTTCAGCACAAAAATGGGCGGATCTTCTCCCTGCGCTTCCTGCAAGTTGTTGAGACGCCGCTGCGCCAAGGACTGCATATTTGCTCCTTACTTCCCTCTGATGACTCCTCAAATTTGCCATTGTCTGGTAAGGTTTTCGGTGCTAGCAATGTCAGCAAAATGTTGCAGGTACCCTTCTTCTCTATATCATCTTTTTTTTTTTTTTTGATAAGTTCTTCCACCAATTTGTTGCATGTATGTATATATGCAGGAGCTTCCGATTCACCAGAGGGCAGATGCAGTGAGCAGTTTAGTTTATGAAGCAAATGCAAGAGTGCGAGACCCGGTTTACGGATGCGTCGGGGCGATTTCTTACTTACAGAATCAAGTATCTCAGCTACAAATGCAGCTGGCAGTAGCTCAAGCCGAGATACTTTGCATCCAGATGCAGCAAGTAGAGGAGCCTTCTACAGCAGCCTTACCAAATCATCATCATCATCAGATAGATCATCATCAAGATGAGAAATCACTTCTTCTATCCAATAACAACTTCAACAACCTTCAACAGTATCTCAGCTTTGCTTCTGCCAGCAATGTAATCCCAGACCCTCTTAAAAGAGAGTCTCTTTGGACCTAAATCTACTCTAGCTACCTAACTTGCTTGCTTACCATATATTTCTAATGAATTGCTTGTCCTTTTTGATCCATATATGTTAGTGTTGGAATTTGGTGGTTTATATATTTACTCACCATCTTCCAAAAATAGAAGAGCCCCCCTCTCCCCCCCCTTGTTCCTCTTATGAATCTTGAAAATGTTTCAAAACTTAACATATATTTCCCATGATTGTTGCTAGAATTAAGAGTACTATTTCTTAACTGTTGGAAACTATCTTTAACTCTATTAAAAACCCATCAATTGCCCGCCACAAAATCCTTGGATCAATCTTTATAACTCTATCCTTAATTGATCGATCAATTAGGCAGATGGAATGCCAACCCCACCAACCAGTGGGGTAATGTTAGCTTGGATGATCTATAATGTTTAATTTTAAATGCATTAGCTCTCCAATTTGATTTTTTTTGTAGCAAGCTAGCTCTGACAGAAAGGGTTGTTATTCGTTGAGTAGAGTTGAGTTTGTCTATGCAATTATATTAATATCCCAAACTAATTAAAGTGCAGCAGTTGCAGTCAGATACCTTCAATAATATCTTGGGGATACGTCAAACAATGCCAGGAGTAGAAATAATCAGAACCCTAAGGGAGCCAATTTGCCTATGGTTTTAGTAATTTTTCTTTTCTTTTAAAATTTTAAATTCTTGGCCCTAGGTTTTAAATTCATGCTACTAGATGCCAATTACTAATTTATTACCTGACTTAGAATTATATATATATATACACACACAATAAGAATTTGATAGTTTACCTACTGAATTTACCTATTATAGCAATTTTGTAGGTAAAAATAGGGGTTTATTGACAAATTACCTACAAAATTTGGGAAAATATGTTTTCAACAATTTACCTAAAAAATTCCTACAATTTACTTACAAAACTATTTAGTCGATAAATATGGGGCCAATTTTTGGCGTTAGTTATTTGTGACAACTTACCTATAATTTATCTACTAATATTTACCTACAAAACTATTTAGTCGGTAAATATAACGTCAATTTTTTATGCAAGATATTAGGGATAATTTACCTATAATTTACCTACTATATTTATGATTCTACGATTACCTATTAAATTTGTTGTAGGTAAACTGAGAAATATTTTTTTTATTTCTCATTAGTTTAACTGTAATGTTTTGTAGGTAAATATACATATTTTAAAATTATTTTTGTCTAGTAGTTACCTACTAATTTTTTTTGTAGGTAAAATGAAATATTTAAAGAAAACAATAATAAAATAATTTTATAAATAATTTTTATTTACTCATATTATTTTAGTAAATAAAATTTAAAATTAATTAATTATTTTAGTAAAATGATTCAAACTCATTTGATATATTTTTCCATATCATATAAAATTCATATAATTTAAAAATCATTTAATTTTATAAATCAGAGTCTTAAAAACTCATTTGATATTTTTTTTGTTTGGGGCTGTTTTTTCTATGGCAAATTACATTAGCCCTCACTTCTCTTTCTAAGACTACCAATTACGTGTACTTGAGGACCCAATAGAAGGTAGAAACCCTCTCACTCCTATCTTCCACCATCTCCATCTATTATGTGCAAACATCTTCCACCAGATCTCTCTATTCTCTATGTCGTTCCCATTTATTTACTTGAGGTTTCTTCTCACTCAAATCATGATCCAGATTCGCTTCACTTCTCTAGGTTCAATTTTGGTTTTTGAAAGTTTGGTTTCTTCTCACTCATATCATGTTTAGATTTAGAAAGTTACTGACTTTATTTGATAAAACCTTATTTATATGATTATTTACTCTGATGAGATTTTTATATCGCTCATTTGCCTGCTTGAGAATCACGTTTTCTATCAACTAAAGCTTGACCTTTTGATTATCTTCTCACTCAAAGTTTCAAGCTTTGGACCCGAAGGTTAGATCTTTGCCTTTTTTGAGTTAATACCCACATGCCTATGCGAATAGACGTGGAAGGCATGGTGGTAACCTCACGCTTGTGAAAAGAAAAAGCCATTGAAACTGAATGAGCCTAGAAAATAGAACTCCTTTGTCTCATCGATATTTTTTGGGTTTTGAAGACGAGTTTCTCTCCAAAATTTATTTTATATTGACCACTTTTTCTAACATAAACATCATGTTTCTATCAATCATCAGGGTTGACGGTGTGAAGTCCTTCATTCTAGTTGTTTCAAATCGGGATGTTTGTGCTTGGATACTTTTTTCTTATTCCCCTGTCTAGATTGCCTTTTTGATCATGTTCTGTTTGGTTTTCGAGACAAGGGAAGAAAAAAGAATTAAAATTCAGAGTCTTAGTTCTAATTTCGATTGGTGTGTTTTGTGTTTTTTTATTTTATTTTTAATTTCTAAAAGTTTAAGCATAAAATAATTATGGTGTATTCGATATGTGCAAATGACGCGCTAAGACAATTTTTATGGTGTGTGATAGAATGGGAATGTGGGAATCATAATAGCATGTAGAAAATAGGAGTAAAATACCTAATGAGAATAGGATTTAATTTTCACAATAATGAATTTTGATTCAAAGACAATCCTAACACCTGAAAGAACATGAATGGAATTGATTTTCTATTTCTATTCTCTATACCAGCATGCCAAACATGGTCATAAGGTTGATGTAAAAGTGGGCTAAAACCATGCATATTCTTATGATTGTATGTTTAGATATTTATATTAATAGGAACAAAATTAATTAAGTCATCAATGAGTGGAGATTCCTAGCGGCAAAGGCATTCTTCCATTAGATTTTGTGATTTTAAAAAAGGATCAAGTAGAGCTTCATGTTTGAACTTGTATCCTGTTATCTTCTTTTTTTCTTTCGAATAACCTCATTTTCTAGTTTGTTAGTTTAATGGACTCATTTTTCTTTGTTTCCTTTTTGTGTTGGTGTGTTAGGAATGAACTTGGGACATTCATGCTCTCACCACACAAAAATAAAATACATGCACCAAAAAAAAAGTTTTATTATATTTATTGGTTTGTTTAGATTCGAGGAATCCTCGGGGCCAAGAGGCACTTCCATGACCTTTCTCTATTATTTTTAATATCTGAAAATGAATGAGCTAGTTAGACACCAGGACATTCTATGCTTTAAAGGTGGCCATGTGTGTGTGTCTATATATATATATATAATGATGACACCATTAACAAAGATTTTGTTGATGAGGTTGAAAATTTTATTAGTTTCCTGGCTTTGTAATCAATTAGGAGGACGCACGTAAGAGAGATAAGATGTCCATGTAGGAAGTGCCGTGAATCGGAAGTTCCAAACTTGGAAGAAGGTTACATCTTTTTTAGAAAGATTTATTGCGTGATTATTATGTATGAGATCTGATAATGTGAGAACAATATGTGTATGCTACCTCTACAAATTTTGAATGTAATATTCATGAAGAGGTGGATACAGAATTTAGTAATATATATCGACAACTGATTCTTGATGCAACTGGGCCTGATTTTAATGTAGTTGGGCTTAGGTTTAATGCAGAGGATATGGAGGAAGTACCTAATCCCAATGCACAAAAGTTTTATGATATGCTTAGTGCAGCTAATAAAAAATCATGGGATGGTTGTACTAAACATTCCCAAATGTCAGCGGTTGCATGATTGTTGCATATGAAGTCGGAGCACCATTTTTCAGAAAGATGTTATGATGATTTCTTACCCACTTTACAAGAGGTGTTACCAGAGGATACAAATGGTTGACAATTTTGGCGTAACAAAGAAGTTAGTGTAGGGACTTGGTCTTCTAGTAGAAAAGATTGATTGTTGCAAAAATTCTTATGTGATATGTTCGGGTGAAGATGTTAACTTGACAAGTTGCAAATTTTGTAACCATCCTCGATTCAAGAATAAACGAGACTCAGGGAAACCAAATAAATATGTGCCACACGAGATGATGTATTACTTCTCTTTAAGTCCTAGGTTATAATCTATTATATGCTCTTGCCAACAATCAGACATATGCGATGACATGATGAGCACCAACAGGATGATGGTACAATGTGTCATCGATCTAATTCTGAGGCATGGAAGCATTTCAGTCGCACACATCCTTCATGTTCTTTTGAATGTCACAATGTGAGATTGGGATTGTGTACTGACAACCATTTGGTCAATTTGGACAACAATATTCGTCATGACTATTAACAGTTACTCCATACAATTTGCCACCATGGATGTATATGAAGGAAGCTTATATGTTCTTATTCGTGATTGTACCTAGGCATAACAATCCTAAAAATAAGATTGATGCTGTCTTGCAACCTTTGATTGCAGTATTAAAGCAACTTTTGGATGTTGGTGTGCAAACATATGATGTTTCACGGAAACAAAACTTTCAAATGAGAGCTACTCTCATGTGGACTATCACTGATTTTCCTGGGTACTCAATGCTTTTTGGTTGGAGTACAGTTGGAAAACTTGTTTGTCCTTATTGTATGGAGCATTCACAAGCATTTACTTTGACAAGTGGTTGAAAAACATCTTGGTTTGACAATCACCGAAAGTTTCTCACCCATGAACATTCTTTCAGGTATAATAACAATGCTTTCATTAAAAATAGAACTGGGATGTTAGCATCGCCACTTATATAGACTAGTGCCCAGATCTTGCAAGAAATAGATAACTTGGGAGTGAGAAGAGTGATTGATATTGATGTCGTTGAGGTTAATATATAGCGTAAGATGCAAGACATGTGGCTGGAATAAACGAAGTATTTTTTGGGAGTTGCCGTACTAGAGTTCAAATCTCATTAGACATAATCTAAATGTCATGCACATCGAGAAGAATGTGTTTGAAAATGTGTTTAACACGGTGTTGAACATTGAAGGAAAAACTAAAGACAATGAGAAAGCAAGATAAGACATGAAAAGGTTATGTTGAAGGCATGAGTTGGAAAGGGATGAAGCAACATGCAAATTTCCCAAACGCATACATTATCAGATGTGCAAGAAAACAAGTTTTGTGCAAATGGGTGAAAAACTTGAAATTTCCTGATAGGTATACTTCAAATATGGGACGATGTGTAGATATGAGAAAGTTAAAGTTGTTTGGGTTGAAGAGCCATGATTGTCATGTCTTTATGCAAAGGATACTTCCCATTGCATTTCGTGAGCTTCTTCCAACAAATGTATGGCAAGCTTTGACAGAGTTAAGCCTTTTTTTCAAAGACTTAACATCAACAACAATTATAGTAGCAGACATGAAAAGACTTGAAATAGATATTCCAGTTATCTTTTGAAAATTGGAACGTATATTTCCTCCTGGTTTCTTTGATTCTATGGAGCATCTTTTGACGCACTTGCCTTACGACACAAGAATTGCTGGACTTGTACAATATCGTTGGATGTATCATTTCGAAAGGTAAAATGAGTAATTTAAATTAATATTTTTATTCTATTAAAAATGAATACTTATGTATTTCTATGCATATATGTTGATATAGATTTCTTAGATACTTGAAAAAGAATGTCAATAATGAAGCAAAGGTGGAAGGATCAATTTGTAATGCATACTTAGTGGACGAAACATCCAATTTCTTTTCATATTATTTTGACTCGTACGTGTACACAAAAGCTCGAAGAGTACCTCGTAATGATGATGATGGTGATGTTGAAGATGTTGTAGGTAATATTTCAATATTCAAACATCCCGACCGACCATTTGGACTATTGAAACAAGGAGGTTATTTGATATTGAGTATGATGCTGCACAAACTTATATTCTATTGTAAAGATGTTGAACCTTATATCAAGTAAGTGTCTTACAAATTTAATACTTATCATTCATGTAAGACCCGAGAAAATTCCAATTTTCGGAAAAATGGTAAAATCGTAATTTCGGTCAAAACCCAAAATTTTTCTAGACCGAGAATGATGAAACGGATTTCACCGTTGGAATCGTCTCGCGAAATCTAGCTAACATGTCGAATTTTGTCAAATTTGGGACAAATTTAATTTGCATGTTTTTCGAGACATCGCGCTTTCTGGGCGTCAAGAAATGACATGTGATGATGAAAGTCACCTATAACATGTACCTCAGTGGACTATGTCACATGAGTAGAGAAATGATGGAAATGGACGGCCGAGGTAGTGCCAAATGTCAAAAATTCAAGAGTGAGGACATGATTGACATTATTGAATTTGATTAAATGATAATAAGACGAAATACCTAATAGTGTCGTCTCCTATAATTGAAAAAGGAAAAGAAAACGTGAAAGAAAGGGGAGATGCAGTGGAGATGCAGATTTGTGTTTTAGTGAGAGAGAGAGAGAAAGAGACTTCTCTCTAAATTTCTGGGCGATATGACCGCTTCAATTCTTCTGAAAGCAAGAAGTAAAGTCGTTTCACGCTGCATTCCAGGGCAACGCGTGGGCTCGCTTTATGAGTTTCGACAAATTCGTGAGTTAGGGGTTTTATCCTACTTGGTTTTACACTTTGTTTAAGTGTTTTATGATGTTCGACGTTGAGGCCTTGAACGACCGCTGACGGCCCCAAGTTTTTAGAATTTTTTGGAGCACTGACAAAGCCCACCTGACCATGTGGACGGTGTGGGTCGCTGGGTTGTGAATAATGCATTAAATCATGTATTGTGATGTGTATGGGGCCTTAAATGCCATGAAATTCGTTCCCAAAGTGAACCAATGGGATTGATTTAGCAGTCAGTGAACAAGAATCCGAGAGGGTTTTAATTGCTCACATGAATAGTGACACACAAATTAATTTTGTGTGAAATGTGTTTACGAAAGTGATTCGGGCATGAATTGCTCGTGTTTGTTGATTAGCCCACATGAGTTAATTTTTGGTGTAATGGATTGTGAAATTGCATAACATGTTTGTGTGATTTAAATTATGTAAATATATGCATGTGTTATATAAATTGTATTGGAATTGACATCATGCATTCCATATGCATTGGGGCACCCTAGAACGATAAGAGTGAGTGCATGTAAGACCCGAGAAATTTCAATTTCTCTAATAGCTACAGAAAATCGTACTTTGACATAAAATTATAATTACTAAGCAAAGTCCGTAATTAATTCTAGATCTCGTATGACTAAACTGATTGCACCTGTTGAATCGTCTCACAAATCTAATCCACGTAAAAATTTCGCAATTTGTCGAGATAGTCTAAGCTCATTACTTTTCGAGGCATCGCGTTTCGGGTGCCGTAAAACGGTTTTCGACGTGACGAAAGCCACATATAACATGTACTCATGTACCATAAGTATTATGAGTAGAGAAATAATGAAAATGGAAGGCCGAGATAGTGCCGAATATCAAATCTGGTAAAAGAGGGACGTAAAGGTCATTATGAAATTTGATTTTAAGGCACTAATTGACAAAATTGTCAATAGTGCCGTCTCCAACCTAATTAAAAGACCAAAAACGGATTTGAACTGTAAGACCTGGGTGAGTTTCATTTTTTTCTTAAGTTTTTCTTTAGAGAGAGAAACTTCTCTCAAAAATACTACATCCGATTGTCGGCGGCCGGGACAAGAAGCGGAGAACTCGCTTCACACGAGAGGGCTACGCGTGGACTCCGGGATCGGAGTTTCTTCAAACTCCTTGAGGTAGGATTTTCTCTCTACTTGGGTTTTATTCCCATTTTTAGCACTTTCGAATGTTCGAAATGATGGAGGCCATTGGGAGCCATTGACTGGCCCCAAACCACGGGATCGAATTATTGTGAAATTTGAGACAAACTGGAGCACCCGTGGTCGCCTCCATGGCGGGTGGGTAAGGACTTGTAAGGTTATGGCGTTAATCATGTATTACTGATTTGAGGCTTCCAGAGTAGCTGAAATGCGAAGTTCATAACATGAACCGATGCTTTATTGAAAGGTTGAACTGGTGAAACCCTGTGGTTTTACTGCTCCTAAGAATAGTGACCAAAATGTATTGGAAAATATGTAAGCTGCTAAGTAATTAACAATTGTCAGGTTCGAATATTAGCCAAAGCGAAGCTAATTTGATGTTTGAATTGATAAATAAGTATAACACAAGCCATACGATTAAATTTTTGGGCGCGAATATATTCGTGCTTTATATATTCCAGATGATTAGACTCAGATTAAATCGACATACATGTGATTCCATATGCACCGCAAACATCCTAGGACCATAGGAGCAGCGCATGGGTATAAGCTCAGAGAAGATGATCTCGAGGGTAGTCTTAAAAAATGCTAATTTGGGTAGTCCAAACTAAATAATATATCAACCGCTCTGAGCGCCCAAATCGATATTTATTCATCTAAGGTAGTCTACACAAACAACAATATATATCAATCCGCCTGAGCTGGCCCAATCGATATATATATATATATATATATATATATATATATATGCATCTGAGGGCTGCCCACTAATAACACTAAAATTTCCTACACAAGGCCTAGGGCGAGTGTGAGAGAGCCTGCAGACCTGATCCCAGTTGGTTTCACAGATATCTCAAGCAGATCATGCATTTGCTTGAATGTGTGTTTCATTTGAACATTGCACTGCACTTAGGTGGTGAGTAGCCCACTTAGGGCGAGTCTCCTATTGAGCTTTAGCTCACCCCGTCAGATCCCTCCCTTTATTTTTCGTGCAATAAGTAGCTGGCTGCAGTGACCATGGGTCATTCTGTAGGCCGAAGTTTTGAAGAAAGTTTAAAGGTGGCTTTGATGGTTTCTCCACATGTATTAGAATTCGAGTATTTTGATATATGTTGTATAAGAGTCATTTACTAACTCTTAGAACTATGGGACATGGTTGATACGCTTCAAGGATATTATTAAATACCCAAGAGGCCGCTTTTTATCCATGTCAAGTATCCCGATTATATTTGACCTGCTTGGGACAGTTTATGCGCATCGCTGCTCGAAAGTGTAGCCTCTCGTGTGTTAGAGACTCCCTCACCCGATTTCCTCGGGGGTGGCTCGTAATCCGACATCCACTTGTATTCCGGTTGATCGGTAGTCAACACCCCCTGGTTTTAAAATCACGTACTTCAGACGTAGCCAGTGATAATGAATACTCTGTGGAGCTCTGGTTTGGTATCCATCACACAAGGTGGTATGGTGGCTGAAGTATAGGTTTATGGGAACCTATGGATAGAAAATTTTGGGTTTAGGCCATGGTTGAGGAAGAGCATCACCACTAGGGTGTGGTTTGATGTTCATGAGGGTATGAGATTGTTCAGAATACTGACAAAATTAGGACTTAGCACGGTATGATGTATTAAAGATTTATGAATTATTGTTAGCAAATCAAAGGTATAGAAGAGGTGAGCTTAGGATTAGGATGGTACAGAATAAGGGATGTAAGTTGGAAAAATTTTGAAATTTTTATGCAGTGTAAAAAATTGGAACAAAGAGGAGAAAAGAAATGAATTTTAATAAAAATTTATTTGAGTTGTTGGATGATGAAATCAAATTTTAATAAATTTGAGATGGAACACTAGAGTTAGTGTTGTCTAATGAGACTTTGAGGAAATTCTGGACTAATTCCAGAATTAAATGAAAATAATAATAATGATAATAATTTCTGGAGTTTTACAGGGTAAAACTGACAACAGAAATTAAGTAAAATAAATTTTATAAATTTGTTTGGTTTAGAGGTGAAGAAAATACTATTTTTGGGTTTTACAAAGTGTAAAACTGAAGAAAAGTGAATAAAATAAATTTTTAGAAATTTATTTGAGTATTATGGAAAATGAAAAAAAAAAATGAGGAGAAAACAATTTTCTATGATTTTACAAGTGGTAAAATTGAAGAAAATGGAAGAAAATAAATTTTTGTAAATTTATTTGAGCGAGAAAAATTTTTCGTTGAAAATCGGAAAAGAAAATAAATTTTATAAATTTATTTGGTCATGAGGTGAGAAAATAATTTTCTAAGGTTTTATGGGGTGTAAAATTTAAGAAAATGGGGTTAAATAAATTTTTATAAATTTATTTGAGTATTAAGGAGAATGAAAAAAAAAATGATTTTTGTGATTTTTAATGATTTTTCCAATTTCTGGAAATAAAATGAAAAATATATATATATTTATACGAAAACGAAAAATTTTAAGCAAGTAAAATTCTAAAGTGGGCTACCGTACAATTTGTATCGAGAAGGAAGCAAACCGTATTGTAATACGCTTGTTGGTCTTGATTGTATCAGCAGTACAGCTGGCTAGGTATCAGACAGAGAGGAAATCGTGTTGCAAATTAGGTCGGCCTGGGTCGGATCAGGTCGCAATACGCTTCATTGCATTAGATCGAGGCGGTGGCTTGACTGTATTGCAATACTACCATCAGCTCACGATATGCCGCCGGGCGCTGATTGGGCGCTCGGGCGCACGGGTCGGGCGCTAGACGCCGCTACGGGCGCGCAGTGGTACTGGCGCGCGAGCGCTGGGCGCTGGCGAAGCGGCGCGGCCGCAGGGCGCTACGGCGCATTTGTGGCGCGTTATGCGCGCCGGGCGCCGCGATGGAGTTTCACGGTAGGCTACCGCCGCGGCAGCGCGCCGCGGGCGTATGCGCGCTTCGGGCGCGCGCTTCTTCGGGCGCGCGGCCGGTTCTGGCCGTCACTGCGTACTCGCGACATCCATTGCTCACTCGCTTCTTCCTCGAAGCCGCAAAAATGAACATTGCTCATCAGGAACTAAATTTGTTTTCAAAAAAAAAAAAAATTTTAAATTTTAAAAAATCAAATAAATTTTGATAAAATTTTCGAAATAAAATTTTCAAAATAAAATTTTGAAAATAAAATTTCGTCTAAAGCAATATTTTTAAACGCGAATTGATTGCGTATACACTGAAAGTTATGTGTATGATTAGTGTCTCTGGGCCGTGGTTATGCCTTAGAGATAATCGTGTGGCTGGGATTTAACTACCATTCAAGTCGCAATTGCAAAGAGTTGCATAGAAAAATTATATGTAATGTGTGTAATGCGTATAGAAAGTGGTGAATGCTAAGGTTATTGACTATGACCTTAGTGTGTGGATTGGATACCGAAATGAACAAGAGAACTCGTAACCTTATTGAAATAAATAAATTAAGTGGTTGGAATTCTAGCACCACTTAGAAATGAACGGGTTAGTTCATGGTCGCAAGTCTATTAGTGACGCATTTGCATTACTAGTCGATCAAATGAAAAATTAATTGATTTTTTGTTGCCATGTTGATTGTGTAAATGGTCGGGTGTGGTGACTCGGGACGTAGAGGACGTCCACTCCGGGCAATCGGGTCGCACCATCGACAATCGACCACCATCAGATTTGGATCAACAGCCTTCTAGAGGCCGTAGCGTTGCGCAGGCCGCTATTGCACGGTGTTAGTATAGTAGGTGGACAGTGAGGATCCTAGTAACCTGAGAGGCTTCAGACGATCATCCTACGACATTCATTGTGGGGAAAGATCCGATGGTGGTATACCATAGGTTCATGCAGACGAGAAAGCAAGCTGGGAGGCTACGGAGATTAATTCTCCGGTTTACCTCAGATTACCACGCGCACTAGCTGCACGAGGCCCAACATGGTGGAATGGGCAATGACTCCTGTGAGACCTTGTAGAGGAGTCGTTAGACGTGAGTCTCCCTGTAGATTGGGGTGGCGAATAAGAATGATAGGTCGAGGTTACGAGTTAGAGGTCTCGGGGACTCTACTCACAATGGACCTGAGGATTTTGGACACGTTAGAGTTCGATGTCATCCTGGGGATGATCAATGACAAATCTTACAGGTTATTATCGATCATGAGCACAGAGAGTTACCGCCACGTAGGATCTGCACTCGTGTGGTATTTCAGTGGGGACAAGCATGACATTTCTCGCTCAGATGCATACAGTCCAAGTGTCAGACGCGACCCAAGTTACTCTCATGAGCCTATCTATAGAACGAGGAGAGATCAGACGGATCTACCTCGCGAGTAGTGTGCAAATATGTGGATGTTTTTCCGCATAAGCTACTGGACTTCTCCACTGAGGGTAGTAGACTTCAGGACGAAGCTACACTCGGTGCTTCACCCATCTCTAAGGACTAAGATAGGATGGCACCTGGCTGAGTTGTGGTGTGAACTTTTGCAGTCCGGGGCCATGTGAACTATCGGACAAGGGTTACGCATCAAGAAACTCCAGACTTATTACCGAGGATTGATGATTTATTTGACTAGTCAGGAGGGAGCGAGTCTACTTCATGATACTCTCTCGCACCGGTTATCATCAATGAGAGTTGTGTGGATACTGATATCCCTAAGACAACATGACGCGCTACGGCACTATGAGTTTACTGATGTTCCTTTGATTGATGAATGCTACCGCATCTACGATTCCCATGCATAGGGTGTTCCAACCCTATCTAGATCATTTTGTCGGTCTTCGTGGATGACATTCTCGACTACTCCTACCGAGCTGGAGCATGAGTATCACTTTGAGATTGTTTTACAAATCGTGGAAGAGACCATCATTAGAGTGCTAAGTTCAGTATAATGAAGTTCGCTTAATGAGGTGAGATTTAGACACGTGGTGTCAACACTAAGAGTGTCACTGACCTAGAGAAGGTTGAGACAATGATGAGTCAAGAGAGGACCGACGCCAATTCGAGATACATAGTTTTTGGATTGGCTGGTATAAGAGATTCGAGAATGGCCAAGTTATTCATTCGGGGCGTAATTGTAGGATTTCGCCTACGGTTACGGACTCCATGGTCAAGGCCCCGACCATGGGGAGAGAAATCGAGGGATACTTGGAACACTCCTGGGATACTGTTGGTAATGAGAGGAGGACTGCCTTTCTCCTAGTTCGTGTAAGCAGGCATGACTCGGGTCACACTAGTTTCGTGACTAAAAATGTGGATTGAGCATGAGCGACTGGGATTGCTCCTAGAGACAAGGATCCCAAGACTTTCGGGACAATGCATCCCGAAGCAATAAGGACATGAGAGTATACAGTTCATTCCTCCACACCCTAGTATGGGTCAAAGGAACCAGCCACTGGGTACATACAGCACTTCCAAAGAACACGTATAGGCTAGAAGGGCGCAGTGTGGGCCTAAGTCAGGACGGGGCCAGAGTTGGCGCAATGGTTGTGAACCTAGTCAGAACTAGGGTCGTCATGAGTCGTGCCGGGACAGATGACAAATCATCGGGTTGTCGCATCGAGACTAAATTTCAAGCATCATACTCAACACCCATCGATTCTGGGCTTGTAGTTAAGACCTTTGTAGAGAAGTCATATAGATGTTCTTCCCTAGGCGGGAGAGTTGACTGGATAGCCTGGATTATGAAAGAGAGATCTCCGAGATTCTCGCTACGGTGGACCCGAGTGGGTGTACTCAGAGGTCATTCACCACTCATGGAGCGTGGGTTGAAGCCGTTTTGTGACTACGTCCAATGAGACCTATAGTTGAATCAGAAATGTAAGAGGATCAAGTGTAAGCCGAGAAGGTGCCCGAGATGAAAACACAGGACATACACGCGTTGCACTTAGAGTCGAGGGGATAGGAGTCGTGGGTGACTCGAGGGTCGATACCCTTGAAATTGCATTGGGTGTTGTCGAAATGGGCAAGGGCCTCTGAAGAAATGGATGTCATGGGCGACATGGACTAGATTGATCATTCATGGATTTTCAATGATTGTGACCTTGATAAGTAGCGCTTTACACACCAAGCAAAGAACTGTGTAGGATTACGTGTGTATGGATTACATACGTGTGTTGGGAGGGGCATATTAAGTAACATGTGTCCCGGATCATAAGGGTAGAGGATAAATCGCTTCTACGGGACCCGCCTACAACAACAGCTTAACAAAGGAAAGGGGTACGAATGACACCATGAGGCATCAGGGATGAAGCGCCATGTGTATCACCACATGTTGACCGAGGTGGAAGAGCTCCATCACTAGTCCCGACTGACAGAGACACTCCATGAAGGTGAGCTTGACATGATAGCTGCCTTCTTAACACGCCTTGTCGACAAAAGAACTATACTGATGCGACGTCACCCTTAGAGTCCGAGGTTGAAGCACGCGCTTTCGGCGCGACGCCAACAGAGGAAGGTCGTTCGGCATGAGAAGCCACGATTCATCAACCTTCGGCATACTCGGCGATAGGCACCATAGCCGCACCGCTGGCGTTATCGCTTCAAAGATTTACAGCGCCCACGGCGATTTCACGCTCCATGCTCCGTAAATATATATTCCGCATCCGTACCCCATGTGGTGATCGGGGACAAACTGAGATCGGGACACTGGCTGGACTCGGCGGCGGACCAGGTGCATCGCTTTGTAGCCGTGATCGCGTTTTACACGCAAAGCACCGCGGAGGGTAGTGAGAGTGCTATGACAGCACCGTGGAGTGGAGGAGTCAACGCAGAGCGCGAGGACACGATGCTGGCCACCTATCCCTTCTTTGCTTAGTGGATGAAGGTACGTGAATTTACCGCATGCTTAAACGATTAGTTTACATGCATGTGATAAAGTGCGCGCAGATATGCATGTGCGATTATGATAGTCTCCACCTCGACTAAATTCTTTAAGGAGGGAGAATAAAGAATTCTAAATTTCAATTTCTAATAAGTAAGAAAATCGTAATTTTGATTACAAAATTATAATTACTAAGTTAAAAGTCCCACTAATTCTCTAGATCTCAGATGATCGAAACGGATTGCACCGTTGGAATCAGCCTCAAATCTAACTACAGCACGTAAAATTTCACACCACGAGAGCCAGCTGGGAAATGACATCGCCGGCGATCGTTTCTGACGCCGCAAAACTGCCGACGAACAGTGCCCACACACATATAACACGTGACTCAGCGTACCATAAGCATTGTTGTTATAAATAACGAAAAACTGAAGGCCGAGATACGCCGGACATCAAATCCCCAGCGATGACGCAGCCGCCATTAATTTGATTTTAAGACTAATTGACAAATTGTCAATAGTGTCGTTCCAACCTAATTAAAAAGACCAAAAAACGGGATTTGAACCAGAAGACCTGCAGTAGCCATTTTTCTTAAGTTTTTCTTTAGAGAGAGAGAAACTTCTCTCTCAAAATACGGGCGATCCGACCGTCATGCCGGACAAAAGGAGAACCGTTTATCGCGAGAGGCCACGCCGCGACTGACGAGTTTCTTCAAACTCTGCTTTCAGATTCTCCCCACGCTTTTATTCCCATTTTTAAAGACTTTCGAACAAGCCAGCCGATTTCGAGCTATTATTGGTTGGACTTGGCCCCAAACTACGATCAATTATCGTGGAAATTTTGAGACAACCGGAGCGTGCCCCGTGGCTGCTCCATGGCGGGTGTGGGTATGGACTTGTATGTTATGGCGTTAATCATGTATTGATTGGATTTCCATACGCAGAAGTACTCGTGAAATGCGAGTTCATACATGAACCGATGCTTTATTTGAGTGTTGGAACTGAGAAAACCCTGTGGTTTTGATCGTTCCTAGGAATAGTGACCGAAATGTATTTTTGGGAAAATATGTGCTTGCTAAGTAATTCGACCACCGCTTGCGGTTCGAATATTAGCCAAAGTGAGCTAATTTTACGTTTAATCGATAAATACATAACACGTCAGGTGATTAAATTTTTTACGAATATATTCGTGTTTATATATCTTCCGCATGATTGGGACCGCATTGAATCGACATATGTGATTTCATAAGTGCACCGCAACATCCTGTGACTATAGAGTTAGCGCATAAGATAAGTCTAGAGTAAGATGATCTGAGGGTACTAAAATGTTAATTATCTAGTCCAAACTAAATAATATATCAACCGTCTGAGCGGCTCCAAATGATATTTATTCATCTGAAAGGTAATTCATGAACAAATAATATATATCAATCGCCTGAGCGCCCAATTGATATATATACGCATCGGAGGGTTGCCCACTAATAACACTAAAATTTCGCTACAAGGCCTAGGCGAGCGCTGGTAGCCACGGCGACCGGACCGGGAATGCAGCCACGTATTATCCGGGCAGGATCATGCATTTGCTCAACGTAAGGCTTACTTCTGGAACATTGCACCCGCACTTAGCGGTGAGTAGCCCACTTGTGCGAAGTTCCTATCGAGCTTTAGCTCACTCCCGTCGCGGGATCCCCCCTTTTATTTTCTTTTCTTCAGTAATGTGAGCGTGCGAGGGACGGCCTGTCCACGAGAGGCCGAGTTTCTCAAGAAAAGCCTGAGCCATGGCCATTTCTAGTTTCCTCCTCCACATGTATTAGAATTCGAGTATTTTGATATATGCTGTATAAGAGTCATTTACTAACTCTTAACCATAGACATGGTTGATACGCCATGATATTGCATGGGCCTAAGAGGTACGTTTTATCCATGTTGTTATCCTTGGGATTATATCGACCTGCTTGGGGATGTGCTTTATGTGCACTGTACTGGAGTAGAGCTCCCCGTAAAGGAGACTCCCCGCCCCGATTTTCGCGGCTTGGGTAATCCGACATCCACTAGATTCGCGGCCGACGGTGCATCAACTGACCCGGCCAAGGCCACGTTGCATGAGGTGGTTTATTGAGAGCCGCTTTATACGACCAATAATAAATTATCAAGTGTGTCCATTACAATACTCCAGGGTAGTCCATATAAACATCAATCGCCTGAGTCGCCCAATTGATATACATCGGAGGGTTGTCCACTAAAAAGATAATCGGAGTCAGTCCACTACTTATATCAGAGGGTTGTCCACAAATAAAAACAACATCTTTGTTTTGAAAATAAGGTTTCTCATACATGTATTTAGGTTAGTGTGAGGGAGCTCTGAGGACTCCTAGGGTATGAGTCGATCATGTAGACATTCAAGCATGATCGCATTTACTTGAATGTGTTTCATCGAGCATCGAATATGCACTTGTGAGAATAACCCATTTGCAGTGATTCCACCACTGGCATTAGCTCACCCCGTCGAGGGAATTATATTATTTCGTGCACAGGAGCGTATTATGAGACGACTCATCATAGAGGTCGCTTTAGAAGAAAACCAGGTTGTAGCTTTGGTTTTAGGATGTATTACATGTATTAGAATGTTTTAAACTTTTAATATATGTTGTATAAGAGTAAATTATTAACTCTTGAAACTATAGATATAGTTAGCGATTTTTGATGAGCATTAGTATATGGGCCCAAGTGGCCATTTGTACTCATATCGATTATATCGGGATTGTTTTAATAAAGCTTGTATTGGGTAGCTCCTCGTGACAGTGCCAAGACTCACTCGATTTTCGTGAATGTAGCCAGTAGTACAATTCGACATTCACGAGTATTCCGTGGGTTGACGAGTAGTCAACGGACCCCCGGGATTTGGGGCGTCACAATTCATAACTTATTAGTTGTGGGATGTCTAAAAGTATTATATAATTTGATTAGAATATACATTGATGAAATACAAAACAATGAATCTGCATCACTAAGTCGAGTTTGATGAGAAGCTTGAGAAGCATTTTTCAAAATGGTTTAAGGAATATGTAAGTAATGAATTTTTATTACTATTAATACTAAGTTCATTACTTATATTTAAAAAATTGCCTACTTGTATGTTTAATATGCACGCCATAATATCATCAACAATGAGTTCATCGAAGATCTTGCAAAAGGTCCTTTACACATAGTTGAATAATACCCAATGTATTTTGTTAATGGTTACAAATTCCATACTGAATCACATGGATCAATACGATCAACCTCAAATAATAGAGTTTGCATAAAAGACACAAATTCTAGTGATAATGAGATTCATTACTATGGCCGCTTGATAGAGGTTTTGAGGTTAGAATATTCAAGACTGCCAATTAAGCGGACAATACTCTTCAAGTGTGAGTGGTTTGATCCTACTATTAATAGTGGGATGAAAGTTCATAAACAGTACCCTTTTGTAGATGTCAACCTCAAGCGAAGGCTCAATAAGTATGAACCTTTTATTTTTGCCATGCAAGCTGCATAAGTTTATTATGTCTCTTATCTTAGCTTAAAAAGAGACAAGTTTAACTGGTTAGCTATGTGCAAAGTTAAAGATAGACTAATGGTAGATGTTCCTCATATGGTTGAGACAATAGTAGATGGTAATTTAGCATTCCAAGAAGATGAGCCATTTAATTTACAATTAACTGAAGCATCCATCATGATTAATGAATCGGGTCCATTGAATGATGTAAATGGGGAACTTGTTCAGCTAGTTGATGATGAAGGTGAAATTTTAGATGACCCCATACGTGAGTCAGAATTAGAAGATGAAAGTGAAGATGAATATGTGGAAGCTGATGATAGTGATTAGAAAAAGAGCATTCACAATAGTTTTGTATTTATATAGTTTATTATGATGTTTGTAGAAATCTTAATGGTTGATATTGATATTGATACAATAAACCATTATGAATTTTGATTATGATGTTTGTAGAAATTTTAATTGTTGATATTGATATTGTTACAATAAATAAGTAATGACTGTTTGTTTTTCTTGTAGAATGCTATATTTGTTTAATATTGTAACTTGATCACATTTTCTTGTTTACATATTTACAAGTTTGTTAAAGACATGGTTAAATCTCTAGCAACCAATAGAAGAAGGCTTGCAAGTCACAACCATCTCATCATCACCATTCCATCATGACATTACTACCAAGACCGCCCTAACAATGCACTCTACACCTTCTCCTCCGCATATAGAGTCAACAGTTGTAAACCAAATTCTGTAATACAAAGATATAGAGTCATCGATGTATCCCAAATTTCATTGTTGTTCCAATTCCAGAGTCACTAAATTTTTACCCCTAACTTTTTTGCTACTCCTTGCATACACCACCATAACACTCCACTCATGCTTCTGCACCTATTCCTAGACCTACAAATTCTTCACCACATACTTATGAATCTGGGATAGCTCAAAATCGAACACTTGTGCGTTTACAAAATAATGTGTAAGTAGTATATTATAAAATCATACACTTTTGAGTTCAACGATAATCTCAACTGATTTTCATTAGTAATCATATTTAATTTTGAGTATTTACATGTATATTTTTAATGTTGATATTTTAATGTCTTACGTTTTGTTAATTGTGAATAATATTTAAATAAAATATTATTTTATAGTTTTGAGCCATTTGGAAGAATCTCTCACATAATGAGGAAGGCTTATGAAGAAAATATAGATCCTAAAGGAACAAATGGACTAAAATGGAAGACCATTTTTAGTGAAATTAAGACTTTTTATTATACTCAATTTCCTCAAAAAATAAAATGTGCTAGGGTTAACTATTTTAAGTCTATTTTTGCATGTGTTAGTTGAAAAGGTGAAGCAACCCCTACTGCATAGAGTTATGATTCAATTGCATGTCTATTTTGATTATAACATAGAATTATATACTGTAGAAATGCTTTCTGTGGGACAATGCAATAGATGAACTAGTCAAAATAGCATAAGAGGAGAAAGTGTGTAGTCGATATCGAGACATGATATCAGAGATAAAAAGGAAAGAAAAGAAGCCAAACTTCATTGATCCAGATTTATGGGAAAGATGGTAGTGTTATTAGAACACACTGAAAGCAAAAAAAATTCATGAAACACTTAAGAACAAAATGCTCAAGGCGTTGCAACAAACAGGCTAGACCTTCAACTCACATTGTAGGCACCATACTCATTACGACCATGGGAGACGAACATCAAAGCTATCCAAAAAACTAGTTTTTTTAATTCTTTGGCTAGATTAACATGAGGTGTTTACATGCGAAAGCCAAAATTGGCTCTAAATTAAATTTGAAATGTATAGATTCTAAGTTTGATGAAAAAATTTATATTGCGACAGTATGTTGGTTGCCTAAATACGATTTCTCCTATTTCAGAATATTTGATTCAGGAAATATCTAAATGTGATGTTGGATGGTTGTATGGTGTTTGTGATTACAAATTTTTCTCATGGTGTTTGTGATGTTGGGTGGTTGTTGTTGGAAATGTTGATCCTCATGTGAAGTTGTGTGTTGTTATGTATTTGTTCGTTTTGAACCAAAGATCTTCATTTGAAAGCATTTTGATTTTTTTTTTTAATAGATTAGTAAATGTTTTTTAATCTTGTAAGACCATAATCTTCTAAGCATGAGTAAGGGTGAATTACCTTTTTTTTTTTTTTTTTTAATGAAAGCGATAATTATAATGAAATCAATTTCTCTATTTGTTGACTTATGTTATTGGTTTCTAATGAGTTTCTATATTTATGTAAATTTAAGCTCATAAACTTGGACGTCGGCCCACTGCACCAGAGTTATTTCTGTACACATACACCAAAAAAGGTGATGGTAAGACATTTCTTGATAAGAAGTAAAAAACCGTAAATGTAATATAATTAATTTGATTAATGTATGACTTTCTTGAACTTACCTTATTATGATATTCTAATTAATTTAAATTTTTACCAGGATACTCTTGAGGCTAGGAGAGACTAGTTAACACAATGCAATGAGACAATAGATGAAAATAGCATGTTTTTGGATTTTGTGGGTGGAAAACAAAGGAATTGTGCTGGCGGTCTTGTCCTAAACTTAGTGAGTACTATGGGACTAGTGGTGCATCAACTTCAACAACGTCCCCTTCTCCTCAACAAAATGAAGAAGAAATGCAAGAGCTACAACATAGGCTTACTCACCAAGAGGAGGTAATTAATAAATTGGAAAGCCTAACAACACATTTACTACAACCAAGGATGAAAATATCGTACTTTAATCCGATATATTCAAGACTGGATCTTACTCGATAAGTTACTCAAGATATATCGGTATTTATAAATTATTCAAGATTTAAAGATATATTCAATTTATATATCAAAATTAGTTTGAAGGTATATGAAATGATAATATCAATTAGATTTGAAAAAAAACATTAAAATTCATTTTCTATGATTTATACAAAATAATTGGTTAAACGTTTATATGCTATGACTAATTTTTTTTATATTTTTTATTTTAGAATATTCTAAAAAAAATACTTTAAATAATTTCAAAATATTTCATTTAATAATTTTTTTAAATTTTTTGTATTTAAAGTTTTGCACAATCCTTTTTTTTTAATTTAAAAATTTTCAATCAAAATTTTAATATTAATTATTAAAAAATTAATAATATTA
This sequence comes from Tetrastigma voinierianum, assembly GCA_016808115.1. Classification (NCBI taxonomy): domain Eukaryota; kingdom Viridiplantae; phylum Streptophyta; class Magnoliopsida; order Vitales; family Vitaceae; genus Tetrastigma; species Tetrastigma voinierianum. The sequence continues at coordinate 183,020 of JAEQBH010001452.1, read as the reverse complement.
ATTAATAAAAAGCACCCTTCATTTTCTCTCCTATCGCTTTGGTCTTCTCTAATTTGCAATAATTAATGATAGTAATTATTAAAGAAGAGATAATAATTCCAATCGTTTCTTGATCTTCTCCTACATAATAATGCCAACCGTCTTTTGATCTTCTCCTCTTTTCTATAAATAATTAATGAAAATAATTATTAAAGAAGACATGCAATAAGTGATATTAATTATTAAGGAATGACTTTTTATTTTCTCTCTCATATATCTTCATCTCCTATTTCTTTGCTCTATAACAAGAAACCCATCTTAAATATTGTATTTTTTTTTTTGAAAATTTTCAATAAAATCGGAAATATCGTCGATATATCGACCCCAAATCGATATATCACCGATATATCGACGATATTTCCGATTTTTGCCGATAGTTCTATCAACCAATTATTGATGTTGTATATCGTATCGATTGACACCGATACACGATATATCAATGATATATCGTCAATATTTTAATCACTGATTTCAACGTATGGATGAAATGTCAAGAAACCAACAACTACCACTAGTCCCTACTTGTCTTGATTCTGACCTTGTTCATAATGATGATACAAATGATGACAATGAAATAAATACAATTTCAAAGTAGTATATATTGTTGCCTCTAGTTTCAGTCTATCATGTTATGCAACTATCAACAAGTTTTATGACTTGTTATTATTACCACTTTTTATTTTATGTAATACTATACTTTAAGTGCACTTTTTAGTTATGTTTTATGTAATTTGAATATTTTAATTGCACTATTATTGTTATTTTATTAGCATTTTGAATCATATATTAATCTACTTTTATTATAAATTTATTCTGTTTTTATTAGGATTACAATTAAATTAAATATGTAAAAATATATTCATATAATTTTAAATTACCTACTAAAAGTATAAATGAATGGATTATTACCAACGTATTACTTACTAAAAGTATAATATGAATGAAATTATTATCGACATATTACCTACTAAAAGTATAAATGAATGAAATTATTATCGACAGATTACCTACTAAAAGTATAAATGAATGAAATTATTACCGATAAGTTACCTACAAATCTAACTATTACCTACAGATTATCGATAAATTTACCTACTAAATTGGCAAGTTAGGCAATCAACTTACTAACAATATAACAACTAAAGAATGTAAATTACTTACAAAAAACATAATAGGTAAAGTCATTTCCCGACAAAATATGAAATGGTTTTACTTACCACTTTCCAACTAATATTTTTGTAGGTAATACCTATTATTTCACTTTTTTGTCTGTAATTTTTTTTACTATAAAGATATTACCTACAATTGTGTTCGATAGGAAATTAGTAGGTAAATTGAATTACTCTACAAAATTTCAATTATTACCTATTAAAATGTTCAGTATTTCAATTATTACTTACTAAAATGTTTAGTGTATATATATATATATATATATATATATATATATATAACTGGAATATGATATTCAGGTCTGCCCAACAAATCCATGAAGGTGCTTGTTTCATGAAAGAATCTAAGTTAATACTGAATAATATTTATATCACAATAATCACTTTAAATTCTACTTCCATTAAGGTGGCGTTTATTTTTTGATTTAATGCTGAAGCTAAATAGCTTTCAGCATTAAATTGTTTGTTTTTTTTTTTTTAATTTTCACGACTTATTGTTGAAATTTAAAAAATTATGAATAGAAAAAGTGAAAATATTTTACTTTTTTCTATCTAAAAGTCATTTTCGATTAAAATATGGAAAACTCAATCATTATCCACATCCAGCATTATAGCAATTGCCCATGATGAACGGGGGAGGTTTGGGACGGCAACCCCATCATGACCCGCTTGTTTACTCTTTTTCACCCCAAACTCGTCTTATTTAAAAATTAAACAGATGGGGACGAAGATTGGAAAATTTCAACTGCTTCCTCGTTTATTATTTTTATTTTTTTACCTTAATTGATATATTTGTTTTTTTTATTTTTATTATATTAAAATACTGATATTTTTCATAAAAATAAAATATGAATTTTATAAATTATTTATTAAAACATTATAATATTATTATTTATAGCTAGCATAAAAATAAAATAATAAAAAATTATTTTTAAAATAGAATGAATGGCTTACTATTATTATTTTGGGAGCAGCATTTGCCATATTACTTTTCGGGTCCGTTTTCTGTTTCAAAACACGATAGCTTCACTTTATTTTAATGGTCTTACCAAAGCCATTTCGATTTCGCCAGACCTTAAAGTAAAAATCCTCGCCTTGAGTCACCGACACGATACCCAAAATCTTAAAAATGATATCGTCTTTCGATTTTTCGACGCCGGGTCACAGATTTCGCGAGACGAATTTGTATGTAGTCTCGTTTCGCCATCCGAGATTTAAAGAATTTAAAGCCGGCTTACGATACCTCTATTATTTTATTATATGCTAGTTATTTGAAATTCTTCAGCTTTATTGGTAGGCTAAGGAGTTCCCTCTGCCTGTGATTCGAAACAAACCCCAAGCAAAAACCCACCAAAATTTGGCTTCAAACATGCCAAGGCGAGACTCAATCTGGTAACCTAGTCAACCGTCGCTATCATCTCATCACTACCTATCGTTAAACAAACAACTTAATACTTTCTTAATCGCTATTGCCGTGGCTATCAAAGATGTTCGTGTGCCCTATTCAGCACATGTGTTTGTTTTTTTTTACTTAACGCCGAATAGAACTTTTTTTGAGCTTAATATCGACAAGACTTAATAAGATTAAGTATTAAGTTGTTTGTTTTTTAACATTAGGTAGTGAGTAGTGGCTGATAATCTGAATCTGATTATTTTGGGTTCTCGTCTGCCTCGCTCTTAATAACACATGTTTAATTTTAATTTTTAACTGTTTTTAACTAGTTTGATTTATTTTTTCAAACTCGAAGATCTGCCAAGTGATTGCTATCAGAAAAACCCTAAAATTAAATTTTCAAAAACTGGCAAAACGTTAATAAAAATAATAAATCGCCACGCGCTCGCGAGTTCATAAAATCTTCGGGATTCGGATGGATGAAACTGATTACGCCAAGAATTGCCTCAATCTGCTGACCTGTAAAGTCATTTGACCCGGCATGTTAAAATTTTTCCGATTTTCTCGCCGATAATTGGTTTCAAGGATTCCATTTAGATTTTTACGAAAAATCCTCGAAGCCTATTCTGACTTTTGGGCTAAGTTAATTTAAAATAAAGTGAACGAAAAGAAAAATAAAATGTTTCTTGCAGAACTGACCGAATAAAGAATACGAACCATATATTTAAATAATAATAATAAGCCCCATTCGATTATATTTTAAAAAATAATTTTTTATTTTATTTTTTATACTTTAATATAAATAATTATTATTATTATAATGTTTTTAATAAATAATATATAAAAATTCATAATATTTTTGGCTCTTTATTAAAAATACAATTTCAATATAATAAAAAAAAGAAAATATAAAAATTAAAATTAAAAATAAGCAAATCCGGTGAGTTTGGGAATTTTCCTAGCCTCCGCCCCGCCCCGTTTAATTCTTAAACGAGATAAGTTTGGGAATTGAAAAATAAACAAGCCGGTCAGATGAGATCGCCTCGTCCCAAACCTCCCGGCTGTCATTCCTGGGGTACAGATATTACTAACTTACTATTTTTGTCGTGGCGAATGATTTGAGCTTTTCTTATTTTTGCAAATGACTTTTCTATTTTAACTTTTTAAAAAAATTTCGTCACAATGCGAAAATTTTTTAAAATTGGGGTCACCCACGTCGAAAGCTATTCACCTTCCCGCATTTAAGCCTTCAAAACAAACACTCATCTCCAAGCTCCTATCAACCTTGGTGTTTCCAGCTGGCCTAGTTGAAAATTATTTTTAAACGGGTTTCTAACTCCAAAAAATAAGTCTGAGGAACTTTTTTTTTGTTGATAATTTAGAACATGGTTTGGGTATTTCCGGTTAATTTTGTGAAGTGTTTAGAGTAATAATTGAAAATATAAAAAAACATATTTATGTTGTAATTAAGTTTCGTACTTGTGCGGAAAGCAACCATGAAAATTTTTTTGAGTATCAAAGTAAAATTTTGTTATCGAAAATAATGTAAATTGTTTGTTTTTAGGAATGATTCGTAATTAAATACTAAACATTTTCAGTTAGGCCTTAAGTTCTTTTATAAGTTCAAAATTTCAAACTAATGGAGCTTTTTCTATTGGTATGGGGTCCGAAATCATAAACCTTGAATGATCCGTCTGGCTCAGGACAACCCTTCGCATCCATAGAAAGTGGTGGTTCTAACCTCCGAGCCGATCCTTCATTGCCCCCGCACGACTCAACTCCTTCATAGAAGAGTGGTCCGACAGGCGTGGTCGACGCCCGACGGTTGCTAATTTCCTTCGAGGGAGCAAAAACAGATATCAACATGTTAGAGTTTGTGTTTTATTTTATTTTTTCTCTCCCTTCTTCGATGGAGTTTTCCATTATTTATCAATTGAGATCCCGATAACCTTCCTTGTTAGGCGCCGATACGTCGCTTTCCCACCGGTGCAGTGAATCCCTCTTCTTTATTACTACCAACCGAAATACAAAGGATAATTAAGGAATCGTGGTCGTGAGAGATCCTTCTTCCCAAACGAGTGGAGAGCTGATCACAGATCATCACTTTTATACGTTCGCTTGGTGGACGGCGGACCATCCATGTTACCTATTTATTCACGCGCAGGCTTTGGGCTTCCAACCGACCTTTGCCTTAAGGACGGATGTCAAGCCATGGGCCGAGCCACGACGGCCAAGCCTGCTCCTACCTCCCCAAGCCTCCTCCATCTTTCAAATTTTATTGGGTTAGTTTGGTCTCCCTGCCACGCCTAAAGCTCTTATACGCATGTTTTTTAAGGCATCATCACAGACAAATTAAATAATCAATTTAAACAACATCCACCTTCAAATGTGCTAGTGTTCAAGAAACATCCATCCTCGTACACTTGAGTTTCTAAAAATAATTTGGTCGTTGAAAATAATTAAGAATTGTAATTTTTGAAAGCATTTCCAAACTAGCCTTTAGCTCTTAATCTATATTCAATCCAAAGTTAATTTGGAACATTTCAAACAGACCATCTATTTAAGCCACTCCCCTACAAACAAGCTTCTCTCTTTTGAGTCGTTTGTTGACTTGGTAATATGTTCCGACAACGGTTTCATCATTTTCCTAAGAAACAAACAGATAGGCTCTAATCGTTCCTTGATCATTTGTTGGAAATAAATATCGTCACCCTGACTCGTCTACTCCAAGTTGCTTCTTCCATCTTGACTACGGAACCAATGAGGAGGCCCATCATACATAACATTGATGACTTACAATTTTATTTTATTTTTTGTTAGATGATAAAGTGTTTTGAGTGGGTTTGTTCACATATTGAAAGTGTTTTTAAGCTGTATCACATTCAATTCAATCCCAAGTAAGGGTCGTATTATCCATGCGATTCGAACTCTGCAACCATTAACAAGATAAGAGCTCATACCTTTAGTCTGGCTAATGCTCGTTCTGACGATCACTTCCAAATTTTAACTCTTCTAACATACATTAAAAGAAATATATCATGAGACCTTAAAAAATATTCTTTTTAATTCATATAGTAAAAATTCTAATGTTTTGTACCGATTAATTAGCTATTAAAACATTTGAGATTAAGATATAAATAAATCAGACTATGACATAAAAACATAAAATTAAGATACAAAACAATAAGATCTAAACTTTGGTACGTTGCCCTTGAGGCAGGGCTCCACTGGCAGGCCAGCTAATGTCCCTTGGTCGTACGTCCCCTTAAAAATTTTTTTTTTTTTTTTTGGCCAAAAATTGCACTTGACTTAATAAGAATCCAACACCTTCCCTATTGTATGCCCCCTTGAAAATACTATATGCCCTGACCTTATATTCTAGTTGTGGAATTGGGAATGGGAGGTTTCAGGATTGATTACTATTAGAATATGTCTCAAATTCTTATTTAATATTTTTTTTTTTTTGTAAAAAATATTTTATAGGATAATTCATGATTGTTATATTATTGTAATATTTCGTTTTTTTTTATAATATAAGCGAGCCTTTAGAACATCTCTATAAACGCATGGACACATATGAAAAAGTTATGTCATATTTCCAGATATACTTAATCAGCCGTCAAAGACAAAGCTTTTATAAAATATTTTTAAGATTTAATTCTATGCTTCATGTATTTCATGATTTTTTCTAATCGTCAGAATATCATGATAATTAATTTTGTTTTTTATGTTTTTAAAAATAATGAAAATATCCACTCATATGTGGATATAAACATAATTGACCGAATCATGTTAAAACTTCTCATCAATTTTATAATAATTTCTTTATCTTTATCGACCGATATTCTCAGACAAAAGAATATAATATTATGTTTCAATAAGTATGAAATCACACGTAAAAACTTCAAGTTCGTTATATCATATGACAGTTAAAAACGCGCGTGTCCTTAATGTGTACATATGATAGATATGATGTGTCTCGATTTGTAATATGTACCGAATTGGAACTGTAATTGGGGCCTAAACCATTTCTCATAAAGCAAAGAGAAACGTGGTACATGAACCCATTAACATATTATTGGAATCCCAGTCAGCTTGATACCCATGATGAACAAAAAATGCACCAAAATTGTCGGATCAATCAATTAAACACCACATAGTGTCATGGATTTGGGTGCGATGAACCTTATAGTTAAGTGGATAATTACAAAAATTGACACCAAATGACACGCTTTCTGAAAATAAAAATAATAATAGTCCTAATTTTAATTAATATCTTGGCTTTAGTAGCACTGTCATATGTAGCAGTCTTATTATTGTCTTCATGTCCTATGGAAGGAATCAGCCTTTAGAATTTGGAGAAAGAAAATGCATTAATATTCTTATTAGACTTTGCCTGCGTTATGTTTTCCAAATTATTTGACGCTGATTGGCAATGACCCCATTTTCATGAGTTCACAATATGAAAGACAAAACACTTTATGATTTTTATCGATATTTTCCAATCGCGTGCCTTTTGATACGAACATTTCAACAAGGGGAAGTAGGGCATGAAGCAACCAATGGGAAGAGGATAAGGTGCCACGTCAAATAAAAAAAAACGAAAAAGAAAAAAAAAATAAAAAGAAGAAGAAGAAGAGAGAAGAGAGAAGAGAGAAGAGAGAAGATTTATTTCTTGATTTTTTTCAGCTGATCATATATTATATTATTAGTGCCATGCATAGAGAGAAAAAGGGAGGGAGATAAGATGATGAGGTACAGCTCTTTGTTAATTAGTCCAAAGAGGGAAGAACAGCAGGTCCCCGACACCTTTCTCACCGAATTCTCGGATGCCAAACAGGTTTATGGCGATGAAGACATGGATATTATGGCTGGTTTGGAGGGATTTCTGGGCAATGAAGAAGAAGAAGAAGAAGACGAAAGAAAGATTTATCCAGGAAAAAGCTCAGGCGGTGCTGGTCGCCTTAATTGGGACTTCGTGGATTGGGAATTAGAAGAATTCACAGTTGGAGATGAAGAAGAAGAAGAAGGAGAGCAGAATTTCAAAGAAGAAAAACATTACGGGAAAGTCATAAAAACAGAAAACAATGGGCTTTGGGATGGTGATGAGAAGATGATGTCTCTGAACTTAAACTTGAATTATCAAGAAGTCTTAGAAGCTTGGTCCGATCGGGGCTCTCTTGGGCTGATGAATGCTCTCTTTCCATCACAAACAGTACTTGCTATGTAAGTATTCGAGTTCTTAATTTCTTATACTCCTTCTTTTCTTAATCTTCATCCTCCCCCACTTCTGTTCAAATTCTATCCATTGATAGATTTACCAAATCACTTGTGAGGGTGAGCCACTGAACTTTCTTGAGAAACAAACAGCACTAGATTATAGAAGTGTGGTTTTAGTAATTTTAGCTCTATGTGGGAGGTTTTTTTTTTTTCTTTTCTTTTTCTGATCGAATTAAATTAAAGTTGATTGTAAATTTGTAGATGGGAGAGGTGCCGATAATGGAAGATGAGAAAAGCAGAAGAGAAGCCAGTGTTCTGAGATACAAAGAGAAGCGCCAAACCAGATTGTTCTCCAAGAAGATAAGATATCAAGTGCGCAAACTCAATGCTGATAAAAGGCCCAGACTCAAGGTTCATTCTCCTCCTCTGTCTCTTTTTATCTATACCATTTATGGGAAAAGTAAGTGTCATTACATTCATCAGTACTCTTCAAAAATGGAAAATAAATACATGTTTAAAAAAATAATTACCTTTTTGATTAAAAATATTATTATAATATACTATATATACTATCATATATATTATATTACGAAAGTACTTATATTAAATTATGATAGTATTTATAAACATGTATTGAAACACCTATTTTTTTAATTTTTTATTACTAATATTGTTTATTATTTTTATGTATTGATACATACTTTTGACAGTAAAAATTAAGAAAATGATTCTCTAATAGACAAATTTATCTTATACTTGCTGTTAGAACGATGGGTTAAAAATATTCATTTGGTTGCAACTTGTAGGGTCGATTTGTGAAGAGGGTTCCTGTCCTTCCTGAGAAGATGGTGAAAGCATGATCATCAGATTCAAACTTGCCAAAATATCGCACAAAAATATCTCAACAAGCTTTGGACTTTTTCTCAGCTTTTGTACTTTTATGTCTCAATGAAAATATCTCCCATTTCTCTCTTTCAATATTTTTTTCCTTTCTAAGGCACCTTTTTGAGGAGCTTTACATGGTGTAAATTAATGAAATGTAGTGTCATCATTGGGTCAATTGACTCTATTATTCATTCTCTGACATGGGCCTATCAACTCTCTTTTGCTATATTGTTGTTATGGCCACCCCCACTTAATGAGTCCAAACATTGGCTGTGGTCCATTGACGGTGGTGGTGGTGGTGGTGGTGACGGTGGTCCTCACCACCATTTTCATTCTCTGGTTTTTTCTTTCTCTTTGTTGATTTGTGACTCTGTTTTGTTTTGGGTTTATGTCTTATCTGAAAACATGTGATAGATTCTGGTGAAAAAAAAAGTTAAAGAAAAAATAAGAATTATTATAATAGCAAAGGGGCTGGACCATTAGGTCTCGTCTAATAACCCATAACCGATCCCATAAAAGGGTAAAGGGTTTGTCTGGTTCGAACCTTTATGTTCGAGATATTTCTTAGGTTTATACTTTATTCCCTATTTTGACAGTGTTTATAATTTTTTTCATATTTATAGTAAAGTTTTTTTTTTTTTGTTTTGGTTTTTTCTCACACGGATTTTAATTGTAAAATCTTAGTATTTATATTTATTATTATGTAATTGATTTCAACACTCTTTACGAGGTTTTATGACTATAGAGTCTTTTTCCATCTAGCCTCCAGCTTCTTCCACAGAAGTAATATTGTGTATTTAATATTTTACCTTACATGGTAAAAATAATTTCTGAAGAAAAATTTCCACCCACCGATAAATATTCCTTTTTCCTTCACTATGTAAATTATTTTGTATGAATCCTGTTCTGGTCTAAAACAGGGACAAGAAAAGAATAGCTTGTAAAAAATCATACTGATGAAACTTAGTAGTTTTTTTTATCATAGTATAAGGTATCTTTTAAATCAGTTTATATTTATATTCAGATTAATTTTTATATGAGTTGAAAAGGACCACAAAACTAATGAAATTTTATTATAAAATATATTTATATTTTGAGAGTCCAAACTCGAAATCAATAATTGAGATAAAAAAAGGATCTTTAACCATTTTCTTCTATATATTGAATGATAACATAGTAGTTAAAGTACCTAGCAATTGAATTTTCGTTTTATCAATTTATTTATTTGGTCAATAATGTATTGAAGTTATGGCATTTGGAAGTGCTTATAAACAAAAACATGATTTATATTCCATAGATAAATAGGGAACCCTAATCTCACATTTAAAATTTTCAAAACTTTTAGTGGGTTGGTAGATATTTTTGGGAGACACTTTTTAACTAATTTTTGGAGCTTTTCAAGGTGGTCCTACAAAAGAGTTGGGAGAGAGACAGTACGCAATTATGGGGGTGTAGACTTGAGCTTTTCAAGTTACTTTGAAAGTATTGATGTTGATGGCTTCCTCTGGTTGGCTAGTTTAGACCCCACCATCACCAAAGGTACTGCATAAATTGCTCAAATGCACATGCCTCTCATCCAGTGAAATTTTGGACCCAATCTCCCCCCTCCTCTACATTACCAAAAAGAAAGATACCTAATTTATTTGAAAACCCTTTACTCAGAGAAAAAAAAAAAGAATTTTACAATGATAAGTATTGCTTGGTTTTTTTTATTTAATACAACACCTCTTTTTAGCCTTAATATCGAATATTATTTAATAACATTAAATATTACATCATTGTTAATATTAAAGAATAAAGAGAACTACAACATTTAATTATTTCGCCTCGTCTCATCTCGTTCTTAAATTTACGATACGTTTTGGCTTAATTTTAATCGCTTAATTCACGCTTATTTTTCTTAAATCCAAAATCCAAGCCAGATTGTTATCAGAAAACTCAGAACTGAAATTTTCAAAACGATAAAATATTAATAAAATAATTAAATCGACATGCGCTATGAGTTCTTTTAAAATTTCTTCTGCATCCTCGAATCGACAAAACTGACCGCCTGCTAAATTCGTCTCATAAATCTAATAACCTTAAGCTTCATCACCGCACCTGCATTTAGATTTTTACAAAAATTACTAAGCTTGTGAACGCTTCCTGACCAAGTTTCTCATTTAAAATAAAGTTTCGAACCGAGTGTTAAATAAATTATTTCTAGTAAATAATCTAACGAAGTAATATAAACTACGTGATCCAAAATAATAATAATGCCCCCGCCCAATTATATATTTTAAAATAATTTTTTATTATTTTATTTTTATACTTTAATGTAAATAATACTAATAATTATAATATTTTAATAAATAATTTATAAAATCGCAATATTTTTATTTTTACGAAAATATTAATTTTAATATAATAAAAATAAAAAAGAATATAAAAATTAAAATAAAAATAAAAAAATAAAACGTGATACCGATGTTCGGTAATTTTAAACGACATGTTTTTACGAATCGAAAATAAACTAGCCCTGGGCCGACGCGATCGCCTCTATCCTAAACCCTCCCATCACTATCCCTAAGTAACGCGACAAGAACCCTTCTTCATTTCTACGGGACAATAATCAGCTTTTTCCTTATTTTTATTAAATCGACTTTTCTCGATCGTATCTCGTAGTTCTAAATATTTTCACTTTTTCTATTCATAACTTTTAAAAAATTCAAATAATAATAAAAATTTCAAAACAAACAGCTTTAATGAATTATTTAGATTTGAAGATTAAACCAAAATAAACATCACCTAAGTCTAAGAATAATTATAAAATATAATCGAAATAGGAAATAATCTCGGTATATTGATACGATGAAATTACTTAAACAAAAAAGTTTTATAATGGGATAATTTCATCAGTTATGGGCTTATAGGGTTGGACCCACAAAAGTCACATCAAAAGTCTTTGGGTCATATATAAGTCTTAAACCAAATTGGAGCCATAAATCAGCACTTATAGTGATATATTCAAACTAGTTTAAAATCATAATTTTGTAAATAAGATTTTGTTATTGGTCATTTTTTAATTACACTAAATAGTTTGATCATCAACAATACTAAGTTCTTCAAATAGATTTTTTTTTTTAAAAAAAAGGCATAATACATGTTGTCAACAGTAATAATAAAAAGTCATGACAATTAATGAGATACATAGCAAAAGTAAATGCTGACATGAGACTAAAAATCAAAATTATTTGGGTTAGTTGGCATTACTTAGGATCAATAATTTTCCTTACAGAATAGTCTATTTTGTTTGTTGGGCTGACCACATCAAGCTGGTCTTCAGGCCAGACCATGTACCTACCATACATTTGAAACCCACATACATAATATATATATATATATATATATATATATATATATATATATATATTAATCTAAATTAGAAGTTGTTGTTGTCAACTAAGATTTTATTTTTGAACTAAAACTGTAATTGGTAACTACGACTTTAGTATAAAAATGAAATCATAGTTGGATATTATGGTTTTAGTAAAAAAATGAAACCATAATTGTCAACTACTACTTTAATACAAAAACGAAACTGTAATTGACAACTACAATTTTAAAGGCTAGATTGAAATATATATTCTCCTAGCTCCCAACCACCCCTCCCGTTTCCTTTTCACGCCCTTGGGCGTAGACATGAGAGGTGATTTTTTTACCATTCTTAACTTGAAATCATCAATTTCATCGTTTCCCCCCATATTTGGGTCTTCTTTTTCAATAAAGTAGGTTATTCCACATTGATATAGGTTTGTCTTTATTTTTTCGTGTTTTTGTTAATAACATATCGTGTGATGTGTTTTATCGCCTATTCATCGCGCCAAAAAGAATGCTGGCTATTAATCTGCTAATTTTGGCTGAGTTTTCAGCTTCCACATTCAAATGGATAAAAGCCTCATCACGACGGTAGCTTATTGGGATTAAATTATATTTATCTATGATGATAGATAACATCAGAAATCGGTATCACGGTCGAGATCACCTAGTCTACCCGACTGGTCTCTATATCTTGAGGGTCGAATGTGAAATTAGCAAACTTGGGCCACAATCCGCCGCCCCATCGCCCAACCCGACCGGCCCGCAGCCCCATCCGAAAGCTAGGGCTGGGCCAACCCGATTGGCTTGATAATTAATTTTTTTATTATTAATTTTAAAAAAATTATATATATATATATGACTTATTGATATTTTTTTCTAAACCTAAATATTTAATTACACAATGAAGACGTAAGACATGGCATAAATAATTTCATTTGAAACTTTAGATTTGTAGTTTTTAAGATATCATTTAATTGTCACTTTATTTTTTTTTAGTACTTTGAATATGAACATGTTTATTAGTCTTGTTTATTACACTTTGACATGTTTATGATTTGATGTTTCATTTTTTATCATGAAACTTTGAATTTGATTGTGATTGATACTTCATTAATTTTAATTATTATGTGATTGTAGTTAGTTGCTTAATAGCTACTAGTTAGTTTGATTATAAATTTATAATGATGTTTAGCATTATTTACGTTTATTTAAGACTTTAAATATTATTATATTGTCTAGGCTCATGCAGATTAACTATTATTAAACACTGCTTTGTTTTTTTATTCAAGCACGACAAAAATTATACAAATTACACTCCTTTAACATTTTTAAAATTTTGGCCCGTTTTAGTCCACAGCCCGCATCGTGTCGGGTTGGGCTAGTCAAAAGCTAGCCCGAAAAAATGTGGGTCAAACTAATCCGGCCCGTTTTGGCCCGCAACCCAAAGGGGCTGGGCCAACCCATTTCCTCGTTATATATATGAATGTTACATCATTCTCAAAAGTTTTTATCATTTTTTATTTTATATTTCTTTCAGTCGTATTGTTAATCTGAATCAATAAATTTATCTTATGTTTTAAAAAAAAACTAATTGAACATATATTCGCACAAAAAATAAAAAACCATAATTTTTTTAAAACCAACCTATTTTGACCCAAAACTCAAATGGATAGAACCTATAATGATTAATGAATATTCCAAAAAATACAGCTCAGTGTAAGAAACTTAAGGTACATGTTCATCTTTTTGTGACAAATGGTACGTCTCTTTTATATACTGTATCAGAAAATCTAGAAGGATATCCTAGAATATGATACATCATTAATGGTCATTAATTTCAAAAATCAAAATTATTCGACTTAAAAGGTTAGATGACCTTAGTGATGGTCATGGCCATGGCCCATGGGCATTTTCAAAGGATCTTTATGATTAAACTTTAGATGGTAATCCAAATGGCCCAAAGGAGTTGTATTTGTTGGGCCCAAATCATGAAAACACTTAATTCAGCAGCAGGAGGCCCATTCAAGAGTCTACATGTTTCATGGCCCAAACCCAGTTTGAGAACCAGACGACCAGAAAAGGGACAATAGTAAAGGGTCCAATGGGCCCAGCCAAAGCCCAAATCGGTTTGACTGACGTAGCATAAGGAACACTATAAATAAATCAATAATGTACCTTCATATTTCTATCTCTGCAACTTCATTTTAGCGTGTGGTTCGGTTCTCTTCTTCCTTCTCACTTCGATCACGACGGTCGGATATCGGCAGATATGGCTTCCGGTGCCGGAGAAACGCTCACGGCCTGCCACGTGGTGGCCATGCCTTACCCGGATAGAGGCCACGTCATCCCCATGATGAACTTCTGGAAGTCACTAGCTTCAAGAAAGGATGATATCCTTATCACCTTCGTTCTCACCGAAGAATGATCGCTTCCGACGATAAGCCGGCTAACACTCACGCCGTGGCGATCGAAGCGAACCACGATTCCTTGATTCGCCGTCAGTTGTGAGACTTCAGAAGCCTAGCCGAAAGTATCACCGGCGAATTAGAGCTCCTTTCGAAGCGGCTACGTGGTCGAGCAGCGCATTTGGTAGCTTTATGAAATGCGGATACTAATGGCCTTGTGGAGTGTTTGTGTGTAGGACATGGATACACGGGACATCTGCCTTTGAACCACACGTTAAATCTGCCGCATAGGCGTGTTGTTGACGAATATTGAATTAGGCACGATACGATATCCGGACAAGGTGGAGACATGACTGGACATGGCTTAGACAGAGCTTAGACACGGCTTAGACAAATTTTATGGGCTATTTTCTTCTTTGGGCTTAAAAAAAACCCTAACTTTGGCTTTTGCTCTTATTCTTCAAAGAGTGGATCCGCGTTTTTGGCGTCTGTGCGCTCGTGTTGAGTTTTACTTTTTGTTGTTGAAAATAAGTACCCAAAAAATGGTTTGGAGTCGCCAAGCTTATTTTTGTTTTTAAGGGGAAAACAAAATAAGAAGATGTACTGAAATATGAGCTCTGATAATAAAGACAAGTCTGAAGGAAAGCAGAGTGCAGGTTCGGAGGGTCGGGTTACCTATCGGGAGAAGTCGGTAGTGGTAGTAGCGTACGCTGGCCGTGTAAAAGCGGTCTCTCTGTAAACAAGTTTAGGAAAATGCGACTTTTGACTAATCAATGCAGTGAATGCAAAAGCAGGAAATGTAATATGATATAACTTGGCCTTGTAGGCATATAGAAATGAATAGACGAATAAATAACTATATGAATAAACGAAATTAGATGAGAAAAATGTATTACTGAGTGATATATCCAAGCGCTGAATTAGAGACAACGTATTTATTATGTATAAATATAAATAATAAATTTAATTGGAAATTGGTTATAGATTAGAGGTCGAATTATTTGTTAAATGATACATGAGATGTCGGGCACCGGCGTATATGTCCTTGTAATTAAGCTTCAGATCCGTTTATAGGAGCTATAAATTAATCATGTGTTTGGAATTTTTAGCCCAGTTTGAAGTGAAATTTTGATGTTGGTAGTTTGAAATATTGGAAATTAAAATTCTGAAATGAATTTGAAAGCAAGAATTTTGAATTGAGATTTTAGAAGTGGAAGCTTGAATTTTATAAATTTGAGATTTGAGATTCCAAAGTAAGGATATTCGATTTTGAAATTTGTGACACTTTGAATTTTGAAATTGAGAAATTGTAAATTTAAAATTGAAAATAAAAAAATGAAGTGAAAAATACGAAGGAATTGAATTTTAAATTGAAAACTTGAAAAAAAGAAAAGAGAAAATAAAATAAAATAAAAAAACTAAAATAAAAAAATAAAATAAAATAAAATAAAATAAAATAAATTAAAATAAAATAATAATAATAAATAAATAAAATAAAATAAAAATACGCGAGAAATTGACTTTAGAAATTAAGATTACTTGAATTTTGAGAAATTAAAAATATTATTTTGAAATTAAAACATAAAAATGAGAAATTGAAAATTAGGAAAAAAATGAAAAATTTAAAAATTGATTTTAGAAGACTTTATTATTTTTTTTAATGATAAGTGCGAATAAATTCAAAGTAAATTGGCCAAATTTAAGAACGGATGAATCATAGTAAGGAGTCTTGGTCGAATGGCCTCAAATTCGGTAAGTGCGCAAAAGGATTGGAGATATTATGTTGGGCTTTTAAATATGAGGCCTAAGTTAATAAATTGGACCTAATTGGATGAGTCTAAGTATAGGATATGCCTAAGTGGGTTAGGCATAAACTAATGTATTGGACCTAAATGAATGAGCCTAATTAGATATAATTTGATGAGTTTCTAAATATGGGATGAACATAAGTTAATGGGCCTAAGGTAGATGGATTGGACCTATAAAGTGGACTTAGTTGGGTTTAAGCAAGTGGGTTGGTGCAATAAGTTTGAGTTATCACAAGAGTAAATCGTTAGGCGCATAGTGGGTTTTGGTCTGTGGTTGGTAGACTAATTAAATGGGATAGTTGAGATATAATAGGTTGAAGCACATTTTCAATGAAGTACAGGCTAAGTATGTTGGACCTAATTTAATGGATGAGGCCTAAGTATGTGTGATAATAAAAAAAAAATAGAATTAATAGGAACATAAATATTTAAAAACATGACAATAGAAAAATACATATTATAAAATTATTTAGGAAAGAATTAGTGTATAAAAAGATCTTTATTACAGATTAGAAATATAGTACATTTTTGAACTTGCATGACGCTCAAATACAGGAAACCTAGCATGATAAGAATACTCAAAATCTAGAATTAAATGCTTGATAAGATTAAATATACAAAAGTATGAATAAATACCAAAAATCCTAAAACGCATGTTACATGGAAACAAACAAATATAGCACAAAATATACATAACATAAATCCAGGGAAGTAGTTAATATAACACAGAGTCAAATGAATAGAAGTAATTGTAAAACTCTTATAATAAATGAGCAGTAATTAAAAATAGTAGAAAGGATAAAAAAAAAATCATAATAATAATATTAACAATAAGAATGAATTACTATACCTCTCTAAACTATCTTTTTCTTGCTTCTCTTCGAGCATTTTGAGAAATATCCTAGTTAAATGTCCTCTCCTCTTTTCTTCTTCTTTTTTTATTTATTTTATTATTTTTAGGTCTACACTACTAGTTGCATAATCAATGCTTAATAATATATTTTTTTTATAGAGAGAAAATAGAGGATTCAGATTTGTTAAACACCGTGGGCCATAATGGGGGTGAAGAACTATCTTCTCCATATTAAATTGGAGATTGCATGTCATGGAGAATATAAGAAAACATATCAAAGGCAAATGTGACCCACCAAGCACCAAAGTTCATATTTTACCCTACATGGGTATTGGAAATCAAAAGTGTTTACATCGATCGAGAAAAAGAAACCATCCAGCACAATCCAATAGCATCAACCTAGATTCAATAAGAGTCCATCAGCAAACTTGAGAATATTGTTGAATTTCATGTTCCCAATTCTCTAGAATGTCCAAATAACAAAGGCATGTCAATTAAACCTGCCTGTAGAACTAAGTCCTCGGATCATCTTTACTTCAGGGGAAGACTCAATCACCTTATCCAAAAAGTTTTCCAAAATTAGTGTTTACTGTTTATGATTCATAAAATATATGTTCTCAACAACATAAACAGAACTGGGAATTTATGAATGACCGCGCTAAAACTAAACACATTATTTACTCAACAAGCCAGAATCATAAAGATAACAAAGCTCTCCGCATTCTAAATTCATGAAAAACTAATATCCACATAATGCAAGCAAACCATTCATCTCATGATGTGTAAACTGATCGATCAAAAAAAAAAAAAAAAAAAAAAATCTCGTGATGTGCAAATTGTTCATCAATAAAACAGAAATTGACAATCAATTAGCACAATTACCAACAGCTTGAGATCCCAGTTGAGAAGGAATAGAAGGAGCATGTGATTGAATTTGCATTGAAAAAGCAGATTCCTGGGGCTTTGTGGAAGATTCCCGAAAGAAAGCAGCAGCAGCAGCACACTCTAGATCTAGACGTTTCCTGAGAAACACCTGCTGATCAACGGGATTCACCAGCGGCTGATCCGACGGCACCTTGATCTCCAAGACTTCATCGTCTTCCCCTCGCGATCTTCTTTTTTTTTTTTCAATTTGCTCTCCCCCTCTCTTTTTTCTTCTTTCCCCCGTTTTTTTCTCCTCCTAATAACTGCTTCCTAAGTTTTTTTTCTTTTTTTCCTTTTTTCTGTTTCCTCCTTCTTCCTCCTTCTCCGGATCTTCTTCTTCTTACCTTTTCTTTTTTTCTTTTCTTCTCCCCCTACCTTCCTCTACCGTTTTCTTGCATTTTTTTTTTTTTTTATTTCCTCCTCATAACTGCTTCTCCTCCCTTCCCTAATTTCTTTTACTCCTCCCTCCCTCTTTAAAAAAAAATCATAATAAATATAAAATAAAATAAAAATAAATAAATAAACCTCCTCCTTTTGAGTTTTTCTCGTTTTCTTTTTTTATTTTTTATTTTTTTATTTTATTTTATTTTATTTTATTTTATTTTATTTTATTTTCTCTCTTTCTTTTTCAAGTTTTCAATTTTAAAATTCAATTCCTTCATTTTTCAATTTCATTTTTTTTATTTTCAATTTTAAATTTACAATTTCCAATTTCAAAATTCAAAATTAATACTTAAAATTTAATCGAATATCCCAATTTCTAAATCTCAAATCTCAAATTTAAAATTCAAGCTTAGATTTCAAAATCTCGGTCAAAGTGCTTAAGTTTTGAGTGCATTAAATTGCCAATTTGATATTTAATTCTGAAACACGAAATTTGTTAGATGATTTTCAAAAAAATTAAAACGGCGTGATTAGTTACATAGTTCTATAAAATATAGAATCTTGTGGGTTAATTTATTGTGACGTATAAATGGGCAGTGGGGACCCAGATATCTCGTAATATCGCTTTTAACAAATAATTTGGCTAATATATAGCAATCTTCCAATTAAATGTGAATATTTCATATTTGTTATTCTATTAACATTCTCTAATTAGTAATAACTTTGGATATATCGTTAAGTCACGCATTTTCTCGTATGATTTTCTTGTTATTTATTTATATGTATGTACCGTCTTATATTGTTATTTTTATCTTGGTATTCGTTAGTTGATTAGTCGAAAATATATTTTCTTTAGTTTGTTTAGTAGGGCAGGCTTTAGGGGCTTGAAGTCTTCTGCTTATCGTCCTTAGATAAGTAACACGACCCCGGACACAGGCTGGTTTCAGCCTGCGCTTTTCTTGCTCGGGAGTCGTATTGGGTTTTAACTTTATTTGTTTTCCACTTTCAAAATAAAGCAAAGAATAAATTAAAAATGGCTTCAAACAGTTTTTAAATGGTTTCTGACAAAACACAAAAGCGAGTCTCGCCAATTGAGTGGGGACCGCACGCAAAAGAATGGGTCCACTATTGAGAGACTAAATGTTTGTTTCAAAACTGTTCACTTGATTTGAAACTCATGCATATTTTGTTTTATTTTAAGGAAAAAACAAATAAGAAAGAAAAGCAGCAAATCTGACTTCTTGATAGAAAGTGCAATAAAGTGCGGGATTCGAAATAGAGAGATTACCCTGGAAGATACGAAAGATCAACCGTGGCACGCACTAAGCTTCCTGCTGCAAGCAGTCTCTACATTATTAAAATAGTAGGGAAATCGACTTTTGACTAAGCCATTAGTGAATCACCAAAGAAACAAGCAATAACGACATAATAACATACTGAGCATATATAGAAATGAATGAACAAATAAATAAATTTATGAATAGCGAAATTAGATGAAAATATATGCTCATGGTGATATATAAAAGCAATACTAATTTAGAGATAATATTTAATGTAATAACAAATATAATATGCTATTAGTGTTGAAACAAGAATTAAAGATCAGGAGTCTTCTTAAAGAAAGAATAATGAATGTATTTGTAGTACATATGTCACCTGATGCTCCATGAATCTGATTTATAGGAGCTATAGAAATAATCAGATGTTTAAACTAGAAAACTTAATTTAAAATTGAATTTTGAAGTTGTCAGACTAATATTGAAAATTAGGAATGCAGAATTGAAAGCAAATTTTAAATGAATTTTGAAGACAAGTTTAATTTTATAAATTTGAATTTTAGACTAGAAATTTAGTAGAAATTGAGATATTCGAAATTTTGAATTTGTGACACTGATTTTAAGTGTAAGTATGAATTTAATTGAAAACTAAAAAATGAATTGAAAAATGAAGGGGAATTGGAATTTTAAATTAGAAAACTTGAAAAGAAAGAGAAATAAATAAAATAAAAAATAAAATAAAATGAAATGAAAAACAACAAATAAAAAAATAAATAATAATAAATAAAGTAAAAATAACAAATAAAATAAAATAAAAATACATGAGGAAATTGACTTTAGAAATTAGATATCTTGAATTTTGAGAAATTAGAAAATTGTTATTTTGAAATTAAAAACTTATAAGATAGAGTGAAATTAGGAAAAAATGAAAATTTAGAAATTGATTTTTTTTTTTTGAAGACGTTTTTTTTCTTTTTTTTTTTTAGAAAACAGTAAATTGTAAATAAATTAAAGAGTGAAATTAGACCCTGGCTAAAGAGCTTGAAGCCCCACAAATATATTGAAGCGCATTATGTTGGGGGCACAAATGGGGTTTAAGTTATGAAGAATTGGATTTAATTGGACTTAAGTATAGGATATCTGCAAGTGGGTTGGTCATAATAGTTGAGTTGGGGCCTCAGGTAAATGGAGTTAGGCACTTAGGAAATAAGACACAGGTCGCAATAGGTTGTGATTAAATTGATTGGGGTAGAAAGAGCTGCTGATATTCAGAAGCCAGCATTCAAATGATGAACCAAATGAAATAGGTACAGAAAACAGTGAATTTTCCATATAAAATCAAGCAGTGGAGCGTTTAATCATCAAAGTCAAATAAAACCAAAAACGATAAGAAAATAACAATAATGCAAAGACATATATGGCCCAAATATAGTTCTAGAATCTTGTAAGATCAAAGAAAGCCCGCACCGAAAACAAGAAGCGACCAGCTATATAGAAGTACCTAAATATGTCCCACAAGACCTATAAAGCTCACAAAGACTCAAATGGTCATCAATGCATCGATTCCAAAAACAAATTTCAAAAGATTTTAATATTTAAACCTCCCAAGTAATTGCTCATGAAAGTGAGAGAATTTATTTACAGATTATACCAGGCCGTCCAAGTAAGGGAACCCATCTTACCTTCTTCTAAAAATACTAGAACACCCTTTTCAAACATGAATTGAAACCAGGATCTACCATAAAAGAAGAAATTATTATATGGGGACCATGGAGGTATTTTGGTGAAGTGGTTGCAGGAGTACGACTTCACTCTTCAAGAAGGTGATCATAATTTGCGATGGTGGAATAAAGGCAGCAGAAATTACTCTTAGCAAAAATTTTCAGGACCTGATCTGATCCAAGACTGATCTTTTGTAGGGTAGAGATAAAGAGGGAGTGGGTGATTCTCAGCTATCTTCCCTAAATTTTTTTTTTAATTACATAAATGAAGCTGGTATTCCACTTGGAGAAGAGAGAGAGAGAAAATTATTTTCTTTGAAGAGAATACTGAGTCTCTATCTACAGTTGGATTCATATGGAGTGTATTAAAGTCTAATCAAATGGAATCAAAAAATAATAAAATTTTAGTACAATAAATATGAAAGTTAGTCAAAATACCTCAATAGCTGAACCCTTCTCTCATTCAAAGCACCCTACGTTTCACAGCCACCAAACAATGCCACTCTTTAAGCCTCCAATACACAAGAAGCTTCTTCCTTTTTTTCCCCAGAAAGCAAACACAATAGCTTGTTTCACCAAACAGTATCTCCGTCTCTCCTTTTCTCCAGAAAATATCTTGGCCCAAAAATGGGAAGGAGACATTAAACGGTCAAAATAAATAAATAAATAAAAATAAAAATAAAAAAAACAACGAAACAGTAGAATCTCTTATGAGAAGAAAGCACAGTTGGCAAAACCAGAACTTAGTCGAGCTTTCACGCTAGAAGACAGAGACTCAAACATTTAAACTCAGCCTGCCATTTCCAAAATCAAATCTCTGTTTCCTCCTCTTCCCTTTTTTTTTTTTTCCTCCTTCCTTTCCTTCACTCTTTTCTTTCTTTTTTTTTTTTTCCTTTTTCTTGTTGGCTCCTCCCCCTTTTTCCTCCTCCTCTCCGTTTTTTTGGCTCCCCACCCTTTTTGACTTTTTCTTTTATTTCAATTTTTATCTTAACAATCTCCACCAAAATTAAAATAATAATTAAAAATAAAAAAATAAAATAAAATATTGATTTTGTCAAACAAATATTCTCTTCTTCCTCCCTTCTTTTTCTTTTTTTCATTTTTTTTTCTTTTTGTAATTTATTTTATTTCATTTTTTACGTTTTCATTCATTTCTAAATTAAAAATAATAAAAAATAATAAAAAAAATAAAATAATAGAATAATATAATAAAATAATAAAATAAAAATAAATAAATAAATAAATAAAAACTGCTTTTTGGGGTCTACATAGTAAAAGACACTATTATCTCAAAAACACAAAAACCACAAACAAGAAACTAGATTGGACGCTGGAGATCGACATGCCGATAACGCCGACGACGTCGGAGAAAAGGTGTGCTAAGTAGTAATTAAGTTCTTATTTTTTCTTCTTTTTTTTTAAGGCAATGATTGATCAATTTCTAGGGTTTTTTTTTTTTTTTTTTTTCTGTCACCAACAAAAATTGCATTTTTTTTTCTCATAAAAACACCCAAAGGAAATCGTGAATTTGTGATCTCATCTCATCACAAAAAAAAAATCGAAAAAATTAATTCAAATTAGGGCTATGAACTCATCAGTCATCACATGAAGAAGAAAGAAAAAATAAGAGAGGGAATAAGAGAGGAAGGTGGGAGAGGATGCATACCTTAGGGTAGGGGAGGTAAATCGCGGGGCATGCTGCTGTAGGATGAAAATCCGTTGGAGAAATTTCGTAATTTTCGTGTTGGGAAGGGGGAACACTAGTATGGATGAACCAAAAATTAAATTGGTTGGGCTTTGAAATAATTTAGATTTATTTAAATGCATGATTTTTTTTTTAATGATGCAGAATTATACAATGAGTAGTAATTTTGAGCCTTCAAATGATCGAAGCGGAGATAATCGAGATGGCAATCTTTACATTATGGAGGTATGTCGCAAGAAGCGAAGTGGAGTAAGGGAGGAAATGTTTCTTTTCAATGCAATTTTGTGAAACCGAATATATAGAGAGGGTTATATTATAGAGTCAATTCCTTTGTTGAAAATTAAAGGGCTAGGGTTGCTCTTGTCTTTAAAAATATGAATGAAAATTTAGTTGAGATGCGAAGGGTGATGGAGGAAGCTAAACAAAGGGTGAAACAATCTAATCTTAAGCAAGTTTCTTTACCCACATTAAGCGCTGCAACATCTAATTTTGAGAATTCCTCTTCTAGTGCTAGTGCTATTGATCCAAAAAGGAGAAAGGGGTCTATTGGATCAATTGAGAAGGCACATTCAATATGGGTGCACGTGAAATAGTTGTGATGAGATAGTTAGGATGTTTTTACCTTTGGGGGTTCAATACTTCGGCTTTTTCTTTAGAAATCCGCATTAGGATGTTTTACCTTTGGGGATTGTCTTTTCCTTTCTTCAGAAATCCTTGTATGCTTGTGCCTTTTAAAGTGCAAGTCAACTTTTAGGTGTCACGCAGGGCTATAATCATTGAAGCTACGTTATTACGAGGAAGGAGAAGAGTAATGTCGCTCTTTAGAAATCCTTGATACAGGATGTTTTTACCCAGTACAGAGGTTATGCTGACTTTGCTAGAAATCCTTATTATGCTCGTGCCTTTAAAAGTGCGAGTCAACTTCCGAGGTTATGTTAGCGAAATTTATAATGCATTAAGAGCTACGTGTGCGAAGAGAAGAGTAATATTGAGAATCTATTGGAACCAATCAAGAAGTTTTGAAATGAGAAAGGAGTGAACATTTGCAGTGATGGATGGTCAGATGCTCAAAGAAGACCACCTATTAACATCATGGTGGTCTTAGAAAGTGGACCAATGTTTTTGAAAGCAATAAAGCGTGAAGGAGTAGAATGACACTTTATAGGCGGTTCTTCAATAAGCGTTATACGAGTTCGTCTTCAAAAGTAGTTCGAGTTATAACTTATAATGCTGTGACTACAAGCGGCCAGGGACCCGTGTGGAAGACAAGGGGTTCGTGTCTTTTGGACCCTGTGTGTGGTTAAATGCTGCCAGTCTTTTCTTTACAGAACATATGTGCACCGTGTACACGAAGATATGATGATGTGATGGAAAAATGTGGTTGGATCTCTCGGGTTTCAAGTGATGCCTCTTTCATCAAGAATTTCATTATGAATCGTCTGCAGTAAGTTGTCGATGTTTAATAATCATTGCAAGTTGAGTTACTTTACGATGGAGTCGATACACGTTTTGCTTCAACTATTGTTATGCTTAAACGATTTAAGTCAATAAAAAGGGGCTTTGAGCAATTAGTGATAAGTGAAGAATGAGAAATGTATAAAGAAGATGATTTAGTGAAAGCTAAAGAAATAAAGGATAAAATCCTAAATAAAGACTTTTGGATGGATGTGGTTTATATACTCAGCTTTACAACTCCTATGTATGAGATGCTTCGATTAGCTGACACTAACAAATAGGCCCGATTATATCCTCAATGCGGATATATACCAGATCCCGTGACCATTTTATGTTTTCAATCTTGAAATGATGGATTCTGAATGCCATGCTTGGCAGGCATTGATGCTATTGGAGTCTATCGAAATAATTTTAAGCCCGCCCAGAGATTTTCTCAGTACACGTATCTTGAGCATTGATAATTCTGCATTCTACCGTATGCTCTCCATGAAAACTTTGAACATATATGCATGCATAGCAATTAATGGGATTTACTCTTGGATTTATGATATAGAAATAATCTCCAAAAGCTAGCCAAGGACCCTTGTACTCGCTCATTAGTAAGGTAGTTCACTAATTAATTGCTTGAGAGGTACGAACCCTATGTGAGAAGGGTTAGGTTGATTGAGAGACCAAAAAAAAACCCTAAAAGGTCTGTGTTTTGAGTTTATAAATAAATCCCTTGTTAGAGCCAAAACACCCATAAGTGGGTGTTCTCTTTTCTCGTCTCTAACAATTAGACATGTCCACGCGCCGATATATGATGATGACACTAATTTGTTATATTCAATATTGATTTAGGTTTTCCTGTATTTGTCATCCTTTATTTATAATCTGAAAAATTAATAATGGCGGGAAGGTAGGCCTAGCTATGACAATTGACAACAACTTGGGAACGGTCAAGTTGAATCTCAACCTTTGAAACCATCGGGCCTATCTGGGGTGTCCGATGGAGACCAAGGATGTTTCTAATGCGCTGAATCTCCTCAATGCGATGTGGATTATGAGATGCTTCGATTACATCCTCAATGCGACTGGAATTCAACTCTAGAAGCTGTTTTTGCTGGCGTTCCAATGCTGACATTTCCTACATCTTGGGACCAAATCTCCAACAGTAAGAAAATCGTGGAGGAATGGAAGGTTGGGTGGAGGGTGAAGAGTCCGGAGGCGGCGTGGGAAAATATTGTGAGCAGATCAGAAGAGATAGCGGAGCTTGTGAAGAGGTTTATGGATTCGGAAAGCACGAAGGAGATGAGGAAAAGAGCAGAAGAAGTTCAGGAAGTTTGCAGAGGAGCAATGGCCAAGGGTGGTTCAACTGATATTAATCTCGACGCTTTTCTCTCCGACATTTCACAACCCCGCCGTTAGCTGCATGCATGCATTCCGTCGTCATTCACTCCAAATCTTGTTTAAGTAAGTTTTATTTATTTTGCTTTCACTTAGAAGTTAGAACAACATCATTCCAGTTTCCCTGTTTCTTTTAGATAGCCACTGGCAGTGGCAGTGGCAATGGCTGTTTGTCTTTTCGGTAATAACATTTCCTGATTGTGATGAGATGAGGATTGAGGATATGCTGTCTCTAACACATGGATATGGTGATGGCATCTTTCCAAAAGTTGGTCATTTGTGTGGAATTTTCTATTTTTAGGGATGAAATTATTATTACATGTAACACTATTGTCTAATTTTGGAAACTTTCTGTTGGCCTTTTCTTTCTTTATGGGGGATTTATGTTTATTGCTGTGAAGAAGGGGAAGAGCAAAAATAGAAGGCTACTATCCCACATCTTTAAAACTCAAACTAAATAATTCCAACATACTTTGGAAAATAGTAATCATACTCTTACAAGGTGAGGATGGGGATGGGATAGGGGATAAGGTAGGGGATGGGTCCATTCTCTATCCTCTTTTCAATGGGAGATAGGGGATGGGTCCACCCTAGCTACATCCTTTAAGGATAAAGGATTGAGGGCATTTCAAGCTTAATTAAGAGGTGTGTTTACTATTTCACGGTATGTTCTAATTATTTAGTTGGAGATATCACTCTTGTTTTAAAAGTGTGGGATAATTGTCTTTCATTTTTGTTCTTTCCCTTCTTTCATATAGCACCTAAACATAATTCCCCATTTTTTATTAAAGGAAAAAAATCTAAAGTTTTCATTATGAATAAATAAATATTTGGTTGAAATATATCAAATAATCTTAAATTTACAAGATATAATATTTTCCATTTTTCTTGAAAATACTTATTTTAAAATAAAAATGTCGTCAGTTAGGGGTATTGATTCGTATTATGGATAGTCGTATTTATTATAGTGTTAATATACGGATCGGTGTCGATATTCATGAATCAAAGGCAGAGCCTGAATAATAAACATATCAATATTCATTAACCCAAACCCAACTCATTTATTATTTATGTTAGATAGGTCAATACGAATATGAACAATTTAATTTGATTATTTAAAATAATAAAAATTATAATTAATTATCCATATATGTTTAATACAAATAACCTATTAATTTAACATGTTTATTAATTTTATTATTTAAATGAATAGGAATTATAATTAATAATTCATATTTAATACAAATAACTTATTAAATAGGTTAATTAATTAATATAATAATTAAATGGGTGTGGACCCCACATTTTTAATTGTGTCGTTTATACTTAAAAGGCGAGGCTAGTTTTTATTTTAAAAAAAACCATTTTTAAAGAAAAGCGGTTTGGAGTCGTAAAGCATTTTTGTTTTATTTTAAAAGGGAAAACAAAATAAAAATAAAGCGCACAAATATGACTCATGATGGGAAGCGGTCTAGGAAGCCCAGGTCGGTCGGGGTCGGGTTCTTGTCGGGAAGGTACGGAGTGGAGCGTAGCCTGCCCTCCTAAGCCTAAAGTCGGGTCTCTACTAAACAAATTAAAGGAAATTATGGTTTGACTAGTCGACTAATAAGTCTGAAGATGTGATAGTAATGTAAGCGTGCGTGACATATATAAATAAATAATCGAAAGCCCGAGTCGGATAGGATGGTATGTGCACAAGACGGCATGTTAGAGCGCTATCAGGTAGGAAACAATGTTAATGCAATAACAAAAATACAAACTATTCAATTTAGAAATTGGTTTTAAAATCATATGTCAAATTATTATTAAAATGATACATGGAATGTCGGGGCCCCACAAGCCCATTTATATGTTATACAAATTAACTCCCAAGAGATTCCATTTATTGGAGGTTGTAGAGATTAACCGTGTGTTTGAGATTTTTGAAGACCGATTTGAAATTGAAGTTTTGAAAATTGGAAGTTTGAAGTTGAAATTTTGAAATTTGAGATTTTTCTTTGGAACTTGAAATTTAGAAATTATGGATTTTCAAAATTTAGACTATGATGAATCTTAGAAAGTGAGATTTGGAAATTTGAAATTGATCGCTTGAGATTTTGAAATTATGAATTTGTAAATTTGAAATTGGAAATCGGAAATTGTAGACTTGAATTTTGGGGAGTGTAATGACTTGATTTTTTGAAATTAGAATTTGCGATTTTGAAATTGAGACGTTGAAAAATTGAAATTTGAAACTTGGAGGGCTTAATTTTAAAATTGAAAATTTGAATTCAGAAAATGAGAAATTTGAAATTTAGGCTTAAAATTGAGAAATGAAAATTCGAAAAAATTTAGGGGATTTTATTAAATTAAGGGTGGGTGATAGTCCATATGTTAAGGAAAAATAAATTGAATTTTAAAAAATACAAAAAGAAACAACAACCACCAATTTAATTAAATAAACAAAAAGCAACAATATAATTACAAGGAAAATAAAATAATAAGACTATAAATTAAATGACTAATAAAATATATATACAAGAAAATAAAAAAAATAAAAAACTATATAAAAGAAGAATAAAGGAAAGTCAAGAAAAAAATTACGGTAGGCGGGTAGTTCCACAGGACGAAGCCTTTCTCAAATTTGTTATATAAGTTGGATTGTCTCCCAAGTACTTTGATAGAATTTCCAAAACCTTCCAGGCTTTTAAAAACTTTAGAAGGCCAAACATGTGCTCATTTCAATGTAGGAAGACCCATATCCTCATTAAAAAGAATAAATTTAGGAACTAATATGACCCAAATTATATAGACCGAATGCCTTCATTTATTCTCAAAAAATATTTAATCAAGGGCCGTTAGGGTCTCGGCCTTTTTGGTTGAAACTGGCTATGGTTTCCTCTTCCCCTTCTTTCTCAAATCAAGGAGAAGACCCTTTTATATAGGGAAAGGGGCCTCAACACTCTTGTAAGTTTCGATGTGGGATTGCGCCATGAGAAAAAAATCTTAAAGTATGAAATGTGGGGCTCTGCTCTACCACTTGTAATTTTTTCAATGTGGGATTGTCTCGAAAAATCCCCAAGCCTTAAAATTTAGAATTCTATAAATATACCTCTTCGATAGAGTTAAATGAGTGCTTGAATATGAACAACAGTAAAACGAAAGTGTGAAAAGTGAGTGAAATTGAGATGAACTCTATCGAAGAATAAAGAGACCCCAGTGTCACAAAGAACACTTGACTCGATTAAAGCTTCAAACAACTAAAAGATTCTAAAAAACATCCAAAAGCAAACAACAAAAGGAATAAAACAACACAGGCGGTAAAGTCATGACATAGATCGAGCTCTCTCTGAAGGTCTACGAAAGGTGAAACTTATATTGAAACTTATATCGAATCCGAACAAACGAACTTGAGCCACGCGATGGGACGGTCATGCACTATATGCTAATTAACACCACATGGACAAAACTCATGCGCCTGGGGCTAAGTAGAAAGTACGACAACTCCTAAATAAACCATGCGGATCAAAGTGTGCTCCGAGAGTTCAATCCATAATAAGGCATCAATGTCCGGGTTCGAAACGAGAAAATACAAACGTGAAACCTAACACCCTTGGTCCAAGATAAGGTGAGGCGGTCTCGACCACGGCGGAAGACGGCCCAACCGCCTAAAATGGGATGCTGAACGCGACATGTGATGGAGTCCAATGATTCGGATCCGAAGAAGGCGGTCTAAATCACCGTACATCAAGCCTCAACGCCCATTTGGTCAAGGGAAGTAACAAACGTGATGGAGAAGTTCAACATTCCGACCATAAAGCGCGGGTCTCCAACGCCCTGAGAGCGCGTGGCGACGGTTTAAACGTCTGACCACAGGCAGCAAATGTGATGCGATGAAGTCTCGGAATATTCCTGACTATGAGGCGGTGAAGTCTGAAGCTCATATGCATTGTAAGACAAGTTCTAACGCCTGATCTACTTGCAGCAAGAAATGTGATACGATGAAGTTCGAACACTGATCCATATAGAGGCGAAATCAACGCTTGATATGCGGAAACGGGGAGCCTCAAATACGCATTCGCCGGCGCGAAGAAATTGGGATGCATTTAAGTCCGAACATCTCGATCCAAGATGAAGTGTCTAACTACTCATATATAAGATCAAGTCTCTGAGAACGCCTGAGATTCATTTGCAGGAAGAAAGGTGATACGTACGAAAGTTCAAAGATCCGATCCGTTGTTAAGGCAAGTCCTGGAATCACTGATGGCGTGTGCAAACGAAGCCCCGACCGACCGGCTGCGGCTAGGCAAATGTGATGCAGATGAAGTTCCAAATTATCCTGATCCATATGAAGCGCTAAGTCTAACGCCCGATATGCGTAAGACGGTCCGAACGCCCGACCATCGGGTAAGAAAATATGACAAATGGAAGTCCGAACATTCGATCCATGCATGGGAGTCCCGATCGCTGATATGCGTGGAGACGGGTCAACGCCCGACCAAAAGTTGTGTTGGAAAACGATGCAAATGGAAGTCTTGAACACCGATTCATATGGAAAGTGTTTCTCATCCTCGATACGCAGAAGACAAGTCTGAACGCCCGACCGGCCGGAAGCATGCCACGTGATGCGATGAAGTCCAACATTCGATCCGCGGAGTGAGTTAAGTCTCGAACGCCTGAATCAGCATAAGTGAAAGCGCGGTTAGAGGGGTATGCCCCAATATGACATCCAACATAACATGACGGTCCAAAATGTCATAACAATGGCTCATATCATCGATAAAATCGGCCCTGGACAACCAACCACGTCCAAATGATCCCGAAAAAGAGCAGGCATGCCCCAAGCAGGGCATCTATCAAAAAAACATGATGAAACCTCAAAACGGTCATACCAAGACTCATCCTTCCTGACACCATCAGGCGCACAAAACAAAAACAAATTCCCAATGATCTCGGCGCATATGACGTGCCCATGACATGTATGTAATCCAATGATGACATGGTAAACCCCCAAATATCAAAATATGGCTCGACAACTCAAATAAAGAATCATTTCCACACAAATGTTAATAACCAAATGATCCCGATGACAGTGGGTATGCCTGCAAGACAAAATATGTCGAGGAATCATCTAAATCTCTCTGATCCTAAATAACAAAAGGCAACCGGAGCTATCTAAAACCAGAACTAGAAATGGATCCCAACTTCTAGCAAAGCATCTCCCAGAAAAAGCCACATAATAATGTCCAGACATCGACCAAGTCTCAAACACCTATCAAAGTAAATGCTATCAAAGAAAACGCAATGCCACGGTCTCGTGGTATTTTGGCGGACACCCGGACAGCAATGTAGGCTTTGGGGTGGTGATAAGGTAAAGAAATGATGTGAACCAGCTCAAACACCCATGATCAACCCTATGCCCTCGTAAAGTGGAATGCCACATGCATAAGAAGTCTCACGAGTCATGGACACAAGAACATCCAATGGAAGTGATAATAACAATTATGTAATGCAAAAAGTGTAAACAGGGTAGAGATAGGTAAGAGCAGTGACAAGGTGAAACATCTAACTCGAAACTAATAAACATATGAGGGTGATAAATGTGAAAATGAGAGGTATGAAGTCGAGAAGATAAATAACATTATGGAAAAAAACTGATGATGATATGATGAATCTACCCAAGTCACTGCATGGGGAAGACATGTCGTCGACAGATTGGATGATGAATATGACACCGACTCCTGGAGTTCCTGTGAGAGGATCATCATCCTCATATACCACTGACAAAACTTTAAAGTAAACACATGATACTAGATCCTCGTGGCTTCCATAATACGAACTACCACAAGTAACAACACATACACTAAAGACAATGATCCCTCATAAGTCCACATACGAACCAAGGAATATTTGTTGGAAGCACACACGTAAGATTTTATTTATATGGATTTTTTTCTCATCTTTTTTCTTTTATTTTTCTTTGTGTTTTTGTTTGTTTTTTTTTTTTGTTTTTTTTTTGTTTTTTTTTCACAGACAGAATTTAATTGAACAATGAGAGACAAACCAATATGCAATAACAAATATGGTCTCCAAGCAACAAGGTACAATAAAACGACTCCAAATGAAATGACATAAGCCTCCTCAAACTAAAAAGTCTCCGAATAAATGTCGATGGAATGAGTAAGGATGACATGACAAAACCCCATGCAGAAATGAATAGATCATCAATCTAAATGGGAAAGAATGAGATAGAACGAGAAGTCGTGATAGAAAGAAAACATTAATCCATGTACCAACGACATAAGGAAGTGAATGTGGTAAGGCGAAGGATGGAAGAACATGTCAATGTGTCCACAACTCCGTATATCCTGCAACCAAGGCATCCACACACCAAAGGGCCCCTATCCTGTATGAAAAAGGTAAAGGTGGCTATAAGAGAAAAAAAAATAGGCCAAAATGCGTGTGTGAGGCTCAAACGGGCTAGCAACCCAGAAAAGTGAGTCACAAGTGATAAGGTATATGGCTAACCGAAACGATGGCCACCCATCCCGCGGTAATTGTCCCAAACGTAAAACTTTTCATTGATCCACATTGCTGGACTCTGAATTGGTTTCATCTGGGTCCATCAACCAGCAAATTTCTCTCTCAATAACTCTATCATTGTAAGGTCCGCTCCGCTAGGTCTAAACTTCCCCAGTGGTCGGGCTGATCAATCCTCCGAGGACTCTCAAAACCAAATCGCCTCGGCCGTAGCGGGTTCAGCTTAACCCGCTTGAAAGAGCGCCATCTTCCTTAGTAAGCCTCGAATATGGTCACGGCTTCCACCTCCTCTCATCTAACAGCTGCCTAATCAAGCTACGACCAACCCACTCCGCCTCGAAATTCGGCCGCTTCTGTGGTTACTCTCAAGGATCCCATATCTATCTCTAACCGGTAGAACCGCTCCCACGCCATAAACTGTGGGGAGAGTAAGGTGTGGCTCCTGTAGAAGTGCGAAAGGAGGTGCGATACGCCCATAATGAGAAAGGAAGCTTCTCGGACCAGTCTCAAGAAGTCTCAATCATCTTGCTTAGAATCCTCTTAATATTCTCGTTTCGCAGTTCTACCGCCTCGGCCTGCTCTACGCTCTATATCGTGACGATTCATGGGCGTCGATGCTATATCTCTCAGAATAAAGTGTCAACTCACCTCCGAAATGCACACCTTATCCAATATCAACTCACGAGAACCCTTACATCTGGCGTATAATGCGATCCGATAAAGTCGGGCCAATTTCACTACATTTTAGCTTTGCATAAGAAGTGGCCTCCGCCCACTTCGCAAAATAATCAATAAAGAACTGTGAATGAACTCATGACCACTAGAAGACTTCCTCGACGAATCTTCCCAATAATATCTATGCCCCAGACCGAACGACTCAAGGTGAGGTCAATGCATGCAACTCCGATATGGAACGGTATGAGATCTCCATGATCTGGACACTCAGACATCTATGAACAACCGACAACAATCCACTATGCACAAAATTTTCCCACCTAAGCTCAATACTGATCAATCTCTACATACCCCAGAGAGGAAACCAAACAGGAATCGGATCCATATCATGACAAAACGCCTAAAGCTCGTCAGATGCACCCACGTGTAGAATGGGAGTCCTAATCAAAACAGGATCTAAACTCAATCTGGTAGGCTGGGTCAATGCGGCCTAAAAGCCAAGGGTAGGTAGCTCAGTAACCTCTTAGTAGATGGGAACAGATTCCTCCAATGGTACACAACCTCCTACACGTCTTCGGTTGAGACGGGTGCTCCTCCATGCAAGGGTGGTCAACACCTCCACACATACCTCGACATCCCAGGCGCCATGGTGAAGGCTCTCACTCTCAAAGACTGTGAATAAACCAAGCATAGTGAATATGTGGGTGCATCCGAAAAACCTACTAAATCTAACACGTTAAGGGCACACCGCCATACAAATATCCCGAAATCTAGCTCACATAAGACTTAAAGATCTGACTTCTCAAGATCAATATGTGTCGACCACCCTCCTGAATGCTCCCAACAAAGGTATAGCCCATCATTAGACCTTACTCCTAATCATTAGCCTCATCGAAGAGCAAACAGCAGCAAATGTTCCAATCAAATATCAATCACAACAACAAAAGACACATAGTCAACCGAGACTAGGAGTTGGAAATATGGGATAAATGTGTGTCCCACATAGATAAGCAAATACGCAAATCGCTAATGACGTAGTCATGCGAACAAATAAATTCATAAGCTTACTGGGCATATCATCCATATCTACACACAATCTAAGCAGAAATATAAGATGGACAAGATGAATATATAACGAACCATGAGAAACAAGTGACATAACTAGATTAACATAAGATTCAACCAAGGATGTCAACCAACCAATATTAATGGTACAACAAACTGCCACGTGAGTTACAATCAGAAATCAAAACTCTCAACGTGCCACCAATAATCACATACAAAAACACAAAAAATGCATCTATCAACTACCTAATCAAAAACCACATTTTCCCTCTAATTTGTATTTGAGCTCGACCACAACTTTCGCCAGTAGTCGCCATTTCATGGACCCCGCATTCGCATTATTACGCTGCTTTCCCACTTGCGCCACGGAGACTGCTTTTTTATTTTAAAAACCATTTTTAGAAAATCCGCTGAAATGCTTACTTATTTTGCTTTTATTTTAAAAGGAAAACAAAATAAGAAATAAAACCCTAAATACGACTCCTCGACAGTGAAGGTGGCCACAGGTTCAGAAAACCGAATAAATCAAAATAGTTACTTATCTTAAGACGACAAGCTGCGAAGACTCTCTGTTCCTAAAGCTCCGGGTTCTACTAAACAAATTAAGGAAATTACGGTTTTTCGACTAACAACTAATAAATACCGAAGATAAGCAATAAGTAATACAAAGTCACAGCATTTATTATATATAAATAAATAATCGCCGTTTTTACTTGTACGAACGTACTCGAATCCGCATGTTGTGTCATTATCAATTGGGAAACAATGTTAATGCAATAACAAAATACAAAACTATTCAATTAAAATTGGTTTTAAATCATATGTCAAATTATTTATTAAATGATACATTTAATGCTCCGCCCTACCTAAGTTCTCATTTATATTGTTGCATACAAATTAACTCCCGCATTCCATTTATCAATCGTAGAATTAACTCGCGCTGGCTCAGATTTTCAAGACCGATTTGAAATTGAAGCTTTGAAAATTGGAAGTTTGAAGTTGAAATTTTGAAATTCGAGATTTTTCTTTTAACTCGAAATTTAGAAATTACGATTTTCAAATTCTGGGGCACTACTTAACTTTAATCTTGAAATTGCAGATTCGAAATTTGAAATCGATCGCTTGAATTTGAAATTATGAATTTTGTAAATTTGAAATTGGAAATCTGAAATCAAGTAATCCCGAATTTTGAAATTACGACATCTCGATTTTAACAGACTCACTCAAATTGCACATCAAAATCAAATTGAAACTTGAGGACTTGAATTTTAAAATCAAAATTTGAATTTAAGAAAATGAGAATTTGAAATTCGACACTTAAAATCGAGAACAAAAATCTCGTAAAAATTGCATTTTATTAAATTACATGCTGATACCCACATGCTAAGGAAAAATAAATCGAATTTTAAAAAAAAAACAAAAGAAACAACCACCAATTAATTAAATAACAAAAGCAACAATATAATTACAAGGAAAATAAATAATAAGACTATAAATTAAATGACTAATAAAATATATATGCCAAGAAAAAAAAAACTATATAAAAGAAGAATAAAAGAAAGTCAAGAAAAATTACCTCATAGACGAGTAGCTCCCTTAATCGAAACCGCCTCTCTGCCTAAAATCGCTCCAAAGTCGGATCACCCAAAATTGCCCCCGAGCCAAGATTTCCCCTCCGCCGCACTTCAAACTTTAAACTCGAGACTTACTTGCGACCCCACTCAATTATACAATTCCATGAAATTTCTCCTTAAGAAAAATAAATTTGGGGCTTAACTAATACACTCCAAATTATATGCACTAACGCTTCATTTGTTCTCCAAAAAATATTTAATCAGCTTATTGCGCCTCCAACCTTTGGCCGAAGAAACATATTTCCTCTTCCCTTCTTCTCAAATCGCTTTATGACCCCTTTACGTTAAACGGCGTCTCACTTTCAGAGCCTCCACCGCGATCATCCCACAAATGAAAATCTCAGTTCAAAACGCGCCACCTCTCTCCTCACTCTTCAACGCGATCGTCTCCACAAAAAGAAAAATCCTGCCTCAAAATCGCGCTCATTAACGGGCACTCG
This sequence comes from Tetrastigma voinierianum, assembly GCA_016808115.1. Classification (NCBI taxonomy): domain Eukaryota; kingdom Viridiplantae; phylum Streptophyta; class Magnoliopsida; order Vitales; family Vitaceae; genus Tetrastigma; species Tetrastigma voinierianum. The sequence goes on along the minus strand of JAEQBH010001452.1, from coordinate 146,703 downwards.
AAATGAATTCGCTGCTGGGGACAACACCTAATACGACCCAAACGATTATACTAAACCTAAAACCCGCAAAAAACCATTTTTGTATTCACAAGCCATTTCTCAAATTTTATCAAATTTCTACCTCCACCATTTCATGTATTTACTTTGTTTTTTAAAATAATGAACTTTTTTTTTGTAAGAAAATAAAAAGGCAATTTTTATTAAAAATAAACTGAAAATTGATGAATGACCAAATTTATAAATTTGGGTTTTTAAAAGATGTTTTAATCTAATCACCCATGAATAAAAATGTTTGGTTGTGGGTTATTCTAAGGTGGTCCTACAAAAACTATTGGAGAGACACATTACGCAATTATGATTTTTCTGGTTTGGGTAATTTGGACCCCACATCACTAAAGAGACTGCAAAAGTGCTAAAATGCACATGCCTCTCATCCAATGAAATTCTGGATCCAATGCCCCCTCTACCTAAGTGATATATTCAAATTCATTTTTATTTAACTAGTTTAAAATCATAATTTTGTAAATAAGAATTTGTTATTGGTCATTTTTTAATTAGACTAAATAGTTTGATCATCAACAATATTAAGTTCTTCAAATAGATTTATAAAAAAAAAAAAAAAAGCCACAATATTGAATCCTCATCATGTTGTCAAGAGTAATATATAAAGTCATATGACAATTAATGATATGCATAGCAAAAGTAAATGCTGGGATAAGACTGAAAATCAAAATTATTTGGGTTAGTTGGTATTTCTTAGGTTCAATAATTTCTCTTAGTGAATAGTCATATAGGAACGTTAACTCAATAGGAAAGCACAACTTAAAAGACGCATCATAGATAAGCAGTAACCTTCAAGCTTTGGGGAAGACTAATTTCATAATTTCTATAACCACGCGAGATCGTAGATCATTATCTATCCTGTAAATCAACGCTCTTCTCGCACTCTCTCGAGATACCAAATTTTTATTACATCGCTTCAAATGAAAAGACCAAAAGATAGTACTTATCCTACAAGAGAGCTGAACTAAAAAGATCGGGATTCGATAAGATTTAGTAGAATCCTCAGTTTTTGCCACACCCCACTATTTCTCATGAGATCGATGATTGTATTTAGCCTGGTTTTTTATTTGATTTGTTTAAATATCACATCAAGTTGGTCTTCATGGACTCAAAGCTTTTCCGACATTTAGCCCCCCCAAAAAATATTAATTTCTTAAATACAAGAGCTTGAGAAATATTTCTAAATTTAGTTGAAAACCTTTACTTTTAATTAAAGGTGTCTTTTGTTCTAAATTTTCATACATTATGAATTTAAACATAAAGTGTCTCTTTTTAAAGTTTCAAAAATTTTGAATGTACAAGGAAAATTGTCTCTTGAAAAGATATTTTCTAAAGTTTCATAAATTATAAATTTACTTGAAAAAAGACACTTTAAATAATTTCAAAAATTTTGAATTTGAAGTAAATGTGTTATTTGAAAAAACATTTTCTACCATTTTTTGGAAATTATGAATTCCAACTAAAAATGTCTTTTAAAGAGACACTTTTTAAAATTTTGAATACTGAAAATGTTGTTTAAAGAGACATTTTTCACAATTTTAAAACTTTTTGAATTTAAAGTGAAAGCTAGTCTTAAATAAACATTTTCTAAAATTTTGAAAATTATAAATTAGACACTTTATAAAATTTTGAAAATTTTTATTTACAATGAAAAGTTTATTTTGAAGAAACACTTTTTATAATTTTAAAAAATTTGAATTTAAGTTAAAAGTTTCACTTAAAAAATATTTTCTAAAATTTCAGAAATTTGATTTTAACTAAAAGTTTCTAAAATATTAAAATGTTAAAATGAAAGTATCTTTGAAGATATACTTTTCTTAATTTTAAAAATTTTGAATTTAGATTATATGTTATGTAAAAATATATTTCTCATAATTTAAAAATTAATCTTGTATTTTAAAAAATGTTTATATTTTACTTTTTTAATCTCTTAACTATAAGTTACATAAAACTACATTAAAGTTAAAGATTATTTTTCTAGTAACAAAATAGAGATTATTTTTCAAACTATATTTTTCTTAAATTTATTTATAATCTTTATATTATTTTTCTCAAACTTCCCATGGATTTGACTACCCAGGCTAGGGCCATGTGCCTGCTATGCATTTGTAATATATTTATATATATAAAGAAGATATATATATATATATATATATATATATATATATATATATATATATATATATATTATCAAGAAAGAAATAAACATAATTCCTCAAAGAAAACAAATTAAATTTGAACAACAATAGGCTAGAGGCGAAAATCATAATGGCGACCACTGCCAGCTAGAAGAAATCGATCAATCTTATGTATTTGTGCTTGTATAAGAAAAACCGATTGACGACTCACAATAGACAGTTTGTAGTTAAAATCATGCTAATAAATATAATCTATTTTAGGTTTAGAGTAAATGGTTGGTTTCACTCGTTTAAAATTTTTCTCACCAAATATAATTTTAACAAGAATAAAAATATTTTTTTGAAACGTGTTCGATTTTTTTTCAAAAAACGTGATTTTGGGCCCACCCCAAAGCCCAAGTCAACTTGACTGACGTGGTATAAGGAACACTCGTGAAATAAAGAAGGAAAAAGATGTATACTTTCACAATGCGTCCTCTCTCCTCTGTAACATCATTTTAGCGTGTGGTTCTCAGTTCTCTTCTTCCTTCTCACTTGGTAGCAACGGTCAGATAGTGGGCAGACATGGTTTCCGGCGACGGAGAAACTCTTACAGCCTGCCACGTGGTGGCGGTGCCTTACCCAGGTAGAGGCCACGTCAACCCCATGATGAACCTCTGCAAGTTTCTAACTTCAAGAAAAGATGATATCCTTATCACCTTCGTTATCACCGAAGAATGGCTCGACTTGATCGCTTCAGAGGATAAGCCGGCTAACGTGAGCTTCGCTACGATCCCGAATGTGATTCCTTCGGAGCGAAATCGCGCGGCGGACTTCCCCGGCTTCATCGAAGCTGTCTCCACGAAATTGGAAGCTCCTTTCGAGCAGCTCCTGGATCGGCTTGAGCCGCCGGTTAATGCTATTATAGCGGATACACATGTAATGTGCGCCTTCGTCGTCGGGAACCGGAGGAATATTCCGGCGGCGACGTTCTGGTCGATGTCGGCGACGGTGTTTTCGGTTTTCCACCATTTCGATCTGCTCATTCAAAACAAGCATTACCCAGCTGACTTGTCAGGTATTACCAAAACCAAAAGGTCTCAAATCTCAGATCTCTTTTTATAGATTCTCCGTTTTGTGATGAACAAGTATGGATGTTACAGAAAGGGGCGAGGAGCGAGTGGGCTACATTCCTGGGATTTCTTCAACGCGCGTTTCCGATCTTCCAACCGTCTTCTCCGGCGACGGCGAGTGTGTCCTGAATCGAGTTCTGGAAATGTTCTCTTGGGTGCCGAAATCGCAATATCTTCTGTTCACTTCCGTTTACGAGATTGAACACCAGGTGCTTGATGTTTTGAAGCGAAAGTTTCCGTTTCCAGTCTACACGCTTGGTCCCACCATACCTTACTTCAATCTGGGAAGCGAGTCTTCAGTTGAATCAGTTCCCACTACTCTCAGTGACCCTACCATGAAATGGTTGGATTCTCAGCCTAAAGCCTCCGTCTTGTACGTCTCACTGGGAAGTTTTCTCTCCGTTTCAAGCGCCCAAATGGACGAGATTGCTGCCGGGTTGCGGAGCAGCGGCGTCCGGTTCTTGTGGGCGGCGCGTGATAAAGCTTCACAGTTGCAGGAAGCTTGTGGGGATGGAGGATTGGTGGTGCCTTGGTGTGACCAACTGAAGGTGCTCTGCCATTCTTCTGTAGGCGGTTTTTGGAGTCACTGCGGCTGGAATTCAACCCTAGAAGCTGTTTTTGCTGGGGTTTCGATGCTGACATTTCCGATATTTTGGGACCAAATCCCAAACAGTAAGAAGATCGTGGAGGATTGGAAGATTGGGTGGAGGGTGAAGAAGGAGGTGGGGTGGCAAAACTTGGTGACCAGAGAAGAGATTGGCGGGCTTGTGAAGAAGTTTATGGATTCGGAAAACATGGAGGTGAAAGAGATGAGGAAAAGAGCGAAAGAACTTCAGAAAATTTGCAGGGGAGCAATAGCTAAGGGCGGTTCAACTGATACTAATCTCGACGCTTTTCTCTCAAATATTTCACAACCCCCCCGCCGCCGCTGATCATACCTCTGCATTTCGCCTTCACTTCAAATCTGTTCAAAATGGAAGGTGAATCTTTTGGGCCTTTTTGGCTTGGGTTGATGATTTTTCAAAACTGTTTTTTGTGAATAGTTTTTGAAAACATCAAGGATAATATAAGTATGTTCTCTAAAAGCTCTTATTTTTTTCAAAAATGAAAACAAATTGAAAATCATATAATTGTTTTTAAAATCGTAAAATAAATAGTAAACAAAGAGATCCTTTGATTTATGTTTTTGATAGCAGTTTTTCAAAGAACTTCATTTTGATGTTTTTTGAGAAACCGTACTTATTCAATAATTTTAGTCTTTTTTGTATTTTTCAAAACAAAAAATAGAACTCCGAGATGTGTTTTCTTTACTTTCATTTTAAACGCCATTCCCCCTTTTAGCTAGTTCATTTCTCAATTGTATTGACTATGCTGTGAACACATGGCCCTATCCAAGGGGTCTGCTTCTTGAACCAAAATGCATTAATATATATTGTGAAAAATTGGTTATACTTAAGAGAATAGAGAAGTAGGCAAACCCAACCCCATCCTTGTGGCGAGTTGGGGATGATATTATGTAACACTTGTCTAATTTTGGACCCTACTAAAGTGGTCTTTAACTTTTATCAATATTTTGAACCAAAGTTGTAGATGCGACATAGAATCCATATATTTTTTTTTTAAGAATAAAATGGTCCAAACTCCGAACTCGTCACATGGAAACAAACCCTACCAATCATTGTACCTTAGCCTATTTTCGAATCTGTACTTGGATTTTATTTTATATTTTTGCGTTTTACCCATCGGGTACCGAACCGAAGCATTTACTTTTTGGTCGTAAAATGACTTTGAAGATATTAAAATTAATTTTTTTGAAAAGATAAAACAGTAAAAGATAAAACAACACTTACATTAATAACATAACGAAACGTATTACCTTTCATAAATTTTTATTGATTTCCTTCATTTAGTACATATGCCTTTTTAAAGCTATAATATGGTTTTATTTATACTTTTATAATCAGTCACGTGACAAGACCTTAACAACACTTTGTCCATGATAATAATGAATCATAGTGGTAGGGAGTTATCAATGGTATGTGGTGACACATGCCCCCATGTCTTCGAGTGGGGATAATGACTTTGATAGTTGACTTTTTCTTCTTTCGACAGGGGGCGTGATGGATGGTTGATAGACTTGGGCATTGCTGTGTCCGATATGCTATTATTGAAGAGGGGGAACAAGGCTTGCTCGGGGGAGCACGATCACACAGAGAGAGGGCTTCGGGCCCATCTCACCTTCCCTCATTGGGCTTTAAGTATGGTTTCTTTTATAGTTGGGCCTTGTTCTTTTGGCCCAGATATGAACATCTCATTCCAAGTTTAATAATAAATTATAATGATTGGGACAATGCAATTCTGCTTAAGTTCTTATAATTGATAACATTATAATGACTTTCGTAATTATACGACTATAGGACTATATAACATATTGAGAATCATACAACATGCTTTTCACTGATCGAATACGTTTTGCACGCCCTAATCGTCGCCCACAAATAGATAACCGTAAATAAGATGATAAAATAAAATATCGTGAATGTGCATTTATTTACACAAAACAAAATGCCACAACCAAAAGACGAAATCATGAAAAATATAATAAAACTCAATTACGTGGAAAACTACTTTATTAACAAATAGATTGATAGACATCTAGATGAGTAATTTTAAGTCGAGAATGATAAAATCGACAACTTCCTTAAGTTTTAAGTGAAATTGAGTAATCAAAAAATTAGAGAGAAAATGAGCTGGGCTTCTTTAAAATATTAAAATTTATTTGACCATATTGTAAGGGTTGCCTTGAACGACCTAGTGAACCTAGGCCCAAAGAAGCAGGAAATTGACCCAATGAGGTTAGAAAACCAGCCCACAATACACAATAAGTAGTCTGCCATAGGCACCCAAGTGACCTCACTTAAGAGGAACCCAATTGCCACGAAAGCCGTTAGCTTAATCGCTCCTAATCCGTCTACAGAAAGCACGGTGAAAAAAGCTAAATGGCAGCGAACTAAAAAGGCGAATGGTATTTTGCACACCAAGCAGCATTCGACTCGACTTAGCCAAAACTCATCAAAGTGAAATGACTGAGATCAGATCGACTTAAATATTAACTAATGAATGTTAAACTAATCCCATCTCAAAGTTTCATGGTAAACTTTAATATTCAGATATAAAATTTTAAAAGTTTTTAAATTATGATCCTCTAATTTGCGATTTATTGATAAAATAATATATCTCTATTTTTTATTCTTAAACAATCATACATTTTATTATTTATTTAGTTATAAATTATATTTATTTTAAAATAATACCTTTTCTTTTTAAAGAAGATGGTGAGAATAGGATATTATCTTGCAAATTATATTAATAAGTTAAGATATAAATTTGATATATATACATATATATGAAAGATATATATATACACACACAATACACCCATTTTTCCTAAAGTTGGATATATATAATAATTTTAAAAATATTAAACTAAATTACATAATCCTGTGGCTAATCATTTGACTGACCAAGAACTTTCAATAAAACTGACTTTATTAAGTCTTCGCTCTCTGGAATAATCTGATCCACTCGACTGGTGCCGCTTGAACTCGAACCTCGACGCATCATTGAAGATCCCCACAACCACCTCACGTCCACGAATGATGTCAATTAAAAAGCCCTGGCCACGCCTGAAAGTAAACTATCAACAAAGAGTCACCCTTCGAGAGACAGCCTGACCAAAGCATTTTCTTTGGTGCAAGCAACCATATTTCCGAAGCACTCTAAACCCTCCCTCACATTCTAGTTCGTCATTTATATAGCATAGTGGACGAACTTATAAAAAGGGCATTCAATATAAAGGTGTTAATGTTTCTCTTCGATGTTTAAGTTAAGAAATGATTTATACACAAATAAGAAAGTCTGCGGTAGCTGAATTGCATGACATTTCTCTTCTGTGAGAGTTTATGTTTTATACTGATCTCTCCTGATTCTGTGTGATACTTTGTGATTTGATGATAGGACCTCTTTCCCATCAAAGACCAATTCCTCCTTACTTGGCCAGAGAGATAATATCACAAACTCAATGATGCACTCACTCTTCCTATCAAAGCACCAATTCCTTCCCTATTTAAAAATATTACTTCAGACGCATCAGATTAAGAGATCCACATAAATATCCTATAAGCGATAAGATCTGGCCGGTCATGGGATTTGACTTCGCACTTCGATGTAGGTATTTCCCTGGTCTCAATAGTTCCCGTGTGGTTTTGATGTACAGTTATTTTTAAATATATCAATTGACTGCAATGGGCCTGATAAATGCGCCAATGTAACACGCTTTCTCACTAAAGTTCAATAGACTAATAACGCCCCTTTTTTTCCTAACCGTATCATCATTTTTTCAAGGAAATATATCAGGTTTCATGGTCCATAAGAACTAGAGGTGATTACTTCATGTTCCGATGCGCATGTTACCAAAAAATACTGTGTTTTCGATGATGTATTTAATGCGCCTTTCAGAATCTCACCCCTATATATATGATGGTGAATTTAGCGAAATCCATGAAATTTCCAACGGATTCCTCTTTCGTTAGCTTATCCCTCCATCGTGAATCTTTCCGTATCATGAAGGTGAATAATGAGGGTGGAGACTTTAAGTCTCGCACCTGCCTGGTCAATATGTGGATATTGTGTGCTCAAGATCGATGCCCCGTGTTAACCCACCTGTGTGTTTTAGAGATGGGAGGCCTTAATCGTACAATGTCACCTTTCAGCTCTTGCCAGCCTTGCGTAGATCGGGCTGGGAGGTCTGGGGACGAGGGGCCTGCATTGGCGTTATCAGCCTCTTCACTTCATGCTTGCGCTAGTGCCCCTATTCTCAGAGGAAGGGAGATTTAAGTGATGAATTTTACTCTTCTTTGTCTTTGATTTCCCTTCCTCTTCCTTTTCTTTCTTCATCTCTTCCTTCTAATTCTCCCTTTTCAGAATCATCCCGGTACCTGCCATTTCAGATATCCTTGTAATAGATCACTGGTTATTGTCGATATATTTGTCTTGGTTTTAATGTAACTATTGACGCCTTTTGGCATATCTTAATGAGATTGGGTTTTTGGGCATACTGATGCATCAAGTTTTCTATTTCCCATTCTTTCTTCGTATCCCGTTTAGAGGAGCTAATCATCTGAAGTTGGTTCCTGAGAAGCCTCTAGTGGTTTTCGGAGATGAGTTTTCGTCTTTCAGTGTGGTTTGGCCGCCGGGCTTCGCTGCCAGCGTGTCCGGGAAGCATTTTGGCATAAGCCCCAAGGGCTCACTTAGCCGTATCGCAATCTAGACCTCAGTGGCTCATTTGTTTTTCCGCTCCCTAACGTGAAACTTTGGCTACTACTAAGCGCTGGGGAACACATTTCGATATCAGGTCGATCCATCGACACATTTAATGCACCTAACCATGCCTTACCCTATATAAGAGTAGGGGTCCGAAAGCCAGCTTCTTTGCTTATGTTCAGAAATCTTTTGCTTGAAAGCCTTTTTTATTTCTGCAACGCTCTTGAAGTTCTCAACGAAGGAGTCGTTTGGAGAATCCTGATTTTTTTTTTATCTCCTAGTGGGTTTTTCTTTTCTTTTGATTCGTCAGGTGGGTCGCTTCGTTATCGGCTGTTTTGCTTTTATCGATGTTTGCTCTTAGGCTGCCTGTAGGTTTCCGAGGGAGGAACTTGCACTGGCTCTCAGTCGCAAGAAGCTCCGGAACACATTTCCTGCTATCAGGGTCGATCCATCGACACATTTAATGCACCTAAACATGCCTTACCCTATATAAGAGTAGGGGTCCGAAGCCAACTCGCTATGTTCGTAAATCTGTTGAAAGCCTTTATTTCTCGTGAACGCTCTCGTTCCCTAACGTAAGGAGTCGCCTGGAGAATCCCGATTTTTTTATCTCCTGTTTCGGTTTTTCTTTCTCAATTCGCCAGGTGGGCTTGCCGCTACTGGTCGCTTTCATGACATGCGTGTTCTTTAGTCGCTCTGTGAGGTTCTCGAGGGCTTAACTTCAGACCTGGTTTCTGGGTCGCAAGAAGCCCGTAATCATTACTCCTCTATATCATGGGTCAATCCATCGACACATTTAATGCACCTAAACATGCCTTGCCCTATAAGAGGTAACCGGTGCTACCTTTTCGCTATGTTCAAATCTCGCTTGAAAGCCTTTTTATTTCTCGCAACGCCTGGGTTCCTCAACGAAGGAGTCAGCTTCGAGAATCTCGATTTTTTTTATCTCCCAGCTGGTTTTTCTTTCTTTTCGATTTCGTTTCTGCAATGGTCAGTTCAAGCTATCGTCAGCTTCGCTTTATCGATGCGCATTCCTTACCGCTTCGTGAGTTTTCCGAGGGCTGAATCGTGCACCTGGTTTCGCTGCATCGCAAGCCTGGGAATCCTAACAGGCTTTGTAAAACTCGTGGTTTTTAGTCATATTATCGCTTTCTGCAGATATTGTCGAGTCGATCTCTCCTCTTTCTTTTGGTCGCCCCGCTTGCAAAAATGGCGAGAGTTAAGAGGAGGCTTCCACCGCCGTCATGCAAGAGAGGGCCCATCCGAGCCGCCTTCGCAAGTAGCTCTGGCTTTCCATGTCTCGCAGGAGTCGAGGTCTTCGCCAAATTCTCGATGTGCAAGAATTGGAATCACGCATCTACCGATCGCTTCAACCGGTAGATAGCTTAATAGCGCTACTTTACCCGAGCAATTGCAATCCAGTTTTCGCTTCCCCCGTTTCACTCATTGTGAAGCTTACATGTCTCCGGGCACCTCCTCGCGCTTTATTCATCCGAACGCTATCTGATTCGATGGGTCATAGTTGTGCTCAACCTCTCTACCTACTGATATTTCCCCCCGATGGAGATTTGTTTTGTCTACATGCTGAAGCTCGGGATTGGGGGCAAGTTGTCGATGTTCGCCCACAACCCAAGGCTTTAATTCAATCTCGGTCCCTCGAATTCTCTGGGGCCACCCAGGCAAAAGGGGTCATTCCCAGTTGGGGGCCCTCGTAAGAGACGCCGACTCTCTCGCTTCCCTTCGACGTAATATCCCCTCGGTGTTCCTGTGTTTGTTTTAGCTTAGTTGCAATGTGCCCACTGTGTGGATTTATGTATCACGCACTTCTGGCCTTCGATGTCATCTCGCATAAGCGCAGTGAAGTCTCGGCTAGTAAACCTGATCGGTGAAGGCTAACTTAGAGAACATTAGGCGATTGCTGGAGATAATGAAGGCAAAGCGCAATCATGAGCTTTTCGACCTGGCAAGAATTTACGCGAAGCTAGGCTGAAACCTTCTCTTATACAGTCCCCATCGTTCCTCACTGCTTCACCGAGGTCATCGGTGGGGAGCATTTCGTTCACGATCTCCTCCAGCCATCCCGTGCACCCACTCAAAGTGCTTTCTTCCTCGAGGGCTAAACGGAGATAAAGACTTTAGTTGGTGGTTTGTTGCGGTTACCCTACACGGTCCATAGCCCGCCTTCTACCGGCAAAGAAGACAGGGACGAGGGCACGATAAACAAAGGCAGCCGATGCCGGGTTAGAAGGTTTTGTAAAATGGACAGGAGTAATCGACGGTGAAGCCCATTGAGGAGGAAAAGATGTTTAGCCTTGTCGCCGCTCGTCACGATGCGTGAAGGATCGGGATCCCAGAGGTCGAGGCCACCTCTGGGGCTTTTGAGAGAAGCGACCTGCTGTTTCCTTCAGATGATGGGGCTCGAAGGATCACATACCGACGGACTCTCGCACCTAACTTTCGATGACCAATCGTCCTTAAGAGATTCCCCTATCGAGGCTAATACACCTCTAGAGGAGGGTTCCGGCTACGAGCCCTCCAGATGTTGAGGAGGTTGGGATGGATGCCCCTTCAAGGGTAGTTACCGCCCAAGACTTCGCCTGTATAAGCTCCACCGATGCCTGACCAAGCAAGAACGGCTCTCGACTGTGTACGTAAGCATGTATGTTTCACATCGAGAGAGGTTCATCCCTTCGACGGATGTGGTGGTTCCGGATCTCGAGGACGTGCTAAAAATTGCCCACCGTTGGAACCCCCTCAACTAGGAGGAAACTTTGGTTACGCACATGCGCGACCTTTATCTAAATTACTTCTGGATACCCGTGTCGCACCGCTAGAAGATACCACACGCTTCCTCGCTTATACGGACAAAGAGGGCCTCAGCCTATGGTCGATGATGGCGCCCATCCGTGAATCTCGCCAACTTCCACCGGCTTCACCTAACCGTGTGTGTGCGCCGATTTTGAAAGCGGCGTGACTACCAATTTCAGGTAGTAATTTTCTTAACCTGTTCTTTAGCCGTGGACGACCATCCGACACGGCCCTTAGTATCCTGAGTTTCTCGGCCCGCCTCAGATGACGCCGAGAAATTGCTTCTTTTACTCGCCGCCCACTTCGCATCGTCATATCTCAATGCTTCTCCGTCAAGGCGACCTTCGATGCAGCATTGGGAGAGAGAAGCCAAAGATGGTGCGACAATTGTTATTCGAGTAGAGAAAGAGAGAGACGAGGCCAAGTAAAGGTTGTGGCGCCAAATGAGATGCCAAAGCTAGGTAGAAGCTTATCCCTGACTAAGGCCTTAAATTCTTTTAGCAAATAAGAGGAAGTTACTACAAGACGAAGAGGCTGAGATCACCCACTGTAGGTCGATCTCGCCTCGCAGTTTTACTGAAAGGCTTGCTTCTTTACTGGAGCCTCGAGGTGTCCAGCAGGAGATGTCTCCTTCATGCTTGAGCAGACAAGGATAGGGAAGACATGGTGAAAGACTACTAGAGATCTTTGGAGCTCATCTTTGATTACAGCTATGGTTGTTACGTGTTCAAGAACAACATCTGCGGGGACCAGCCAAAGATCTCGATTGGCATGCTTGACTCTGACAACCCACTTCCTCCTGAATTTTTTGTTAACCCTAGTGCTCCCCCGTCCCAACAGCCGGCCGAGGCTAAAGACGGTATGTACTGGTTACGAGGTAGTTGAAGACTCCTGAGGGGCGTGTCATGCTGGCGAATGGGCTTCATTTTATATGTTAGTTTCGACTATTTTAGGAAAATTTTCAAGTGGGGCCGTTTGGCCATCGATACATATATACTTTATTTGTAATCTCTAGTGACACTTAGCACATTTTAATGAGATTTGAGAATGTCAACAAGGCATGAGCCATGTTTGTTAAAAATTCTAACAAGATGAAGAATCATGTTCAAAGAATGCCACCAAACAACCGTCAGATCTCGACTTTTAGACGCCAACGATAACAATCAGACTGGATATTTGTGACATCACCTAATAATCAGATTCGGCCTTCGTGATGCCAATCTGGACAACAACCGTGATCTAGTCCTTAGATGCCAACCAGACAACAATCGACTGACTTTTAGATACCAACGACAATAAACCAGATCTCGCCCTTTGATGCCACTGACAACAACCGTGATTTGGTCCTTAGATGCCGCCGACAACAACCGTGATTCTGTGACTTTTAGATACCGGGCCGACAATACCGTGACCGGTCCTTAGGATGCTACCGACAACAAATCAGATCTGGACTTTTTAGATACAAGCCTGATCACAACTATATTCGTTTTTATATTCCAAATGGACAACAACCGATCCGGTCCTTAGATGCTACGTGACAACAAATCAGATCCGACTTTTAAAGAAGTAATCAGAAGTTTTAAGAGAAAATGTGTAAAGGATAATCTTTTATTGATGATAATTTCATCAAAAAATACACTACTGATAATATTTCTTGAGGTGCATGGCATTCCACATTTTAGGAAACAACAGCCCTGCCTGGGGTCGGGCTTCACTGTAAAGACCAACTGCCCCTCAGAATATCTCCCTCGAAATATACCTCAGCAGCTGACACAAGCTTGGTGGTATATTAAAAGTGTAAGTATATTTAACCTGAATAAAATAAAGAATAAATTTTCTAATTAATACAACAATTAAGGGTAAATTACTGGAATTACTAACATGACCCAAGGGTCATAATATACAAGTTTCATATGCCAAAGTAGGAATAAGCATAGTTAAATCAAGAGCATTTAATTTATGACCAAAGAAAGAATAAAAGAAGATATTAGAATAAAATAAGGAAGAAAAATTGTGGAAGAGACAAGGCTTCAAGGTTATGAGGAAGTTTCCTCGAAAGCGAATAATATGATAAGACCAAAATAAATATCTCATTCTGTCCGGGGAGTAGAGAGAGAAGAGAAGAGAAAGGAAGAAGTAGAAGAATAGGAAAAGAAAAGGAAGAAAGAAGGAAAAGAAAAGAGAAGACTGCTGTGTATTAAATCTGATTCTGTGCATAGAAAAGTGGAACTAGGAATATTTATTTAAAACTACGGGTGTGTATGGAATTACTAAATTGAGCGGATACATAGTCGAACCTTATCTTTGTGTACTTGCCAGTTTGAAACTCCCCAACTAACATTTTCTCTCTGTTAGGATTAAGTTGAGAAGAGCTCTAAGGATCCTAGATATGTGTTTTAGGAAAGGTCTAGCTGCAAGTTGAACCAAGTAAATTTTCAGATTGGACTGGCAAAGATATTGCATTTAATCTTATAATGGGTTTTCTGTCATAACACGGGAATTAAAGCAACAAGTCCTTCGTGAATTGTACACATCAATGAACTTGATGTTAGGCTTTGAATTTCACCCGAACCCCAAACCAAGTTACGGTCTTTTTTACTTCCGAACAAATAAACTGGCAGAGTGGCCAAATATGAGGTCGTCCAATGTATATCAAGAGACCTCTATGTGTGCCAGAGGTCACAGACCATCCTCAGTAGGGGAGTCAGCAGATCTCATCCTTGCAAAGGTCAACAGACCTTGTCCCTGTAGAGGCTGGGCTGGCCCGTAGAGTTCTCCAACGCCTGTCCTCAGAGTCACCGCTGGGCCAGTCGCCATCAGGCTTCGACTACGCACGACCCTCCAATCCTCGAAGGCCATATCTCCTGCTTCACTCCGATTGGTGTTCTTAGACTCCCATAAAGTCCATTGAGTCAAGAATCCATCCATATGCCTGAGGGCACATGGGCGACGTCGTGATCCAGGTGTTAGATTGAGCTCGCCACTTCAAAGGTACTCGCCGCTCAGTCACCGTCAGAGCCGACTACGCATGACCTCCAACTCTAAGGTCATATCTCCTTCGCTTGAGCTCCGATTTGTGTTCTTAGACTCTATGGAGTTCCATTGAGTCAGGGAATCCATCCATATGCCTGAGGAAAATATTAGATGTCAGACCGAGGTGTTAGACTGAGCTCGTCATCACTTCAAAGGCAGCTCGTTAGTTCAGTCACCTAGTCGTGGTTGACTCACGCATGACCTCCAACTTTTAAGTCATATCTCCTTCGCTTAACTCCGACGGTGTTCTCAGACTCTATGGAAAGCCCATTGAGTCAAGAATCCATCCATATGCCCCGACAAAAATATTAGATGTCAACAATGCACTCAAGGTGTTAGATTGAGCTCGTCACTTCGCAGCCGTCGCCTGCGCGCCCGTCGTGGTTGACTCACCATGACCTCCAACTTCTAAAGTCATATCTCCTTCGCTTGAACCCGGCTAAGTTCAGACTCATGGAAAGCCCATTGAGCCCACGAACGTATCCATATGCCTGAGGAAAATATTAGATGTCAGATCGCGTGTTAGATCCAGCCTGTCACCAGCGGTGTACCGCCGCTCAGCTCGCCGGCTGGGTGAGCCGGGACCACGCATGACCTCCAACTTCGGCGTCATATCTCCTTCGTTTGAACTCCACTGCGTTCTCGACTCTATGGAAATCCCATTGAGTCAAGAATCCATTTATATGCCTGAGGAAGATATTAGAAGTCGGAATGAAGTGATAGACTGAGCTCGCCACTTCGCTGGTACCGTTCGTCATCGCCTCGTCGTGGTTGACTACGCATGACCTCCAACTTCTAAGCGTCATATCTCCTTCGGTTAACTCCGATTGGCGTTCTTAGACTCTATGGAAAGCCCATTGAGTCAAGAATCCATCCATATGCCTGAGGAAGATATTAGAAGTCAGACCAAAGTGTTAGACTGAGCTCGGCCACTTCAGTGTAGTCGCTGGCCCGCACGTTTAGTCGTGTTGATTTTCACGACACCCTCCAACTTTAAGTGTCATATCTCCTTCGTTTCAACTCCGATTCGGTGTTCTAGACTCTATGGAAAGCCCATTGAGTTAAGAATCCACTCCATATGCCTGAGGAAAATATTAGATGTCAGACTAAGGTGTTAGACTGAGCTCTGTCACTTCAGTACCGGGCCGGGCCTGTGTCACCGCTGTGGTTGACTATGCATTGACCTCCAACCCTAAGGTCATATCTCCTTCGGGTTGGACCCCGACGGTGTTCTTAGACTCTATGGAGTCATGAGTCAAGAATCCATCCATATTCCTGAGGAAAACATTAGATGTCGCATCGGTGTTAGACTAAGCTCTCACTTCGCTGCACTGTCACCGCCAGTCACCGGCTGGCTGACCACGCATTTATCTAATTTCTAGCGCCATATTCCTTCTGCTTAAACTCCGATTGGGTGTTCTAACTCTATGGAGCTCATCGAGTCAAGAATACAGCCATACCTAGTATGATAAAAGGAACTCATATTAGGTCCATAAATAAGGAAAACAAAGTAGCGTATATGAACAAGAAATAATAACATAAGTAGATTCGATAGTGGTAAAATCAATTGAATACATGATAAGAAAAGAGATAGGATATGAACAAGAAATGAAGCAACAAAGTAGGATTTGATATGGGAAGGAATATAAGAAAAGAATAAAATGATAAAATTCGTAGAACGCATAATCGTATGACTCCGCCTAAGACTGGATATCGAATGACAAGACATATATGATTTGCTTCTCGCACTCGCGGTTGCTACGGCTTACGCGTAAGAAAAGACGTATACGACAGACGGAGACGTAGGCTACGACGTTGCTTCGCACTCGCTACAGCTTACACTTCTATTACGCAAAGTGTGCACGCCTGTTTTTGCACCGTATCGTATTCTCGGTATATATCAGACCGAGTCTCATTCATTCTTATTCCTAGCCTAAGTGTGTTTAATGTTTATACGTGTATCCGAATAAGAAAAGATAAAAGGTAAATAGTTCGACATGACTTAAGACCTAAGGGTATTAAAGAAGAAGTCTATGTTCTCAGACTCCTATTCGAGATGTAATAATTCCTCGATAAAGCATAAGTAAAACGTAGATAAGTATAGAAATGTATAGGCATATGTCAAAAGATATGATAAGATAATAAAGTACATGAAGATATAAGTTAATAAGATATAAGATGTTACCGTGAATGGGGTACTGCGACACGAATGATAAGCATATATGAATATAAGAATGAGGTAAATGCATGCATGATAAAAATATATAATATATGCATTATGGTATAAACATGAGAAATTTTATAATGGCGAAGCTACAAATATGGTGAACGAATACGAGATGAAAGAAACGATTGTGATAAATTGCATAATGTGATTTAACCTAAACTCCGAGGACGCTTGCTTCATCGACTCTATTCCTCGCTTTCAAGTTTTCGCGATGTTTGTTCTAAAAGATATCGTATCATTTAATCGACTATAGTGTCATCGCGAATGTTTGCTTATAAAAATCGTATGATTATTGAAAATAAATCGCTTATACAAGCGCATATTGTACTATATTTCGCTATAAAGGATTCGAACGCCTTAATAGAATGTTAACCGCTTATTTCAAGATTAAGGATAGATCGCATACCAATAGGTCAAACAGCTGGGGATCGGCGAACCATTGTATCGATGTGTCACCGATCGCAGCTCCACGACCGCATCTAGCTGTTCACTATTTGATCGCTTATAACCGGGCCAAACACCCCACGACCGGGTGACTGCGGTTATAAAACCATTTCGACACCTACCGCAAATTACTGGGATTCGCGCTCTGCGACTCGATATCCTCGTATATCGAAGACATGTTAAATTCAAGGCGGCATAACCAATTGATTCGTATAACTCGGAATTGATTTCAGAGAATCGAATGATTCCGGCACAACTCGACCAATCGGCAGAACCGAATCAATTTGTGGAGCATAATCAATTGATTCGAGATCTTAAATATTGAAAGTGAGTATTGACGATCAATGAACCATGACTAATCAGATATAAACAAGTATATGTATCGTATTTATATCGACATCCATAATACTAAGGTTTTGAACGAGCAAAATCGTATAATGTGATAATGATATGAAAACAAAGACATGAAAATAGAGCATAACAAATGGTATATGTGATATAACCATGAAAGTAATATATGTATAAGAATATGACATGCAATATTAATATCATGTAATATGAACCAATAGAAAGATAATAGATCAAAATGATAAGTACTAGAATAAGAAATATATGATATGAATATATGATAGACATACCTTAAATGAATGTAGGGAACATGCTATGAACACATGATAGAAAATGCATATGCTAAGAACGATAGAGATAAGTAAAAGATGACAAAACACTAGAATACAAAGAGGTGACAGATAGAGATATGCTGTTAAAGACAGAATACGACATGTGATAGTAATGTAAAGATGATAAGTAATATAAAGTTATATGCATATGTATAAGTCAGACCGCTACCATAGGTGTTGTCCATGCTTATGTTCCCAATTAAGCTGCAAAGCTTAGCACTCCGGTGTTCCTAATCCTGCAGGTGCACGTGGGGTTGAAAAGACAAAGCATAGAGGACAAGACATCCCACACGCAGAAGGTGCCGTACCGTAGATAGTGCTTACCGCATCGCCCACATCTCCATGTTTTGTATTAAAAAAAAAAAAAAAAGGTACATGTATAAGTAAATGGGACTCAAAGATATGTATATATTGTCGAGGACACCAATTCCTGGTAGTTCTTATATATGAAAATGATTTTATATTACATAAATTGCTCAGATAACCACGTGTACAGTTCGCCCGAAAGAACCTGGCCAATGAGTCCCAATATATAGTCTCACTACCGGATTAGGTTCTGATCCGCCATCGTGACCTGATCTGTACCTAGGGCGATGCCCTACTGAATCCACCATGTACGGTCCTTCCCGCTTAGGCCGAACTTCCTTCGCTAGGTTAGAAGTGTTTTCAAAAACCCCTTCTAGGGACTAATTCCCAAATTTTAATCCTCAGACGATTTACACGCCTGGGCCAGGAAACTCCCAACCTTTGTCGGTATGATGCTATGCGCACGGATGTCGCTCCCAAAGTTCTTTTCACCCATGTTCAAATCTTGATTATGGTCAAGAGCTCATTTCCTCATGAATTTCCGTCAACTATTAAGACACCGATTCCTCGCTGATGATAGCCCCATCCCATATGTGAGGGCGACAGATTCCGCCGTACCACGACGGCTCAGAGGCTCATAACACTCGTAGCTCTACCCACTTTTCTTCGTCGAATGCAGTTTTTTCAAAGATGACAGGAGTGTTTTGTTAGACACTTCTGCTCGACCGTTACTTTACGGGGTACCGCGTGATGGAGTATAGGTTTTTGATTTTCAATTGGCCGCAGGTTCCTATACACCCTGGCCATCGAACTCCGCGCCCAATGCTTTCAGTTATAATCGATCAGTGGTATCCCGAACCCGCACACACGCCGATATGAATCGAACGAATTCTCGTCTTTTGATGGATTTGAAGGCTTCAAATTTATCCATTTGGTCAAGTAGCCTGTGGCACCAATACTGCCTTCTTCGAGTCAAAGTGGTAAGCAACGGCCTTAACTATGTCAATACCCCACTCCAGCGTGCCGCTAGCTGGCAATACATAAATCCGCCTGAGTTTGACGAGGCCTATCGCTGGCAATCTGGCCACACTTTCTACTTCAGAAGGCACATCCACCCACATGGTCAGCATATACAGCCTGTGTGGGCTCTATGTAATAATGCCCACGCATGGCATTTTTGTGATATCTCAGCCTTTTAGTTCTACTAATATGTATTGTCCCTCATTGGTTGAAAGGGAGACATTTAAGATACAAACTCTCAGTGGATCATGATACAAACTGGGACGTTAATGAGGAGAACTCAGCCGCCTGACTCGATCTGTGGGCTTCATCATATCCGGCAGCTTCCCAACTTAAATAGCTGCTACCGGCCATCCACAAGGACTGCTTATCGCTCATCTTAATCGTTTGGGTAGTTGATCTCGCGACTCTCGCTAATAAGATCTTGGGAGGGCTACTGTTTCCTTTATCAGGTGGACGCCACATAATCAAAGCGTCCCGCCTTTTCATTAGAAAGGGGCTTTAGTGATATGTTCCAACCGCTTAAGCCGCAAAACTTCCCAATCATGTGTTGATTAAACTCACATACTGGGCCACACGATGGTCACTGCTTCACACTCTTCGCCACCCCGCCCACCACCAATCGGTAAATCGCTTCTATGATGTGATTTTTCGTGAGGACATGGAGATTCCGAGATCGAGCCGAGCTATGATCGCTTCATATTCGGCTTCGTTGTTAGAAACGGGGAAATTCAAACGTATGGCCTGCTCTATGACTTCTCCGGTTGTGGCTTTAAGTCATAACCCCAGCCGACTCCTCGCTTGCTTGCCGCCGGCCCACATTTAGAGTCCACCAATGAGTTGTCTTGCTTCACCTTATTTGACCTTATGCTAATAGTCAACCTCACAAGGACTGGTCCTTTCAATGTTGGGGACTGTGGTTTAAATTGAACGCTAAAACTGACTTTAGTTCCTGACATTGTCTACCTGAGTTTATCTACCTCCCGATGTGTCGCTTATGTATAAGACTTCTCGCAGGAAGGTCGTATCTAATGCGTGGTGCCGGCTAAGGGTGGTGTTACACACTCGCGGCCAATGCCGCTGATCAGATCGGGGCATACATCTGCTTCCGCCTGATAGGCACCGTTGAGTAAAGAATATGGAGTCACGGCCGCTGTTTATCTTCTTCAATAAAAGCCCACTCTTATCAAACATCATAAACAACTATGTAAAGATAAAGTGTTTCACTGCCTCTCGGCTAGTCGATCAAGGGGCTTAGTGAGATACTACTGATTGTTATAAGGGCCTGGCTCACATTCCTAAATGGCCCGCTCGGGCCCCTCAGAGGGCTAAAAATGGCTAATCTGGCTCAGAAACGCAGAGATGAATCACTCTTATCGCTAATGTGCAAGTCGGGGCCGCACTTTTTTATGGTAGGAGTACGAGATCTCATAATGGCCCCGAAATAATAGATTTGCCTAATCCCCTCTATGTCACCATAAAGCTCAGAATTTACCCTAACTCACTCTAACTACACTTGTGGATCGAGCTTCACAACGCTTCATGCATAAATAGCTCTCAAAAGTTTATCGCAGGTAAGCCTGAGGTGACTTCAGGCGTTTTCGGCCCGACAAGTACGCAAGTCGGGCCAATATGTACGTCCATTTTTTACCCAATTAGTGGCTGAAATATCTTGGTCACCAATCTCTGATAGGTCGCCCCGACGTTCTTCAAACCAAAAGGCATTACGTTGTAGTGGTATAGCTCGTGCGGCATAATGAAATAACACACAAAAGATCTTTGATTTAGGACCTCAATTCAACAAGGCATCATCCGCAGCCACGCTCCCTACACCCACCCCAAGCCAGCTCATTTCACCTTGTGAATTCGTCACTTAAACTCCAAACATACAACATAACCCGCATATCGCCTCCCTTAATCAAAACCAATCTCCAAACATACTCGGACTGGTCAAAATAGCCCAAATATTCCAACATTCACCCTGCAATTTGGGATCAAATCGCACGGCCACTCACTCGCCCAAAGAACCCCATGCCATTAAACGACTCTGCACCAAAAATAACTCAAGTAGAGAGAACCTCTACCTCGAGCTCGACGAAAACCCACCGATTTTCAGATCACTGATGCCTTTCGGGCCATGCGACTAACTTTAATTCTCTAAATCATTGCCTCTCGACCGTCTGAACGCCAGAAACTTTCCTTTTTCCTATCTTCCCCTTTCTTCCTCTTTTCTCCCCTATTTTTCCATCCCCGCTCCATTCTTTATTTTTCCTCCTTTTCCTTTTTTTTCCTTCTCACCCACTGATTTTGTCTTAAGTGCAAGCTCCTCCTTTTCCTCCTCTCCTCCTCACTCGCTTAATTGCCTCATTTACGCTTTTCTTTATTTTCTTCTTTCGTTGTCTTCTATCCTAAATGAGGGCCCCACCTTCCTTCCTTTTCTCTCCCTGCCACACACATCACATACCCACGATCATGCACATGCGGTCACATACTTTTGGCTGCCACCTGTCCGTTTGTTCTCGAAAAACGTAAAATTCTAATTATTTTAATTCGACAAATTGATAATTCTGACTGGTGAATCAGATTTCATAGATTTAATCTAACAAATGCTCTGCTTGGCCATCCAGATCTAAACAAATTCCTGTGTTTCAACCAAAATACTGTTTAACTTCCTTTTCATAAAACACTTTTTCCGAGTTTTACATGATGTTTCCTCAATCTCCTTAGAGACCAAAACATCATTAAGGTGGGATCGATATGTCATCCCATTCTGGGAAAATCCGCAAACAACAATTGCCGATAACACAGACGTGAGACAGATTCTGTTTGGCGGGTAAAAATATCTCAAAAGATATTCGCAAACGCCTATCCTTCAAAAGATAAAAGCTCTGAAAAGATAATAAAATTCCTGTACGACAGTACTCCTCCTCAAAAGAGAAAAATTCATCCCTCTCTTTCCTAAGAAAAACATGTAATATATCTATAATCTCTCAATAACATCAATGATAATGGAAAGAAAAGATTCAACTTTCTCCGAATTTATCTATAACAACCCTAACTGAATTGTATTACTGTGACTGATTTAGTCTATCTACCCAAGAATAATAATCAAAAAAAATATTGATCCTTTATTTGTTCAAGATGTCATGGATTTCAATTTTGTTGACCGAATTTATTTAAGCCCTAATTGTGATGAAATACTTAATGATACCCTCATAATTCAATTATATAATATGACAGGACATCAGAGCTTCAACATAAAATTTTTTACCATCAATCTAAAAATATATCAAGATGAAGTAATACTTTTATCAAAGTTTTATCATCTCATCACAATAAATGAAGAATAAGAATCATATCAAATAAATTATTATAAACCTAAAAACAAGCGATATTATAAATATATTAATCGATTAAAAAGACAAGGAGAAAGATCGAGACAAGTTAACGCCAAGAATTACGCATCGGGAAAAGAATCGTTTCACCCACCGCAGTTAAACAACTCGATGATAATATAAAAGAACGAAACCAGGATACGAATGACGACAAAAACTAAGATTTATTTTAATTATTACCACCACCGACATATACTAATTTCTCGCAAAGCTGAATAAAAACAAAGCTAATAACGAACGCCGGATAACTCTCAGCAAACGAATCTCGAAGATTCCGCTGGCCAATGCGAGACGCCTCACACTATAAACGGAATATTATGTTTGATCAATAATAAATTCTATCATTATAACTGAAGTAAACATACCAAGAGTTAGTTAACGACAACATTGGATGGTTGAAATTCGACAACGAACCAAAGTCAAAACATGTTTCTTATGAAGAAAAAGACAAAAGACAGTATCAAAAACATGGGACACTCTCGCTACTTTTGAAAATACAGATGATAATGGAAAGACAAAAAAGAAAAGAAGAATTGCACCGTCCAACAAAAGCAATAGAAGGCATAAGATAAAAGGACAATCAGATGGTCAAAAGCAGTTACATCGACACGTCTCAAAAAGATACGAATCCAAAAACAAAGTAGGTAAACTCCCTCTATAAATCGGCACGCTTTCATTTAAAGATCAATTAAAAACCATATCCATCTCAGATCCACATTCAGAATAGTTCCAAGCTTCCCTTGCAGTAGTTCCTTTATATATAAGATAAAGAAATGCTTTTACGAATAAGTTTCAAAATTTCCCTAAATACCTTTCTCTCAGACGTCAATCTATACGATTTCTTTAATACTTACTGTCCCAAGATCGCCCGCACACATAAGTGGAAAATGGATTCGACGCTTCAGAAGATAGCGAATCGCCACCGAATCACACATATATACGACTTATAATTAAGGTTAACTTTTACTATTTAGTTTTTTTAGTATAATAATTTTCATCTCTTTACTACAGTCAAAAACAGATGGAGAGGGGAGGGGGGATCTTTTATTAAATAAGCCCTTAATACCAAATGGTTGAGTCACGGCCGGTCTTCCCTTCCTTTGCCACTTCCTCCCATTTTGGCGGCTGCTCTGCTCCGCACATCTAGCCAGGGACGGCGCTGGACAAGCATGCCTTCCGACAACAAGAACATCGGAGGGTCCAGATCAATCCACGTGGTGGCGATGCCCAATCCAGGTAGAGGCCACATCAACCCCATGATGAACTTGTGCAAATTGCTGGCTTCAAGAAGAGACGATCATGACGTACTCATCACCTTCGTCGTCACGGAGGAGTGGCTGGGCTTAATCGGCTCCGACGCCGCCGGCATGCCGGATAACATCCGCTTCGGCACGATTCCCAACGTCGTCCCCTCCGAGCGAGTTCGCGGCGCCGACCTTGCTGGGTTCTTCGAAGCTGTTATGACGAAGATGGAAGATCCGTTCGAGCGCCTCCTGAGTCGGCTCGAGCCGCCTGTCACTGCCATACTAGCTGATACGTTTTTATGCTTGGCGGTCGGCGTCGGGAACCGGAGGAATATTCCGGTGGCGTCGTTCTTTCCGATGTCGGCGTCGGTGTTTTCCATGTTCCGCCATTTCGATCTTCTTGTCCAGAACGGACATCACCCGATTGATATTTCAGGTCGGTAAACTAATCTAATCATCGTCTCCATAATCATTTCTTTCTTTTCGCACTTTCTATGAAAAACACTGAATAATCCTTGAATATCAAGAGTTTTAATAGTACGTTTAAAATAAAATAAAAAATATCAATGTTTTGAAAAAAATATTCAATTAAAATCAAAATTTAAAACTTTAATCAGTAATTACGGTCTTGATGTTACTAGTTTGGATATTTATTTTAAACCTATACTAAACTGGTATATCTTTTTAGGAAAAATTAGTATTAAAATTTTGAATGTTGAATGTTTATGACTTTTGCATTTAAATAACAAAAAGTGTTTTTTTTAAATATAATAATTTTGTGAATTTCATTTTTATATATAACTTTCATTTTAATTATAATTATAACATTAAAACGATGTCGACTTAAAATATAAAAATAAAATTTATGAAAATTATTATATTTAAAAAACAAACTTTTTATTCATAATTTAAATATAAATATATCAAAAGTTAAAATATTTTAATACTAATTTTTCTTATTTCTTTCATTTTATAAGTAGACAAAACTCAAAAATCAAAGAATTAATTACCGCTTTTGAGTAATTGACTAATCGCTGAAAATCAAAGCAAACAACTTTTCTTGGAGGTTGTTTCAACTTTCCACCGCCTACCAGTTTAGACTACCACCCACTAATAAATTTCAACAACAACATAAATCTGCTACTACTACTAATAATAATGTGTTTTACAATTATTTATTATTGTTAATTTATTCAATATAATCTATTAAAAGAAAGACGATTTGTACATATTTTTTTATCGATTTTTTTTTTATTTTTAATAATAAATTAAAGGACAAATTATGTGAAGGTGGCATTGAAGCACCAAATCCAAATACAACGAAAATAGAACCAAAATCCTCAACTTACCAAAAAAAATGTTATCTCCAATAAAATATTAAAAGCTTGCACTTAAATAATAATCATTTTATCAAGACATAAATGTTCCTCTTGTGTTGAGCTTAGTGTAAGATACTTAAAACAGTAACATAATATACTCACTAAATTAATGTGATATTATGCAAAATGAATAAATGTAACATGTTCACTAAGTTATTGTAATATACTCATTAAATTAATGTATAATTATCAAATATACATACTCATTTATAAACTATTTTTTTATATATATTCACTTAGATATTATTGGTTACTCATTTATGAACCATTGAAAAAGAATTGATAATAATTCTTAAAAATTGGTTATTAATTATTTTAAAAAATATTACACTAAAAAATACAAAATAATTTTTAGATTTGTTCTCCTTAAAATCACTAAATATTTATATATAATATAAAAAAAATTAAAACATTTTAAATTGTTGTTTATAATATTATATAAAAAATAATTTAAAATACTTATATTTGTTATGCATCATGATAGAAAGAGGAGATGAGCGCGTGGAGTACATCCCTGGACTGTCTTCAACCCGCGTCGCAGATTTTCCGGCGTTTCTCCATAACCAGAACCCAGCCTTGACCCACTTCCAAGAAATATTTTCATGGCTGACCAGAGCTGAATGTCTTCTCCTCTCTTCCGTCTCTGAGCTTGAATCCCAAGTCATCGACGCCTTGAAATCGATCTACTCCTTCCCCATCTTTCCCGTCGGCCCTGTATTACCTTATTTCCAACTCGGAGATAGTTCGCCGGCGGCGACTAGTACCGGTTCTTCGGATGGCGTCAGCTACTTCCGGTGGCTGGACTCCCAGCCTCGGAACTCGGTGCTGTACGTCTCCTTCGGAAGCGTTTTCGTGGTTTCGAGTTCACAGTTGGATGAAATAGCGGCAGGGTTGCGCGACGGCGGCGTTAGGTTTTTGTGGGTGGCGCGTGGGGAATCGTCGCGGCTGAGAGAGTTGTGTGGTGAGATGGGGATGGTGGTGGAGTGGTGTGATCAACTGAAGGTGCTGTCACATTCTTCAGTTGGGGGATTCTGGACGCATTGTGGGTGGAATTCCACAGTGGAAGGGATTTTTTCTGGGATTCCTTTTCTGACTTTTCCGTTAGGGGCGGATCAGGTGACGAACAGTAAGGCGGCTGTGGAGGACTGGAAGATCGGGTGGAGGGTGAAAAAGGAGACGGGAGACGAGACTTTGGTGCGGAGAGAAGAAATTTGTGGGATTGTGAGAAGGTTTATGGATTTGGAGAGCGATGAAGGGAAAGAAATGAGGATGAGAGCGAGAAAAGTTCAGAAGATTTGTGAAGAAGCGGCTGCAACGGACGGATCCTCTGGGACTAACGTCGACGCTTTTATCAGACACATCACTCGACTTCCCATCCATTGAGACCTCTCCAAACCCTGCTCCTTATCATATGTCTGTTTTTTGTTATTCCGACTTAAATTTCATTTTCCAATGTCTTAAATATATTTTATCATGAATTGGGAAAACTACTTACCAATTTGGAAATAAATGCAAACAAATTTTGAAAATTGAGAAATCAAAACATGTCATATATATGTAGAGGTAAGGTACTTCCTTAAATAATTACCGTTAGATTTTTTTTCAAACTAATATTTACTGTTAGTTGAGATAGTAGTTTACCTAAAAACCAATTATTTTTCTTTAACAACCATATATTTTCTATTCACCGTACCTCTTTTACCTTTATTTAGTTATAAATCGCCCACATTCATATTTTTTACTTTTCAGTTATGAATTTGCATGTCATTGATTAAAACAACTTATTCAAAATTTTACTCATTCTAGTATTAATCCAATTCTTTATTCATACTTATGTCAAAAAAACACATATTTTAATTTTAATAACAAATTTTATTTTTATATATGTTAAAAAACTTTGGACCGAGATTCAAGCAAATCAAATCCAACCTAAATTTAATAATTTTACAATATTTATAATATCTATTTTCTTTTCAGATTTTTGAGAATGGTTAACAAATTTAAAATCTTAGTTACTTATCCACGGTTTTGATAACACGACAAAGATATACTAATTTGGTAATTATTTTGACAACATCTATTATTTTGATTTTTTATTTTTTTTTTAAAAGTTGTTTTGGAAGATCACTCAAGATTTTGTGTATCCTCTAATTTTAATTACCAAGAAGGAAAAGTTGACCGGATTGAATTGTGTGACTAGTGGTTGGTGGGGGGTAATTTTGTGGATTCTCGATTATATAAGTCCTCTTTTGGAAATTCATCACACCTAATAGAGACTGAAGAAGAAAAGAGTCGCAACCCTATTCTCACCCTCACATTCAGTGATCGGATAATCGGAATGGATTCCGACGACGGCGAACGGTCCAAATCATGCCACGTGGTGGCCGTACCGTTTCCGGGAAGGGGCCACGTCAACCCCATGCTGAGCTTCTGCGAGTCGCTAGCTTCGAGAAGAGCCGACATACTCATCACCTTCGTCGTCACGGAGGAGTGGCTGGGCTTCATCACCGGCTCCGGCGACGCCCCACCACCACCACCACCTGGTATCCGCTTCGCCGCGATTCCCAACGTTGTCCCGTCGGAGCGGGTTCGCGGCGCGGACATCGGCGGGTTCATCGAGGCTGTGTCGACGAAGATGGAGGATCCGTTTGAGCAGGTCCTGCAGGAGGAGGAGCTGCCGCCGGTAACCGCCATAGTAGCCGATACGTTTTTGTTCTGGGCGGTCGGGGTCGGGAATCGCAGGAACATCCCGGTGGTTTCGTTGTGGACGATGTCGGCGTCGGTGTTTTCGATGTTTCATCATTTCGACCTCCTTTTGCAGAACGGCCATCATCCCGTTGATATATCAGGTGCGTAGTGAATAGTGATGACAGATAACAGATAAAGTCGTAATTCAAAGACTCTTTTTGTGCGAAAATGCAGTATATATATGCCTTTCCCTTTCCCTTTCCCTTTGCCTTTCTACTGTATAACTTTTGATTTGAAGCATATTCGTTTCTCTTAATTTCTCCGTCCGCCAGCGCCGCCCGTTGATCATGGTAAAGTAAGAAATTCAAACCTATTTTCTAATTTCTGGATCAAAACGATGAGCATTCTAGAATTAACGAAACGCTTCTTTCCTGTTTTTTAAAACGTTTTTCTCTTCTCAAAAATAAGAACAAGGAAACCATTGAGAAAGGGCTTGTTTGGTTCTTGGGAAAACTTGGTTCCCAGTTTTCTTTTCTTTTCTTTTCTTCCCAAAAACATAGAGAATCCAACAAACTATTATCAAGAACAGTTTTCATAAAATACGGTGTACTCTATATTTTCAATAACTATTATCAAAAACACCTTTAAAATACAGGAATGAAACAGGTCCATCATGTCTGGTTTCTAGTTTTTGTTTGTTCTAAAAAACTAAAAAACACTAAATTTATAAAACAAGGACAATTTCCAAAAAAAACATCAAAATAGTATTCATAGCAATCAAACACGCTTAGTTATTTAAATATAATATGTTATTTTAAATTAATTTTATTTATTTTAAATATAATGTAAAAACTAAATAATTTAAAAATGTATAAATGTTTAATGTAATTTAATTTTAGATTTTCATCAAACAATTAAACATTTTATTCTCATATATATTTTCATTTTGCATTATATCATTGTTATGTTTTTATTCACTTCAAATAAAAGTTAAATATAATATACTATTTTAAATTAATGTTAATTCACCAATGTAAAAATTAAATAATTTAAAAATACATAGTAATTTTATTTATATTTAATTTTAGATTTTGGTGTGGCATGATGATAGAAAGGGGAGATGAAATTGTGGACTACATCCCCGGACTTTCTCCGACGCGTATAGCAGATTTTCCGGCATTGGTCCACACTAAAAACCCGATCTTGCCTCGAACAATGGAAGTATTTTCATGGATACCCAGATCTCAGTATCTTCTGCTGCCTTCCGTCTACGAGCTGGAACCTCAAGCCATCGACGCTCTCAAATCAATCTTCCCCTTCCCCGTCTATCCCGTCGGTCCTCTGATGCCTTATTTCAACGCGGCAGACATCTTCTCCGGCGATGACCTCCACCTCCATTACTTCCGGTGGCTGGACTCCCAACCTTCCGGTTCCGTCTTGTACGTCTCCTTTGGAAGCGTTGTTTCGGTCTCTAGCGCCCAGATGGATGAAATAGCAGCTGGGTTGAGCGACGGCGGCGTTCGGTTCTTATGGGCGGCGCGTGGGGAGACTCCACGGCTGAGAGAGGCGTGCGGTGGGACGGGGTTGGTGGTGCCGTGGTGCGATCAATTAAAGGTGCTATTACACTCTTCTGTTGGAGGGTTCTGGACCCATTGTGGGTGGAACTCCATTGTTGAAGGCCTTTTTTCTGGGCTTCCTTTTCTGACTTTTCCTGTAGGTATTGACCAGTTTTCGAACAGTAAGGCAGTTGTGGAAGACTGGAAGATAGGGTGGAGGGTGAAGAGAGATGATCAGACTTTGGTGAGGAGAGAAGAGATTGCTGGGATTGTGAGAAGGTTTATGGATTCGGAAAGCATGGAGGTGGTGGAAATGAAGAGAAGAGCAAGAAAATTTCAGGAGATTTGTGGACAAGCAACTGGGAAAGATGGATCCTCCCAATCCAACATCAATGCTTTTATTAGAGACATTACAGCTCTCCCCAATCATTAAGCAGATTTCAGAGTGACAAATGATAATCATCTCGATATTAATTCAATGAAATAATGTCAAAGCTCAGCTTAATTCATTGCTTTTAAATATAGTAATTTTCATTAATTTTGTTTTTACAACTCAACAACAATCGGAATCTCTAACATGTTCCATTGTGGCACGGCAAAACAAAACGAGAACTACGATTAAAATGAAATTATATAAAAACAAAATTCACGAAAGTTGTTATTATGATCAAAGGCACAATAAATAAATACAAAAATAAAGAAAAACAACAAATTTATGTGAAAACCCTTACGGAAAAAAACCACGGTTAGAAAAAAAAGTTTCCCTTTGTATATGAGAGGAATTACAAAGTATGGCTTATAGGTAATAAACTCTAATGTGTTTATATAACAAAATACACTGCTCAGGTCCATACTTTGCTACACAACATATTCTAATTTTTTTCGATTTTTCTTTTATAAAATTGCATCGCGGACACTTCGGGGTGAACATCTTGAGAAATGAGTCGGTGCAAGCAGCCAGGATGTTATATACAAAAGTCATGAAAATTTAAGATTTTTAATATTTGTTTTCGTTTGGCTTAATGCTAAATGGTGCTATTAAGTATTAATCTGTTAGTTTTTTTTAGTTTTTTTAATAATGTATTCTTATTAAGTATTTACTTAAGTTATTTGCATTAAGGAAAATAATTTTAACTCAATTCTTGTTTATATAATGATTATTTAACTTTGTCATTATGATAAAATGAAATTATTTGTATAATATTTTAACATATTTATATCAAATTAAAATAGTAAAATTATTATGATAAATGATTTATCATAATCATTCTTATAAAAAATAATTATTATATTTATTTATTTTATATAATTAAAATAAAATAATATATATAATTAATAATTTTTAAAAAAAAAAACCTGCATTTTGAACCCTAAATTAAATTAAAGCCAAAAATAACAATTTAAATACATACCAAACGTATTCTTATTTTTCATTTCTAAATTTTCAAATCGAATTTATGTAGAAAAAAAAGTATGCTCAAACACCATTTTCTAACCCTGTATTTTGAAACCTCCTAAAAAAGAAAAGATGTTTAATGATAGCTGAGGAACCTAGTTGATGTTCTTATGAGCATTCTAACAAACAGATTGAATGCAAAAGATCAACCCAACAATTCCTCCAGAAGTCAACAAAAAGAGCAATCCATAAAATCTTAAATCTAAACAAACATTCTGTATCGCTACCAGAAGATTTATTTACAAATCGAGAACTCATAATTTTTCGATTTTGATAGGGTTTGAAAAATGGGCTGTGGGCGCTCATGGCACGAGAAAGGAGGCATGCCGTTGGAAGCATTCATGCTTTTAGCTGTAACCCAGGGATGAAGGACGTCAAGCTTGGCCCAAGGTCGATTATGGAGTGTCGAAAATTCGTGTTCTGCAAAATCAAGCCAAATCCATAGATAAGGAAATAGAATATTACGATAATATATTATCAAGCAAATCCCAGCTTCAAATCACTTTACGATGAAAAGTAAGATAATTCGCGATATTATTTCGTAGACGGGATCCCACCAATAAGGGAAATAATTTCAAATAAGAGTGCACTTTCATATCCGTAATCAAATCCGATATCGAACAAGAAAATATCCCATCCAATGGGAAAAATCCTAATCACATCCAACTCCAGAAACATCTACTATAAATACAAAGCCACCCCATCGACGAAGCGCACGCAAACATACGCAACACACTCGCTCTCTACAATCCATATTTTCCATGAAAGTTAATCGACTTGGGGATCGGAGCGGCACCCGCAAAGCTCCTCGCCGACTTCCTCTTTCTTGTTTTGGCAGAGTGCCACGCCCGTAGCCTGCAGAACCAAAGACCGCAGCGAATCCCATTTCATCCTCGATTTATCCAGGAGCTCACTGTGCCCCAAGATCAGTTTAGTCCGGCCCAACGACTCCCTACATGCTCCAACCTGCCCGGCTGAAAAAGGCATCATCGCTGGGAACCGGCAGCTCCTTTGCCAAATATAACTCCATTTCACCATCGGGCCAGATCAACCCGGAATACGTGTGGAGCAACACCAATCCGCCTAAGGATGTGATCCGGCCAGCGACGCACAAATAGACCTCCTGGCACATTAGAAGCGATGCAAGCTAACACGAACGAGGTGGAGGCGCTCCGCCTCACTGTCCAACGCCCGATAGAGAATGAACAACTCACCAGTGCATACAACATCACTCGGATACACGACAAACACAGGAAGGTCACAACTTTCCTCCTCATGAAGGGCAACACAATCTCGACATTCCCCGAGGCGCTGAAAAAGAAGCAAAGTCTAGTCGAGCCCGGGGCACGTAATCCACACCCGTCCCGGGAGAGGAGGGCAACGGGGCTAAACACTCCTGGGTATGCCTGGGAAGGAGGAACTACACCATCCTCAACAAGGCGACGAGAGAACTACTGAGCAGAGGTCTCGGCATTCTCCAAAGAAGAGCCCACCGTGTGAAGGAGGTGGTAAGAGGAATGCATCCGACACTACGACACCTTTATGATAACAAACCCGAATCAATTCCTTCACAAATTAAGGTGCTTCACTTCCCTCTTCTAGCAAAATTCAGGATGCCACAAGTGGAAGCATTCAATGGTGTCAGGGATCTAATCGATCATCTCAACACTTACAAAAACCAAATGGAGCTGCATGGGTATCAAGATCCGGTGCGATGCAGAGCTTTTGCTATCACATTAAAAGGCCTAGCCTTGGCCTGGTTTAATAGGCTTCCACCGTCATCAATCTCCTCATTCGCAGAGTTATCCATCAAGGCCTGCCTCTCACTCTACTGGGGCCAGCACGCATGTAGTGCCAAGTTATCATCTGTTGACCATCAAGCAGAGCTCGTAAGAAAGCCTGAGGTCTTATGTCCAGAGATTCAATGCCGAGTCTCTGAAGGTAGATATACCCGACGAGAAGTTCGCACTCACTACATCTCATTGTCGGGCTTGGGGGGGCCCAATCAAAGACTTATGTTTTCCATGCATTCCAAAATCCCTACAAGCATGGTCGAGGTGCTCAGAAAAGCAGAGAAGTATAATAATCTGAAGAAGCCCCTACATCCAGAACGTATAGCCTCCTTCCACCCATAAAGAAAAAGCGGACATACAAGCGACGAGGACGGCCCCAAAAGACAAGCGACCGGGAAAAGGTTCCAAAGAAAGATGGAGAACAAATTCTAAAAGGCGTGGGAACCTC
This sequence comes from Tetrastigma voinierianum, assembly GCA_016808115.1. NCBI lineage: Eukaryota > Viridiplantae > Streptophyta > Magnoliopsida > Vitales > Vitaceae > Tetrastigma > Tetrastigma voinierianum. Next base: position 113,591 of record JAEQBH010001452.1, on the reverse strand, counting down.
AGATCGTCTGGCCCACCGCAACCGAAAGATCGACGACGTTTATTCGCCCCTGGTTCACTCTCAATGTACCCCGTGATCACAAGTCTGCGCTGGCACGAAACCCACGCTCCCGAGGTGGCGAACCCAACCGAAGTCGACCCCACCACAAGAGACAACACCAAAAATTAATATCTCCATAGGGACTACGCACCGGCGGACGATCGCATACAACCCAAGAGGGGGCCAGAAAGTGTACTTAATAATGACGCTGGTAATTCGACTTTATATCCCCTCAAAATCACCCCCGTAATCAAGCTCGTAATCAGTCCCGGCCAAAGAACCACCACCTTGGGCGCATTTACAACTCGCACCAACAACCCTGTGGGAAATCCGGCGTGATCTCGTGACGGCCGCAGAGGAGGGGAATCCGCCTAGCTCGAAGGCCCATCCGCAAGCAAAGATCGTGTCACGGAGATAGGGGAAATACAAGCTGCGTCCAAACTCCGTCGTGGCTCGACACGCCCATCACATTCTCTCGACCAACCGGATGGACGCCAATGACCCCCAGCGACGACCCATTGGTAGCGTCTAAATGCGGGCCAACAAAAAACAATTCATCGGGTCCAGTTGACAACGGAGTTCACCGACATCATCTTCGCATCACCGATAAGATGCATCGGAAGGGAGAGACTGGAACCCTGCCAACACACATCCGCTGGGCCGGGAAAAGGTATTACCTTGGGCTCAATACAAACTAGTACTCACCTTTGGGAGATCCCCTTGCCGTGCAACAACGACAGCAAGATTCCCCAACACGCCCATTCGCTATAATAATATGCGTTGTTAGCGCACTTCCTCAATGCAATAAAAGCCATCCCCTCCGCATACCACATAATGATCAAGTTCCCTACCGTAAGCGGAGTAGGAATGGTTCGAGGAGATCAACGAGTGGCCAGGGAATGCTACTCAAGATCCAAGTGAAGCGTAAAGCGGCTGGGATACAAATATATACATGGACGAGCTCGGACGCGCGCCCAGGTGCTCACCCGACCCGAGCCCTCAGAAGAACTAGAACCGGTGTCGTTGGATGACGACCCTGAACATCTCGCCTATATCTGGCCTAAGCTACGTAAGACTTCAAAAGCCTCCTCACCCATTTTTGAGACGTAACAAAGACGCTCTCGCATGGAAGCAGAAGTAACATGGGAGGAATCGACCCTGGCGTGACCACTCATAGGCCGAACGTCAGCCCATCCTTCAAGCCAATCAAACAAAAGAGGAGGAGCTTCGCGCTAGAAAGACAAAAAGCCATCAACGAGGAGGTCGGCAAACTCCTCCAAGTAGGAGCGATCAGGGAGGTAGAATACCCTGAGTGGTTGGCCAACATCGTACTTGTCAAAAAAGCAAACGGCAAGTGGTGACTCTACATCGACTTCACTGACATCAACAGAGCGTGCACAAAGGGACAGTCACGCGACCGATCTTCATCAGAGATGCCACCGCTTAGCTATGAACTCCTGGGCGTATGGATGCCACTACAATTAGATCACGGACCTTACCTACCAAGAAAAGACCTCGTCATTACAAATACAGTGGAACCTATTGTTATCGTGCAGGATGCCAAGTGGCTCAAGAACGCAGGAGCTACCTATTGTATAGGTCAGGAACCAATGTTCCATGCATAGGCACAACTATGGAGGTGTACATAGATGACATGTCGTAAATCCACCGCCAATCGAGTCTACAATCTTCATCCGTCCGAGGCGTTCCGCATCCCTGGGTGAAATTACAACATGAAACTCGAATCCAACCAAGTGTGCCTCTCGAGACAACCAAAAATTCCTCGGGTTTGCAGTCAACCACCGAGGAATCGAGGCAACCGCATAAAATAGCTATCGCTCTCGACATGCCATCGCCATCGTATAAAGGGAAGTCTAGCGCCCGACAGAAGGATTGTCGCGAAGCCGATCTGTGATCCAAGGCAAGATAAATGCCACTTTCTTCCAAGTCCCTCGAAGAAGGCCTTCAATGGATACGAAGTGTGAAGAAGCATTCTCGCGATTGAAAACATATTCAGCTTCCTCCCATTCTAGTAAGTCCTATCAAGGGGAGCCCTCACTCTATACTGAATGATCGACTCTCGACTGTTGTCCCTGGTCGTGAGATAAAGAACGAAAGGCAAGACCTACCATTTATTGCACGAGCTCCTGAGAGGAGCTGAGGAGAGGTGACCTAAGGATGGAGAAATTAATTTTGGCATTGGTAACCGCAGATTTCTAAGCTCCGCCCCTTACTCTGTGCTCATACCATAGAAGTTCCAACATAATACCCAATGAAGCAAGTGTTACATAAACCATAGACCTCCGGAAGGTTGATGAAGTGGGCCATAGAGTTGAGCGAGTTCGACATCATATACAAGCCGAAAATTGTAATAAAAGGGCAGGTCTTAGCCGACTTCATCATGGAATTCACCTCAGCGGAACCTGCTGAGAACGCTCAACCAATGACTTACCTCCCCATCTTGAAACTCTTTGTAGATGGAGCCTCAAATGCACAAGGGAGCGGAGAAGGTCTAATCCTGACCTCTCTAGAAGGAATAGACATTGAGTACGCACTCAGATTCGGATTCCAAGCCTCCAACAACGAGGCCGAGTATGAGGTCGTCATAGCAGGCCTCAACCTCGCCCATTCATTGGAAGTTGACCAGCTAGAGGTCTGCAGTGACTCCCAGCTGGTAGTAAGACAAATAAAAGACACCTACGAGGCCAAAAGTGGAAGGATGATCCTATATCTCCAAAAGGTACTAGATTTATTGAAAATTCGTGGCCGGGTTCAGTCAAACATGTCCCCGCAGCGCAGAACCCGAGCCGACACTGGGTAAACTAATGACAAATTTCCCACAGAAAACCTCGCATTCAACACCGTCATCACCTTGGGTGCAGCCTTCATAGACCGCGGACGCAGTCGCCAAATCGATCCGAGCCGAATTGGATGGACCCCATTTGGGATTACATAATAGACGAACGTCTACCCGACGACCCGAAAGAAGCAGCCAAAATCAGGACAAGGTCAGCCAGATTCACTAATCATAAAGGAAGCTTGTACAAGCGAGGTTTCTTCACACCCATCCTTAAATGCATCGCGGGAAAAGACACTGAATAATGCTAAGGGAAGTACATGAAGGTATATGCGGAAATCATATCAAGCTCGTGCATTAGCAGGAAGGTCTTAAGTGTGATACTACTAGCCCAATGGCTACTCGGGGAGATGCCGATGTAATTTAGTCAGAGATGCAGATTCATCAGAGCATGCCAAGATTTCACACCTCCCATCTGAGCCCTTGACATCAACATAAGCCCCCGGTCTTCCCAACAACGGCTCGATATACCGACATCTCGCCCATCGAAGGGCCAATGCAAATCTATCATCGCCGCATGGATTACTTCACCAAGTGGGTCATTTCAACCTTTAGCTACAATCACGTATCGTAAGATACGCAATTTCAGGTGGCGCGCCATCATAGCGCAAATTGCATCCCAAGAGCCCCGGTATCGACAATGGAAGCCAATTTGACAACAATTCGCCTCGTAGATTTCTCGTGCCAGCTCGAATTAAGAATTACTGCCTCCAAAGACATCCGCAGCCTAACGGTCGTCAGTTACCACGTAACCCTTAAGCCGCTGAAGACCAAATTAAAGATCTTGAAGTGAAAATGGTGTGTTACCTCCTGCGGTTCGGAGTGGGCCTACAGACAACGCAGTTAGCAACCGAAAACCCCATTCGCCCTAGCCTTTGCATCACAAAGACGCCCCTGGTCGAGGTCGGCTAAAGTCCCTAAGGATCGAAGCTAGCAGTCATGGAACATAATGACGCAGGCTCTCCGCTTAAATTCGATCTCCCAAAATGAAAAACGCGGAGTGTGTCTCTGTGGCGCGTACTAAGACTATCAAAGGAAGACGGCGAGGTACTACAACCAAAAAGTCAAACTCAGGAGCCACATGCCAGGTGACTTAGTCTTAAAGAAGCTCCTACCAGCAAGGAAGAATCCGACACATGGAAAACTGGGCCCTAATCGGGAAAAAGCCCCACATCATATCTCAGTCACACTGTGCAATTACAGCCCAAACAGGTAGGAGGGAAAATTTTGATAAAGATGCATGGAATGCGGAGCATCTTAAGCGCTTTTACCAAGAACATAGGTTTGTAATCTTAACAAAGCATTATCAATTTTCGGGATGACGAAGCCGAAGCATCGGTTATTTTGTTGGGGGACGCCTTGTGGCTGTACCATACAAGGCAGAAAATTAAATACAATTTAACGTGAAAATTCATAATCCATAAAAGAAAAATCTCTCTTTATTCCAAATAAAATTATATCTAATTACAATCGTTGATGTCATCGGACATCTTGAAGCACACATGCGCCTCAAAAAAAAAGGAGAAGAAAATAAGAGGTGTGGAAAAGAGGAGAAGAAGAAAAAGGATGGAAAGATGAAAGGGAAAGAGGAGAACTGATGAAGAAAAGAAGAAATAAAAAAGGAGAAAATGAGATGTGGAAGAAAAGAAGAAAGGAAGGAAGAGAGTTCGGTTGAGAAGGAGAAAGAGACGAAAGGAGAGAAAGAGAAAGAAGAACAGAAAATAGAGAAAGCGGCACACAAATGTACCCCAGCCTCCCAAACACATTCCCTAGCACGGTTGGGAATAACATGACTTACAAAGGAGACTGTGGAAACACAACTCCCACGCGTAAGTCCAACAAACCGAACCAAAATCTTCGTGTGGATCCCCGATTTAAGACAATCAAACTTTGACGCCCATCTCGCAGATTTCGCTACGCACCAAAAGAGGCAATATTATCCAAAGTATAAACTCCATAGCAATGAAGCCGCCATTTATAAGAAGGCCAAAGCACTCGGAAATTCGCGCAATCGTTTCAAATTCTCCATAAATCAACATTAAAGACACTCGTGATCTTCCAAGCACTGAAAGTCATATCAAGAACGCTGCTGTCAGCTTTACAGAGCTCTTCAGACAATAAGGCCTCAGCGCCCGGAGCCTAGTAGCTCACTTTGACGAGCCACCATCAGACAGCTACGGCACTCCTGAGTCGATCGCCGTGCCGATCGCCACCAAGGCCTTAGTGCTCCTGGCCCAAAGAGGCTCACTTTGACGAGCCTCGACCATCAAGATGTGCCACGGCCTGGGGAGTCGATCACCAGTCGGATCACCACCAAGGCCAAATACCGGAGCTGCAGCAGAAATTTCACTGACGAAGCTCGACAACTCCGCACAGCCACGCAAACTTAAAAGTCGATCGCCTCGTGACCGGATAGCCAACAAGGCCTCACGCTGAGCCCAAGAGCTCACTTTGTCAAGCTCCTGACCACTGCACAGCCACGCAACCTGGGGGAGTCGGATCACCTCAGGTCAGATCGCCAACAAGGCCCTGCGCCCAGAGCCCAAGAGCCCACTCGACGAGTCTGCCTACTCCGCACAGTCATGTAGCCTTCCATAACTTAGATCGGGCCAAGCTATTCAAATTCCACAAGGCCTCGGGCCGCCAAGAGCCCAAAGACTACTTTGATCGAATTCAACTATTCTACTCGTGCCATGCAAATTTAAGTCCGTTTAGCCCAAGCAGAGTAGCCCTGCGAAGTCTCAAATGGGCCCAAATAAGAGCTCAACTTTTCAACTATACATCCCATTAGCTACCCAACTCGGACGTTCAAGTTAGGCCATGCAGCCAAGAAATTGATACAGATCATGAAGAATAGCGCGGAGTGCACAAGTAAAGACGAAAGTGATGAAATAAAAAATGAATATTCATTAAGAAAAAGGCTACATATGTCTATACGTAGGCGACGGCACTAAGAAGGAGTGAGCCTCAAGATAGGTACTGGGGTTCTCCGTATGATCCGCTGAGAAAGACTCATTTGCCTCCCCGTCGCTAAGGAGGTCGGTTGAATCAAACCTAGATAAGCGCGAAGTGCCTCTTCCAAAAGAGCCACCAGAAGCCCATCTGAAAATCGGCTCGTCCTCAATCTTCCAATAACTTCCTCATCCCACCAGCACCCGTGCCATTTGCTTCAGCGGTCCCTACCGCAGCTCGTACTCGGCCAGTGCCTGGCCGAAATGGGTACTCGGTGGCCTCGCGACGAGCCCCGGTCCAAAGCAGCACAGTCTTATCACGCAGTCGCCTTTGATCGCACGCAGCTTCCTTCCTTAGACTCTAAAGCTCGCTGGGATGGAGAAGTTCATCCCTAACCATCCGTTCATATCGCGTGACCGCTCGCCCCTAGCCTTTAGTGTCATTTGCGGTAGCCCGCGAAATCATCCCCGAACCTCCCGGGCTCGCCTCGGTCGCTTCCTGCCGCTTCCGTCCCTCATCTTCTACCCGCCCCGAGCACGCGTCGACGTGGTAGCTTCAAATCAGCCACCGGGCCCTCAATCATACATCGCGACCGAATTTACAACCAACCCGTCGACGTGAGGGAAGCCGCCGCCTTGTAACCCGCCGCTTTGGCATGATTCGCTTAGTTTGGCCTTTCGTAATAAACCCTTCAAATGAGGGCCACCGTACACCTAAATATAGAATCAAATATCCAAACGTAAGTCTCGACACTCAACTCAAAATGGAATCGTATTACCTACAAGGTATGGGAACTTACTGAGGCGCACTTCCTGAGATATGGGTCAGTTCTCATCAACGCGTTGCGACTAATCTCTCGAGATCATAATCCTTAAGAATGGACGACTACTGGCCAGCACTCTGAAACTGAAGCAGAGTCCCCATCTAAGCCAATTCTGATTCGATCTTTCCCTCTCAACTCATCCGCCTTCGAAGGCACCTAACTCGCTGGCTGGATTCCGCATGCAATGGGCATGACCGCCAACTACCGATCAATCCACCCACTCCATGGACCTTGTTTCGCAGCGTAATTCGTAACGGGCCGCGAACTCAAGATTCATAAGAACCCACTGAGGCGATCGCACCTCGCTCCGGCTGACATGGTAGATCAGAAGATGAAGACGCCTAAATTTCGGGGAACTTTGAGACTAAAGCGACCGATCTTTCTCAACTGAGCTGTGGTTTTCTACTCAAGCCCGGCTTCCGAGTTAGCGGTCTCCAACCGAGCCGAGTTCTCCTTGAGGGCTTTAGCAAACTGAGGGCCTAAGGGGAGAAACTTATGGTGGAAGGAGGCGAAGGCCTCAAACTGGCAGAGCGAGCAAAACTCTCGAAGCCTCGAGGGCCGTGAATATCCGACTTGATCACCCGTAAGGACGAGGAGGACACTCACCAACGCCGCTTATGACGTTATCTTCAACGCGAGATCAATTCGAGCACCTCGAGAAGCATGTGATAGCAGAATCGTAAATACCCAATGACCCCACACAAGTTATACCAAAAATGCAACAACAATCACGAAGATTCTGAGGGTGGTCCAAGCACTGAACGCCTGCTGTGGTGTCATCCTTGTCAAGAGGGTCAGCATTCCCAATTACTTGCTTAATTAACAAAGAAGTAGCCAGCCCTTCCATAGGCCCGTGGGAAGAGGGAAGATCGAAATCACCAAAGGAGCGCCTTTAACGCCCAGAAATGTGAGGAAGCCCTCACTTCCGCTTTCCTCCGGCTAAAAGATACAGCATACTACACCGGGGACACCCGAGCCCCGTCCCCAAAGAAAACCAACAGACTAACCAAAATACCCCAACCATTGAGCGAGTTGAGAAGGACAGACATTGAAGCGCCAAGAAACCCCTTTGCGAAGTGACGCAGAGAAAATAAGACCATTATCGGGCGTCACTTTTGGGTTACACACCATCTTAGGCACAAACCACATGTAGGGTTTGAAACACCTGTAGACTACACTCGAACGCCAAAGGGAGGCTTAACGCTTGGCAAGGCCCCATTTGAGTGGACCGACCTTGCTAGGGCCCCACACACAAATAATGGCTGGGATCTTAGGTATTCCGACCTCTAAGGTATTTAATCAGTCTATTTTTTCCTTACCCCTTGTCCATGGAGTGGGCACTACTGGGCATCTCAAGTTCAACCCGGCCGAACAGTGGCCTGAGGCGCCGTCGCCCAGAATCGACAACAACCATGAGTCACCGCCACGCGCAGCAGTCGACCCTGACCTACGACGAAAGTAAATAACGAAACGAATTTGGTCAACTTAACTCCTAGCGCCGTCGTACGGATCGAAAAAAAGAAAACAGCAGATAAACACGCAAATATCCTGTGAATAAAACTAAGAGGCTATCTCGTGGAAAACGCAAGAAGCACTCTACACAAAAAGTCGATTTTATAACTAAGGGAAATGAAGTAACGACTACCGAGCAAAGTGAAGAGGTCGCAGGATCAGAGGCTATTAATGTTATCAGAGTGAGGTCCACAGTTAAATGTAATAAGTTGAAAGGAGTAGAGAAATAAAAACATTAAAACCAAAAGAGTCATCATTATCGCAAGATCGATGGATTCGCCATCAAGCCTTAACTAACCCAAATTTCGAACAGACACGCTAAGTTGCATCCGATACGAGAAAACGGGCGATACTTCGCTTCACGCACGCTGCATACAAGGGTCGGGGGCAACTCGACATGTGGTTTGAAAATGGGCTCAGCCCACTCGCTAAACCCCAAAGGAGATGACGCCTATCAAGCATTCAAGCCATGCTGCCACGGCGCCCAATCCACTACCAGCGTCGACATGGGTAATCAAGAAAGTCCATGCTCGCAAATCAAGCCAATTCTGCAGTAGATAAGGGAAATAGAATAATCCTAACAATATATTATCCAAAGAATCAACTAAATCTTACCAAATTAGGAAAAGTAGTTAATTAACGAGCATTGGCTGTACCATCAAACGGATCCCACCAATAAGGAGAGAAATACCTCAAATAGCCGAATTTATATCCATAATCAAATCCGATATCAAGAAAATATCTCATCCAACGGTTAATCCTAATCACCATCCAACTCGTAAAACACCGCTATAAATAAGGCGTCACCATCAGGAAAGCGTAATGCAAAACATACGCAACACATTCGCCTAAGCGCCCATATTTTCTCTCGCGAAAGAACCGATTTAGGTGATTTGAGTCGCACGCGCCCTCACTTCCTTCTTTCTTGTTTTGCAAAGGAGCGCGACGCCCGTGAGCCGCAGACTAGTAATCGCATCAATCCTACTTCTCAAATTTCGACGATCTGCGAGCTCCGCGTACCAACCCAAAGATCGGCCCAGTGTCCGCCCAACGACTTCTTACACGCTTCACCGCCCATCAAAACGATCATCAAATTTAATCATCAATCTGATTTTTAAAACATTAGTTCTATTTCATGGTGCGTGTGTTTTCGGGGTCCGTCGGCTCGATTGAGGATTAGGACCGATTGGGTCGAGCTGCCTTTTTCTTTTTAGAAAAATTTAAAATATTTAACTTTTTAAAAATTCAAAATATTTTACTTTTAGCAAAAACTAAAAAAAAAAAAACAAATAATAATCTCAAAATTAAATCAATAAAAAAAATGTCAGAGCTCAGCATCATTGTCACTAAATGATTTTGAATATATATATATATATATGTACTCGATGTGCTCAAAAGTGACAGCCTGTTTTCACATTTCTGGCGTAACAAATGGTTAATTAAGACTATCATTAGTCCCATTATTACTAATGATAATAATAATAATAACTTATAATCGAGATCGAGACAAGCGAGTGGAGGCAGGTGCTGATATCAACCTCTCGTGGTTTCTGTATATATATATATATATATATAAATGTGGATGATTATCGAAATTTATGTAAATGAAAAGTAAAAAACTTCTTAGATGAATTTTTTGGCAGAAGATAGTTAGTTAATTAATAATATTCATTTCGATCGGAGCTGTGAACGGTGTACGTACATGGAGTACAACAGAACCGCCGGTTGCCACGTGGCGGCCATGCCGTTTCCTGGTAGAGGCCATATCAACCCTATGATGAACTTCTCCAAGTTACTAGCTTCTAGAAGACCTGATATTCTCATCACCTTCATCGTCACCGACGAGTGGCTCGGCTTCCTCCGCTCCGAAGGCTTGCCACCCAACCTCCGATTCCGCTCCATCCCCAACGTTATTCCATCCGAGCTTGATCGCGGCGCCGACTACCTCGGCTTCCTCGACGCTGTATGGACAAAGATGGCAGAGCCGTTTGAGAACCTCTTGGCCCGGCTTCAGCCGCCGGTGACCGCTATAGTGTCTGATACTCTTCTGTTCTGGGCGGTCGACGTGGGGAATCGTCGGAATATTCCGGTGGCTTCGTTTTGGCCGTCCTCAGCGGCGGCGTTCTCGGCGTTTCTTCATTTTGATCTTCTGGTCCAGAATCGGCACTTTCCGGTGAACTCCTCAGGTGTGTGTTTTTGGAAAAGAAACCTAGTTCTTGGGGTTTAAGAATAACCCGGAAATCTTTCTTCTTCTTTTTTCAGAGAAGGTTCGTTTTCATCTTTGGGTTCAGATCGTACTAAACAAATTCCTAAAAACCCATTCAATAAAAGGGTTACAAATATTGAATTAGATGAAATCAAGTTTAATCTGTCAAATCCCAGAAAAGGGGGAATTTTATAAGTATGAGCGCTCCTATGAACCTAGTTGACTAGTTCAATTACCCCTTTTAACAAATAAATAATATCAAAGTCAATTCCTAATCTCGATATAGGGATCTGTTTTATTTGATCATGTAGAAGCATTTGTCCATTTGGTTCTATAATATTATGGACAATAAATCAAGTGACGTTAAGGCTCCGTATTAAACGCTCGTTTCACATTCCGTATCAAATGCAGGTTAAACTTTCTTATATTATATAAGATAATTTCCTCTCAATCTAAGAACAATATTTTAAAACCGCGATGCGCCCTTAGATTCTGAAACTATCAATATCTATACTACTGAATCCGAAGAAGACAAATCTGAAATTTTTTTTGAATTAGTTCATACTGGTGCTCAAACTGGGTCCTTCTCTTTTACTGTATTTCTTATATAGAGAGTGCTGATGAGAGAATCGATTACATACCGGGAATCTCTTCAATTCGACTTGCAGATCTTCCTGCTTGCATTTATTGGAACCAGCAATTCTTACCTATGATGTTGGAAGCTTTTTCATGGTTGTACAAGGCACAATACCTTCTGTTAGCTACCATACATGAACTTGAATCCCAGGTGGTTGATGTGCTGAAATCAAAATTCTCTTTCCCCATCCACACCGTTGGTCCCCTCATACCTTATTTTAACCTCGGAGACAACTCTATGTTAACAAACCAAAATGATCTTAACTACTTGAAATGGCTGGACCTTCAACCTCCTGCTTCCGTCTTGTACATCTCCACGGGAAGCTACGTTCCAATTTCGACTACCCAGATGGATGAAATGGCAGCCGGGTTGCACGACAGCGGCGTGCGGTGGTTGTGGGTGGCGCGTGAGGGAACTCGCCGTCTGAAGGATGTGTGTGGTGAGATGGGAATGGTGGTGCCTTGGTGTGACCAATTGAGGGTCTTGTCTCACCGGTCGATGGGTGGGTTTTGGGTCTCACTGCGGGTGGGGCTCCGCCATGGAAGCTCTTTTTGCTGGTGTTCCTTTTCTGACTTCACCCATATCTGCTGAGCAAGCTTTGAACAGTAAGCTCATTGTGGAGGATTGGAAGAATGGGGTGGGAATGGGAAATTTGGTGAGAAGAGATGAAATTGCAGGGACGGTGAAGAGGTTTATGGATGGGGAAGGGGAAGATGGAAAGGAGATGAGGAGAAGAGCAGGAAAGCTCAGAAGCTTTGTCAAGCAGCAATCACAAAAGGGGAGTCTTCTGATGCAAATCTGAATGCTTTTGTACGAGACATTTTCAAATGCTAGAGAGAGTATATCAATCAAAAACATTGATGTATTGTGTCTCCGTTGATGATGATGATTTTTTTTTTTTTTTTTTTAATGATTGTGGATGTCCGGGTTAGCTTGCATGCATATCGAGTAATCCCACAGGATCCTGAAATTAACAGCCGCCAATAAAACCTCTGGTGGCCCTAAAGGGACTGTAACAATATGTATATTGCATGCATGAGACCAGTAATAAAGGAGGGCTTTACTTAACTTATTGGCTTCTTTCTTCTCATTATCTATTGCCTCTTCCCAAAATAAGGCATATAAAGAATTGCATCTCATGGGGATTAATTCTAATAATTTAGGGCATGTTTGTTTACAGATTTTAAAAACTATTTTTTTTGTTCTGAAAAACATGAAGAACAAGGAAAACATAGATAACACATATAATTCCCTTTTTTTTTTTTTGTTCTGAAAAACACTAAATTTAAATAACAAAAACAGTTTTCAGAAAACACAAAAATGATGTTCTCTGTGTTTTACAATGTAATCACAAGGATATTAACATTTGATGGTTACCTAATGAAGAGATCTCTTGATCTGCACAAAGCATGAAACTTTCAAGAGCTGACAACCTGACCTACAATGACGGTTATGTCGTCAGGCTTCCCACCTGCAGAAATGGAAAAACTCTACTCAGATTGGCATCTAGGAATAATTAATGAGGAGGATGCATCACAAAAGAATTCAGAGGAGCCATGCCTGTTAGCTTCATCCCAATAACTTTCTTCCAGAGAGGAACATCATAACCCTGCAAAGTGTTAATAATCCAGATGTTTGATGTTATATATAATGTGTATGTCTTTTTTTCTTTTTTTTTGATAAAGTGAAACTACAACGTTGTAATTTTACAAAAATGATTAGAAGACAATCCACAATAATCTTCAATACCAAGTTCTTGAATCTATAATACCAATACCTTTCTTAGCTAGACAATCCGCAGTTCTATTTGCTTCGATCTCTTTAAACATGATTACAACTATAAATATTTAGATCTCATGATAGCTTCCAAATATCCTCCATTAAAATCTTAATAGAGCAAGGGACGCTAATCCTCTTATTGCAACAATCTATCACTATTTTGGAATCACCTTTAATTTCTAAGCTTAAAAAACCATTGTTCTTGGCAGCTAATATACCATCTCTAAGTGCCATACATTCTGCAAAAATTATTGATAATGTGTATGTATGTATTCCACTGATATAATTGGAGTAAGAAGTTGGCTAATATTGAATGGACTTTTACCTTGGTTCTGGCCTCCAATGAATAGGGAGATTCAAAGTTGGAATCCTTGGAATGATTGCTAGCTAGATCAGCTAATGCCTTTGCTAATAATGAAACAAATCAAGGTTAGGGTGAAAAATATGCAGCAGTGTTGCAGCAAAAATGAGTAAAATTCCACAAATGGGTTGGATCTGAAGAGAAAGTACCAGCCTCAGTAACATCACTGTATTGGGTTATTGTTGAAACAATTTCATGGTCAAAAACATTATCAAAAAGTCCATCCGAGCCCATCACTATAGTGTCTCCCTCCAAAAGCTTGACACTGCTAACCTGTTTTCGAAGGGGAGCTGTTAAACGAATCAACTCTCCTAAAAGCTCAAGATTGTAAGATTTACATGCAGCCCCATACCCACACGTGGAGAGTCGAACAAAACCAAATAAAGTCATCCATGGACTTTTAAATCAACAAATGAGAAATAAATGCAAAGAGGTGGGTCGAAGCCAAGACCTCCTGCCAAACCAAGCTCTGATATCATGTTAAACGACCAACTCTCTTAAAAGCTCAAGTTTGTAGGATTTGGGTTTAATATGAATATCATGCCTTTAACACCTAACAGGAGCAAACCCCCCCACCTTAATATAGTAAGAATGTTTAGATTATCTAGTTAACCATCTTACCGTGGCATCTAGATATGTTTGAGTAATCACCTCCGAGCTCAACTGGTATGGGCAATCAAAATAATGTTCTTGGGGTAATGTACAAAAAATTAGTTTACCTGCCAATTCAATCGGTTCCCCCGTCATGTTATAACTCAAACTAACATCTAAGTGGAGTTCATTAGTTGAACAACCAGAAAAACCTGCATATTTTTTACCTTTTCGGATGACCTTTAGTGCACAATCCCCTACATTGGCGATCTTTAGAACCCCATTTTTCTGCAGCATGGCAACAATTCTATGTAGAAAAATGGAGATAAAACATTAATAATCATTGTAGAATAAATTTTTAGAATCTGTTTGGATTAACATCTTTTAAGGAAGAGAAGAAAAACCTACACAGTAGCTGAACCTTTAGAGGTGGTTGCATTATGTGCTTTCTTTAAGAGAATCTGGGGATCATGGTTAACCTGTCCAGAAAAAAACAAAGGAATAAAAAATACAAAAAATAAATAACCTGAAATAAAAGCTCCAAATTGGCAAGATTTGAACTGGCAGATATCTTGCTGAGAAAGATGATTTGAAGTAAAAAAAAAAAAAAGAAGAAAGAAACCTCCTCATCTCCCACTAAATCTGAAGCATAAGCCATCAGTTCCTTAGGGAATAATGAAGGATCCACATCCCGTTCCGCCCACCTGGCAAACAATAACAAAATCCAGATAATTTGAAAACTCTGAATTTGTTAACAGGAGAGATTGTAAATGATTTATGACAGTTTTCTTTTTAGCATTGTCGTTATCGTTATCTTTCAGAAAGACTATTAAGCTTGAACCTAAAATTCATAACAAAAAAGATAGCAATATCTTTTGGAATGAGGCTCCATACCCAGAGACACCATCAGCCACAGCAACAACTCCCCCATTATAGCTACTTACAAAGAATGCATCTTCACCACCTCTGTCAACCTTTTGAAAACCAAATTGATAATTTGCTTTAAAATATAAGCTATAAATTAATTTCTAGCACAGAAAGCCAACAAGGTCACAAAGAAGAATCCATGGCAATCAGTTCAATACCTTGTTGGGATGGGGAATGAGGTGAGTTCCAAAACAAAATGATACTTCTGACCTACGAACATGGTAAAACAGATCAACCCAGGTGTTCAATTGGTTTCATAATCTAAAGGCTAATCATAAATTGAAGGGCAGAAAATACAGCATTGAGATGACCAAATAACTAAACAAGCATGCAGCATTAAGAATAAATAGTAAATAAATAAATCAAAATCATTGAAGAAGAAAAGGATTTCCTGCCAATTGCCATACTGCCCTTTAAGTACTTCCCGCCTGAAGAATGTTAATTTCTGCCTCAAAGTCAAAGGTGATGACAAACATATTGCACATATCTACCGACCCGTGATAATAAATTAAGAATACCCAAATCACCTATAGTTGAATGGTTATTGATAGTAAATTGTTTGAAACTGTGAAGATGTATAGACTTTGTTTTGTAACAAGAAAAAATATGGTTCTTTTTCTGTTTTTTTTTCCCTTTTACAAAAACATGTTCATTTTCAAAACATGAAAACAGTAAAGCATGTTCTTGTTTTGGATTATTTTTCAGTTATATTTTTGTAAAAGTGACCAGCTTTTAAGAGGGACTTTTGAAAACATTTTAAAAGCTGTCTGAAGGAATCCCATATCTTCCCGTAAGGTTTCACAACATTTACACAGAGAGAATGGTGGATGGATATACAGCAATCAGTAAAGTACTCGTCTCTTCCTAGGTTTCGGCGATACATAAAAAGGATTTCCAAATTCAAATTCTCAGCTAATTTTCAGAACAAAACAAAATGACGGTTTCTGGGGTAACGTTTCTGCAGCCAGCAGAACAAAACGCCAAACATGAAACGAAAAATCAACCAAGCAATAATTGAATTCAGAATCCAAATTTGACTCGAAAGAAACAAGAGCAGTTGCCTCACCGAAGTGGATTGACTTCCGATGTAGCAGAAGACGAAGCAGAAACCATCAACCTCCTCTTCTTTGGAATTGACAATAATCCGGCGGTATGCGATAAGGAATTGAAGAATACGTGAGAATCAGAAATCGCAGCCCTCAATATGGGAACCGCCATTTCCCGCTTGGACTCTCACTGATACAAAACACTCCCGAGGCTGGGAATCTGGGATTGGATTTGATGCTGAGAACAAGCCACGTCTTGAAGTTTTACTTGCTTTTGATAAAAATAAAATTTCATATTAACCTCAACAAGCACCAGTGGTCTAGTGGTAGAATAGTACCCTGCCACGGTACAGACCCGGGTTCGATTCCCGGCTGGTGCATTGTTTTTGCGATTTTTTTCGCCATTCTTGCAATTTCTTCCAATTTGAGGGGTATATGTATTCTCAGACCTTCATCTCTTTTGAACCCTTCTCAGTCTCCTGATCAAACGATCCGTATGTCCAATCCCCCGACTGATTTCATGGAAGGTAAGTCCTGATCTCTTTTATTTTTTCTTTTTTTTTCCAATCCTCGAGATTTCTCCTTCGTTAATTCGTAGAATTTGAAAGTTTTGTTTGGATTGACGTGAAGGGAACGGTGGTGGAAGCGATTCGGACACGAATACCGAAGACTCGCCGGAGTATTATCAACCGATCTCCGCAATGGGCTCCGATGATGAAGGTTCTGATCAAGCCAACTCCGGTGAAGAGCACGAGGACCACACCTCTGATTTCCACCGTCTCCCGAACGGGTCCTGGGGTCATGTAGCAGAGAATGGAGTGTCGTCATTGGATCTCAACGACGATGTGAAAGAAGAACAAGAACACGAAGAGGAATCGATAAGAGAGGCTTCTGATTCGGCGATACGGAGAGCATTCAGAGAGGATGAGAGCCGGCGAAACGCGCCGTTGACGCCGGAGAATACGATGCGGGTGATGGAGGCAATGCGTGGGGTTTCGCTTGGTGGATTGGCTCCTGATTGGGCTGGCCATGTTCCCGAGGACCGGTGGATCGATCAGCTCAGGCGACTGAGACAATCTTCTTCATCCTAACCTCAATCCGAAACCTTAACCGCAATCCGAAACTGAGGAAAAAGCCAGTCAGAGAGCCAAAAATTAGTGCAATGTGATCGCCGTTTATCGTCTGTGTCTATGTGTTGATAGTCTGATGCCCACATCATGTTCGATGAATATCCTGAACGATTTTAATGCTAGTATTCCTGAAGAAATTTTGCCTTTGCTCTTTAGAAAATCTTATCAGCTGTGGTAATGTTCTTTGAAAATACTGATTCTGCAGTTCATTTGCATGGAAATTGAAGTTGAATTGGGATAAGAGTGAAGGACTCTACATGTTCCATTTCTTTTTTTTTTTTTCTTTTTTTTTTAAAAGAGATAACTTTATTAATTCATTTTAGCAATATAATTGATAAAACACAAAATCAAAAATGCTAAAAACTTTATAGGATAATACAAGTTAATGGCAAAAAAGATTGGGTCAAGACCTACACATTTGATAATTCAAAAATGTCTAGAATACCTAAGATTTTATATATACATCATACTAACGAACAGGATAACTAATTCACATCCCGAACTATCAACGCAAAACCTACCACCCGTCACACTCGGCAATGCTCGTACGATAAAACATGCTATAATAAGTGTTTACAAAACACGCCGCAATGCTCAACAACAAAAACACAAAACAAAAACAAAAAGGAAACCTGTAATATAAAAACCACTTTATCAAAAAAGAAAACTCAAATACGAGAAAAGCGATAAAATCTGGGGTGAATTCTGCGCTTAAAAACGACTAAAAATCACCCCTACTGCCTAATGAAAAAGGGCTTGAAAGAGAGAACATATGTAGGATCAAGCTAGGGTTTTAGTTCCATTTCATTTATTTTAGCAATGCAGCAATAATAAGATATTGGCCTATCAAAAAATAATAATAAAATATTGTTGATAAACATTACTCAATACAACTCTCATAAACTACATGAATCCAACAAGTTCCCCAATGATAAACTGAAGCTAAAATACAGTTGAACAACTCCAAAAAATTCAAGATCTTGGCTTGGTTTGGCTTGAAAAAGGAACCTATACCCAGTGCACCAAGAAGCTTGAGATTCAATTCCCTACAGTAATAAGAAGAAACTTATCCCTTGGCTTCTGATTCCAAGCTCAATCAGGCACTAACATTCTCCAAATCAGCAGTTTTGTCCATTCGTTTGAAAATGCCAGCGATAACCTAAGATTTGATGCAATACAGAACAACTAGATCTGAATTTTTCTGTGTTTCAGCTTTAGGTGTGAATTGAATATTAAAAGGATTGTAGTTAAAATAATTATACCTTTCCAGGTCCCAATTCGTAACTCTTCTTTAGTCCTTTGGTTAGGAGAGTCTTCACTGTAGTTTCCCACAGAACCGGCGAAGTTACCTGGGATTTTGAATGATCTGTAGAATTAGCATGTATTCTTTTGAATTTTAACAGATCACAGTTCAAGCAACATACCTGCCGCGCCAATATCTCCTTAATTGTGTCAGGATCGGCATGTGCCTGTGCATCAACGTTTGATATCACTGGGATTCGAGGAGTTCTGATTTCTGTTGTTGCTAGTGCGACTTCCAATCTTGAGACAGCGGGTTCCATGAAATGAGTGTGGAAAGCACCAGCCACCGCAAGACGCACCTGGGGAAAAATAAGTTGTGATATGAATCTTGCTGCTGGAAGAAGAATGGCATTAGATAGAAAGCCCTTAAGAAGAATACCGTCATTCGGGCCTTGAATGACTTTGCCTTAGCTTCTACTGCTTCCACTCCTTTCACTCCTCCAGAGACTGCATAATTCCCCTGCCAAAGTAACAAGTATTTCATGATATAATCTAAAGAAAACTGAATTAGAAAGCTGTCTAGGTTTACTGAACCAATATAAGGATATAAAAGAACCTTACAGGGCATAAGAAATTTGCAATTTGGACTTTATTATCATCATCAACTTCTTCATTGGCCGCATCACACAAAAGTTGGACTTTTTCGGAATCTAGGCCGATGACACTGACCATAGAACTTTTAGCAGCATCAGCAGCGTCCTGATGACAGCAGTGTGCGTAGAAATATAGTTATTAAGGGATTTCATGGTTCAAAATTAAGATAGTCCATTAACCAATAAATGATGGTACCTGCATGGCTTCACCCCTCAATTTGACCAGCTTGAGTCCATCCTCAAAGCTTCAAAACAGAACCAAACAACCCAATAAGACATATTAGAGTAGGGATATATGATTATCCAAAAAGAACAAAACAGACTGCAGCGAAAGGCACCATCTCGTCATGTGTAGACATCATGCACATTAGTTCTCCATCTATCACAAAAGGGCATATGATGCGCTACTAGAGAAGAGTCTTTCCCTCTCATCCTTAAACTCTACAATGTTATAGTTTTAAAATACACAAGATGCGCTCATCATGTCTAGCTTATGTGATAGAGCGCTTAACGTTTCAAAAAGGCAAGGCATAAGAAGGAGATAGGTCCCGGGTTTGAGTCCCAGTGGGAACAATTTAGCTGTCAAAAAATTATAAAAAAAAAACAGACACACAAGATGCAAAAGTCTCCCAAGTCCTAGTTGCAAGGCACAAGATAAGGTGCATGCCTCAACAAAGTAAAACTCTCAATCCAATTAAACAAAGTTCAAGATTCTAAACATTTAAAAGAAACATACATCAAAAAATAATTTCATTATATAAATGTCAAAACACAATTAAATTTTTAAAAACTGAAGTGCTAGGAAAAAAAAGGGTAAAAGAGGCACACCTCTACAACAAGGGGCACACCATGACAAGGAAGATGCTATAATTCAAGAATGGTTGAGCCGTGGGCCTAGTCTCACTATAAGCGCACCTTTTAATGTACAAATTGGAACCAGATCACCGAATAAGTTGAAAACATGTTAAAGCCATCCAAACCTTTAAAATTTGCTCATGTTAAAACCATTAAATAGTTTGAAATAAAACCAATCTTGTTGGTTTGTAATTTTGACTTGCTAGGCATGCTTGGCCTACTGATTCAATTCTGATATATGTGACAATGTGAATCCCAATTTTTACAGTATTCAAAAAAAAAAAAAAAATCCCATTCACTTATAAACTGATTCATCTCGTTTTATCAGCGTGGTGTTGCCTCCATTTAAACATTAAGAAAAGCATATGCTGAAAGCATAATTGTGTTGCTACTAAATTATATGGCATACCTGAAAGATCCAGAAAATGCTAAAGCAGTGTATTCTCCCAAGCTTAAACCGCATGTGACATCTACAGAATCAATTATCTGCTGACCTCCATCACGAGCACGAAGCACCTCTACAGCAGCTAGACTAGTGACATAAATGGCCGGCTGCAATTAAGCATAATCAAACGTTAATCTACTACAGGAAATGCTGTGTAACAATGGATAGCATAATATCACATCATTATCAACATTAACCAAAACACAAACTACTTCTATTCTAAGAAAAAGATTAAAAATTAAATAGAAGAAAAAGTATTTTCACACTAGATAAGAAGCAAAAATGGTGGATATATCATGATTTATAATGAGTGATGGACTTAGTTTATTCTGAACACAAGATAAGGGTTTTGGATCTCTAAAAGTAGTAGTGTTAAGGTGTTTCAAGAATGTTGTGCTTCATTGAAGACCTTAAGAAAAAGTCAAACCAATCATATGGTCCTCAGTTCTCTGACTGTCCAGAGGATATATGGGAGGCTAGTTAGATATGAAAATTATTTACAATAGGGATCCAATAATCATAGGATAAGTATCTAATACATAGTAGATAAAGACCCCTAATCTTAAATATAGACCAAGGATTGTCCCTTCTCGCCATAAAACAACAACGAACTATTACCTAGACACAAGTAGCTAAAGAACTTGGAAAGTAGTACAGCAGAATACCTGACTTAAAACAGTAGAATCTAGCTTTTCTTTTGGTCCATTGATGCAAACATCCAGAAGGTCATACCTGCAAGCAACAGAAGATCATGTTACTTAAATCAACTACCATGTGTAAATTGAAAACGATACTTCCAACTTAGCACATTGTCACCATTGCCACAACTGAGGTTCAGATTATACAGTGTAAAGCATGAAAAGTACTAAAAGGAAAATTATTGACCCCACCCGAGAATGTCATTTGCTTTCTTATACAACTCTGCTGCAGCTGGCACACTTTGAGCCTCTGAACCCATTCCAAGAGCTTGTGCACCCTGCAATTTTGCAAGATACAGATATAATTAAGTGGGATCTACATTTAGTAACATGCATCAACAAATCGTATCTACTGTAAGGGAATCCAATTTCATCAGATGATGATTTGCATAATCCAGCACAGAAAGCCAATTCTTTGCTTGCCATGACACAACTCTCAAATTCATGCACAACGATAATTGTTAGTCAGATGTTATGGAAAAGGCTTAACAGCCACAAAAAGGATTCTGCTAATTCCCTTTTCGAAATGCCCATTTTGCAAAGTTTATAAAGAAAAATACAATACGTTTTCGCCCCTTATTGAAGCAAGTTACAATATCACGATTAAATACCCTGACAGTTCCGCCCTCTTACATTGGTACTACTTTGAAACACCTCAAGACTAGCAAGGAACTCAGTACATCAACAACAGAACCGATCATGCCTGTGAAATCCCAAATTCAATTTCATGGACGGATGAATTTGGAAGATTGAGTTTCAAATCTCATCAGAAGCAAAGCTGGGAACAACAAACGAATTTCTAATCTAGGCAAGAGAACAAATGCTCGATCATCTCTCTTTTGCTGATCCTTTAATTCCCAAATCGTCCAATTAATGTAACAAAGCTCGGAAGAAATTAATGCCAAAACCTAAGAATTTACAATCTTTTCGGCCTAACTTGAAACAAAACACCAAATTCACTGCAATTCACAAAGAGGAATTAAAAAATCTCGAAATTTGCGAATCAAACGCAACTCACCTGACCAGGAAACAGAAAAGCACAAGTGGGCTTGTAATCCGCAAACAATGCGTCATCAACGCAGTTCCTGGACCCCACCGAAACGCTCATGGAAACCCTAGATCTGCCCACGTGTCTAGCGCTGAAAGGCGAGAGGCTAGAACCACGGAACGAGTGAGAAGCGCTGAAGGACAGGTTCCTGGGAGAGACTGAAGGGAGAAGAACCGAAGAAGCCATGGCAGAGACTGAATGGGAATGAGGACGGCGTAGGATAAGGAGGTAAGGTTCAGCGAGAAGGCGTAGCAACATGCAAATGGCAAATGCAATGGGAGGGGAAAAGGAAGAAGGGAGAGAGTATATATTGTCAGCGGAGTTTACAAAGCTTTGAGGAGATGACTTCCAAAACCAAATAAACTGGCCAACGCCCTATTGCCGTTGGCCTTTTAGGTGGTCGATGCTAGCAATGTTTTCCCTTTTTTTCTTCTTTTTTCTTTAACAATTTTATTTATCATCATTTCAAAAAACAATTTTATTTTATCATAATCTTTAAATGAAACTAGCCTAATTAAAGTATTTAGTTATAAAAAAAATAATTGATAAATCGCCCATCTATACTCGAGTTGACAAAATATGTCGCTAAAAATTGAATCGATGGCCAGTGATGTGTTCGTAATTGGAATCATGCATTATTAATAGCAATATGAATTACATATGCATAGGTTAGTGTAAATATATATGATTTGAGGCGGTCGTTATCCCAGATATTGTTTAAATCATTTATGATTTTTAACGATTTTGATTCTATGTTATATTCCTAGTTTGAATTAATAAAATCAATTTTATCTTAAAAAAAATTAGTCAAAAAGGGAGATTTTTAAAGGTTTTTTTTTTAATATAGATAAAATTAAAGAAAAATATATATAAAAATATTTTTTTTTATACTTTTTTCTCAAAAAATGTATGCACTTGACTTGTGAAATGTTCTTAAAATTTTATCATTATTCAATTGGTAAAATTGAAACAAAAATTTAATATAATTATAAAAATTCTAAAGCCAAAATCATAAATCAGTAAGAATTCCTCACTTCGTTTCAATTAGCGGGAGAGTCTGATTCAGTACTTCCTTTCTTTAAGCCATTTTCTACTCTATGGATCTATAAGCGAGCTTAGTAGGATCGGCGACAAGTTTATGAGTAGTTCTATTCACACCCTTTAATGTTCTTGCCCATTCACTAATTCACTTTAAAATAAAAGCTCTTTACTGCTCATTCATTTAAACAACATTCCCATCCTACCCTCTATACACCCCATAACCCGACCTCCATCCGTTGTTCCCCCCCAAACCCATCACTCCCCAGTTTTACCTAAAAACCATCAAGAGAACCCCAAATCCAGGAAGTTCACGAGAACCCGGCCAGTTTTTTTGTTGTGTTTATTCTTGCATTTCACCGTTAAATATCCAAGAAATATGAAGAAGTTTAATATTTTTTTAAATTTAAATGTTTGGTTTTTGGTTTGGTTCTATGTTCTGGGATTCTCAAATCAGAAGTTGAGCTTCTACTCCGGATTTCATTGAATCCGATGAGATCTTATTTTTCACCGGTTTAAGTGATGTCAGGAAAAATGATTTCAATCGGATTTCATGATGTCCGGAGAAATTTATATAATCCGGATTTCATGATATCCGGATGAAGTGATTTTATCCGGATTCCATGATGTCCGGTAATATCATATCCGAAATTCTCCACTTCACCCGGATTTCATGATGTCCGGTTACTTTAAGATTGCCATCAAACAACTGTAAAGATTCAATTTGACAAAAAATTGTACCTGACACATTAGATGAAATTCTCCTTCCTCAGCATGCTCCCACAACATGCTCATTGGTTCCGTCCCCTCTACATTCATTGATCTGCTAAGCTTGACTTCTGTTGACATTTCCTACAATCAGCTAGGTGGGTTCGTGCATCAGGCCTTAGGGGAAGCTCCATTTGAGGCTCTCACAGGCAAGGTTTGTGTGGCAATCTCCTTGCTCTTAAGGCATTGCAATCTTTGGGTGGAAAGAAGAACTTTCTAAGTTATTCTGAGTTCTTATTTTGAGCATTCCTATATTTTCCGCCATCGGAACCTATTTCCTTTACTTAGAGTTAAAGCACGAAGTGAAATTAGAGAGGCACATGCGAAGAATCTATTTGCAATAAGGTGTGATGAAGTTCTTATGAAGACATCATTCGAGCAGGAGCTTCGACTCCAAATGTGCATTGGCAGAGGACATGGAGATGTTTCTGAAATTTCTTATTCTACAAGCAGGTAGAGTTTTCTTTGTCCAGCGCTATAGCTTAGAGAAAACAATGAGATGGTTGATTTAGAAGCTTTCGAGCGAGATTCAAGCTTTACGAGAGATAAACAGGAACATTGTGAGGGTACATGGTTCATGTTCCAATTCAAGCACTCGTTTTGGTTTATGAGTTTATGGAAAGGGGCTTGGGGAGCATCCTTGAATGAGGAAGAAGTTATACAATTGGATTGGAGAATGAGGTAAATGTTTTTAAGGCATGGCTAAAGCTTTTTGTCATACATGCACCATAGTTGCTCCCTTACGTAATTCAGCGAGACATATCCAGTGACAATGTTTTATTGGATTTTGAATATGAAGCACATATCTCGACTTTCGTCTTGCTAGACTTTTGAACTCGACTCATCAAAGCTGGACTTCCTTTGCTCCCACTTTCGGATACAGCAGTTTGGATAGCAGCTCTTAGGATTTATCAAATCTAGGGAACATCATAATTTCGGATTTTCCAAATCGGTTGCAACATGAAAATCAGATTCCAAATCCGGTATATTTATTTAACGGATATTTGTCAAATCAGATTTCAACAATGTTCTACATAATTTTGTTATCTAGGATATAATCCGGATTTGTTAATCGGTAATAGAATATTCGGTTCAATATCGGACTCTTGTTTTAATGTCTAGTTCAGATCAGTTAAGTGTATTACGCAAAAAAAGCGAACTCGTCTTATTCTCCACCGTTGTAAAGCTCGAGGCGGCTGCCATTCTGTATTTTTTAACTCCGTTTCTCACGAAGCGAGTAGGAAGAAAGAAGTTGGGTGCATAAAACACAAACGAAGCCAAAGGAAGAAGGGAGTTGAGGTGCAGAGAGATAAAGAAGAAGAAGAAACAAATAGAAAAATTATGATTAAGGGTAAATGTGTATTTTCCTATATGTGTTTTTTTAATGGGATGTGTAGAGAAATAGAGAGGGTGTAAATAGAATTTCTCCAAGTTTATGGGACCGTGGATTAAAATGGGTTAAACCAATTCGATCCACTTTTATTTTATCCCGTGTTTTGCTAATCCAACCCGACCTATACAGACCATGGGTCAAAATGAGCTAAGCATTAAAAAATTAAAAATAATAATTTTATAAAATTTATATTTTGTGAAATAAACTTTCTTTGAAATATTTACACAGATTGTTCTTATGTTCTTAACCGATTATATAAAATAAATTATTTTATAATTATTCTTTTTCTAACAACAACTATTTTATATTTTTCATAAAAGAAAAACTAATATTTCAATAATTAAAAAATGTTGTGTAGTCATTAAAAATTTTAAAATAAAAAATTGGTCAAAATGGATCAAGCGCACCTAACCCAAGCCCTAATGGGCATGAACCTATTAAAGGCACCATTTTCTCAAACCTAACCCTCAAAAAATATGAACAAAGTGGGTAACAATGCAGAGCAAGGTCATTATCCCTTCTCTGTGAATCCACTTTGTGGGTGCGATCTATACATATATGAAGCAGATTAGCGTTGTTTTTACTTTTTGCATAAAACTATTTAGCTTTCAGCATTCAGTTGTTTATTTTTTAAAATTTTCACAACTTATTGTTGAAATTTCTGAAAAAAAGTTAAGAATACAAAAAATGAAAATATTTGGTTTTTTCTATTTAAAAAAATCGTTTAGTAACGAGAAAAGCTGGCGTTCCGACGGAGGGCTAGCGACACTCACTCTGCAGGATGACAACGAGGGAGGGGTTCGGGACCGAGGCAACCCCATCTAGACCTGTAGGTTTATTTTTAATTCGAGTGCATGCGTTTAAAATTAAAGCTGAGACCCAGGTTAATGGGATAGGAAAGTCTGGCCACCCGATTTACGTTTTTTTTTATTTTTTATTAAAACATTATTATTATTATTATTATTATTATTATTATTATTATTTATATTAAAATGTCAAATAAAATAATAAAAAATATTTTTAAAATATTATCGAGACAAAGCGAGAATAACAATACTCGAACTCGTCTTAACTTTGAAAATAAATTTCGAAACATGTAAGCTTTGAGAAAATAAAGCTGGCCACGGCCCAAAATCGATTCTGATTAAGTCAAACTCGTCCATTAAAAGTTAGTGATGAGAACCGAAATAACTCATCTCGTTACCATCACTCTTCTTCACAATGTTAAAAAGCAAGCAGCTTATCTTAATGTTATTAAATCTTTATTGTGTTCATATAAAAAAAAATTATATTCAGCATTAACCTAAGTACAAGTTTGTCTAGTTTCCTTGGTTTTCCTCCAATTTTTCCCTTCATTCAGAAAATCTGATAGAATTGGTGCTTCCCCTGAATGATTGAATCTCTTTCCTTTTGAGCCATAAATCAATCATGCTAAAGAAAAATGCTAGACTTTTATTAACTTTTTCAATGAAGAACTTAAATCTTCAACTAAATGGACTCCACTTTCCATTTTTAGCTGCTAACCATAAATACTCATTTTAAAGCTACCAATTAAGCCTAGAACAAAAAAACCGATGATGCTCGAATCCTTATAAAAACATAATACTACAATGATACAATGTAAAGTGAGTAGATGTCAAAAAAAAAAAAAAAAAAACTGAAAGGGAAGAACTGAATTATCACAAATGGCTTTGTAGCTGATTCTCAATCATGATTCAGGACATGACAGTGCACATGAAGTGGATGTCTTTAAGTCTTAAACATGTAAATGTATTTTAAAGCCATAGAGTGGATGGTCACGTACGTAGAGAAAGAAACTGATTGCACAATGTTTTGAATATCTTCTTGGACCAGGCGGTCGGCCCGAAGGTCGAACCATTGGCCAAACCATAAAACCCGATCAGGTTCGTCTGAAAAAAAACCGATTATGAATGATCCGGGATGGGGAGCCGTTTGAACTAAGCGATTGAGCGGTGTTGAATGAGCAATGGAATTCTTAGCGAATGAGGCAGTTTGCTCCACAAAATTTTTTTTTTTAGTTAAAAGCGGCGTCGTTTTGATACTTTTACGTTGAAGCGGCGTCGTTTCTTTAGGGTTAGAAAGGCATGGCCAAAAAATCGATCAATCTTTATGGCGATTAGTTCGAGCATGAAAGGAAAGTTACAATGGGCGAAACTGCATACATGATTATTTTAGATATTATGAAAATTATATATTCTTTGCAAATTAAATATATTTATATAAATAAGTTTATTAAGATTTTTAATATGTTTCGTATTTAAACATTATACATATTTTCAACATAAATTTTAAAATGCACTATTTATATAAAAAGTAATAATAATATCTTAAAATTATTAATTATATATTTTTAAAATTTAAATAAAATATAAATAATATATTTATTACGTCGTCGGTTGGCCGCGGTTGGCCGGAAGTCGGTTCGGCGATAAGCGTGAGCAGATATTTTTAGGTTCAATCCTTGTCAGTTTTAAAGCATCCAGCAATACATGATAAGCGAGTATTATTCATTTATTGTATTAATCCATAGTAAGACTGTTTCCATTAGAGCTAAGATGGAAGAAATCCACAATCAAACACCAAATCCTAATATTTTTCTAATAATATCTTAAAAATTATTAATTATATATTTTAAAATTTAAATAAAATATAAATAATATATTTATTAAGTCGTAGGTTGGCCAGCGGTTCAACCGCCTTGATTCAATGATCACGGTCCAGACAGATGCTAGTGAATCGATATTTTTTCCGATTCAATCACCAATCCGGTTTTTAAAACATTGCTATTGCATGATAAACTAATTATTATTCATTTATTGTATTAATCCATAGTAAGAATGTTTCCATTAG
Organism: Tetrastigma voinierianum; assembly: GCA_016808115.1. NCBI lineage: Eukaryota > Viridiplantae > Streptophyta > Magnoliopsida > Vitales > Vitaceae > Tetrastigma > Tetrastigma voinierianum. The sequence continues at coordinate 85,720 of JAEQBH010001452.1, read as the reverse complement.
AGCTAAGATGGAAGTGATCCACAATCAAACACCAAATCCTAATATTTTTCTCTAGTGACAATATGGACTGTTGATTCCATTCGCATTCAACAAGTTTGTGAATGAATCCTATGTTTCAATAGGACAATTTCTTACAAAACAAAGACAGGTCCTCCTGGATGTGATACAAAGTTTTCTTTACCTGTATTTGTGTTCTTCCTCAAATAGCCAAAGTCAGATTGGTTTGTGTCATTGAACTAGCACCCTTTAGCAGGAAGGGTGAGTCAGACGGTTCAACAAGCTATAAATCGAATGTGAATGGGATGGGAAGTACCCAGTATTTCCTGTAAAATCATCAAAGTAAACAAGACAATTAAACTCATTTGATCTCAGGTTTGTAAAAAGAAAATAAGGGTTTGTTTGGTTATAGTTTTTGAAAATTGTTATGTTCTAAAAACCAAGGGGAACAAGGAAAATAGGAAGAACATTTTAGGTTTCCATGTTTTCTTTTTTTTATTTTGAAAAACATTGAATTCAGAAAACAAGAACAATTTTCAGAGAACACAGAAGGCCAGTTTAGTTGCTGTTTTTGAAAACTATTCTTGATAACAGTTTTTGAAAACGATGAGAATGTCATTTTGGTGTTCTATGAAATCTGTTCTTATTCTCTTGATTTAGTGTTTTTTGTGTTCTCTGAACCCAACAGGTTTTCCATGCTTTTCTAGTTCTCCTTTTTTTTTAAAACAGAAAACAGTTTTCAAAAACAAAAACCAAACAAACCTAATATCTGTGTTTTCAAAAACAAGAACCAAACAGGGCCATAAGCTTCGGTCCAAAATCAGGCAGTTCAACATACAAAATGATTGATTCGAAGAATGGAAGAAATGTAAACACAGGTAAAATGGGGCAACCAGGCACAGTGCAGTATTCTAGGACATGGAACAGAGCAAATAATGCAAATTGCAAAAACTTGGTACCTGTTATGATTCATATCCCGGGCTTATGTATAATCAACAACCTGAAGTTCATGAAATCTGCCTCTTTTGCTCCTCAAGACTCTGGCTCTATTGTCTCTTATTTCAAGAACCTGGTGAAAGTGAAAAATGACTTGAATGTTAGCACCCATTACCAGGAGTTCTGTTCATAATAAAGATTCCATTAAGAGAAATTAACGAGTAGAAGACAAACAAAAAAACCGGGCTGTGAAGGGGTTTTCCCGATATCCACATGAACATAGCATGTGAAATTTTGAAGGAGCAAATTGATCCTATGTAGTGATCATTTATTGAAACTTGAAGGTGATCCATACATAACACACAATTGAGAAACTCATACTTAAAACTCATTTCTGTTCTTTCATGGGACACCTAGTACAGCCTAGATGAATCATATGAGACAGGAGAAAATATTAAGATTTGCAGGAAATGAAATTAAGTGGTTAGATTTTGATGGATCTTAAAAAAAGTTCAAAATGGAAAACGAAGAGTTTCAATTTACCTCTGGTCTAGAATTAAGAACTCCACTGGACATTCCCACATCAATACGCCATATACTACAATCATATTTACTGCAAGACAAAACCCAATAGCCGGATATATATGAGTCCACAGTGCAATAAACTGTAAGCGTCCTACTTTAGGAAGTATTTTTATGAACGCAGAATTACTCAAATTAGATATATCATACATCAGTAGTTACTCAAAATGAAATGTCCAGCAATTGAGGTTTCTTACCAATTTGCTCCTACAGTTTGAGGCGTATGCCCGACCACCATGGCCTTAGCACCTACTGCTTGCAGTGTCTCTTCAAGAATCGAATATATCTGATGAGCAGAACAACTTAGTTCCAATAGGCAGATATACCAGTACAACACAACCAAAAAGTTTAACTTTCTAACCTTAAAAGAAATCATTTGTGTTTATTTGTGACCCAAATTTGGTTTTGAACTTATGTCCGACCCGACGGCTTGCGGTGCGGCTTTTGTGAAAATAAAAAGCTAAAGAAAAAAATAAGGATTTGTTGTGGTAGCAAGCCCAGCCTACGACCCACAATTGATCCCACAAAAGGGTGCGGAGGCTTGCCCCCGCGGTATGGATCTTTATGCTCGAGTATTTTCGTAATATCAACATTTTAGGGTTCTTTCTCTATTCCGCTATATTATGTAATTATTCTCATATTCATAGTGAAGTTTTTTCTTCAGTCCGTGGTTTTTTCCAGCAAGGGTTTTCACGTAAATCTGGTGTTTTTCTTTGGTTTCGTATTTCATTATTGTGTCATTGATTTCAACAAACTTAATCAACAGGCAACCAATGGACTGGGAAAAAAACTTAGAACTAGGTTTCCTCACTTTTGAGTCGATAATTCATCCAGCTAAGGAGCTGGCCAAGTTAGTAAATTGAATTCTGAAATTTTTTTTTTTTGATCGGTAAATTGAATTCTGAAAAATCAAATGACAAGTTCCCCATCTTTCAAAACTTAGTCTACCCAAGTTTCATGCTGCCAAACATTTGGAAATGGAATATGTAAAAATTAAGAAAAAAAAACTACTGTCAGGATTATTACTTGGTTATTCTGGTAGCCTGAAAAATCTGAAATATCTTGAGAGTATAAGCGGTTCCAAACAACGCTGTCATAGCCCCTGGTTGCAATAAAAGGAATTGAACGATCATTGTCATTTTCAGTGAGACCTCTCATCCAGTGAGAAACTTCCCTGTTCATCCTCTCTATGCCGTATGCAACTGTAGAAGAACCAACACCCCTATCAGGTATTTCAAACAAGAAAAAGATAAAATTTCTTACATAAATTTAAACAAGTAATGATACAATAAAAGCACAACATTCAAATGGCAATGGTACTATATTTACCATGGTGAGGAAGAAGACCACCATGACAAAACACCCAGTCATTAATTTTAAGAACAACAGCGTGTCGTGCGAGCTCACATGCCAGTGGACCCCCTGGTCTTAGAAGGATTGATCTAGCAAGCACCCCCTTTTGCTTCTGTCCTAATATTTAATCAGCGTGATTAATTGATAACTGGACAGGAAAGAGGAATTGCCAAATGCTCTTGAAGAGAATAATAACCACCAAACAAAAACTAAATTCACACAAGAAAGAGAGAGAAAGGGAGACAGAGAGAGAGAGAGAGTATTAATAATACTCATATTAAAAAAATAGTCAAATATGCTGACTCCTGTGAAGATGAATCAATGGAATAGAGAATTTGAGCACCTTCACTAGGTTCCATGAACCCCAATAATTTTTGGACATTTTTCGATCTTCTTTCCACTTTTCAGAAACACCAACCCAACCAAGAAAAGCTTCTTCCCAGTTCCCTCCATAGTCATCCAAGTATTCGAGGAAATCCATGCACTCATCATACGCGCCTAAATCAACATATCTGAAATCCCCTTCCACATTCATAGTCTCGTGATTTCCGTTAACCTATAATAGAACACAAGTACATTAGCACATCAATTAAGTAGTAGAACTAAAAGTTTCAGAAAATCATCCACTGATAGAATTAAATAAAGTTAAAGATTACTGCATGCTTTTGTATAGAGTATTCCGAACACATTTACCCACACCATGGTGAGGAAACAGAATACAGAAGTCATATTACCATATTTTCTATCAATCCACCACCATAAGAGTGATACTTCATATCAGGTACACATATTTTTCATATGCAAATCAAATACAAAAACATAGGCATGATAACTTGAGCATTATGTACATTTGTGCAAAAGTGAAGAAGTCTCTCCACTTTTAGCAGAACAAACCTGAAAAACTGCTCCGCCATTAGCTTTTGCTTGGATATCCAAAGACCGCAATAAGGATAAAATAGCTATTTCATCTTCACCTCTATCAAGTATATCTCCAAGCTGGACCAATACCTAGGTAGAGAGGCAAATAAATCATCATTGGTTGGAACACTTCTCAAGTAGAACAAAACATCCCACAAGTTTCTCATTTAAGTTGAGAGTTTTCCAATTGTAAATTATAAAAGTCCAGTGATAACTGATATATAACAAGAATTTTATGGCATGGAAGGAGGTTTTTTTCTTTGGCTAGGTATATAGAACTCATCTACAATTATCAGGAGAACAAAATATGAGATTTCAGCAACTTAGAACTTCTATCAAGCCCCTCCACCATTGGAAAACATATAACACATTTGCAACTAATTTTATATTAATGCTCCAGCATTATGTAAATAAGAGAGTTACCGTATCTCCACCAGTCCATGAGTTTTGACCATTAGAACTTAAGACCCCAGCCATCTCGAGTGCACATCTCGCTTGTGCAAGATCCCCATGCAGATCCCCAACTAGAAAACATTCAACTCTTATAAGAAGACATAGTCTCATAGAATATTCAAAAGCCAAGCAAATGACTCTAAAATCAAGTACCTGACCAGTACTTTTAGGAAAGCTAATACAAAATTGCTGAAAAAAAAGTAAAACATCCACATATACAAGAATTTTTTAACTACATGAGGAACTCATTTTAGAGCTTCAATGACATCTCCAGCTTGAATAATATGAATGAATTCTGCAAAGCTTTTGATAACTAAACATATTATGCCAAACTTATCTTGTCTTTGTGTGCATGTAGAGAGTGAGAGTGGAACTGTTTCTCTCGTTCTCTCTAGTGACAGTTCAAATGCCATGACTAAAAGTAAGAATCGAGCCCCTATAATTATTAATTTTATTGTATTACAAGATTCGATTTTAAAATTATCACCTCTTCTTTAGTCCCTTCATTCAAAATGATTGATGATACAAGAGTAATACAACAGTCAAAAGTTATGTTTCCACATTTTATTAAAATTTAGCTAATTTACTTCATATACAGCAATTCAATCATTATCAATAGATAAACTAAGCTTCACATTCCAACTTCAGGTCAGCTACATCCATAAGGGGTATAACAAAAGTCTTAAACTGACCATTGATCAACAGTCATGGGTCCAAATCTTCACCTCCTTTCCATGGGCACCTCAATCACAGTCACATCAAATAACCCTAAATGTTGGTGATTTTAGAATTTAATTACATGTTTACCAAGCAAACCATTCATCCAAACCACAATTCTCATTGGACAATCAAACCATTTCCCAAGTAATAACATCAGAACTCATGAACCTTAATTGAATTATAAAGAACCCAAGAACTCAAGACTAAAAAATAAGAATCAGCGCAACAGTGTAAAAGAAGTCCAAATTCAGATGGCCCACCTGCTAAAACATTAAATTCAGAGACTAAAACGATGAAACAAAGACTCAATTCGAAAAAATACGAAGTGGGTGTTGACAAATTCACTTGAAAAACAGTTAAAACACCGAAATAACATCCAAAAAAAGGCAAACCTGCAACAATACGTCTTCCAGGAGCAGAGACAAAACTGGGCGGGTTGCCATTGACCACTATGGGTTTTGAAGCTTTGGCTGTAGTACTGAGAGAAGAACATGGACACGCTTGTGTGAGTTTAGGAGACGAATATGGAGGTGGGAAAGCTGACCCAGTTAGATAGAGCTTAGCCATTGGCAGAGGAAAATCATGGTCTCTGCCTTTTGGGTGTTCTGTCGTCTTAAAAAACTAAAAACAATTTGCTTTGGTCTTTTTCTTTTATCTTCCGCCACAGAATTTCTTGTAGAAACCTGCTCACTCCTCAGCCAAGCGTTTTGTGTCACTGTGCACTGCATTATCGACCCAGTTGTCCAGTCCAAGCCCATTTCTCTTTGATTGGGCTTGGCCCACAATAAAGCAATCTATCCTTTGGATCCAGCAGATGTTTGGCCCAAAGCCCATCTCACTTTCAAAGGTGGGCCCATCACCCTACCTTTATATAGCCCATTTCTCTTGGATTGGACTTTGGCCCACAATAAAGCAATCCATCCGTTGGATTCAGCAGAAATTTGGCCCAAAGCCCATCTCACTTTCAAAGGTGGGCCCATCACCCTACCTATATGTATATAACCCATTTCTCATGGATTGGACTTGGCCCACAATAAAGCAACCCATTCTTTTGAGAGTTTTGGACATACTTAGTTTTTTGGAAAAAAAATTACTAAAATAGTTTGAAAATAAAATCAATGTCTAAATTAGTCGTCTCATCAGTAATACATGATTTATGCTTCTGGCGATGCTTTAAAAATTTCAAAACATTTGTATCTACTTGATCGATAAATACGGCGTTGATTTAAAAATAAATAAATAAATACCGCAATCAATGACTACGGCATGAACTTAAAAGAATTTTCGATGTTACAGTTAATAACACGGCATATCTGTTCAGTATTCACACACTAATTTTGATATTATTTTCATTTCAAAACTATTTTAATAATATGTTTTTTTCTAAAGAACCTAAATATGTCCAAAGCTCTTCTTTTGATCCAGAAGAAATTTGACCCAAAGCCCATCCCACTTTCAAAGGTGGGTCCATCACCCTATAAATATAGGGATAGCCGTTTAAAAGAGATTTTTTTTTTTAATTAATTTTAAGATAGTAAATTTTCTTTTCGGACTTAAACTTGGGACCCTCTTTTTTGAAATGGTGAACGCTCCATCGATTGAGCTAGGCATGATAGGCAAAACTTAAAAAAAAAAAAAAAGGATAAATTCAAAAAAAAAATTACAAAACTAACCTCTTTCTTTGAAATTAAAAAATAAGTACAAAGGATTCAGTAGTATTTTTGTCCGAAATATGACATATTTGAAGTTACTTTTACAAGATGTTATTTTTACAAATAACTTTTATATTTTATATTCTTTTTTTTTGTAAGAAAAAAATATTATTAATTCAAATTTATAATAGATCAATAGATCTAAGATATAAATGGTTAAAAATCATATATGATATGTAATCTGTTTAATACTTATGTCATCGATAAGCACTGTAAATTTGATAAAATAGTATTATAATATACAAACTTTGATTCTTTACTTATCTGCATTTATAATTTGATATCTTATTGATGAATATATCTTCACGCATCGATAAGCCCTTATAAATAAGCAGCAGCGTAGCTTGTGAGCAAATATTAAATCCTAATAAGCCAACAATAAACCAAATATCGATAAAACGACGATAACACAAAAAATAAAACAAAACTTAAATCTTCATAAAAAAAACAACTTTATTAAACAAAAAAAAAATTAAGATTAGCGATTTCATGACAAAAAAAATCATTCAATCTTTACTTGAAAAAAATAGGCCATAAGATAAAAATATGAAAGAAAAAGGAAAAAATGGCTAGTTATCTTTTTTTAAAATAAATTTATCGTAAATAAATAATATATATATATATATATATATATATATACATATATTAATTATATGAGTCGTCATCTGAATAGAGTGAGTTTGAAGTTCAAAGGACGAGAAGGGGGAGATGGGAAAGATTCAAAAGGAGAGAAGGAAAAGGAAGTGAAAGGTCGAAAACTTGACAGGGCAGGCAGGGGGGAGTCATTGGGATTTGAAACACTGTAAAAGAAGAGGTGGTACAGTCAAAGAGAGGAGGAAGAGGAAGAGGAAGAGGAGGATTGGACTGATATTTCAGCTTCAATTTCCAACATGCTGTCCAATTCCTCCCCATTCATTCTCAAGTCTCAACCCACGTGCTTCTCTCACTTATTTACATATATCCAACATTAATTTTGACAACAGATGCTGTTCATTTTTAGGAAAAAATATACTATATATATATATATGGTACGATTTCCCACTCACTTCAAAATATCTTTTATCTTAAATTGCTAATAATAAAATAGTAACAAAATATTATATAATTAGCTATTTTATCTTTCTTTTTTAAAGAAAGATGTATATGAAGGAAGTCATGAGGAGTTTAGAGAAGGGAGAGGGCAAGGATGGGGGAGGGGAGGCCATAAAAGATCAAATTTTTTACTTTCTTATGCATTATATTATATATATTTTTTATTTAAATTGAAAAACTCGAAATCTATATTTAAGTTTCTTGGTTGATGAGATTTGAACTTTTTTAATACTCGAGCATATTGATGTATCAAAACTTGAGACTTACAAGAGAGGGAGCAAAGATGAGTTTTAAGAGTTCTCATAAAAGTGGGGATGGTAAAGGATGGGATGTTTATATTTTGTTTTAAATGTTTAATTATATTAAATTAATATCTTTTATTAAAAAATTTGTCATGATTATATATTAAAACATAATAAAGTAAAAATTTTCAAAATTATTTTTCTATATATATATTCGGAGTAGGAGTAAGCAAACCTGAACTCGTCTCATGTTTGAAAAAAAATATTTCAAACCTATTAAAAATCCGCTCCATTTGCTAACTATATACACAAAAGGAGTAAAAATCTCTAGTATATAAAACCATAATTTAGTAATTTTTTTTTTCAAGTGAAGTGTAAGCTTTTTTCTATAGAGATGTGTTATGGAATTCAATGACATCTAAATTTTAAACAAATAAGAGGTTGTCATATATTTGTTTCAATTAGCATTATTGCAATACCTTTATGCCAATGGCAACATATGTTATTTACAAAAGTTCATGGTTAGCAATATGTCTTACTTCTCAAAATCAATCGGATTATATTTAATACATATATGACATTTCTCATTCTCAGATTTATTTGTCAAAATAAGACATTCAACATAAAGTTTGAATTTTGAGAGTTAGATATTTCCTATCAAAGCGTATTTATTACATCTAAATAAGATAACTAGCCAAGAACTTTCCACTTGAAAAAGCATAATAATATGAGAATGATCTATCGAATTGAGGTATATTTGAAGTTACACAAATAATTAAGCAAATATGTTATGGTGTAACAAGTTTAAAGAAATGATTCTTCATGGAAGAAGAGTGTTTTAAGACCTCTAATATAAAATATTACAAGCATTGGAGGACTTAGCTAATGCCCCTTATCTTTTATTTTTTTTTTAAAAAAGAGGTAAAATTATTTATTATGGTTAGTAATACAATCAATGGAAATACATGATCAAAATTGTTAAATACTTTAAAGAATGATACAATATTCAGGTTAATAAAAAAACGAATCGACTAAAGGTATACACATTTAATAATAATAAAAATAAAAAAAACCTAAAATACACAACTAACCATTGCAACAAGTCAACGACAAAAACACAAAAAACCAAAAACAAACCTAAATGATGGGGAATAAACCACTTTATTGGAAAATAAAATCAAATATATTGACTAAACGATGAAATTTGTGATTTCATGACAACAAAGACTCTTCACCCTTAATTATGCTCTTCGAACATGTAACATCATCTATCACTAATCTATTGTTTCGAATTCACCAACGTATGTCCCAAATTAAATTCATGGCTCCGCCACTTATCATAATAACGACATATAGTCATAATCTTGTCAATTGACGACAATAGGATATTGTCACTCATCCTAAGAATAATCATTCTCCATCACCTTAATAAGAGAATTGGATTTGATGAGTCAATTACCTTGCAAACTAAAAGAATAAAATCTCATCCCCTCACATTATTGAGGACAAAAGTATTACTATATTTGAAAGTAGGGGACGTATTCCTTTTATACATATCATAAATTGATGTCTGCATTAATAATTACATTTATTTATGGAAGGCACTCTTATTGATCGTGACTTTTAACCTAATATAAAGTATATTAATGAAAAGTATGTATAAAATGATGTAACGTATATGGAATCTTACGAATGGGGATCATTTAGTCGACATCATGATGTATTACTGAAAAACAAATATAATGTGCCAATATAATTGCGTTTCCAAATATTTTTTAAAATAACTTAGAGTTGACAAGAAAAAAAGAATTATACCATAGATCATGATAAAAATAAGAGGATGGCTCACGAGAAGAGAAAAAGGAGAATAAAAAATCGGCAAACATGTTTTTTTTTTTTTTTTTCTGCCTATTCACTTTTGTATAGTATGTTGTAATAACTTATTTTTACAAGGATTCGAAATTGAATTTGTTGGAGTTAAGTTGGCATGATCTGAGGCAAAAATCTCTATGCTTGTTTTTCAATGGTCAAAGCTCCATTCACAATATGTTGGTTCTAATATTGGTAGACTAAGTTGGATATCTAGGCTTACCATTTTAAGTTTAATCCGATTTTGGTGAGAAATTTTGAAGATTAGTTGTGATTCAACATGATAAATTAGGAAGATCGGTTAATAATATTAGACCAATAAAATTAGGAAGATTGAGCATAAATTAATGATTTTTCTATAAAAAGAAAATATTCGTAAATGGTGAATATGGAAATAAATCAACTAGCTTTATTGAAGGACTTTATATAGAAAGCAGATTGTTAGTTAGCTTGATTGAGCCAAGCAATGAAACGTGTGATACATAATTTCTTGGTTCAATTCCATTAGAGGATTATAAATGGAGATCACTTCTTGAAGCAAAAATACAAAAGAAAAGCGTGTAAGCTAGAAGAAAGTGTTTTTTATATCAACATACTTGTTTTGAGGTATGACTCAACTCTCTTATTGATGAGTAGATTTTTTATCTTTTGCTAAGTAAGATTATGAGGTTGTATAGTCTAGATGTGGTTGGGGGAATAAGGGGATCTTATTCTATATTTCATTATGAGATAATTAGGTGAAGGCGATGTTAAAGAAAGCGGAACCCTTGTCTCAAATAAAACTAACTGTAACTTAATTGAAAAATAGTGAAATCCTTTACATCTGGGCTCTACCCCACGGACTTAGGCTAGGCCGAACAGCGTAACCATCTTCCTATGTCCTATGCCATGTATGTTGATTTATCTTTTTATGCTTATCTCAGTGAAAATGCATACTTTACACAGATGATATGTAACTTGGTTCAGTAAGTTATTCACCTCATGAGATTGTTGATACACCAACTAACACACCAGGTGTTTATAAATGGTTAATTCTTTCAGAATCTATTGTATATCGTTTCCACTATTTTACCACTTGAATTTATTCACTTTATATATTAGGTAATAGTAACATGTTTTTATAAAGATTCAAATTTGGATCTACCATGTTTCTTTTCCACTATTTTACCACTTGAATCCATTCATCTTGTATATTATGATGAAGTAACAAATTTTTACAAAGATTCCAAGTTAGATCTAGGTATCACCTTTACACTCTTATACCACTTGAAACTATTCACTTTGTATGATATAACGGCTCGATCTAATCATATGAATATTGTCTGTTTTGGGTCCAAGTGGTCCTCACAGTTTTAAAACATGTTTATTATATTGAGAGAAACTCATACTTATATAATGTCATTAAATTTCACCCTTATTCGATATGGGATGTGACAAACATCCATCATGCAGACACAACCATGGGATTATGGTGTTAAATGAAAAAATACTTTTTACGGAGCCAAACGGAACAAACTCTCATGTTGAGGTCGAAAACTTAGCTCTGATACAATTTGTAACCACCTAACATAACTATGTAAATATTGTTCACTTTGATCCAAAGGATCCTTACTAAGTTGATAGGAGTCTATACCTGTATAATGTTAGAAACTTTATTCTCTATCCAATGTAAAATGTGACAAACACATTGGTAACAACTCGGTCAAATTATATAAATATTATCAGCTTCAGACCTAAGGTGGACAATATCCATATGATTAAACCGAGTTATTACAAATGATATCAGAGTCGATCCTTGACCCCGGTATGAGGTTCATTCTATCTAGTCCTGTAAGAGGAATTTATCCAATTAATCCGTCAATCTCGTGAGACATAACGAGAATATTGTGTCTACATAAGAGAGTTTATTATATATCATATCAAATATAAAAAAAAGTTCATAATAAGTATGAGTTACAATCGATCAAATAGACGTACGTACTTTAGAATGGTGAAAATCCCTTTAACCAAAACGTATATTATCCAGGTACTTGGATCGATTCGTTACCTATAATATATTGTACTACCTGGATTTACCATATCTTATTTCCACTCTTTTACCACCACTTAGGGGCAGAATTTTAGGGGAATCAGGAACATGTTGAGGCAGCAGAATCAGAATGAATCAAATGGGGGTTTGAAAGTGGAGCACAAAAATGCTGGAGGAGGGAAAAAAAATGGGCATGAACCCTGCATCTGCCACGTGGCTAAAAAATCCAAAACAAAGGAAACTAGAGTGCGAATCTAATGGATGTGATGTGACCCAAAAAAAACCCTTAACCTGTATGCAGCTGCCGGCTGAACTGACCCAATGTTTTCACTCCTCTCTTAATACCCTACCTTTTTAGGTTACCCCCGTTATAATGATATGCTATATATCTATCCCCCTCTTCTATAATCTATCTATCTATCCATCCATCTACCGCCACTACCCTACCCTATGAATTTTCTTCTTTCCCATCACATTTTCATTTCCAAGTATCCTCTACTTTGGCTAATTTTCAAAAAGCACATATATATATATATATATATATATATATATATATATATATACTTATTTAAAATTTAACAAAAAAAAAATAGTACAAGTGAATAGAAATAGCCAAATAGGGCGGGTGGAAAATGGGAAAATGGAAGGAAATGGGACGAAGGTAGGCCGTGGAGGGAAAAATAACAATAAGCCAAAAATGATGAAAGATGGATTTCACCTTTTGGGGTTGGAGGAGGGGGGAGGGGGGAGGGTGTTGGGGTTAGAATTCACTATTCAGAGTCGGAAACAGAAACAGAAACAGAAACAGAAACAGTGGGGGGGTGGGGGCAGCCCGAAATGGCAGTGAATGTGACCAAAATGGGCCTCAAGCCACCCCCAAATAAAGAGTTGGTCAGAGCCCACGAGGGCATTTATGTCCTCTTTTTCATGCTTTTCAGTTTTCCCCTTAAAAAAAAACAAGGTGAGAAGGGGGACCCTCTTTCTTGGACATCGAACCAGAGGGTATGAGGAAGTTCTGAGAAATTCAGATGATGTGTACTGAATTGAATGGAATGGAGAAAAAGAAGGAAAGAAAGAGGGAAAGAGAGGGGTGCAGCTGCCGATGCGCGTGTCCCTCTGAGTCAGAGAAAGAATGACTCAGAGTTATGGGTGGGTACATTTCTTTCTTTTTCTACCCCCTCCCCTCCCTTTTTTGCTTCTCTTTCCCACCACCTTATTTACATTTCTGCCTTCCCCCCTTTTCTCCATCATGCCTACTTGATATGGTATGGTAAAGGGTTTAACGTTTAAAAAATATAGGATATAAGGAAAAAGGGTGAAAAAGGTTTTAGAGTTACTTTCACAACAATTTTTTTATTGTTTCTTTGATGCAAATTGGAGCTCATAAGGATTTTTCCCCCTCTTTCTTTCTTTCTTTCTTTTTTTTTTTTGATCCAAGCTCATGGGCTTTATAAGAATTTATGAGATAGGCGATTATAAGGTATGCAATTATGAATGATTTTAAATTCATGCTAATAACACCTATGTTATATATTAATTGCGGTATAACATTTGTCGAGATAGATGAGAAGCGTGTTTTTTTCTTATGTGGCGCCGAATCTACAGGATGCATGGGTAACCCGTGACCCATGGAAGATTTGTGGATGTCGGGTAACCTGACACCACATTATTGAGTCGTTTTTTTTCAGGATCCAAAACTTAACGAAAATCGGATAGAATCTCCTTTGTACGAGGGGAGCTCTCTACAATCTATCTGATTATATGGCAATATGACTAATATTATACAACCAGCCTCATGGAAGAAGTAACATATGAGTAAAAATGGCCGTGTAGTACATTTATCTATACTCAAACATCTGACACATGACTATAAAATCATAGTCATAGGTTAATTACATCACTCTTATATAAAACGTATCAAAATTAAACATTATAATACATGTTTTACAAAGAAAATATAAAATCAAAGCATACAATCGACTTTCTTCTCAATGCTCGACTGCAATGATGCTGTCACCAGCATGTGCTTTACCTAAAAGGGGTCCACGCTACTTGGGGTGAGCGATGCCGCGTAGTAAAATCTATGAGACTCTCCCACTTAAGTGCACATGCAATGGTCATGTAACAAATAAACAATTCACTCAAGAAGATGCCATCCTATAATGGAAACCTACATGTCATGAATGAGATGCGACTCAACATGTCTCATGCATCGAGGCCATACGCAGGCTCCCTCTTAAAACCACAGTCACCCGGCCGGCTCGCCGCACGTGCTTATCTGCAGTGAGAAACTCACCGGTGGTATTTCAACCAATGGTCATTTATCAAAACAAAAGCTTTTGTTTATAAATAAAAACATTGGGCCGATCTCGAGAAACACGCTTGACTCTTTAGGACATTGTCCCTAAACCGTACCCGCACTATCAACACCATATACAGTATTGATTTACAACAATGAAGACCGTGGAGCTTTATTGGACGTCATCCAATGTATTGGGTCCACCACTCGTTCACTAAGAAAGGTGAAGACAACGGCATTGTTACACACTACCGTTTTACGATGTCACTTGTGCGTAACAAGGATGCAATGCAAATGTGTCATTGCCTATTCATCCCATGCTACATATATAATGAGTGTTATATGCACATATGCCTACTCATGCATATTAGCTCATGCATCAATTAGACATTTATATCACTGAACACATAAATTCCAATTCAAATCATATAATTCATGTCAACATACTTAACACACACACATTGACATCTACAAGTCATCGCCAACCGGGTAATGACTTATTTAATTCTCTAGGTCTAATTGTGACACCATATCCACAAATAGCCTACAACCAAACCATGCAATGACCTCAATCATACACAAACTCATGCATTTCCCTAAGCCTCATGGATAATTATAATCAGTATGCATATAATTGCAAACAACATACCTGATTTGGGTATTGACTGCGCATATCATCACAACCAAACAATTTGCACACTTGGTGCTACAATCAAATTTTCGAAAAATATGTGGGCACCAAATGCCACTCACAGGCACATGGACAGATTCTAGACTCAATGAGCTTTTCATAGAGTTCAAGAACACAAAATTTGGAGTCCTAACGAATGAGTTATGCAAGTTGCAAGCCTTAAAGAAAATCGACAACATTGCAACACTTGCAAAAGCAGAGGCTACTGTATTTCATCATTTTCAGACATAATATGAGCTCAAATTGAATTAAGCTATATATAGATGGATTTTAGACTCAAAGGGCTTTTCATAGAGTCCAAGAACGTGCGAATCGGAGTTCGGACGAGAAAGTTATGGTCGTCCAAAGTTTGAGGCTTCACGCCAGATAGTGACCTACACTTAGCAGGCGTGGAACCCTACGCAATACTTGCTCGAGGGCACGCTGGGCGCTCCCGGTACATGCGGTTTTCATGGCAAACTCATCTCGAACAAGCCGCTCAGCGGCGACAAACACGCCCCAATTGGGACCCCAAATTGGCCATAAACATGGCACAAAACCCATCTCAAACTAAGCTCAAAATCAACTTTAAAACAACCCCAAAAACTGGATATCATAGCGAAGAACTAGAAAAAAAAAAGTTTTTTTTTTTCCTTCCTTTTGGTGCTCGAGAGCACCATCCAAACAGTCCCTAAGGCTCAACAAAGACCAAAACGATTCCTATATGGAAAATAAACCAGTGAAGTTACTGCCTCTTTGGAGCAAAGCCGAAGCTTTTCGAGACCGGAAGCTGAGCTCACACGGCCTCTTGAACTTTTCGCTCATATCTCATACGAAAACTCCTAGTTTTGGTGTCCATGTGTTACTTTCCAGTAGTGCTTTCGATTTTAAGTCTTGCGACGGTAGGCGACCTTTGGCTTCAAGTAGATGCTAGAGAGAAGTTAGAACTTATCTCTTTACACCCTTTTTTCTCCCTCTCCTGTGCGTGAAAGACCGAGAAGAAAATGGGCTTTTCCCATTTTGCCCTCCTTTTATTCCAATTAACTTAAGTTTGATTAGTGGTCCACGTCGTGCCACATGTCCTCCGGGTTCAGGGTTGGATTACGTCGAAGCGATTCATTTCTTTGATTCGATTTATTTTAAATGAAACACTTCAAGCTCTTACTAACAAATTTCGTAAAATCTACGTTTTAAGTCAGCGGCGACTCACTACGGAAAATCGTAAAAATTTGGACGGTCTCATAATTCAACGAAATTTTTCTGGGTCATTAAATTTTGTAAGACGAATCCAATGGCACAGTCCGTTTCGTCATCCGAAATCTAGATAATTTTCTAGGCTTCCCTAAGCCATTCCAACAATTTTACTATTTTTGCCAATTTTCATAAAATTTTAAATTTTTCCAGGTTTTACACTTCTCATATGCTTGAGGCGATTTGACTAATCGAGCGCTCGACCCCATGCGCTTCGGTGCCCGATGTGACTGAGATGAGTTCAATGCCCTATCTTAATGGGTCGCATGTCAAGCGGGTATCTACTCAGTTCGGACCGTTCATGTGACTGACACGTGAAGTACAACTTATCTCATTCTAGAGAGGTCTGATTGAACCCATAAAGACGGTTTCGATACCCGACAAACCCATCCCATTTAATTAAATCATTTCTCATACTCAACCCCTTACAAAATTAAATGATATTGGGCAGGTAAAGAATGTTGTCCCAAACTAATACAAATTTAAAAAACAAATACCAAAATAGTTTAAAAACCAAAATAATGCAAAAACTATTATGTATGAGTCACGTTGGAATACACATCATTAAAACTATAATTAATGACTATGGTTTTTATTAAAAAATTTTAAGTTAAAGAGCTTTGACATTTTTTTTAAATCCTAAGTCTTACTCATTGACTATGGCTTTAACTTCACAAAACTAATATTTTGTTGCTTTTTACAATTTCTATATTAAAAATCAATTCTCTCTCTATTTTCTCTAATTTTAATCAGAGCATAACTAGGGTTTGAAATTCCAAAGCCGTGGTTTTTACAAATTCTAAGTTAAAAATCAATTCTCTCTCCCACTTTCCCTCATTTGAATCGGCTTATAACTAGGGTTTGAAATTCCCAAATCCTAGTTGTAGGGTTTTTTTTTTTTTTTTTTGAAAATCAATTTTCTCTTGTTAAAATCAATTCGTCGCATAACTAAAGCTTTGGATTTTAAGTTAAAGTCATAGTCACTTATTATGGCCTTGAATTTTTTTTTTCAAAAGTCAAATTCGTAATCACTTAAAAAAATTTCAAAGTTGTAGTCATGTGTATTTCAAAGTGGTTAAAATGCACTAGTTTGAACATTATTTTGATTTTCAAACTATTTTAATAAATTTAAAAAAAAAAAACTTTTGTATTAATTTGGACAAAACTTGCAAGTAAACCCACCCCATTTAGCTTTTATTTTTATTTTTAATATTTGTTTTTAATATATTAAAATTATTATATTTCATAAAAACAAAAAAATTATACATTTTTATAAATTATTTTATTAAAATGTTTTAATTATTATTTATATTAAATAAAAGTAAAATAAAATAATTATAAAATCATTTAAAAAATATAAGGAGTGTAGGAGATAACAATACCGTAATCGATCCCGAAATTAAGGAAAAACACATGATCTCAATAAAACTTGCTTATACTTAAACTATACACGCTCCCTAATGAGCATGATGGAACCCAAAAAACCCGTCTATTGTCATCTCTACCCACAAATTTACATATTGGTGTAGTGTATTTGATGGACAAATAGACTAGTGGATTTTTTTTTCTTTTTTTTTTTTACACCCATCAAAGTGGCATTACTAATTATATAATTATTATATTTTTAAGCTCATTCATTTATGCTCTCGTTCAAATAATCTAAATCCTAGGGCATATATTTAACATGTCCATACTTTTATAATTTGATATCGTTTATTCATAATCTGGTTTCGAGAGTTTAGTTTTCATCCTATATATTTGATAGTTTTAATTTTTTTTTTATTGATAAAAGACATGACACCTAAGTATATTTTTAGTTGATGTGGATAAAGGTTCACGTGGATGAAAAAAAAATGAGAATATTTAATTTGTAAAAGATATAAATTTTAACTTTTTATTTTTAAAAGAAAACTACAGTAAAATTTTGTTAACACTTTTATATCTTTTTTTTTTTTAAATTTTCTTTTTAATATTTTTCTAACATATTTAGGAGACTTTTACCAACTAAACTAAGGTTTTTCTTAGTTGGAGTGACTTGTATTTGGTAATAAGGTTTTTCTAAGTGTTGGGTTTATAGAATGAGAATGGGAAATGTTGATGAATGATTATATCTTCTCCATTTTTTTTTCACCTTATTATTAACTTAAAGTAACTAATGGGTTAAGGATAAAATTAATTATGTTTAGAGATTATTTTTAATAATTTGATTAGTTGATGGGAAAATATAAGTTTTAATTTTGGTTAATTCATAAGAAATTTTAAATAAATTTATTATTACCTATAACATTATTTGTTTTATTACTAATCTAAATGCTTCAAATGTGAGGTAATGGTAAGAGTTGTTAAACTTGATTTCAAGACAACAAATTTTTACATGCCCGATGTCAATAATAAGTTAAAGTACTGATTTTTAACTATATCAAGCTCCACATAAATATTTTATTTATGTTATATCACTTTGTATTACATCGTTGTAATACTTTATTCTTAAATTAGATTGAGATATCCGATAAACTCATCCCATCATTTGAGTTAGATCTCAATGACTTAAGTGATATTTAAAATATATCCAAATTTAAAACAAAATTTATTCATATATATCTTAAAAATTTAAGCTATATCATGGATGCATCAAGTTCATCATTCCACTATCTTTTTAGTCTCATCCTTATCATCATTCTCATTCTCATCATTAGAATTTTAATTTTGATCATCATTATTCCCTTTTATGGTCATCAAATATGTTAGATCTGAAGTGCATCAATCAAGATGAGTTACATTCCAATTAGTAATTGATCTCACCTATTAAACATATAGAAATTAATGCCAACATCTTAATCGTAAATTTAACAAAATTATATACATCTTTTGAAAACCATAATGAAACAAGTAATATAAAAATAATGGTAAAACAAGATTTTCTTTATTCTAATACTAGATTTAGGGATCAAAGTCATTAGTCAATAACAATGCGTTTTGTGTTCATCGATATAATTCTTCTTATCAGATAAGTCTATCACAACTTTCTTAAGAAAAATTACAAATGGCTACACCATATGGAAGGGCCCTTTGTTTTTAACAATAACGTTCTATATCATATTGTAACATTAATTTTATGAAGTTCAATTGATTGTGAAAGTGCATGTGATGAACAATGAATAGAAACAACAAAGTGACCTAATTAAAGTGACTTTTTGTTTAAAGTGAGAAAAGCGTGGCACATAATAAGATTGTAATAGTTTTATTTTGAAATAAGAGTACCTTAATTGGTTGAGAGTTGCACCTATGAAAAATGGCAACCAGAAAGTTTTGTTGTTATCTTTCCAATCATTACTCTAATATCATTTTCAACACTATAAACAATATAGTATTTTTTTAGGAATCATGAGATATTGAAGACAAAAGGTATAACGTTTTGAGAAATAAGGAAACAATATATAAATTATATAAAAAACTATAAATTATAAATTATCTTTTTAACTTCCCTCACTTTGTATCTACAAACTCTTACTGTACAATGTTTAATTTTACACATATATCCAATATCTACATTTGCCTTAGAACTCAGATATAGAAGACATCCTCACAATTTCTATAAACCACTCATATATTAATGTCATCACTTTTGATTTTACCCTATTCTATCCCAATTGAAGATCTCAATTATTAAAAAAAAATCATAATTTTATTGCTCTCATTGCAAACTGATTTTTTGCTTGTATATGATTTTTTTTTTTTTTTTTTTTTAACAAAAAGATAAAAATTAGTCTTTGTATGATTTCTTTTTCTATATACCCATTCATCTTTTCTCACTTTCATCATTTTTCATATATATATTTTTTTTCTATTTACTTTGCATTATAACAAGTATTATGTTCTTGGATTTGAACATGAGATCTCTCATAAAATCAATTTGAGCTCGATCATAAAGGCAAGTCTTCCTACTTTTTTTTTTTGAAAGTTTAATCATTTTTATAATACAATAAACGGTCTCTAAGAGACTCGAACCCCTCCTCTCTTATGTCTTGTCTTTAAACGTTTAACGCCCTAATCAATTGGAATAGACATATGTACAATAAAATATCAATGTTATAATCAATTTCAAAACCTCAAAAACCTAAGTATATTTTAACAATAAAATATCAAACCATATCTATTGCAACTACACGTCAACCACAAAACTTGGCCTCTTTTACTCAACAAAGTTAAATTCAAAACCAAACTTGAATAGAAACAACAATAAAAATAAATAAAATAAAAACACTAAACTTACTTTATAATAATTCAACTATAAGTAGGAACTAAAATTGTTTCCACTAAAAAAGAGTATGACGCTAATGATGGTTCAAGGGCCATATATTATTCAACTTCTAACTTTTTATCATAACAAAGGTTTTTGGGTAAAAATTAAGGATTTCAATGAGATACCAAATCTAAACTAAATAATAGCTTTATGGACATTTTTATGATAGTAAAATTTTCAAACCACTAAGTTTCTCTATTTTTGAAAGCCTTCTAAAATTTTCAAGTAGTTTTAACTATCATATTTTAAAATCAAACCTCCAGTCACTTAATTAGAATTGATTTTTCACCTTTATCCACAAAGTTTTACATCGTTAAGATAATAGATTGCAGGAAATAAAAATTAAGCATGATCATACCTTAATTTTAATTTTCTAATCATAACAATCCAAGGCATGGTTTGGTTCATACCCAAAAAGGAAAGGTGTAACATGCTAAGGACATTCATCAATGTTAAATACACAACAACTATGTTAATCAATGCTCAAAACAAATAAGACGAAATCAATTATGGACTTTCAAATATATAAATGAGAATAAAATATTCAATCATCTCTTAAAATTAAACCTCTAATTACTTAGAATTGCTTAATTTTCCACCTTTATCCACAAAGATATTTAACAGATTCCAGGAAATAAAAATTAAGCATGATCCTGCCTAAATTTTCTAATCATAACAATCCAAGGCATGGTTTAGTTCATACCCAAAAACAGAAAAATGTAACCATGCTCAAGACATTAAACAATGTTAAGTACACAACTATGCTAATCAAGGCTCAAAATAAACCAAATAAAGTTTACAATAGACTTTCAAATATATAAATGAAAATCAAATATTCAAATTACATATAGTAACTTGAACTCGGGACCTCCTATCAAAATAGACTCAAATGACTTGTTAAACAACCAACTCTTCTAAAAGTTAAAATTTATAGGATTTTAATTTAATACGAATATCATGTTTCATATGAGAATAAACCTGTATCTTATTTCATCCTTAATGTAAAATCAAATATATCACTGAGACCTGATTTAAGTGGTAAAGAGATGAGATGAGTTTATAAGAGATTTTAGGTTTGATTTTATATAAAAATAGAATATTATAACGATGTAATACACAATGAATAATTATAAAATAAAAAAAAAAAATCAAAGATGATTTTAGATAGTACTCATAAATTTTTTCACCTCAATTCTCACTCCTAAATTCATACTCCTAGTCTCCAACTGGCTTCATGAGTAAAGCAAGTGTTAGCCGATGAAACTGGGATATGCTCCACTTTTAAAACCAGCCCAAGGATTTGATTCTAAAAGCATCCTAACTACAAATATTATAATCATGTCTTCATTTATTTATCCATTTATTCTTTGGATACCAACTTTAATTCTACAACCCACATTTGAAAGATGAAAACAATTAAAAAATACTCGGAATCTATATATGATCATCATCAGATTTATTTATTCTTCAAATCCTAACTTTAATTCCTTAACCCGTATCATCTAGAAGGAAAATTAAAATAAACAAAATATATATTGGTATTGATAATGATGATTACAAAATTGATCATGATAACAATCATAAAACACAAATTGCATTGGTTATTTATGGCAAGCACTTAAACTTTGAGTTATTTTTTACTAGAAACTGAAAGAGTCACTTCATGATTATAGTGTTAGAGAGGCTTAAAGAGGGAATTAATAATAAGATTAATGTTTGCTGACTCTGATTAAGATTATTACCTCATGATGATTGCCTTGACGAATACAGGGGTTCCAAAAAGTATTATTCACAAGTGATGTTGGGATAGTGAAGGGCAGCCAATGGACCTCTACGCAGTAATGATGCGTATGCTTGACCCACCCAATACCAATACGCTTATTATTTTAAACCCCATGTAATCCCCATTTGCATCAAATTATGGGTAACGAACATTTGATAATGATGGGATATTCATTTTAACCTCTTATGTGGTACATGATGAAAAGGGTTCAAAATTTTGACTATCAACATAACTAATTAACCATAAGATTTGACTTTAGTGGTAAATGAGTCGATGTTATATGTCACATGAAAATGGTTCAAAATTTTGAGTATCAACATAAGTAATTGCTTTGAAGTATGGTTCAAGTGGTAAAAGAGGTGAACGATACGATATAATGTAATTGAATAGAAGTAAAAAACAAAAACATAAAGAATGAAAAATATATATTTTATTTTTCTTAAAATAATTATTTAAAATTGTAAAGTGATTATATATAGATTAATTAAAAGAAATGATTGATAGATACAAATTCAAGGTATCTCTAACATATCACATTGAAATTCCATAAAATTAAGAACAATAATGATTTAAATTGGTTTAAAAAAAATTACTGGGTAGATATATTTATTGTTGATAAAAAATTAATATATGAAGTCACTCTTATTCACTAATTAACATCTTACTAGGCTTTTATGAAAGTTTATAATTCGATTATGTCATTGATATGTGTCTAGTCTAATCATATTTTTTTTATACCTTAATTTTATGTGTATCTAATATATACATACATATATATATATATATATATATATATATATATATATATATATATATATATTAATGAATTGGATTAATCACAAAAAATTGTCTCATATTTTTATCATTACTTTTTATTGTTAATACATCTAAAAACAAGTAGTAGCCTCAGTCACATCTCTTATCCCATTTTGATTCTTATTTCTTAGTGGGTTAGTTATACATTGCATCAATTTTTTTTTAAAATTAACAACATCAATACATTGAACTTAATAAACATATTTTCAATGATCTTTGTATAAAGAGACGTACCCACTTCAATCTTGGTTAATTCATATGAGAAAATTTATAGGTGTGGGACAGGTTTTCAGTAGTGGTATATTGAATCTGGGCAACCATCTTCCACAAACAAAAATCAAGAAAATTAGGTTTAGGTTCCTTCAAAGAAGGAAAAGTGGAGAATTGGGTTGATATCAACGTAGAAACCCATATAGAAAAGTTGTTGTTCAGATTTTCTTAGAGAACTTAAAAAAATTGTTTTTGAAGATTATTATGATTTTTTACTAACCATTTTTTTGTGAGTTCCCATTTCCCTAGTCTCCTTTTTAAAAAAAAAACGTAGAAACCAATGGAGGGCTACCTGGGCTGGGTGGTAGGTAACTTAGTCGGCAGATTATCATGGAAGAAGAAAAATAAAATGTATAAATTGTAAAGATGTAAACTATTTATTAAATCAAGAAATAACTAAATAAATCATTGAAGAAAAAGAAGAACAAATAAAGTATACATTAAATCAAGAAATAACAAAATAAATCATAGAAGAAAAAGAAGGACAAAAATAATGTAAAATAAAATAAAACCGGCTCTCCACATATAGCCCCAATATTTTTACTTGGTCCAATTAAGCACTTTGAAGTTCCCATAGAAGTGGCTCAAGTGAAGAGTAAACCCATCCACACGTCCGATTCCCATTATAAATACAAGGGTGGGCTCTTCTTCTCTTCATCCCCACCATGTGAGACTTCTGAGATGTATAGTGAATGGGTTTTGCCTGGTTTTGGGTTAAATTTTGTGGGTGAATCACAGTATGGGAGAATCTGTTAAGCTCAGGAGGGATAGCGCCATGAACCATATATATTGAAAAAATGAAAGAAAATGATTGTTTGGGTTGAAACAGTTTTTTGTGTGTGTGGCGCTATCTATCCTGAGTTTCACGGGTTCTTCTTACTATCTCTGGTGCAGTTTCAGCTCGAAAGGACGATTTTTAGTGTCTGGGTATGTACTATATCTGCCTACATATAAATCATTTTTGGTTCCATCTATGGTTTTTCTCTTTCATTCTGAAACCTAGGTCTTTTAAATTATACTCTCCTTCTTGGTTTGATTTCAGTAGGCTACTCACTACTCAATAGTCAAGCATAAATGATTACATGGGTTTGGCCTTTTCCCCACTGATCTTACTGCTTTTACCCTCTATCTATGGTTTCTTGTTTTCTTTTTGTTCTTTGGTCTTTTTTAAGGGCTATAAAGATTGTTCTTGGTTATGGTCTTCAATCTGAGAGCTGAATCTTGGGGATGCTCCTTTTGTGGTTTCTTTTTGTCCTTTTAACCTAGAATCGAGCTCTTGTGATTATGCTTTTCATCTTGGTTAGATTTGAGTAGGGAACTGATAATAAAATAAGTGATATTATCATTATTTGCTCTTCTTCTTCTTCTTTGTTACTGATCACAGATGGGTTTGCAATTACATATTGTTCTATGGTAACATTTATGTTTCTATT
Organism: Tetrastigma voinierianum; assembly: GCA_016808115.1. Lineage (NCBI taxonomy): Eukaryota > Viridiplantae > Streptophyta > Magnoliopsida > Vitales > Vitaceae > Tetrastigma > Tetrastigma voinierianum. Next base: position 60,992 of record JAEQBH010001452.1, on the reverse strand, counting down.
GGAAGTAAAAAGGAAAACTTGAGTCTTCAGATTAATCACTCATTTTTGGGATGATTTCACTGTGTGGACTCACATGAGGGGAAGATAAATAACCTGTGGTTGATGTTGTTCTTCTTCATGTAAGTGGTACTCTTGCAGGTTTTTTTTTATATATTTGGGCACTGAATCCTTCTGAGCATGCTCTTGTTTTTAGTTGGATTTCAGTAGTACAGTCACAGCGGTATACATAAATGATCTGTGGCTCTTCTCCTTCATGTTACCCAGATGGGTTTCTGTCTCATTTGGTACTGTTTTTCTTACTATTCATGCCTTACCTTTTTACCTTTTTTTTCTTTTGAAAAGTTTATCTTTCTGGGCTTTATTTGAAGAAAAGGCTAGTTGTTTTAATCTCTCTCTCTCTCTCTCTCTCTCTATTGTCAGTTAGGTTTTAATGGTGAGCCCTGAAACCCTAATTTTCTACAGTAGAAAGCTTTCAGTTTTTGGAGCTAGGGTTTTATGTTTTGACTTAAATTCTTGCAGGCTTTTTTAGAAATGGTATTTTATGACTGTGGATGTTGACCCCTTTTTCCATCTTTGTTTATGTCACATCCTCATCCTTCGTTCCTTCTCTGTTCCCTTCATTATCTCTGGTTGAGGCATTAAAAATTGATGTGATCTTAAAATATTCTTGTTTTTTCCCTTTATCTTTCACTTTAATTCAATCTTTCTCATTCTCTTGAATGTCTTACCCACCATTAATAAAAAAAGAAAAAAGAAAAATCAGAGAGGGCATGATGGAGGAGTTTGACTTGATTTAATATGATTTCTTTTCAATAAGTGTATTTATCCATATCTGTTGGCCATTATGTGACAGGTGTAAGGTCAAGATGAATCCGCCTGTAGATGATTACAAGTATTTAGAAAATTGATTTCTCTTTAGGGTACAAAGTGTGTTTTTACCGTATGGGGACAAAGAAACCAGCTTACCTGTATATGTAACAAATCTCTCTATAGCTTTCCTGTCAAAAAAAAAAAAAAAAAAAAAATCTCTTTTCTCTTATCTCTTCTTTCATTCTTATTCTTATAGACCTTTTCTTATCATCTACAAGATAATGTGGAAATGTGCTTCTTCTCTACAGTCACTTCCACCTTTTGGGAATGGACCCAATCCAACCATAATTTAATCTCTTTTAACTTTTAGCATCTACATTGTATTTGTCAAATCAAAATTAATCTAGTATGGGTTTCTTAAAAATTCTAAGAAACTTAAATATTTTTCCTAGGAGGGTTTGAAATTTTGAATTCGAGATGTAATGTGGGGAATGAATGATTCATTTGGGAGTTGGGAGTTGGGAGTTGGGTCCATAATAGAGCCATTATTTTCTACTCCTGTATTGTGGGACTTGGTATGACCACAAAGGCTTGTCCTAGTACATATGGAACAATGATTTAGACTTTACAATTAAAGTATAAGCTATCAAACAAATAAATAATCATCAGCCCCGCTGGAACCTAACCCTAATGTACAAAAGTATGAAGCACGGAATGTTTGATTGTCCAAGCACCAAATTGACCAAGTTAAGATGGTCCAAAAATGCATTACTTTTCAAGTGAGCTCTTAAAACATGTCTATGTAACGTTAATATGCATAAATAACATTGATATATTCAAAATTGACTAAGTTAAGATGGTCCAAAAATGCATTACTTTTCAAGTGGGCTCTTAAAACATGTCTTTGTGACGTTGATTTGCATAGATAACATTGATATATTCATCAGCTATGGTCAATAAGATTTAACTCTGGTTAAAAGTTTAGATGGGTGTAGGAAGGGAAGGAAAGGAAGGAGTTCCGGTTTGGGTTTGAGTCCCACTAATATCAGAAGATGTGATGTAAAGTTATTAAATGTTAAAGAAACTCTTCATAGATGTAAACCAACTCATCATCTATCTCATCATCTATATGAAAATAATTTAATTGAAACGTATTTGAGGCATTTTTGCCAACCGCCACCGACACCCATTGAGATTGGTATGTAGATTCCCCTGTTGTCTACAAATGGGGTCTTGTCAAATTTTTTTTAATATTTATGAAAAGTTGAACCATTCTAACCTATTATATAATCATACTGATAATAATATCAATAAAGTTTTCGATCAAATAGAGGGTGTAACCATCCATCGTTTCGATTTCTTTTCTAAGGTTTTTTGAGATATGCATTGTTAATGTATAAGGAGACAAGGAAAAGGTTTTTGAGAAAGAGTCTAATCTAACTTCGTTAGAGGAAATCACATAGAAATAGTTGGAGAAGTAAAAACTCAATTGAGGAATTTACCAATGTCGTGAACCCCACAAAGGTGGTATAAATTTGTATGAAATGAAAAAGAAAAGTAATGGTTGTGAAGGGAGAAGAAAGGGGGGGTCCAGGATGGGTGGTGTTCGTTTGAATGCTGTAACATTTATACCCTGAAAAGTGGCGGCTGAAATACAGCTGCGCCATATTAAATCCTTATTTGCAGATGGGAAACATGGAACATAACAGCCGCCTTATTTTTAGGCATGGTTTTCCTCTCCTCTGACTCATAATTAATAACATCCATCATCAAACTTTGGGGTGGGGGAAGTAGTTCAGTAAGTAATAAGTAATAACAAGTGATTCATCAAACTTTGGGGTGGGGGAAGTAGTTCAGTAAGTAACAAGTGATAAGTAATAAGTGATAACAAGTGGTTATGAGCTTTCAACCACATGGGACGGGAAGGGTCTAGGTTCGAGTCCTAGTGGCAAATTTGTGAGGGACAAAAGGGAGCGGTTCGGGATTTGGAGTCTTGATGAGGATAAATTTGTGAGAAATAGAAGAGAGGGATTCGGTGTTCTAGTCCTAGTAAAACAAATTTGTGAGGAACAAAGGGGAGGGGTTTAGGGTTTGAGTTCTGATAAAGACAGTTATGGGAAATAGTGGATATATAGAGGAAAGTTATGAGAAATAGAGGATAAAGGAGAAGGGTCAAGGATGGTGAGTAACAGATTTGTAAGGAACAAGGGGAGGGGTCGAGGGTTCGAATCCCATTAAAGATGAATTTATGAGGAATAGAGGGAGGGGTTTAGGATTTGAGTTCTAAGTGAAGACAAATTTAAGAGAAACATAGATGTAATGTAAACTCTATTCTATTAATTGTTAATATTGAATATTTTTTTATCTATATTCTTTATTCTTTTATATATTCATATTATTTATGAATAGATAAGAAGGAATAGTAAATAGCTAAGATACCAACAATTTATTGAATTTCTATGCATGTACAATTTCTAGTGTTTCGCTTAGCTGAGAGTTAAGCATCGCATTGTATCTGATAGTCGTCATTGATTGATAACAGTTTTCACGCTTATTTGTTTGATTATTGATAATCTCTCTTTAAAATCAAAGAATAGAGAAAGATTATTATCCTGTAAAGTGAATATATGTAATTTAAGTGCGAAAATGAAAAAAAAAAGGTCAATAAGATTGAAAAATGGTCAACAAGTTTGGGTCCTCTTTTGACGGACGTCCATCCCATCAAAGAGGAGTCTCTTTCTTTGTTTGGTACGTTGTTTTGCATGGATGGGGGATTTCATCCAAGTAAGTTGCATGGTGAGAATCCTCCAGTTATTTCGGATACTTATGCGAGATTCAATTGCATGGCCAGAGAGTTTCAGTTAACAGTTTTCCTGCATTGTGTTCTTGATTCTTCTCTAAACTTTCTTTCTTGGAGAGAGAAGAGTGGGTGAGTGCAGCAGGCCTACTAGTTGTTATTATTATTGTTGTTGTTGTTTCCTGTTATGGTGAAAATTAATCCCAAAGCTCGGGACCTGGTTTCATGTCGATCCATGATCAACAGGAATCCAACTTTCGGGGTTTTCTATGGGGAGAATCCTCTCGAGGCCCCTTTTCCTCTGCTCTTATTGGAGATGTCCCTCGTCATCCTCATCAGTCGTGTTGTTCGCCTTCTTCTCAAGCCCTCCGGCAGCCTCGAGTTGTCTCCGACGTTATCGTAAGTTTCTCACTCTGATTGAAAACCGAAAAATACTAAAAAAAAGAAAATAGGAAAGAAAAATGAAATAAAAGATGTTTAAAAGCAATAAGAAATTCGAAAATCATTTCCCTTATCATTTTTTTTTCATTTCTCTAGAAACTCAGCCTCTGGTTTTTCATTTTCGAATGGATAGGATTCTAATGGGGGCGTTTTTCATCAGGGCGGTATAATCGTCGGACCGACGGTTCTCGGGCGCAGCCGGTCGTTCACAATGAACGTGTTTTCCGATCAAGGGAGCTTCCTGGTGCACAATTTGGGAATCATGGGATTCATATATTTCCTGTTCGTGTCAGGAGTGAAAATGGATCTGGGTATGTTGAAAACTTCAGGTAGGAAGCATTTAACACTAGCTGCATTCGGAGTGATCGCTCCTCTCGTATCCGTCACCATAGTCGCCGTCCTCATACGGACTCGTTTAGATCACGAGCTCCAGAAGGGATCATCCATCTGGGGGATCGCCACAAGCATGTCCATAACTGCATTCCCTGTCCTCTACCCCATCCTAAGAGAGCTCAACCTGCTGAGCTCCGAGATCGGACGGACGGCATTGAACGTCTCGATCATCACCGACACCATCGGGATAACGGCTGTAATGGCTTTTGAGGCAGCAAAGCAAGGGGAAGCCAAGAGCATGGCGGCTCTCTGGTATGTGGTTTCCTTGATCGGATTTATGGTGTTTACAGACGGTTGTTCGGAAAACCATGAGTTGGATACTTCAGAGAACGCCGGAAGGGAAGCCGGTGGGACAGGTATACATAATTTTTATTTTGCTGGCGGTGATGGTGATGGCGTTAGCGTCTGACTTCTTCGGTGCAGCCATCGCGAACGGACCGCTGTGGCTGGGGCTGGCGATTCCCGACGGTCCGCCGCTCGGGTCGACCATCGTCGACAAATGCGAGACGATCATGATGGAGATTTTCATGCCCTTTGCATACGCATCGGTGGGACTGTATATAGATCTGTTTCGGTTGAGCGACTACTGGTCGAGCTTATCGCCGTTGTTTATATTGACCATGACTGGTTATGTGACCAAATTCCTAGCAACTTTGCTTACTGCTCATTTCCTTGAGATGCCGTTCAGAGATGGGCTTACTCTTAGTCTGATTATGAGCTTGAGAGGCCAAGTGGAGTATCTTTTGTACCTGCATTGGATGGACTTAAAGGTGCTCTCCTTTCTCTCTCAAGCTTCACCCACCCACCCATCTGAACTTTTTACATGTTTTAATATCATCATTGTGTGAAGTTTTTGCATGCTTTAGTATCATCATTGTGTCCAGATGCTGAAGCTGTCTCTCCCTCTCTCTCTCTCTCTCTCTCTCTCTCAGCTTCACCCACCCACCCATCTGAACTTTTTATATGTTTTAATATCATCATTGTGTGAAGTTTTTGCATGTTTTAGTATCATCATTATATGCAGATGCTGAAGCTGTCTCTCTCTCTCTCTCTCTCAGCTTCACCCACCCACTCATCTGCACTTTTTACATGTTTTAAAATCATCATTGTGTGAAGTTTTTGCATGTTTTAGTATCTATCATCATTGTGTGCAGATGCTGAAGCTCTCTCCCGCTCTCTCAGCTTCACCCACCCACCCACTTTTTACATGTTTTAATAGCATCATTGTGTGTGGTCTCTCCTCTCAGCTTCACTCACCCACCCATCTGAAGATTTTGCTTGTTTTAATATCATCGTTGTGTGAAGTTTTTGCATGTTTTAGTATCATCATTGTGTGCAGATGCTGAAGCTGTCTCTCTCTCTCTCTCAGCTTCACCCACCCACCCATCTGAACTTTTTACATGTTTTAATATCATCATCGTGTGAAGTTTTTGCATGTTTTAGTATCATCATTGTGTGCAGATGCTGAAGTGTCTCTCTCTCTCAGCTTCACTCACCCACCCATCTGAAGATTTTGCTTGTTTTAATATCATCATTGTGTGAAGTTTTTGCATGTTTTAATGCTGTCTCTCTCAGCTTCACCCCACCTAAATAAAATTTTTGCTCGTTTTAACATCATCACTGTCTGAAGTTTTTGCATGTTTTAATATCATCATGGTGCATGTGCAGATGCTGAAGCTGCCAAGCTTCTCGTTAATGGTGCTGGTAAGTACGTTAATGACTGCGGTGGCCACGCCATTGTTCAGTACTCTCTATAATCCGACTAGGCCGTACATGGTTAATAAGAGAAGAACCATCCAGCATACAGCTCCGAACGCAGAACTCCATTTGGTAGCTTGCATCCATGACCAGGAAAGCGTGTCTTGGCTGATCAATCTTCTCGAAGTATCGAACCCGACCCTGAGTAGCCCCTTCGTAGTTTATGCTCTCCATTTGGTTGAGCTCCTCGGCCGGGCTACACCTATCTTTATAGACCATGAAAAACATGAGAAGCAGTATGGAGAAGCCAACTATGCTACCGTCCATAGCGCCCTAAAGTACTATCAAGAGACCAGAGGAGATTTTGTAAGGATCCATCCCTTCACAGCCGTGTCTCCCAGAAAAAGCATGTACCAAGATATATGTGAGCTTGCCCTAGTGAAGAAAGCTACTCTCATCATCCTGCCTTTCCATACAGGAAGCATAGATATGAATGGCAACATTTCGCACTTAGTCAATACAAATATTTTGGACCATGCACCTTGTTCTGTTGCGATCCTTGTCGACAAAGCTCAACAAAGAAGCCAGCTTATGTCTCGTTCCATACGGGGATCAACCTATCATTTCGCGGTTTTATTTCTAGGAGGAGCTGATGCTCGAGAGGCCCTTGCCTACGCAGATCGGATGGCTGGGAATCCTGATGTGTCTATTACAGTGATACGGTTCCTAACGGAAAATTATGAAAGAGATGACGGATTAGAGAAGAAGCTTGATGATGGGTTGGTGACATGGTTTTGGGTGAAGAATGAGGCGAATGAACAGGTGATTTACAGAGAGGTTGTAGTAAGGAATGGGGAAGAAACAGTGAGCGCCATTCACGCGATGAACAATGATTTATATGATCTTTGGATCGTGGGGAGGACGCACGGTATAAATCCGACGCTCCTTGAAGGATTAGCACACTGGAGTGAAAACCAAGAATTAGGAGTGATCGGAGATTATGTTGCTTCTGTGGATTTCAGTAGTACAGCTTCTGTATTGGTGTTGCAACAACAGGTACTAAGAGGGCAAAGGAGCGCATCCCGTTAAGTACATGTTAGAAAGTTCTATTAGTTCCTGCGACACTTACCCTCCTTTTTCTCTTTTGTTGGACATATTGTAAGAATTCTGTTATCAAAAGATAGAGGTGTACAGAAGGATTCTAGATGGTATTGATTCTACCAAGATAGTTACCTAGCAACTTTTTTTTTTCTTTTTTTTATTTCATTTCCTTCTGTAACAGATTCTTTCTTCTTCAGATTTGTCCCTTCAAGTAGATGAAAATGTTCATGTTAAACCAGAAACTTGAATAAAAGATTGCAATATCCATGTACACTGTTTGAGACCGCTGAATCTGTAAAGAACATTTGCAGGAAGGCTTTGAGTTGCATTGAGATGAATTAGTCCGTAGCCAAGATAAAGCCCATGCAAGAATACTATTCACACTCTTAATGGGTATACCAATATCAAATCCCATATTAGATAAGAGAGAAAGTTCTTAACGCTATATAAGTATGGACATATCTCGACCTAGTAAACGCGTTTTAAGGCTGTGAGGACCCCTTAGGTTCGAAGTAAACAATATTTACATGGTTGGATCAAGTTGTCGTAAGAGAATTCTTGTTTCTCTATTTATATACTTGTATAAGCACATAGAAAAAAGATATTATAGATGGATGTTATAGACTAAAACTCGTCTAAGTACACCAGGAGCATACAAAGAGTGCCAACCAGAAAAAACAGATAAAGAAGGCAAAAAACACAAGACCACCTACCCACAACTATTTGGATCCTAACCAATCGACAAAGTCGATCAAAGACATAGGATTTTCTTCTAAATGACACCTAACATGCTCCAAAAAGGAAAGCCAAACAGAAAAATTTAAGAGTTTAATTTGAGTTTCCACATCTTCAAAAGCCTCCAATTTCTTAGAACCCAAATTACCCAGAAAACATACAGATTCAATTAACCAAGCTTTCTTGCATTTTTTTTTCTTACTTGAACCTCACCCTAACTTAGCAACATCAATCTAATTGAAGAATGCATCACTCAATGAGAAAATCAATTACTACCAACAAAATGTAAAAGCAAGTAGTCAATAGACTCCTCCCTTTTAATCTTTCATACAAAAGCATCTACTTGCCTTTCTGGGAATTACTAGAAAGAAGGAGAGTAGAAGTACTTTTAATGAAATCTGAGTCTCTCCCTTTTCAATAATTATTATTTTTTCTACAAGGTAATCTTTTTAATACTCTCCAGTACTTCACACACTACCATTGACTTGAATGGGCTCCTAGAGACGGGAGACTCCCAATAGGCAATCCAACTCGGCTGTTAATCCTTCCCACCAAGATAAACTTACTCTTAAAAAATTGACTTTCAACCTAGAAATAACTTCAAACCATATGAGGGTTCAGTTCAAATACATCAATTCATTTGCCTTAGAAGATGTTCGTATCGTTAGCATACAAAGGTGGGTCACCTCAACTGACCTACGACCCCTCCCACCCACAAAGAAACTAGAGACTAAATCTCCTTAATTCCCTTACCTTAACAAGTAATCGACTTCAAACTTGTATCACTAGAACAAGCAAATAAGAGGAGAATGGATCCCCTTGTCTTAGACTTTTAGAACTTTGGAAGAACTCAATAGGAGTCCCATTCATTAGAACTAAGAAAAGAAGTCAAGAGAAATGCACCACTTCATCCAATTCTTCCACTGTAAGAGGGAAGCACAAACTAAACTCTCTAAGAGATTGGGTGCGAAAACATTTTTCCAAAAATTTCAATCAAAACCTCATACAACTTGGCCAGGTATCCAAGATTTAAATAGACGGGCTAACATGAAGCAGATAATGCAGGACTTAAATATTTTTTTAGAAAATGGTTTGAATTTTCTAGCATGAGAGAGAACTCCAAACTCTTCTCTAGAACTATCAAGGTTCTATATTTGTATCATCAACTTTATTCAAAGTTCTTTGCTCTTGTGAAATAGGAAATAATCCAACCTTTCTATTTGGGTTCTGAACTCCCATTATGTTAAAATACCAAATGATCTGAGACTGAATTAAAGGAAGAGATATAAATGACTGGACCTAAAATTGAGGGAAAATAGTGACTGAAATTTTCTCACTGGATCAATTCTATAGGATACACACTAAAGTTTCCAGCATGAATCTTTAGAGCAGAACTGATAAAGAACACAAGTTAGGGCCTATAAGGTGATTCCAAGATGTATTTTTGACCTATCACACACACAGTCTTTAAAAGAGGGCTTTTACAACAATAAAATTTTCGGGATCCATGAGCTGTTGTTTGCATGTTCTATCTCTGGACAGTCATCCGTTTTGCAAAACAAGAAAGCATGTAGCAAGTCAGGATTTGAGATAGAGCTCCAAAATCTCCAAACTCATGCCTGCTGTGATCTTCAGGAAACAAAATGATCATTCCTCATATCCTAGTGAATCATTCTATGATGTTAAGTTCAACCCCTCCAAAATAAACAGGTTAGAATCATTCTAGTGAAAGGTTTATTTATGGGAACTAATGGGAGCTTTACATGACTCTTAGATACTTCTGAAAAGAAGCTAACAGAAACGAAATAAAGGTATCCCTACTTTCCGAGCACTTGAGAAGTAGAACTCTGCAACCTTCAGTTTTTACACCAAGTCGACCTTCTCAAATAAAATAATTTATATAGCAAATCTCTCTAGTTTATCTCTTTTGCTACGAGGCATGTACAATGGGAAACCATAATATTTAGGTTATCAGCTGAAAGACATGCCAAAGGTTAGATTTGTTTGTCCTATTTTTCGCGCCATTTCTTACCATACATCAAGAACATGTTCTAAAAGATAACAGTTTCAGGGGCAGCCTATTGACAAAGGACTGTGGTCTGCCAAATAGAAGATGGTTGCTAACAGATTGTGTATCGTGACTAAGAGCCCAGTACATGTCTTAACTATATCTTCCTCAGTTACCTAAGCTAAATGAGCTTAATCCAACTAGTGCTTCAGGATAGTAAATATCGGATTCTGTAAGCACACAATCTGAATTTAGGGGCAGCTAAGGAACTATAAACTCCTAAAGTAGCAGCAGAATGGACCACAGAATTTCTTACTTGGAACCTTATCCTATCTTGAAGACAGTTTAAAAAGCTCTCGCCAAGCAACAGTCTTATCTAGAAATCCCACTAGACCTTGACAAATTTCTTTTGGTGGCAGCAGTATATTAGCAAACAAAGGTCGAGCCCTAGGGTATACAGGTTGTATACAAGAGAAGCAAAAAGACTACCTACCACCCAAAAACTTGGGAAAACTATAGGATGCACATTAATAAATTTACAAGCAGGTACTCCCCCTCATTCAAGTAGCCAGCCCAAGAGGTGATGGAGGAAATGAAGGAGTGTTTTATCCTATTTAGAGAGAAGTTTAGATTGTCAAACGTCACTCTATTTCTTTCCTTCCACACTGCCCAAAGGAGGCTAGATAGAGCTGCCTTCCACAGCTTCTTAGCTTCTTTTCTTATAGGAAAGGTAGACCATCCCATCATTAAGTCCTTAATCCGTAGGGGGCAAACCCTTTCCACTCCTGACAAAGCTGTGAGGAGAGCCTAGAATCTCCAAATTGAAGGGCAGTGCAGAAATAAGTGATCTAAATTTTCTTCCTCCTCTTTGCACATCGAGCATCCGTTTTCATGAAATAAAACCCTTCTTTAATCGTCCCCAAATAACACCTTTCCCACCAAATCTTCCAAGTGAACACACTTACTTTAGGAGGGACCCAACTGTTCCAAATAAGGCTTGTCGAGTAATTATCAGTACGTGCATTTTCCATGTGCCTATAATTTGCCTTGACTGTATACTGGCCTTTCTTATCCTCATTCCATAAGATTTTGTCCTCCTCCCTTTGCCTCACACTACTGTCACTAATAGAGCTGATTAGCCTTTGAGCTTCATCCAGCTCCCAATCATTGAACGGTCTGAAGAACCTCAAATTCCACCCACCATCACCCCTCGAAGACTCTCACACTTTCCCTATAATTCTTCCTTTTGATGCAGTAATTGCATAAAGGATTGGGAATAAGTTGACAAATTTTTATACCATAGATTTCTGAAAATAAGAGGGGCCTCATTTCCTACCTCTAAAATCACTTTGAAAGTAGAGCAAATGAGATCCTCTAGTGAACATCCTGGTCAATACTCCGCAAAAACAAACCGGGAATCTATTATTCTTCACATTTTGATTGTTTAGCTTGTTAACTCCAAATCTCATCTCCCAATTCTTTTGAATAATTTTTTTTAAAAAAAAAATAACATTTTAAACAATACAAATACAAGACAACAACGTGCATATTAATTGTTGGAATGTGTCCTAATTTTTAATTAATAAAGATTCCTTTTTGTCAAGAATGTTGTAGAGAATATTTCCTAAGTAGATACATTGTTGTAGGATCAAATTTCCTTATAGAATAAGAAAATTGTTAAGAATATCTTTATGCATATTCTAGGTCATGAGGGGAAATTTTCATGACATTAAGATATGCTTATAGAGACCATAAGATATGTGGAAGAAACTGAGATCAGATGGTGCAAGGGGCTTATGATGTAATGTGTGGATAGAAAGAGTAGCGAAACATGGGACATCTCGGGAACCCAATAGTTGTATTTGGTTATGTCATCTCTAATATTTTCTATGGTATAGTGTAATGTCAAACCATGTTAACGACTCATGTATTTTTGTGTGATTTTTTTTTTCATGATGGGACATCTCGGGAAACCAATAATTGTATTATTTTCTATGGTATAGTGTAATGTTAAACCATGTTAACAACTCATGCATTTTGTGTGATTTTTTTTAATTTTCTTCAATCGATATTGTTTGCAACAAAGCTTTCGCTGGCACAACATTAAGTCAATCATTAAGGAGGTGTTTGGAAAAACTTAATATTTATTACTTAATAATTTAAGTCGATTTTAAGTTAAATTATATTTAAGTTGTTAACTTAAAACTTATTACTTGATTCTTATCTTTAGCATTAAGATTGTTAGATTAAATTAAATACAACCATATTTGAATCATCAAATCGATCTATTTATCCATATAAACTATAATTAGGACAAAGGAATTTAAGTAATAATAAAAAGTCATGGAGTAGCATAGTACTCCATTAAAGTAATTACCACAAACAGGGATAAAAAGGTAAAAGATGATGTTAACTTCAGACTAAGTATGATGTTAAGTACATTGTTTTCTACTTTATTGTTTAAAGTTGGCTTTGACTTTAAGTTGTACCATTAATTAATTTACTAAACATACTTAATTTACTTAATGGCTTAAATTAAGTTATTAAGTTACTTTAAGTTAGTTGTTTTGTACTTTATCTAATAAGTTAATTTAGTTAATTGCTTAAACTAAATTATTAAGTTAGTTAAAGTTATTAAATTGGTTTACAGTAAAGAGGTAAAATCATATATTTATATACATAAAACATGCTTTAAATTAGAGAGGAACTAACAAACATGCAAGCTTACAACTCTGCTTTCCAGTTTGATCTTCTTGTCAAAAGCTACAAAGAAATCATATCAGTCCCTAGAGACAAATTACAATCATGCCAATTCTTTGAAATAGTACCAAAACAAACAACAAGGATTTAATTTCTTCTCCTAATTCAAGACCAACAACCCTGGCATAAAGATTCAGACAAGAAAATCGAAAATTAAGGCGAATTTTGAGACATTAACCTGCTCAAGAACCCTAGCTGAAGTCTCGTCCATAAATCTCTACAATTCCTCAAGCTTTAAATACATCTTCCAGTGCAAACCCTCAATCTCAGGAATGTCATCCGAACTCAAATCTTCCAGTGATCCCCTATTCAGTACTCACACCAAAACCTCAATGTCCTTTCGAAATCTATCTCGCAATGCTTCAGTACTCGTTCATGGCCGATTGCAGAAACGGAGATTTGAAGTGTGACAAATAATGCGACGGAAAATGGCAAGAATTTGAGAGAATGATCTCAGAGTGCGAGGATCGACTACGGGTTGAGTGGATCTTGTGCTGTATATCCTCTGTTAGTTACTTTCGTTTTTCTCATAAAATATTTGCTTAAAAGAAAACGAATAATCCTAAATTTGTGAATGTATTTTTTATTTATTTATTTTTAAAATAACTTATTTTGGATTAAAATATCCTTATTTATTTTATGTATTTACATTATCTCCTAATATTTCCAAAATTGAATTTTTAGAATATTTTGAATCAAATCACTATTGTATGATCTTATGAGACAATCAAGGCTGACATAGAGTTTTGTCTCATAATAATAACACATTTAAAAAGAAATACTAATATCATACGTTTTATAAACAAAGAATTTATGACATGATTTTAATTTTCAAAATAAATCAGAAGATTTAATTATAGCTTATTTATTTAAAAAAAACTAAAACCGTGGTAACTGAATATGGTATTAACTTTGAAAAAATGTAAAATCATAATTACCAACAATGATTTTAACGTTATTAAGAACACTTTCTCTCCTAAGGTTGCATTTCCTATCGACTATCAAATGTATAAGTTTGAGCCAATTTATCATGCTATTATCTTGGGTGTTGTCCAATGATGAAGCCATAAATCAAAGTCATGAGGGGCAAAATTACTTTCAAGGGGCATTACTAAGGTAAAACCAACATTGTAGTTTAGTGATGGTGTACTTTTTTTTTAAAACAGACGTCAATGGTTCAATTTTTAATGGAAGCAATTTTTTCCTAAAATGAGTAAAGTATTTGGCTCTCAATCAGAATCAGAATCGATCCGATCAAACCATATAAATATTATCCGCTTTTAAAGCCTGCGCCATCGCGCTTTAAACTCATTTACTAAATTAAAAAAATTTCATACTTATACAATGTCAAGAACTTTTTCTTCTATCATTCCAATCATTCTCCAAACCTTTCCCCTCCATTCATAACCCTAATGGCAACTTAAATACCAAATTTCGCATCCTTTGGGCTTCATTAAGAGTAATTAGGTCAAAAACATCTAAATACTTCCTTTCTGGGCACCATGACTTCATGTCGTGGCGTTGTGGCGCCATACTCACCGTGGGGGATGGCAGACTTGGGAGCCATGGCGCCAGCCTTTTTATCTCCCGCTTCAATTTTTCTGAAGCTATAACTTTCTCGTACAAACTCTAAATTGAGCAACCCCACTCTTATACAGATTTCTTACACTTATCATTGTGGTTAGATTATGTGACGTTCCTCTCGTTATTGTTGGTTTAAAGAATTTCGAAATGGAAATGCTGTATTCCTCTGTTTGTTACTTTTTTTTTTCTTCTGATCTTAATCTTAAGATCAAGAGTCCTTTACCTTCCTTTGTTGCATGGATACAAGTTATAGGATCACTCATGTAACAGTAATGAACTTGAATTAAGTTGGCTTTTTTCATTTCCTTGAAAGAAGAATGAAACTGAGGAAAAAGGTTGGGCAATCTTCAAATGTTGACTTCCTACATGAGCAAAATGAAACAAAATAAAAAATAAAAAATACGAAGACACCAAACAACAATACAAGACAAGACTTAAAAATCCTTTCAGGATGAAGACTTGATCAATGGGTGGTGGTGGTGGTGGTGGTGGTGATGATCTTGATTAACAAGGTGGTAGATCCGCCGGAGGTGGCTCTATGGACTCCAGTTCCCCAACTCCATTTTCCACCAAGAAAACCATCGCCAAACCCAAGGAGAGATGAGCATCAATGTGGCAGTGCATCAGCCACGCTCCTGTCCAGAGTTGAAATGAAATGAAAAATTATATTTTAATCCAAAATAAGTTCTTTTTTGAAGAAACAAAAGATGAAAAATATTCAATTCACATATTCAATTATGTAATGTATTTTAACCAAATGGTTGTATAATCAATAACAAAAATAGAAAAGAAGATGACATGACCTGGGTTATCCGCCACAAACCGAATTACCGCCCACCCACCAGTCGGCACTCCGAACGTATTCCTCATCGGAGGATCAACGAGATTAAACTTCGCCGTATCCCTCGCCGGATTGAAATTCCCGAAACCACTGGCAATAATATAGAAATGGTATCCATGGAGATGCATTGGGTGGTTCTCTATGGTGAAGATACTCGTATCCTGGAACACGACCTGTACGGACGACCCGTACTTCAAACTGTAAGCCTTCGTCCCCCTCACCGGCTGCCACAGCGCTCTGCTCACGTTCCCGGTGTAATCAAACTGCACCGGCGGGAAAGCCGGAAAGTCCGCGGTGAAGACGCCGGGGATGCCTTGGTAGGCAGCTTGTTGTATGGAGTTCCTTCTCGGTAATACGAAGGAAACGTTGTTCATGCTGGCGCTGAACCGGGTTCCGTTCGGGCCTTGACATCTGGGTCCGGGCACGCAGTTGAAGAACCCGAACCCGATCGTGAAGAACAGGCTCTCGTCGATCTCGGTCGGAACTTTTCCGGTGAAAAGGCTTCTGAATTTGTTAGTGAACGCCGTTACAGTCGGCGTGTCGTTGAACGCCGGCAGCCGGGGGAAAACGGGGGTTGAAGAACGGCCCTTTTTGGTATTGTAGGCGGATTTGTATTCGAGGATGGCGGTGGTGGTGGTGTTGTCGAACGGCACGTTCTGGGTGCTGTCGTAGGCACGCGCCGCCATGTAGTAGCGGGCCGGAGGCTGGTCGGCGGCGAGTATAACGTCGGTGGTTTGGCCTGGTCCGAGGACTAGAACGGTGGTTGTGAAAGGCTTGGTGTAGATGGCGTCAGCTCCGACGACCGTTAGTTTGTGATTGGCGACTGAGAAAAAGAGCTGTTGATTGAGTGCAGAGTTGATGACTCTGAGCAGAACCTTCTCGCCGGAGTCGACTGGTAATCTTACAGTCTCTGCATTGTATCATTTTACAATCAACCCATGTGTTCATCTCTTGAAAAAACGAGTTTTTTCCCAAAAATAATACATTTTGTAAAAAAAAAAAATCAAACTAGTAGTAGAACTTTTTGAAAATAATGCCCTAAAAATTAGTTTAGGGCTTAAAACTAGTTTGGACAACTTACTAGATTGATATTTAAAAAAAAAAAATGTATTATTTTGAAACAGAACTTTGAAAAAATATGGGATTTCAAAGAGAAAGAAGCTGCAAACCTTTGCTGGAACATCTGTAAAGATCTCCGGGTTGGGCATTAATGGTGTATGCATCAGATAGATTTGGAGCTGCTCCGGTAAAAGTTGCCTGCCTTAGAACATTGATGGGGTCTCTATCCCACCATTCACCTAGTCATTAATATAATGCAGATCATCATTATTAGTCAAAGGGCATAACTAAATTTCAATCCCAATTTCAAAAATTATAAAAACTGAGGGGTAGATCAATTTGGCCGTCTTTGGTTTGTTCTTCATTAGAAATCAGTTCCAGTCTCTTTACGGCTACCAGAGGATTTATTTGGCCTAGTTGAGGCAGACCTAAGTTGGTCTATTTGGTTCATATTTTTTGAAATTGTTTTTTATTCTCAAAAACAAGAATAACATGTTTGGTTTTCTGTTTTTTTGTTATATAAGACATGAAAAACCTAAAAATGGCCAAATTCAGAAAACAAAGAATAGTTTTCAAAATCCATCATATATAGCTCATATGTTAAATCACTTAACGTTTTAAAAAGACAGGACATAATGAGGGGAAGAGTCCTAGGTTCAAGTACCAATAGAAATAATTTACTACATTATAATCAAAAAATGTTTAGCTATAAAAAAAACAGTTGGTGTTTTTTATGTTTTCAAAAACGATTCTCGAGAACGAACTAAACAAGCCCTATAATACTTGCATATATATAGGAGGTCATTACCAAGAAGGATGGGGAACTCATGGTTGGGCTGTGGGAAGGGGTAAGAAGAACCCAGTTTAGGATAAATAATAAGAGCTCCATAAACAGTAGCTCTAAGCCATCTGCTGTGAGCATGCCACCATAAGGTCCCTTCCTGGTCTTCAATTGTGAACCGATATGTGTAGCTGGCTCCTGGTTTGATCGGACACTGGGTCACATATTCAGGTCCATCCGCCCATGGTGTTCTCATCTGACGAATTCCATGCCTGTCACATCAAATAGTTATAAGGTCTTAAAAGACTGTTTGTTTTGTCTTTCCCATTGAGGAATGAAAGGGGTTATGATTTATGGCATAGTATCCGAAAATTTTACCAGTGGAGGCTGACATTGTAACGACCAATGTTGACAACTTTGATGACAAGAGTGTCTCCATCTCGTGCTTCGAGAGTTGGCCCTGGAAACTGCCCATTCACTGTGATTATGTTATGGGTTCTGCACAGCCTCTTCACTGGCGTTTCTTGAACCTGTTTCAGTCACACAATGAATGATTGATTAACTGATAATGCATGATTTCTTCAGCTTTTCTAAAACCTATCGTAAATGAATCAATGAGGCCTGGCTCTTAATGTTTGGAGGCTTTCTCAGAATTTAAATATTTATAACTGTTGTCACATTGATAGAGAAGTGAATCGAACAGTCGATAGTTTAGCTAAGAAAGGTATTTGTAATACTCATTCAAATATTTGGTGGTCTGAGTTTCCTAGGAATGTTAGGAAACTTGTTTTTGAAGATTATTGTGGAATATCTTTTAATCGAGTTTGTAAGTTTTTTTCAGTAGTATTATTTTATCAAAAAAAAAAAAAAGAAGTCTAACTCAATGGTCAAAAGTTGGGCAAAGCATAATACCAAGTTCCGATTTCTATGAAAATAGAATACTATAACATTATATTGCAAAGTAAATAGATATAAGAAAAAAACTAATTTAGAACAAGAAGAGGTACTTACAACAAACTCATGGTAGTGAGTTTCTGCAACTTTTAAGGAAGCTGAAAAGGTAAAGAACAAGAAAAGAAGGCCTAAGAAAATGGTAATATTGTATGCTGCCATCCCTTTACTCTATCAGGTCTCGATGAAGTTGTGTGGTGTTGTAGTACATGAGTCACGACCATGGAAAAGTTCAGTTATTTATACCACACTGAAGAGAGAGAAGATGGAGTTTTTCTATTTATTTTATGTTTCTTAGTTCTGAAGGGAGTTGACAGAGAAAAGATTAGTTAATGCATCAACAGGGAAATTTGTTGAGCTTATAGTACAATTTTCAACCATTAGGGGATTTGGTGCACCCACTGGGTCTATCAGTTAAACAAATGAAGATTATGTTTTTTTCAGGAGCATTAGAAGCTGATTTATTTTCCATGCTTTGAATCTTTGCCTAATAAATTCAGTTGTTGAACCACAAGTCTAAGCATGGGAATTTTAAAATCATATTTCTCAGCTGTTCTCCACATGTTGGTTCTCATTAATGAAATCAAGTTGTTTGAAATTGCTCCTAAACATGGTTTTCTAATCTTTGAAATAAATTTCTAAATCAGGTAGAGCAAATTTTCAACAAAAAGACTATCTTTTTTCAAGAGTTCACATTGAGAATTGTTTCCTATTTTAAAGTGTTTTCAATTGTTTTCTATAATGTTTTGCACAAGAACTGAAAATATAAAAATTATTGGAGTGTATATAAGTGCACCCAAGGGCACATTAATGTACACACTTAGGTTTCATTTCGTACTTAAACATTAAATTTGATTCCACACCAATCACTGTTATGTGTTATGTCATAACCACTATATGTGAAAAAATGGAAGAAAACACTCCTCATATTTGACTTCTCAAATAGAACTTTAGGGTTTTTTTGGTTAGTATTTTTTAAAATTGTTCTCGAGAAGAGTTTTAAATAGCATAAAGAACATCAAAAATGTATTTTTTGGAAACTCTTCTTTTAGTGTTTTTTAGAAGAAAAAAAATTGGAAAGCATATATGTTTTCCTTGTTTTTCTTATTTTTTTATAACAAAAAGGGTTTTAAAAAACAGGTCCTTATGTTTAGAAAACAATTAAAAACTGTTTTTGAAAACAATTCTTGCAAATGCCCTACCACTGTTGTGAAATGACAAAAAACTCCAACATGCACCAAGTATAATCTTCTTTATTATTATTTTCTTTTGTAAAGTAACAAGTAACAACCCACTTACAATGAAAATGACAGTGCTTTGGAGGGCTCCACGGTTTGGAAGTATTAAAGTAATATAAACCATTACAATTTCCAAAGCTTCAAATTATTGGCCCAACAGGAAACCACATCTGTAAAGAGAAGCACTTGAGACGAATATCTGGAGGAGTTTGTTAGGGGAGTTGATGAGAGTGGGGGAGTTTGAACCAATTGGAAAATAGGAAGCAGACAACACAATTTGGTTATCAACATAACATAAATTAGTCAAACTTAACTACCTGCTTCAATCAAGGCCCTGATTTGTATGAGCAGTTCTTTCAAATACCTCGTAAAAGAAATGGAATTTAGGATATATCCTTTCATCAAGTCCTTGATTGTAATGAGTGGGTGGCCTAACAAATGACCATATTCACTATTAAGGCAATTACTCAAGAAAAAAAAGCCGCCTTCACTGTCTCTATGTACTATAACATTGACAGGTTGTTTAGTGTTCAGATAGCAAATTTTGATCCAATGTATCTATATACTATTGACAATTTGTTTAGTATTCAGATAAACGAGTTAAATACGTAATGTCGGATCGAATCATGTCGTCCCGCAGTATAGTTCGATCAAGCTGTCTCATTTACTATTGACAGATTTGTTTTAGTGTTTATACTATGAAAGTTCATGATGAATCCAATTATGTTCTTGATTGACCCAAAGCGTATGAATCTAATTTACCAACTGATAACTGCAAAAAGATGTCTGTGCATGATAAAGACAACAAAACTTGTTTTTAGGCAAAATAGAACTTGTGTTCTCATAATAAAAATGTAAGGCGATAAATTGAATTATGGAATAAAGTAATCGTAATTCGATTCTAGTGAAATTTTAATTTAAAAATCGCCAATTTATTCTCTAGATCTCGAGATGACAAAGCAGTTTCACCGTTGGAATCGTCTCGAAAAATCTAGTTGAATCACGTAAAATTTTGTAATATTCAGAGACGATCGAAGTTGAAAGCGCGTTTTCGAGGTATCGTGTTTCGGTCTTGGTAAACGATTTTTCGATCTGACAGACACATACTCTGTGCTCATGTGTATAAGTGGTATGAGTAGAGAAATGATGAAAATGGATGGTCGGGATAGTGCCGAATGTCAAAACTGGAAAAAGAAGGGACGTAGATGTCATTTTGAAATTTGATTAAAATGATAATAATGCCAAAAAAGCTACAGTGTCGTCTCTTCAAAAAGCACAAAACGTGCCGTGTGCTACGGGAGGGAGAGCATAAACTGGAATTTTGGGAGATTTTTAGAGAGAGAGAGCACTTCTCTCTAGAAATACGCGCGATCGGCCAGTGTGGATCTTGGGACAGAAGGAGAAGCTGAAAGCTCCCACACTGTCTGCGGAGAGAACGCGTGGAATGGGATTTGGGAGTTCCTTAGCCCCGCCGAGGTGGGGTTCTCCTCTTGGATTTTATTCTTCTTAGTCTTTATCGATGTTTGAGTCGAATGAGGCGTGAGGGACCGTCGCGATGCACAATGCAAGCCTTGGAATGAATTGATATAATTTTGAAACAAAAATTGGGCTTGATCATGTAATAGATGCGGGCTGTTTAGGTGCATTTGTGATAATTTATTAATTAAATGTTTGTTTTTGATATCGTAGGTAGGAATAATGGCCATGAATTGCGGGTTCACTAAGTGAACCGTTGATTTGTGATTTTTCGGGAATAGTAATCGAGGGTTTCACTATTCCCGAAACAGTGTTCTAAAAAGTATATTTATGTGAAAATATGTGTTTGGTCGAGTGATTTAAATTAAATTGCTCGTGTTTGATCATTAAAAGTGGTAATTTTGATGTATGAATTAATTAATTTACATGACATGATTGTGTGAATTAAATTTTTGTAAATATATGCATGTTTATATATTTACTGTGAATTAGGCTGTATTGGAATTAGCGTAAATAAATTAATATGCCTTTGGAACACCACTAGGGTATAGGAGTGAGTGCTTGAGATGAGTCTGAGAAAATGAGTTCGGAGTTGTCCCCAAAAATATTAATTATCGGATGAGTCACGAATTAAAAATATCGTCGTCGGGTTGCTTGATTGATATTCATCGGATGAATCCTGAGCAAATAATATCGATCGTCAGGTTGCCAGTTGATATTCATCGGAGGGTAGTCCACAAACAAATAATATCAATCGTCAGGTTGCCCCGATTGATATACATACATCGGAAGGGTTGTCAAAACAAATAAATATAATAATTTTTAAATACGAGGCAGGCGAGGTGTGAGAGAGTCGGTGAGGACTCGGGTTACGGAGGTTGATCGTATGAACATTGAAGTAGGATCATGCATTTGCTTGAATTTGTGTTTTCATTGGAACATTCTTGGCTGCGCTTAGGTGGTGAGTAGCGAAACAGGCGATTCATTCTTGAGCATTAGGCTGCCTTGTCGAGGATATTATTTGCGAGATGCGGGAGGCGTGCGAGGACGGCTCGTCCTGAGACCAGGATGATTAGAAGAAAGTCGGGTTGTGGCTTGGTTTCATGATGTATACATGTGATTGAAGCTGAATTTTTATAGTATATGTATTTGTATAGGTAAAATATTTGAACTCTTGTAACTGTTGGCTATAGTTGGATTTATAGTTGGTATGTATGATGAGTATTGTTTATGGGCCCAAGTGGCCGTTTTACTCATGTTGGGATTATATTGCACTGTTTGGGACAGGTATATGCAGGTTTTGTATTTGGGTAGAGCTCCCCGTACAAAGGAGACTCTGCCCGATTTTCGTGAAAAATGTCGGGTCGCCCGACATTCACGAGTATTCCGCGGGTTGACGGGTAGTCAACGGACCCCCAGGATTTGGGGCGTCACAAAAAATGGATTTGTCAATGACTTTCTTAAATATTGAGTTTGGTCTTAATGTTGTAAGTCTGCGGGTTGTCTGGTAATAGAAGTTGATCATAAGTGAGATGTCGTTCCCCTGAAATCGAAAGAATTTAAAGTTGGCTACCTGACTACTCCAAGTTCCACACTATTTGAGCGTCATTCATAAAATTTTCGATGTCTAACTAAGAATTCAGCTATCTAAATTTATACATACATCACTAAAAGAAAAATTTTAAATCTAGACCTATTCATTTTGGGTGAACGGATTATTGTTGATGAATCTTGAAATCTCATTCTTTATTGAAATTATCAATTCTATGACATAATCTAATTATATTCTATCATGAATTGGAATATGGGGGTATCAAAGAGGCAAGGTAACATAAGCCGTTCTTCACATGCTTAATCATTTATTTAATTAGAGTTCACGTTCATTTACGAAACATGTATCTAACCAGTCTTGGAAATCGAAATTTCTTTTATAAGATAAGTATTTTTCTTTTCGATACTTCATACACATTTCTTATGATGCGAATTCTTGCTTCCCAAAACAGGGCCATTGCGAGATTTCTACAAGACGACTAAAGTCTCATCCTTGAGATCTTAAAGAGTTTCCCCTTTCCTTGATTAAATTTAAGCTAACACAGGATCAAGATCATTCCTCAAGACCAAGGAGAAATCTCTAATTGATTAAATTGATAAATCAACCAACTAATTCTCAAACTATGAGTAAATTTATGATTTATCTAAGTAATCTTTTAGAGCTTATTAATTCTTCAATATTAGTCTAAAATACCCCAAAGTAACCGCATCTATGCTCTCAGGAATCTCCATCTCTATGTCACTCAAAGGGCCTCCTGGAAATCAGAGCTAGACAACGGTACTTAAAAGGGTATAAGTTACTAATATTGAGAACAATTCACTTCATGAACAACACCATTCAAATAAACTCAAAATTCTCAATCCATGAAATCTCTTTCTAATTGTGTAGGAAAGACCATAACTAACATCAGATCTTTCCCAACGGAAGTTGTATTTTGCCCGAATCACAGTGAACAGAAATCTTGTCGGGAAATTTCCAATGTAATATCAATTGAAAGGAATGAATTCCAACTTTTATCTAGATTTCATTAGTTCAAACAATAATTCGAATTGATCTTCAACAATATAGTTCAAACTTACAAGCCTGAACAATTCAGCATTTCGAGTCCGATAAACAAATTGAAATGCTACGCTAAATCTAATCTATGATGAAAATAAAAAGAAAATAAAATAAAAATATAATACAAAAGAGTCCTTAGCTCCCCAGATGCTCAGGTTTTTCCGCCGACCGACTACCTCTCTTTCCTCAAATCTTTTCTATTTATAGAGCCCCAGAAGTTTGGGCCCTAAATTCGAGGCTACATTGTAGATCCCCAAAATTTGGCCCAGATTGCATTCTTTGTCGCGACCTGAAAGTTTTGTTGTGGCAGAGTTTTCATTCTTTATCGTGGGTCTCTATTGTCGGCATACGTCGTGCATGTGACTTGCTCCTGTGCTCCTTCTTGGATTCGGTCGCGGCAAGTTTCTTCGATTGCGGCAGTGTTACATTCTTCGATATATGTGTTATGTCATTTTGTAACACCCCAATACCTTAAATTTTATAATAATTTATTATATATTAGAGTATAAATTGAGCAAACTTGGGTTTTTAGGGAAAAGCGATAAATTTAAATTGTAAAAAGTGAAATGAATATGTGAGCATATGATTAAATATTATATGCTAAAATGAGAAATTGATTGAATCCGGAAATAAACCCAAGTGAAAATGGGCAAATTTGGAAATTTGTAAAATGAGGACCTAAGGGTCAATTGAGAAAATGTTTATGTGTTTAAGTGCAAATAGAAGTGATATATGTGCTATAAAGTAAATTGGGAGAACTTAACTTGAAATGGGTTTGGTAAGCGAAACAGGCTTTAAGGAAGAAATAAAGGCAAAGACCACGTTTGGTCTTAGAATATATTCGAGCAAAAATGTGTTAAGAAGAGAGTGAGAGGAGAAGCTAGGGTTTTGCAGAAGAAGTGATTTTTGGTGGGAGATCATCCCCATTTATGGTTTCCAAGTGATAAAGGAGGAAGAAGGAAGCTAAGGCAAGAATATTCAAAGGGATTTAAGGAAAGAACCAAACCCTAGATTTCTTAAAATGATGTTTGGGTTAGAAAAACCCTAATCCATCCATGAGTTTTACTCATGGTTGGTTTAGGATGATATTAGAATGCCTTTGAGAGTGATTTCTAGAGTTTCATTTGGATTTTGGGATGATTTTTGGAGAAAAATCACAAGAAAAGAAAACTAGAAAATTTTGGGCAAAACAAGCTCTTACGCCACAGCGTAGGGAACCCACGCCGTGGCGTAGCCCTACGCTGTAGTGTGGGACGCCTCGCCGCGGCGAGGCTTTTGGGCACCCCTCGGGTACGCCGTGACGTAGCTACTGTTCATGGAGGGTAAAATTTTGGATTTTTGTTCTAAAAGCCTCGTATTCGTATACCGATAGTTTAAGGACCCTAATAAATGATTAATGAGGATCCAAATAAGGATAAAACTAAATGAAAATCGTACCGTATTTCGCCGCCTCGGCAAAGCGAATTCGTTAAATGTGAATAGTACTAATTTACTAAATGTGATGTGTGTGAATTGTTAGGGGCCAATGAGGATCCTTGACTGGGGCAGAGATTGAAGTCAGCGAAGAGATAGATTGGTTTGTTCTCTTTCTCTATTCTCGTTTCAAGATTTGAAATGTTTGTTCTAAATGTATAAGAAAAGCATATTGATTTTTTTTAATTGATTTGAGACAATTGATTGTGAAATGTTTGCATATGAAAATTGCATGAGTATTGAAAATGAACTGTTTATACAAATATACATATTGTCTTTGTATTTTGCTATAAAGTTTGAGCATGCATAATAGAATGTGCCGTTTAATTCGCATTAAGGATATGTGGTATACTGATAAAGATTGAGTCGCGATGCTGTGACAGAATGTATTGATGTGTCACTTTCCGTCCCGGCGACCGGAGGGACCGATATCGGTAGTGCGAATTGATTTTTAATAACCGGTCCAATATTTAAGCGGGACAAAACTATGTTATAAAACAAATGTTTTTATCTTGAGCTTACGCTAGTGAGGTAAATACTTAGATGATGCGATATCTATATCACCAGAAGACGAGTTAAATTAACAGGGCATAATTGAATTGATTTTGAAGTTGTTGACATATGGAATTAAAAGCATGATTGCAAATTGAAATGAAAAAGAGCATTGTGAAATGCATGATTTGGTTATAAATGATTTATTGCATATGAAAGTGTATATTTTGAATGATCAATGAATCATAAATAATTGTATATGAAATAAGTATATGTTTTGTATTGACATTGATCATCAAAAAAAGATTTGAAAGTATTGTTTAATAAAATGGCATGATTTGACTTAAACTGAAACAGAAGAATAGAATTGTATAGAACCACTAAGCATGAAAATGCTTAGTGTATTGTTTTATCAATGCAGTGCAGAGTGAACAGAGCGAGTAAGATCGAGGGCGTCCAGTCGTAGAAAAGAATTGCGAGTAATAGCAGGCATAATGCATTCCTCCCATTTTTTTAACATGGATATTTTGTAAAAACAATTTGAACTCTGAACATCTATTTTGTAAATCATTTTGAAAAGGCTTAGAATGCCTTCATTGTAAATGCATTTTGTTAAATGTAAATGTTTATGAGCCTACCGAATTGAAATCGCTTCCGCACATATTTGAAAGTGTTTACACGAAATGGAATGTTGGCCTAAACGGTTATTTTGTTTTTTGTATATGTTTTGGTAAATGAACTCGGCTAGCAACTGGACTCGGTTTTTGGATGCACTTGTCCAGTCGGTAGAATGAATGCTACAATCTGACAAATTCCTCTATCGCGACAAATCTTTCCTTGGCTCCTTAGCAATCGGTCTTGCAAGGTTTGTCGTTCTATCCGTTCTATGTCGCGAAATAGATAATTTTTTTGCGACAATGTTACTATGCAACTTCTTTAAATTGAGTATCGACCCGGTTTTATGTCATGACAATATTTATAATGCGGTTCTTATTACCATGATGTTTCTTGTATTATGCGGATTTCTATCCGCAGTGAGAGATTTGTTGTCACTTAACATGATTTCTTGTTGCAGCTTCATTTTGATGTTGTGACCTGGCCTCTTAGTGTTGTCGATGTTTTCTATCGCGACCAGTTTGTATGTCGCGACAGGACTTTTCTGTATTAAGCTTATATTTGTGTCGCGACCCAATTTGTTGTGTCGCGACAGGACTTTCTTGCATTCAGCTTATCTCTGTGTCGTGATACCTTGTAGCGATAAAGGTCTTTCTCTGAAGCTCTTTTTTTGTCTCAACAAGTTTTTCCATGTTGCAATAATCAGTGTTCTGCTGACGAAGAAGGTCTATCACGACATAGATTACGTAGGCAGAAAATTCGATTTTAGAAAAATGGCAAATAAGTAATTGATAAAAAAAAATCTGAATTTTAGATCCGGATGGCGAATTTCACCGTTGGAATCGTCTCGCGAAATCTGGCTACGCGCGTCGGGTGGTCGAATTCAGGCATTCGAAATTCTGCGTTTTGAGACATCGAGTATCGGAGTGCGTAAAGCGGCGTGTGATGTGACAAAAGTCACCTATAACATGTACTCATGGGACACATATTGCATGAGTAGAGAAATGATGGAAATGGACGGTCAAAATTGTAACGCCCCGTCCCGAGAGGGTGTACGGTATGCTTAAGTAGGGTCTATATATCTTGTAGAGAACTAAGCCTTAATTATTTTAGTGTCGTAATAGGAATTTTTTGAAAGTTGTTTAGGGTGAAGTATAAAGTTTTTCAAATAATTGTGGCACTTTTTTTCAATTAAGGAAAGTGGAGGGGTGAGAATTCAATTATGGAATTTCAAAGGATAATAATAATAAATTACCATGTGGTTGAGAGTCTAGAAAATTCTCACAGATCTCGGATGTGAAACGGACTGCGCCGTTAAATTCGTATCGTGAAATCTAGTGACCGGAAAAAGTTTTGTCAAATTCGGGAGCCCGGTCGGAAATATTTCTGGTTACGGGTGATAAATCGCCAGTGACCGGGGGCCGAGATTTTCACGAAAATCTGGTCGAAAAATGACATGAGTTAAAGTTCATTTAAAATAAGTGAACTGAAAAGAAATAAAATTTTTCGGGATAGAAACGGACCCGAATAAATCAATATAAGTTATGTATTCAAATAATAATAATAATAATAATTTTAAAAAAAAAACATAAAAGTCAAGTAGGAATGACAGGCAGGAGGCGTGGAGAGACGGAGAGATTTTAAATTTTTTTTTCTACCACATTTGTTCTTTCTTTAGATTTACGAAATCGGATCGTGAGTTTTAAATCGGAGAAGAAGGAAAAAAATTGATATCTGTGACAGAGCTACGCATAGGTCTCATGTCTTGCGCTTTTGTCAAACTTTAAAATGTAGAAAATTTGCCTACTTGTGTTTTTTCAAGCCTAAAGGTTACGTAATGGCTTGAAATTTTCTTAGAAGCCGTGAAAAGTCATAAACTTTAGTCCCAAAATTTTTAGACAAAGTTTAGGAATTTTTAAATTTTGGGGCTGTGTTCGAGACTGATCGAGTGGAATTGGGCTTGTTTTGAGGCAGTTCGGGTTGAAATTTCAGAGTGTAGTCGAGATGAATTTTCGAAATGTTTGGGTATTTTTAGACTCTGGAGAAGTCCCTTGAGTCGAGTTTGCTAAAACGGATAGTTTTTATGGGCGTTTAATGTGTAGGGACGTTTGGTAAATTTCACATCATATTATCGATGTCCTTATCGAATGGGACTAGCGTAAGTTTTGTTAGAATCGAGAAGTTCGTTAGATATAGTCGACACACAAGCACATTGTATGTTTTATGGTTAAAACATTAAATTGAGGGCATTTCGTACTTTGTATGGATTGTGTAGGCGGAATTGGAGCATCAGACGAGAATGCAAGTCTTGTGAGATTTGAAAGAAATTGAGTCGAGAAAAATGTAGTACTCGAATCGAAAGTTTCTAAGCAGTGTTTAATTGAGTTTATCAAAGTGCTTTGAAAATATAAATTTATAAACATTTTTTTACCTCCCATTTGTTATACTTAGCGAAAAAGTTCGATTTAATTATTTAAAAGCAGTTTGGCCTGGTTTAGCCAAAACCCACCCAGATGTACAGCTCGATTTCGGTCGGATGTATTCGGATTGTGCATGGCGAGGTTATGGGATATTATGACTAACTGTGCTGTGGTGTGATTGGGGAGTTAGATACAGAATATATAGTGAGTCGCCCTGCGCACATTCGGGGTATATGGATGCATGCAATGACAGTACATAGCGATGAGGTGTTGGTTAGGGTTCCCTTCGCAGAGCGTTTTGGTTCAGGGTTGTTATCTTTATATAGATCCTTTAGGTGTTCAGGACCATCTTAGCGGGTAGTGTTAGAAGTTCACTACCGATGTCGGGTTCGAAGGTTCCAGCATCCACGTGCAGGGTATTTCGAGAAATGGGCGCGATGGTTGGTACTTGATTTCCCGATATAACACTTTGAGATAACCACCGAAGCAGTTTTAGCGAAATAATTTTGGAAGCGGTTTTGGCGGCGAAATAGTTTTGAGCGGTTTTGAAATGGTTTTCATAGAAAAACTTCGATTTCTCATAAACGAGTTTTACAACCATTTATGTGATTTTCATATTGAGGTACAAGCGGACAACGGCATTTAGAACATAGTGCTGGCGGCCGTTTGGCTCACAGTTTTATGTTTTAAAATAATTTTTCAGGTGCAGGTGTTGAAGCCCAAAGACTTTCCAGGATCCTCAGTCCTAGACGTTGTGTTGTGATTATATATAAGATAAAGTGTAAAGTAAAAGTAGTAAAACTTAAAATGTGACATTTTGTATATGTAAATATCTTTTATAAAATATACATACATGGTTTTGAGAAAAAACGAGGTTGCGATGGGGAATTATGTTGGATTGATTCTTATCTTATATTTTGATGAGGACGGAGGGTCCTTTATGATTGTAGTTGGATTTTGGAAAATATTGGGAGTATTTTTTTATATACAGGTGATTTTTGTATTTTGGGCTTGACCACCGTGCAGTCGTTATGCTGCCGGATTTTCGTTAAATCTAAAGGTGTGATTTTGATAGAAAAGTGAAAATTTTATAACCCACTTTTTCGAATACGATTTCGGCCCGGTTTTAACGACTTAGCCTTCATGATAACAGCCGGTCGGCGAAGCTTGGCGAAGGTTCTTGTGGAGTTCTGGTAGATTTCCTGTCACTAGGAAGAGTGCATCGGAGATAATGCCAAATTAATGATCCTCTGAGAGAATGGGCGATGGATGACATTATTTGAATTCTAAATGATAATAGGACAAAATTTTGAATAGTGTCATCTCCTTCTTCAAATGGGAAAGGAGAAAACGTGCAGGGGAGAAAGGGAATTGCAGAGCTTAGGTTTTTGATTTTTTTTAGTGAGAGAGGGAGTGACTTCTCTCTAAGATCCCGGGCGATCGGACAGTCGAATTTCTTCGGCAAGAAGGAAGAGATTCTTTTGTGGCGAGAACTCTGGCGTGAACGCAGGTTCTAGAGTTTCGACAAACTCTCAGTAAGGTAGGGTTTATCCTATGTTTCCTCTTGATTAAGTGTTTTGTAATGCTTTGGTTGATTTGAGGCCATGAGTGGCCGTTTGATCGGTCCCAAAACTTGGAACCGAAATGTGAAAATTTTTAGGGTCGTGTGGGTAGTCCGTGATAGTGTGTGTGGACTGTTTGGGAGCCTTGGATCATAATTAATTGATAAATTATGTTATTAAGTTATGAGGTCGAAAATGGCCATAGATTTCGGGTTCACAAAGTGGAACCGATGTTGGGTGAGTGGGCTGTCCACGGACAGCCCACTGTTCTGTTTTAGATTTATTAAAGAAGCAGTCCACGGGGTTATGTAGTGGACGAAATTGTCCGTGTGTTGTGTGCATGTTTGTGTGGAAATTGTGTTAGCTCAAGTGAGTTAACTTTGATGTTATTGATTAAAATAGAGTAACATGTTGTTATGATTTAATTTATGTCAATATATGCATGATGATGTATTGACATGTGTTGTATAAATTGTGTTGGAATGGCACATGTCGTTTCATATTCCCTTAGGAGTAACCTAGAAATTAGGTGTGTGTGCATGACATGAACAATTGAAAGAAAAACGAACATGGTTGCGAAAGGAATTTCAATTGATGATTTTTCGGAGAATGGTGTTGGGAGATGGTCCTACAATTAGTCGGAGGGGCCCATGTATTGTTTTGGAAGGTTCTCCAACACATTCGCCTCGGAGGGTAGTCAATATTTTGCGAAGTCGATCAGTGTATTTTCGAGAACAACAAGTTTTGTTTGGCTAATTTTTCTCATACGTGGCTTAGGGCAAGTGTGAGGAGTTGATGAGGACTGAAGACATGAGAACGGGCATTTAGACATTCAAGTGTCAGGATCGCAGATTCTTGGGTGTGTGTTTACATTGGAGCATTGCATATGCACTTAGGTGGAGAGTAACTCATTTAGGATGATTTCACTACTGGGCGATAGCTCACCTTGTCAATGGAATATTATTTTGAGATGCAGTGGCGTTCGAGAGACCGGTTCATCTAGAAGGTTGTTTTTAGGAGAAAGCCAGGATTTGTGGGCTGGTATTATTATGTATGACATGTATTAGAATTCTATAATTTAATATATGTTTGTATAAGTAATTTATTAGCTTCTTTAGTATGGTATATAGTTGGTGTACATTGATGAGTATTGTTGTATGGGCCCAAGTGGCCGTTTTTACTCAGGTATATGTCTTATGATGTTTATGTAAGGACATGTGGCATTTGGGTAGAGCTCCCTGTACAAAGGAGACTCTGCCCGATTTTCATGAGTGGTGTTAGGTTAACCGACATCCACAATTATTTCGCAGGTTGACAGGTTGTCAACGGGACCCCCGGGAATGGGGTGCCACAGATTCTCCCTTCTATTTTTCATTATGTCCACGGCTTATAAGGCGATATATCCTGATATTCTTCTGTATTGCTCTTTAATTTCTTGTCAGCGACATAATTTGTTTTCTTCTGCTTCGCTTTGTAGCGGCGGGAGCTTTTGTATCGCGACCAGTTTCCTAGTGTTGACATCGGTGACAAACCTTGTCGACAACATTAACTTTATTTGTCTCAACTGACTTGTTACATTCTTCCCATTTTTTTGTCACGACACGCTGTCTTTTGTCGCGACATAGCTCCTCTTCTATATTCAATCCTTTGTGTTGCGACATAGGAAATATTGTCGTGACAGATTTCCTTAGCCATTTGCTTGGACGTTTGTCGCGACACACAGAACTCTGTCACGACAGAGGCTTCTTTGCGATGCATCTTTCTCTTCTTTCTTGCTGAATTTTCTCCTTTTCAATTAAAACACCTTAAAACCTAAAGTTAGTAAATAATCCATAATTTAGCATTAAAACATATACGAATATACTAAAAATAAGCCAAAAAAATGGATTAAAAATAGATGAGTTTAAGACTCATCAGCAGTATACTGAAAATCTGGAATCTTGGGTATTCTAAGTGATATAGTGTATATCCACTTTACATATAGAGTTGTAATCTATTAGGAATGTTAGATCAACTTTTGTGTGTATATATATATATATATATCTCCTGACGAATCGATAATGAAACCTGAGAATTCTTTCCTCCAATCCCTCTCTTTGATTCTATCTACATGGTATCAAAACTGGGGCTGCATTTAGGTGAAATTAGGAAGAATTTCAAGAAGGAGGAAGAAGGTCGTCTTGGGTGTTCTTTTGAAACACCCATTTTAGAGAGATAATGGGGTGACACAGCTTATCGAGAGGGTTAAGTGTTCATTTGATCGGCGGTAGGGCCTGAGTTCGATGGGCGGAGAGAGTGAGCCGCGTGGCTCCATGTGTAGATCTTCAAATTTGGCCCCTCCTCCACGAGCCTTGGCCAGTGAGGGCGCGTAAGGACTCCGCTGTTGACGCGGCTCCACTAAAGTCATCAGAAAATTTGAAGCACCTTTTCTAGCACTGCCCTCCTGTCGGAGTATTGGCGGGGTCTTTCATTGGGTCATGTAGCCACCTTTTCTCTGACATTTGTTTCTGATTCTGCATCAGGTTTTGCTTCTGCCTTAGTTTCTTTCTCCTTTCAATTTGCAGTAGCATCCAGAGGTGTTTTATGCTTCCTTCGACACTTTCCTTTGACTTTTCTTGGCTGATTTGTGTTGTAGACTTGGGGTTTTTGCCTTTGTGTTCTTGATTTCGGGAGGTTTACTTTGTCCCTGACTTCTTTCCTTGGCTTCCTAATGAGTAATTCAGATTCTTCAAAAGATAAGAAGCATGTTTCGGTGCCTAAAGTGGTCCCGATGAAGTCTAAAATCACGAAGGACAAACTGATTGGTCCCAATTACTCGGATTGGAGTAAAACAATCTGTCACTACTTACGGAGTATTCGTATGGCCAGTCATCTTGATAAGGATTTTCTAAAGATGATTCGAAAGAACAATGGTTGGAGGATGATGCTCGTCTCTTCTTACAGATTCATAATTCCATTGACGATAAAGTACTCACCCTCATAATCATTGTGAGTATGTTAATGAACTAATGGAATATTTAGAATTCTTGTATTCTGACAATGGGGATATTTCTCGCATATTTGATGTATGTAGAGCCTTTTACCGCACTAAGAAACAAGATCAGTCTCTCATAGACCTCTTCATGAACTATAAGAAAATATAAGAGTAATTGACTACACTACTACCATTTAGTCCATATGTTAAGGTTTAGCAAGCTCAACGGGAAAATATGGCAGTGATGGGCATCCTAGTCGCACTCCCAGCCGGATTGTAGTGCATTAAGGAGTAGTTTCTGTCTAGCCCTGAGATCTTATCTTTCCAAGAAATATTCAGCAGGATACTCCGTACAGAGACCTCCTCATCTACTCCTCATACGTCCGGATGAAGCGGTGCCCTTGTTGGTGAGGCTGTTGGTGAGTCAAAGAAGCAATATCACAAATAGTGGTCTAGCGGCAACTCTGGGGACAGCTGCGGAGGCATTATTTGTTATTACCATAAACACGGACATGTGATCTGAGTGTAGAAGCGGTAGGATGGAATCGAGACGGAGTCTACTCATGTAGCCTCCAATAATGAGGCATCAGATCAATCAATTCAATTCACAGTAGAAGAATTATCTAGGTTCTACTTGTACCAGGAATCATTGAAGTCTCCATCCACTCCAATTGTAAAACCCGAGTAAATTTGAAATTTTTCGGAAAAGGGAAAAATGGTAAATTGTCATTATAGTATAGGCTGTAAACCTGAAAATTTCTAAATCTCGAATGATGAAACGGACCTCACCATTGGATTCGTCTCGCGAAATCTAGTAACCCAATTATGAGATAGTCGGAATTTTCACGAATTTTGGGACGACAGGTTACTAGTAAAACCCAAAAACGAGATTTTGGGAAATAATTTAAGTAAAGTTCATTTAAAATAATTTGACCTTGAACTGGGACAAAATAAATAAGTTAAAAATAAACCAGACCAGAAGCGGGTGGACACGTGGTGCGACGATGGGATACCCTTAACTTAAACTTAGTTGTAACAAAAAATGAGGATTAGGAGCCTGAGAGTTCATTTCCTATTTTAAGTAGTGGAAAGAGAGAGGAGGGAGAGAGCACCAAGCTTCCCTCTTCAATCTATGGAGTTCCGTCGGTCGGATTTCGTCGAGCCAAGACTTAAAGTTCGTCACCTCGACGAGGGCTACACGTGGATACCAAAAATGAGGAGTTTTCAGGAAATCAAAGATTTCAGGCTAGGGAGGCTTCCCACCCGTGCAATCACGCTTTAAGAGGTAGGGATTCTTCCTACCTTGGTTTATTTTCCATCTTTGGGCTGATTTTTGGGTTAAAATCATTGGAACGTGTTAAGGAATTTGTTTGGGCGGAAAAATGCCCAAAACTTGACTTTTTCTTTGCGCCTAGCGAAGGTGGAGAAGCCGCCTAGCCCCAGGCAAGCAGTCGGCTTCCACACTATGTTTTGCTTCGCTAGGTGAACTAGAGAAATCCTGCTACAAGTTGTTGGGGGACTTTTGTGGCCCGGTAATGGCCGGTTTCGTGGCCGGGTTTGTGAGGTGTCCATGGCATGCTCAAAGCATGGTTTAAGGGTTGTTTGGTTGAAATCTTTGCCCTTAGGGACTGTTTGGATTTAAAAGAATTAATTTGGACTGATAAGGGCTTGTTTAGCCGAAATTGTGGCATGTTTAAAGGCTTGCTTGGTCGATTTCATGGCCAGTTTAAGAGCCCGGGTTAAGGGGCTATTGTTGTTAGCACCCTAGATGCCACATTTATAAGAGTTAAGTGTGTTGTTGCTTGATATGTGATAGCATGTTTGTTGTTGTGATTGATGAATGTTTATATGTATGTTCAAATGTATTAACATTGAATGAAGGTTTGTTTTGGAAATTATATGCATGTGATATAATTGTCTAGGATACAAGGTAAATTGTATGGTTTATATTGTCCATATGACATTCATTACATGTGGGACATGACATTAACTTGCAATGGCACATTGCATTGCATATGCACGAGAACATCACTTTTCATGGGTGTAGGTGCATGGTTAGGATCAAACACCAAAATTGGTGATTTGATGAGTGAGCTCGGTAGAGTTGCACGATTGCATAAAACGGAAAACTTGTGTCAGGTTGTAGCAAGAAGGGCTAGACCTCCTCGGAGTAAAGACACAGGATTGGTTTACTACACTCTGACGGTGAAAGTCCAAAAAGTGTAGATGGTGTGTGGGGCCAGTGGTGAGACTCCAAAAGTCCGCTACCCATAAAAGAGACAAGGGTTTTGTATATAAAACGTTCATTCGAATGACATCCAAAAGTTTTGGTTTATAAAAACGTGATTTTTGTTTTGAAAAATGATCATTTGATGTAATCTATCAATGACGGTTTTTATCACACATGGGCATCGTATTGTGTGGTTGGAGTCGGTAAATACTCAGGTATGGGAGTCGGTAAAGACTCGGGTATGGTGGAGTCGGTAAAAACTCGGGCATGGTGCATGAGTGGGTCTCATGTCATTTCATGACATGATGTGTAGGATTCCAAGTTAGAATTGGCATATTCTTATCTCTTTGGAATGTTGATGTGAAGTGTAAGCATTGCATGTGCACTTAGGTGGGAGTAACCCGCGTGAGTTTACTCTCACGGGTGGCTCATACATATGGGATAATATTTCGGAGTGCAATGCGTCGGTGGGCGGTTCTCATCAGGGGCCACGTGAGTGAAGAAAGCCGATTTGTGGCTTTGTGATCATTTTGTAAAAAATGTTCGAAGTAAATTCATTTTGACATGTATAAATGTGTTATGAGTGAAATTGAACTTATATGTGTATTTTTATGTAAAGGAGTGTAATTAAACTAAAAAAAAAAAAAAAAGATTTTTGTATAAGATTGACACAAAGCACTACTTTCTGCCTGCGCTAGAAAGCGAACAACTGATCATGCAAGTGAGATTTTGCCTTGCCTAGGCGAAGGTGGGCTTTACCTAGGCGAACCTGGAACAGTTGCCAAGTGTTGTTTTTCCTGCTGTATTGTATTTTGTGCAGGATGGTTGTTTGGAAGAGTTCCTAGCACAAGGGGAGGGCTCTGTCCGATTATGTGAAATGATGGGTCCTAGTGAATGGGACATACGATGTGGTATTGTGTTACACGATGTCCACAGGGCTTCCTTGGGTTGATGGTTAAATCAACGGACCCTTGGATTTTAGGGCGTCACACCAATTACGGCTATTATTAAGTCAGGTGAGCCAAATAAATGCCTTGTCTCTTCTTCGTCCTCCGAATGGATCATTGATTCCAAAGCCACAGATCACATGACAAGTAATTCTAACCTATTCTCTACATTTCGATGCAGCGGCTGCCTCTTGTCACTTTACTTCGAGATGGTTCCACCGGTCGTATGTTCTTGGGTCGGGCAAAAATTTTCCCACTTCATCTCTCCCTTTGTCATTCGTCTTAAGTTTACTTTATTTCTCCTTTAATTTGATGTCTGTGAGAAAATTAACTCGTGCACTTAATGTTCTATCTCATTCTTCCCTGGTTTTTGTCTCTTTCAGAATCTTATGACGAAACAGATTATTGGTAGAGTACGTGAGTTTGAAGTCTCTGTGGAGCAGAAATTCCAATTTACGGAAAATGGCAAAATCGTAATTTCGATTCTGAAAATTGTTATTTGATTCAAAAAAATCAGTTTATTCTCTAGATCTCGGATGACAAAAAGCAGTTTCACCGTTAGGTCGTCGTGAAACATCTGCTTCTTTTATAAAATTCGTCAAATTAGAGACGATCGAATTTACGTTCGAGGAATCCCACGTTTGGTCTTGAATGCGCGATTTTCGATGCGACCAGTCGCGTATAACAAATACTCATGTGCCATAAGTGGCATGAGTAGAGAAATGATGAAAATGGACGGCCGAGATAGAGCCGAATGTCAAAACTGAGAAAATAGGTACATAAACGTCATTTTTAGAAAAGTTTAAGTCACTAAATGACAAAAAAAATTGAATAGTGCTCTTCTCCTCAATTGAAATAAAGCAAAACGTGAAAGCAGGAGGAGGAGGTTGCAGAATCGAAAAATGGAGTTTTTTTTAGTGTGAGAAGGTCGACTTCTGCTGCAAAAATGCGGGCGATCCGGTAGTCGATTCCCAGACGAGGAAGCTACTCTCACAGCGGAGAGGGCCGACGTGGAATGCCGGATTTAGGGGTTCCTTAAACTCAGGAGGTAGAGTTTCTCCCCTACTTGGGTTTTATTCCCTCTTTAAGTCACTTTCTGAATGTTTGAGTAGAATGAGACCGTGAGGGACCGTTTGATCGATCCCGAGCAGGACGAATTGATATGAATTTTGAGGCACCCAGTGGCAGAGTGAGCGCCACGGCTGGTTTGGGGTGTCAAATTGTGCTTTTGCATAATAAATCATGTATTGATTGGAATGAGGCCGAAAATGGCCGGGAAATGTGGGTTCACAAGGTGAACCGATGATTTGTGATTTGTCGGGAATAGTAAATGAGGGTTTCACTATTCTCGGGAATAGTGTTCACAAAAATATATTTTTGTGTGAAAATGTTTAATTCAGTGATTCCGTCCAGATTGCTCGTGTTTGATCATTAGCCCATATGAGCTAATTTTGATGTGATGAAATGCGTGATTACATAACATGATTGTGTGATTGAATTTTATGAATATATGCATGTTTATATATTTACATGTAACATAAACTAATAATGGAATTGGCGTACATGCATTAGTATACCTTTGGGAGCACCCTAGGACGATAGGAGTGAGTGCATGAGGTGAGTCTAGAGAAAATGGTTCGGAGGGTTGTCTAAAACTAATAATTATCAGAGGGTAGTCCACCTTGCAAAGTATCAATCGTCGGAGGCGTGATTGATATACATCGGGTAGTCCATAAATATCAATGCGTCGGAGGCAGCCAGTGATATATACACATCGGAGGTTGTCCCACGAACAAATAAAATAATAATTCTCATACGAGGCTTAGGCGAGTGTGAGGAGTCAGTGAGGACTTCGGGGTATGAGATGGTCGATTAGACATTCAAAGTAGGATCATGCATTGGCTTGAATGTGTGTGTGTTTATTTTAGACATTACCTTTGCACTTAGGTGAGTAGCCCACTTGGGGTGATTCCACCAGCGAGCATTGCTTCGCCTGTCGAGGGATACTATTTTACAGGTACAGGGAGCGTGCGAGGGGACGGCTCATCCTAGAGGTTGTGGTTTAGAAGAAAGCCGGATTGTGGCTTTGGGTTATGATGTTCTACATGTATTAGAATTCTCTAATTGTAATATATGTGTTGTATAAGAGTAAAAACATTTGAACTCTTAAAACTATTGGATATAGTTGGATTCATAGTGGTATGTTTATGGGTATTCGTGGGCGAGTGGCCGTTTTACTCATGTTGTGATCATATTGGATATATGTTGTGAGTGATGATGTAGGGGCCCAAGTGACCATTATTTACTCAGTTTAGTTGTATATGAGACCCTGTGTGGTCATTGGATTGTTTGGGACAGGTTTTATACAGGTGTTGTATTTGGATAGAGCTCGTCTGAGGCTGCAGATTTTACGTGAAAAAATGTCGGGTGCCTTTGGAACGATGCCTTGATATTAGAGGTTGGCGGTGGTCAGCGGACCCCGAGGTTTTAGGGCGTCACAGTCTCTACATTCTTGATCATGTACTACCGAGACTTGTCTCTTGTTCTGGAGTTACTATACCATTTGAGACGCATTGTCAATTAGGTCACCCCTCTTTTCCCTTATTAAAAAAGTTATGTCCATAGTTTTCAAGTTTATCATCATTAGGTTGTGAGTCTTGTCAATTTGCAAAGCATCATCACCTTCCTTCTAGTCCTAGAGTCAATAAACGAGATAGTGCTCCATTTGAATTAGTTCATTCAGATGTGTGGGGTTTGTGTCTAGTTGTGTCCCTAACTGGGTTTCGATACTTTGTCACTTTTGTTAATGATTATTCACGAACCACTTAGTTATATGAATATCTAATGAAAAACAGTTATCAGTTATCTTCTCATTTTTGTGCCTTTTATGTTGAGATACAAACTCAATTTTAAGTTTTTGTTCTAAATCTTAGAAGTGATAATGCTAAAGAATACATTTCAAAACAATTTCAATCATTCAAGCTTCAAAATGGCATCCTTCATATGACCTCCTGTGTTGATACCAATAAAAATGGGTGGTTAAGAGAAGAATAGGCACTTTCAGCGGAAACTACCTAAACTCTATTATTTCAAATGCATGTGCCTAAGAATTTTTGGGCTGATGCTTTTTCCACCACTTGTTTTTTGATAAATCAGATGTCTTCCTCAGTCTGGAATTGGGACACTCTGTATCACATCCTTTTTCCAAATAAACCTTTGTTTCCTATTCAATCTCGGATATTTTAATTATTACTGTTTTGTTTGAGATGTTTGTCATTATTCTAAACTTGATCCTAAGTCATTAAGTGTATCTTCTTTGGTTATTCTCGAGTTGAAGGGTATCAGTATTCTGCCACCCAGTCTTACGTCGGTGTTGATTTCGGTTGATGTCACCTTTCTTGAGAATGTGCCTTTCTCTTTACCTCAGGCCACACGAGTCGAGGAGGAAGGCCGACTGTTTGTTTATACTCTAGCCTCACCCATTGTCTCTTATGAACCTCCTCATGTCCTTGCTCAGGTAAAACCTCATATCACTCAAGTCTACACTCGAAGCCAACACCCCTCAGTCTCAAGCCCTTTATCGGTACTTGACATCAAATCAGGTTCGTTGATGATCTCCTATTGCTCTCATGAGTAAACGTCCCGATTAATACTAAACCCGATTTATCCTTTTGCTCTTATGATCGTTTGTCATCACATTCTTGTTAACTTGTTGCATTCTTAGACTCTATTTCATTGCCTATGAGTTTACGAGCTCTCTCCTTGGTTGGCGTAGTCTTTATGATAGAGGAGATGGATGATTTGGCTGACAATGGTACTTGAAACTTGGTTCGCTTACCTGTTGGGAAGAAAACCATTAGTTGTCGTTGGGTGTTTATAGTGAGTTAATCGATGATTTACATTCTTTCGATTGAAGAAGTCGCTTTGTTTCTAAAGGAGTATACCTAGACACATAGCATTACAGTATTAGACACTTTTTCTATGTTGCTAAGATGACATATGTTCATATTTTATTTCCACACAGGTACCTTATCATTTGAATCTCAACCAACTTGATATTAAGAATGTCTTTATTCATGGCGACCTTCAAGAGCAGGTGTATATGGAGCAACCTTCAAGGTTTGTTGCCTAATGGGAGATAGAGAGAGTTTGTCATCTTCGGAAGTTTTTGTATGGTTCATGGAGTCCATTTTGCATGGTTTGGTAATTTTAGCTAAGTTGTTGAGGAAGTTGGCATGCAGAAGGGTAAATCTGATCACTCTGTCTTCTACAGGAACTCTAGTTCAGGTATCATTCTATTGGTAGTGTATGTGAATAATATTGTTATCACTAAGAATGACTCTAAATGTATCATCTGTAAGTTCTTTTGAGCGATTCATCCTGAAGGAATTGGGATGCTAAGATATAGCAGGCGTTGAAGTTATGTATAAAAATGCTTGTGAAATATTCTTATCTCAAAGGAAATATGTGTTTGATCTATTGTCTGAGACTGAAAAGTTAGGGGTAAAACCATATAGTTCTCCTATAGTTCCAAGCGTACATCTTACTAGGGAAGGCGAAACATTTGAGGATCATGAGAGATATAGAAGACTAATTAGGAAGCTAAATTACCTTATAGTCACTCTCCCTCGTTTGCTCCTCGATCGGTGTTGTAAGCCCAGATGCGTGTACCAGATAGTTGATCGTTGGGTAGTTGTAGAACATATTACATATTAGTTGAAAGAAGACCCCGAGACATGGTATTTTGCTCCTGATAATCGTAGGCGTAATAAACTTGAGTGTTTATGAATGTTGATTAGGCGGGATCCCAGGAGGGGATAGGAGGTCGAAACCCA
Organism: Tetrastigma voinierianum; assembly: GCA_016808115.1. Taxonomy (NCBI): domain Eukaryota; kingdom Viridiplantae; phylum Streptophyta; class Magnoliopsida; order Vitales; family Vitaceae; genus Tetrastigma; species Tetrastigma voinierianum. Next base: position 20,160 of record JAEQBH010001452.1, on the reverse strand, counting down.
GTCTTGTGTGTTTGTTGAAGAGATACAGTCTCATGGAAAAGTAAGAAACAAAGTGTTGTCTCCCGATCTAGTGCAGAGTCTGAATATAAATCAATGACATAGTCCGTATGTGAAATCATATGGTTTCATCAACTCTTGATGGAAGTCGGCATTAAGATACCAATCCTAACAAAACTTTGATGTGTGTCAGTTGTCGCCGTATTCTTTTAATCCGATATTTCATGAGCGAACTAAGCATATTGAAATAGGTGTCGTTCGTTCGTAAATACATTCGACTTAATTTATAGGATATGAAGGCGAAACGATTGGGTAATATCTTACGCCAAAGAAAGGCCCTAATGTGGGGATCGGATTAGTTATCTATATAATAAGTTAGACATGATGAATATATAACTTTACATATAAAATTATAACCTATAAAGAAACTTGTCATATAGAGTTATAATTTATTAGGAAGGTTAGATCAACTTTGTGTGTATATATATATATATATATATATATATATATATATATATATATATATATATATACAATGAATCAATGCAAAACACAAGATATTTTTCATCCAATTCCTCTCTTTGATTCTATCTACACCAAGTATTTTTTTATTATAAAATGTATAGATCTTGAACATATCTTTTTTACTATTAACGTGGAGATGTTATGTCATCACCGATAGTTTTTAGCATTTTTGATTATATGTTTTATTGATCATGTTTTGATTATGTCATCCTCAATAAATTTATCACTTTTCAAACAAAAAAATTGGATAGAACAAGACAACTAGAAGAATGGAAAAAGAATCATACATCCAGCAAAAATTTGAGCTTAGACAAGGGTTAAAGATACAAGCCTGTAAGAAGGTAGGATGAACTCGATCAGAGGACAAATATTTCATGTTTTTATTCAGTGTACACTGCTGACAGAAAAATCTGAAAGTGAAAGATAAAATGAAATGAAAAATCAACAAAACCACTAAAATTGAAGCTGATCACAAGGCCAGTGCAGCATCCATTTGAATCGAGCTCCCTGCAGATTTGCATTGCTGGGTAAAGAAATAGCACAGGGATCAGTCTGACAGCAGATTCTTCCAGGTCGATCCTAACTCAAAACGACCCTATCCAAATGCAGAAAATATTTATTGCTGCTGAAAGCTGATATCTTCAAACTTAGATCCATTAGATCTGCTTTAATGACTAGAACAACCTAGAAATTTCGAATCACGGATAACAATTCCGGACAGTACTTTCCGCTGCCCGGTTACTAATTTCCTTGCGACATCAATATGACTCCATGGCTTCAATGCTTGACAGATGCGGTCACCAAGTTCTATATCGCTTGCAGATGAGGTCAAATCTTGTAAAACCTGGAGAACCTGCCCGGGCCCCTTGGTCTCGGTCTCGGTCTCGGCTTTTCTCTGGAAAGAGGAGAGTATGATTTCCACGTTTTCGTCCTCTGGCTTCTTAATCTGTACTCTTAACCATTTCATGATCTCTTCAACAATGGTACAGAGGTGGATTGAATGCCGAACTGCGTTAGAAATGAAGGTGACTGATCTACAGCTCCAGCTCCGCTTTTTCTTCTTCCCCTCTTTCAGACGGAAGGGTTGATCGAACACAGGATTGGATTATTAAACCATGCCAAGCCAATGGTTCTGCAACCAATTGCACCAAAGTTGGAAGATCACAGCCAAGAGAAGAAATATCAGGTCCCATGGATCGGAATTTCTCCAAAATGTATCTCTCCAACAAAGAATTGACAATATGCCAAGTTCCAGGCCTGCTCCTATCTTCACCTGACAGCCCTAGTTCATGAGAACTCAAGTTCCACGCGTTCAAAAACACAGCAAAGTTCAACCAGTCAACCGTGTCTGAATTAAAAGCCTGCACGATTTTTAAAAAATTTGACATAAAGCTACCTTTTTTGAGGAAAAAAAATACAGCAGTAAGAAAGGAAAATTTTGTCAATGGCACTAATTGTCAGGACAGTCAACCAAACTTTCCCTTTGATCCAACAAAATCAAACTAAAAGAGATATAATCAATGAATTCCCCGGCCATAGACACACGAAGACAGATCAAAGAAGAGAATTTGAATATAGCAATTCACTTTGATTGACCGATTTATACAGTACTATACATTATTCTTTTCTGCAAGCAAATAAAAGCATGCGTAAGTGTGAAATACCTCAGGGGACTGTTGGCCGCTTGAAGCACCTACAACAATTTCCATTGCGTCATTAAAAGGAAATCCCAAAATCTTGGCATAGCGTTCAAGCAAAAGCCTCAGCTCTGAGGACATTTTAGGGTCATACATGGAACCATTGGCTTCGATATTTTCTTTGAGTGATGCTGAAGCACAATGAATAGACAGGTAGATCATCCGTGGAACCAGGGATCTCTTTTCAATGGCAGTCCGGACATTTGCTTCCCTTCCTTTCCTCTGCTGATGCTGATAAGACAGATAATGATACGAAAAAAAAAACCTTTACCATCTGGTAGAAAAATGGCACTAATTGGAAACAAATGCTTCTCACAGAAATAACTAATCTGAAAACCTATTTGGTTGAATTAATAAAAACTGGATCTCTAATAAACAAAAGCATAATAAAAATCAAGGGCCTGTTGGTTTCCTGTTTTTGAAAATACAAAAATACCATTTTGAGGTTCTCTGAAAACTGTTCTTGTCCTCTTAATTTAATGTTTTCTGTGTTCTGTGTTTTTCAGAACAAAAAAAAAAACTGAAAACCAAATATTTCTCCCTATTTTTTATTTCTCCTTGTTTTAAGAACATGAAAAACAGTTTTCAAAACGAAACAAACGGAGCCTAAGTTTTCAAGCAAATAAATAATTTCCATATCGGCTCAATATAAAAATACCATAGCATTTGCAGCATCAATGATGATAAATAATAGATGAAACATACAAAGTTGTAAAAAATAAGAATCTATACAAGTTCTCTGAGGACAAAAGAACACCCTTGGTCTTGCATAGGCAACGGTGAAACAAATCAATTAGGACCAAACAATTAATAGCAAAGAAAAATATGGACTAGTTTAAAAAATTAAAAGTTTCTCCTTCAGTGTCAAATAAAAAAGGTTGAAAATGAAAAAAATTGATTGAACTCTCTTTGAAGTTTGGGGGTGATATAAATTATTAGATTCTACTAAGGATAGAAATTCGAGGAGGAGAATGTAAGCATTTCAGCCTCCTTTCTCTAGTAGAACATACAGACTGGTATACAATCATATAGTTCATGATGTTACAATGTAGCAGACAAACACTTCACCGAGACGGCATCATGTAAGCAAACATTTCCCTTGAGGATTACTATCATATTGTATAACCAACATAATTCATTATTAAAGAATTATTCATATCAAGTGTTGTGATTGAAGCAGTAAAATCAACGTACAAGTTACTAACCTAATAGATAATTTTATCGATGGCGTCCACCAAAATTAAGTTGCCATATCCTCATTGAAAGTTAAAGATTTGCTTCCAACTTCACTAGAGAAGCTCAGGAAATGAACTCCGCATTTCAAGCACTCAAGAATGCCCTAAAAAAATGCAAATAAAAATATGTCATGCCTGAGTGATTCCATTAACAAAAGTTACATAAAAAATTAAAGCATTTAGACCATGAGTTGCAGGGAAAAGTACCTCTCCTCTTCAATGTTATTTGCATTCAGCGAGCTGTGCAAATGGAAGCTTCACTGCATGCCATTAATTACTGACTGGGTGTTGCAAGCTCTTTTAAACTGAACAAACTCGACCACCTGAGAAATTACTAAAATATAGTGATATAATTTTTATTAGACAAGGAGGTAACTCAAGATTTGTCCGAGACAGATTCTACTTTTGAGTGGGAGGCTTGACAAAATGAAGATCAAAATTTTAAAGGGTAATGGTATTACTAAATTTAATTAAAAGAAAGAACTCTACATAAGCTAAATAGCTACAAAAGTAGACTTCCATATTAAGTTCTTTGATTCATCTAGCTCTTTGTATTTTAACATTAACAGAAAGCTTAGCAAAAGATTTCTTCGAGAACTTAAAGTACTTTGGCTTCTTAGGAGTTAAATCTATATTTCAAGACCCTAAAATGCCCTAAAAAAAAAAGAACAACAGGTACACACATAGTAATATATACAAACACCATCAAATGGGCAAACCAGAAACAACTTCCTCCCTCAACTTGAGGCTAGCCAATCCCAAGTCTTATCATGATCTAGAAACAGTCAAGTCAGGTAGCTACTTGGAGAAGCAATCAAGGACTGATAAAGGTATCTTCTGTTGTCTTTATATGACCTCAATTTCCCTTTATCACTAATGACCATAATACACACAAGGGTGATTCCCTAGGCTCTTTCACTTCCTCCCTACAAATGATCCATGCCAACCCAGAAGATTTCCTCTTTTTAAAGAAATATCACTTGAGTTACTCCCTAAAAGAAAATTAGTGGTCACTTTGTTTTAGACAGTAAAGAATCATATGATTAGTGGACTCTTATTCCATTTTAGTTTTACGCATAACATCATCAGCCTCCTCCTTTTGAGTTGATTGATGTTACAATTCTTCCTAACCAACTTCAGCAAAGAACTCTGCTTTGTTGGACCCAGGATTCCACAATGCTTACAATAATCTTATCCCTGCTATCAAGGATACTAGGTGAAGAAGGGTTCTTGGCAATGCCAAGAAATTGAGATACTGGAAGGAAAAAAATCATAATGAAATTGTTTTAAGTATTTGGTTTCCACTTAGTGGAAATATGAGAAAGTCCAAACCTGATAAAATTCCTCAAATTTTAATATAGTATTTGTTCCTAATTCTTATATATACTCTTTTGATGAGGAAAAATTTCTTGTCCTTATATATGAGAGATAAACAAATAAAATGAGTTTGAATAAAAATATAAAATTAATTTATTAAGTTTAAACTTATTTTTTATTTTCCTTCAATTTTTCTTTCCTTTCACTTTTCCTCTCTATTTTCTTACCTTCCACTTTTCCTCTATTTTCTTTTCTATTAGTACTTTTAGGATTCCAAAATGAATAGAGAATGTAGTCAAGAAATTCTTTACTACTTTATAAAGATATATTAATTATCTAAGGTAGATCTTTTGATGATAATCTTTTTTTTTGTATACACGTGGACTTGAACTTAGAACCTTCCATAAATATGGTGCCTTCACCCACCAGACCAAACTTCCTAAGGTGATTTTTTTATTATTACTTTTTTTGATAAGATAAGATCACTGACTCAATTCCACTAATAAAGAAACCACGTAAATTTAGGTGCAGCGTAAACAAACCTGTGCAAGAAGGTAACATCCTCGATCGATCCCAAATCGGTTCCACACAAATGATAGTGAAACGAGATGTTATCTCCTATCAAGCCGATCTTTTTTAGGTTGGGCTCTCCTAATTGGGCTTGAGGGCCCCTATCATTGAATGCATTCATTGAAATCGGTGCATAGCGCGGGAGGAGCGCCTAGAAGAGCTACATGGAGAAGCTACTTCCGATCACTTGCACAAGGTGAATCGAAGTGAATACTATCCAAAGTGCAGCCACAGAGTGAATGTGGATTCACCGACGTCCAGTTTCTCAAGGGTGTCAGGACCAGTGCGATCCCACATCGGTTCCACTACAAGAGTGTGAGACGGTAATTAAACTTGAAGGTTCTCCCACCTATCGGGCAGTCTTTTAGGTTAGGCTCTCCACAGTTGGGCTTGAGGCTATCATTTAGTGCTGCATTGAGAGTGATCGTGCTTGAGTAGCTACCTCGAGAAATTTCCACCTCCAGTTTGAGGTGGGTGAGGTGGATGCTAACCCAGGAGAGTGTGAGCCACCCCAGAGTAAATGGATTCGTGGACGTCAGGTTTCTCAAGGGTATGAAATGATCTGATCTCAGCATTTGTTCACGGGGTGTGGAGTGGTATAAGCTTGAGAGGGTTCTTCCACCTATCGGGCTAGGTCTTTTGGGCTAAGCTCTACGATTATGCTTGAGACCCTATCATCATCTTTTGGCCCCTAACAGATTAAAGGATTTAACAAGGAATTTACTACATCTGGGTTCCTCGACTAAACCTATATGCACAATTCATTTGGCTCCTATTAGAAAATAGAGCCATTACGCTCTCCAAACTCCCAATATATAGATAGTGCATAAGGTAGAGGTGTCAAAACCTTCCCTAAGTAGTGTGAGGAATACAATCGGGGAACATTATGAATGGTACAGTTCCACTGCACCAACCATCCTTTCAAACTTTAACTCGTATCATCTCGACAATCATCTGATCTTATTTGCATTGCCTACATAGCATCATAAAGGGGAGAGAGAGAGAGAGAGAGAAGAGAGAAGAGAGAGGAGTGGGGTCATCTAATTCTATTTACCCATTTGACATGATGACTTTTAGTGTAATCATCAAAATCTTTTGCTTCCTCAGATGGAGTCTAGTGCATGCGACGGCTGTACTAAAGCAATTAAAATTTTATCAACACTACAATTTAAGTAACTACAGAAAACCAAAATTCAAGTTGGTATCTCAATATAAGACCTACATCAGTGACCATGCACATAAAAAAGAAAAAATGATATGGATTGGTTCTGCTTTTGAATAGCCTTTTTCCTTTTTATTTCTTTTTTGCAGGAGTTAGGGTTAAGAGAGGGAGCTGGAAGGGTTTCAAGGATCCAGAGCAGAAGTTGTATGTGCATGAAAACAGGGCTAGCTTTTAATTAACTGGTGACATCATTGTAAGTTATAGTAGTTAGATGGACAAACAAACCCACATTTGTTTTGAGCTTTGAAGGTCATTAAAGGGTTTCCCTAAACATTTAGGCAAATGAAGAGACTGAAAATAATCACGCTAGGTGACTGAAATTCCATTTCTACTCATTGCCTTCAAAGTCGAAGAAAAAGTGACAACAAAACTTTAATATGCAACCTAGAACCATGTAGCACATGTTATAGACAGTGAAAATAAGTAGCATGTGTTACTTATTGCAAAAAATAAACACATGATATCCATTTTAAAAAATGGTAGCAAATGTTATTCACCTATGAAAATGTGGGAAAAAAAACAATAAACAGTAAGTAAATATGGGGCTATAATGAAACCTTGCTTTTATACTTTTGAGTAGTACGATGTGATATACAGCAGATATGAATCTGCAGATTCTTTCAAGTGGTCATCCATATGACATGAGATAATCTTTCGAATATCATTCAGATCTACCCAAAGAGAGACACCAACATCTGAGGTAAAATGTGGCCAAGCAGATTCCAACAAAATATTTTTCACCTCAAAAGATTTATACCTGCAAAATGAGGGAAAAAGCGAAAAAACTTTTACACAGGCAGGAGCAAGGTATATAATTAAGAAACATCAAAAATAGAAGCGGAAAGAGATAAACTATGTAAAGTTGCAAAATCATCAAAAGGCTCAGCAAAAGTACAATGCTTTCTCAGCCAACTATCATTTAAATTGAAGTGACATTATTTATAATTCATACGATAGAGGAGTATACAGTAGAATAAGTGCAATGGTCCTTGCTGTGCACATATCATAAACATGAACAGATATTGTTATCTGTTGTACTACAAACTATTATCTACTCTCAGTATAAAATGGAGTATATGGCTTCCCAAAAAGGAAAGTAGTGATGGGGATATTATCGCATTTAGCATATTTTACCATAAACACATTTACTGCCAAATTCATATTCGATGTGATGTGTCGATTATCATGTTTCACGGCTTAAATAAATCAGAGCCCAGAAAAATGAATCGATTACATAGAGCTCCATCATTTCACGAAAGTGAAGAATAGGGGAAACAAAACAATTTTGATGGCAGCGTGCCGGCATTATTAAGCATTTAGTAACATAACTATGAAGAGATGGATGCAAGAACCAAGAATAGAAAACCCCCTGCCCTCCTTCCCTGTAGTATAACAAGGTTTGCACTCTGTGGCTGTGCGATAAAGCATATTGTGTATAACTTTTCTGGACCATGTAATTCCTATTATCATGTATTGTGAGCTTTTCATTCAATGAAATAAATAATATATATATATATATATATATATACTATATATATACTTCTATCATGTATTGTATATTAATGTATATCTTATTGCCCTTTGCTTTACTAACATCACAGGATAAATATTATCATGCCAAGACTGTAGTGTTTGTGATTCAAAGATTCAAAACCTATCATCAATATCTTCAAAGAGTTTTGACATGGGTTTTTTGACAGATTTTTGGTTCAAATTTTGGCTCAGAATTTTTGAGTTCACGATTCTGACAGACGTCTGCATGCATGGCGTTTATGACAAACTTATATGACAAGGAAGTACTTGAAAGACTGCTTCAGAATGTGGCAGGGCATGGACGTGCCGGAAAAGGCAATAGGAAGGGACAGCAGAATGATCTGGCAGACCTGTAAGTGTAGAAGTCTGTAGTGAATAAAGGGTTGCAACCCTCTCATTTCAGTGAACCTACTCAAAATCAAAAAAATTATGTTTATTCCTTTGATCAAAAGTGCTCTTATGAGCATATATTTTCTTCAAAGTATGTGTACAATCATGGTTTAATAGTAATATTAAAGATAAATAATTACATTAGACCTTATTCTTTAATATACATGAAATTTTATAATTATTTTTGTATTAATTAACAATGTTTAAAAATTATTGACAGTGATATATAGTGAAATAACAATTCCAACCACCAATCTCTTTATACTGTGACTAGATGACTTATTTGATTCCATGACTAGTTTGGATCTAAAAATTGATGGTAAATAATGGATTCATGTATGTTATCACAAATAGTTGTGATTTAAGATATTGTTCTTGTAAACATAAAGAAGATAATGAGTTGGTAAGCAACCTCATAACTCTATAATAAGTGCTGTTTCAATATTTAACATAAGCAGTTACAGCATGGTTAAGCATCACATCAATTTAATTTTGATGATTCAAAAAAGCATCTATTAAATTAAAGAATGAAAAATGGTAATCATAATTAAAGTAGTATAAATCATTATTAGACATGGGATGAGTTAAAGGCTAGCTCTAGGTCATCAATGCACTCAACCAAAATGACCTAGCTCTCTGAAATATGGCTCAAGCTTCTGAAGCCAGCATACTTACATATGAACACTGGAAGCTAAGGACAAACATAAAGCCGCCATAGAAAAGAGCCTGAGTTTTAAAGAAACAAAACATCATTTTCAATGAGGAGGACGAAGCCGTTTTGATGTTGTTAACATTGAGAGAGACGTGCACATACCACCCCACAAGAGTCAAACCAATTTATAAAATCAATATTAAGAGTGAGAGAAACAGTAGCCACCGGGGCTAAAGCTGTACATCTCAGCTGAAACCTGTCAGTTTTTTAAAGGCATACACGAGGCGCGCCCAGCCCAAGAACCCTCACGGGGCTTGAGCGACACACAAACTAAAGCGTGTACTGGGTGAGGGTTAAAAATGTGGGCCTTGAATGCACATTAATTTTAAAAAATATGATTCAAAATCTGAGGTGAGATTGACAAAAAGGAATTTAACAGTCTTAGCATTCAAAGAAACATTCAATAAAAGAGTAAGAAAATATATAGTTTAAACATAGTGAAAATTTCAAGAACAATTGTTTGAAGAGTCTAAAAGGAGATCATACCAGGTGGTTGGTTGGTGAGGGCGCTGGGTGTGGGTGGTGTTGCCTTCGAGGCTAGGGGCGCCAGCCGCAAAACGAAGAACAACAACTTTGTTCCTTTCTTCGTTCTGCTGACTAAAAAAAAATAACTTGCTCCTTGTGATAACAAACTTTCTTATAGTTGACTTAACAGGGAATAAGAGGAAGGGCATCCCTACCCTCATTAACTATCTAAAGATAAACAATTATTCAGACTTCAGAAACCCCCTCCCTTCTCCATGAAACATAAAGAGATAACAACATGAATTTCCTCACATTTCAAATTCAATAGGACTTACAGCTTTTATCATTGAGGAAGCAGCTCTTCAATCAAATCAATAATGTGTGTGGTGTTTAAAGTGGGGTTTAATGGGATGATTTGATCTATTTTATTCTATATGATTATTGACATCTAGGTGCTAGAACTTTAATCAGTTTTATTATACCTGTGTCTCTTGAATAAGACATTATTTTCCAATATTAAATATAGAAGGGTTGAGAGGGACTAATTCACGAAGGATTTTTTTTTTTTATCAAGAAGGTTCAAAGGGAGAAAACTTTGTCAGCAAAATGATCTCAATATGTTCTCACTATAGTCTATACCCTCAAGAGAATTTAGCACTTTATATTCAATAAAAAAAAAAAAGCACAATATCCAGGATGGTTCATTAATGACAAAGCCTTTCTATTTATTATACTAAAGAAACCACAAGATTCTGACATGTTCTATTCATCATCTGGGAGGCACCTATGGTATCAATCATACCTCTAAGAGCCCCCAATGTCGGTGGAGAAATGATGGCAGTTGATTCATTATACTCCAAGAGCATAACACATCCATTCATTATGGTAGCGGATCTTTCAGAATTTACTAATCATCCATCTCTTTTTAAATTTGCATTCTTCCTGGCTTTCTAAAGGTAGCTCTGCTGCAAATCTAGATCAAGAGAATTTAATTTTGCAAATCTCTCAACTCTGATCCCTTTTCTTAGGATCTTGAAAGCAAAAAAAGAAGAATATAAATATGGGTAAAGAGATGAATAGGGTATACAAGGGAATATTCTATACCCCAGGACAAGGCTTTTGCTCCACATCCTGGCACCTACAATAAAAATATGTTATGTCAGAACAGAGTAAACTCAAGGTTCCCCTTCCCTTGAAAAATCTCTCTCATCCAACAAGAAATTCAATCTAACACCACTAAGTCCCAAACTAAGGTTCCCTATCCCTTCTTCCGCACAAAAGAAGCCAAAATAGGATTCAAGGTCCTTCAGGGAGCTTGACATTCAAGAGGAAAAATAAATCATAGAATAAGAACATCCTGCAAGAACTATACATTATCTGCATTTTTATAGAGTTAATCTTGAGTTCCTAAAATGCATCGAAAACCGATAAACTACAAATTTCACAACTCTTTGAGCTAAGGACCAAAAAGAAAAATATTGCTATCACATACAAATTGAGCAAATACCCTAGTTCTATCTCTACCCATCAAATCCCTTCAATAAACCATGATGCTTACCTCTTAATACCATCATACTAAATGCATTAGGGGCAATGATGAAAAGAAGTAGGGAAAAAGGGTCATCTCATCTTAACAGCATTATCACATATGACACAGATCTGTTCCATAATTACCAAGACACTCCTATAATTAAGTTTCACCCTTGCAATACTCAAAAGGGTTTTTCAACCATTGCCTCGAAAAATAAATAAATGAGAGAATTTTGCAAATGTTTTGGAATTCTTTATGCATAAGGATGAGGATACCTGAACCCAGCTTACATTGCATGCCGTAAGATAGAGCTACTTCACCCATGCATGCTTTCTTGATGATCTAGTCCTTTGAAAGTGGAAAGGTTTTGCAATACATTTGTCCATTCTTTCAAGCAGAACCCTCAAGTTCTGAAGTACAATTGAAATCAATATTAGATATATCATCCAATGACAAAAATACATCAGATTTTGGTCAGAATAAAGTGCTAAGAAACGGCATAATTCTGTGAATGAGTGTTCCAATAAACAAAAATATGGGATTCAAAAGAAAAAAGGACAATCATGAATATGAAATCATGTACCTACCAGAACTAGCTATTGAATTTAATAATTCCATCAACTCTAGTCAAAATTACACCTTTTATGGAGTAAATCAAGCAGAATATAGTAAAAACAAAAAAAGCCACAACCCTGAGGCTGCCAGAGAGAGAGTATACTGGTGAATGCCATGCTCGAGGAGAACCAAAAAGAATAAACAAGACCATAGTTCACTGATAAGGAATTAGTCTTCATCCTGTGGGCAAAGAAGGCTTCATTATCAAAAGCCACTCTATTCCTTTCGCCCCAAATCGTCAAAAAAAGACAAAGTGGGGCTGCCTCCCTCACTTTCTTACACTTCTTTCCACCCAGGCACCTATGCAAGGAAGAGTGTCTGGCAAACGGAAGAGGAACACCCAGGTAACTCAGCAATAACCACAAGGAAACTCACATCATCCTTGCACTACTGGCGGTGCTAAAGGTGCTCCACTGTCTCCTCTTCCTCACATGGGAGCTTCTGTTGCCTGGAAGCTCTTCCCTTCATAAGGCTAATCCATGATTAACACCTTACCCTAGAGGCTTCCCAAACAAGCAGTAGTAGGAACATATGTAAATTCCAAATCAACCCAAACCATAAGGAATCTGAAGGGGACTGATCCAACAGTCCTATTTTACCAGAAAAACCACTAACTGAACTCTTTCAAGAAACAGCTTGTCCTCAAGACTGGGAATAACTCTTGATTGGAGGTGTGCCAAAACTCTCTCCACCTCTTCCATCTCCCATTCATTGAAAGATCACCTTAAACAGGGAATAAGCCTCCTCCCTCATTGTGCTGTATCCCAGAAATATCAGCCACCAAAGCCTGTTTTGGGCAGCCAAATCAAACAGGGAAGGAAAAGAGAGGCACAAGGCCTCATCCCACACCATAGGGTCAGCCTACCAAAACCTAACCCTACTGCCATCCCCAACCAAAACATAGCATTGGGTAAGGATCTCTGTTCTTTTCTCAGTTCTTTCCACAAGCCAGTCCATAACTCCTCTTATCTCACCTGAACACCAGCCCCATGGAGACACTCCAAACTATTCTAATGACACCTTTCCAAGGATATCTCCCTCTCATTGGAAAAACGCCAATTCCATTTGCATAACAGGGCCTTATTGAGCTTGGACAGACTCCTAACACTCAAACCCCCTTTCTTCTTATATGTGCACACAGTAGACCACTTGACTGGATGAGGTTTTTTATCTAGATTACCCCCACCCCAAAGAAAATCCCCTTTGGATCCTTTCTAGTCTCACTTAATCCACCACCATTGGCAACCAAAGAGGGACATAAAACTGAATAGAAGGCTGGAAGGTGCTCGAATAGAGTGATCCTCCCACCTATAGATGTGTTGCACTCTTAAAGGCCAATCTCTCTAAACCTTTCATCAATGGAATCCCAAACCCCTACTAAATTGTGAGGAGCCCACTGAAGGAAGACCCAAATACAAGGAGGAAGGGATCCCAGTCAACTTGCAACTAACTTCGACCAACACCTCATTTTCTATACCATCAGCTAGGATTTTCATGCTCATGCACAAATAGAATTCTCAACTCTGGGTGCTTCAAATAATCAAGATCCAACCAAGGTGAGCCAGTTGATCAAGGTTAGCATTGCAGAATAACAAGGTATCGTCGTATCTTTAGCATAGAAGAGATGTGATAGAACCAGCTCCTCTTCCCCCAATCTTGCAACCAATCAAAAAAGTTCATTCACAGCTCATTGATGAGAGCCAGTTGAGAGCCCTTATTGTGATAAGTAAAAGTAAAGAATATTAAGAAAGAGGCAGATTGAACAAACAGCTTAAAGGGAGTCACTGTATTACATTTTTACTTTTCCAGTAACCTCCCAAGAAAAACCATGTTTACCAACTCAATAGCTCAACTAGACACATCACCAGCTACTTGCGTCCTTTTTATGATCAGTATTGCTGGTAGGTGATCAACCAAAAACTCAACTTATTTTCAAAATGAAAATAAAGTAAAAGCCTGAATTTACAAGACCATGGATGATTTTTAGCTCATAATCTCTAAACATCTTGATATTTGGCACATATATGATGGGAGCAATTAGAATATATTTCAAACAGAAGATCTGGCAAACTTAGATTCCGACCAACCATTATTTAAAGGTAAAAATAAAAGTTTCGTCATAAATAATTACAGCCCTGACTTTGCTACTGTAAAGATTCATGCCTGAAGTCGAGACAATCTATTAATAAGACCAGTTGAAATTGATGACATTTCTCGAAAATTATCTTAGAAAGAAGATGTAGAAACAAATCAGACAAAAAAAAGGACAAGAGCCTCACCAACACAGAGGTTTTTGAACGTACTTGATTAATTCTTCAATTTTGAAAAATACTAATTGATTACTTAAGAAACTTTGTTGGGACAGCTGACAGGAATCACAATTTTTTATCTTCTCAAAAAAAATTTCCTTCTTAACAGTGGTAGAACTTGGAGAAACCCCTCAATGTCAGAAGCAAAGCAGGTGGCCAAGTGATGACCTGTTTTCCAAACAAAGCTCCATTAATGGATGTGATTCATATCTTGCATTATTATGCATATTGGACTAATAACAAGAAAAATGTTTGCCAGTCAGTTGCCTGAGTCAAAAGGGCCAAACTTTGCAGCATATACGTATAAATATGTGAATTAATAATTTGTACTGGGGATCTATTAAGTTGATATGAATGTAGCAGCAGTAAAGGAAGAGCAAAGGAAATTAATAGCAATGCTTCAGAACATAAACATTTACTAGTGAAGTCACAGCCAGTCAGCAGAAGTATGAAACATGCATTGGAGCAACACTTTAGACTAACAGAAATCCTAAGAACAGACCACAAAACACACCAGATAACTGAGCTGTTAAGCCTGATCACACTACTTCAGAAAAAGAAAAGAAATCAATGATATGACATAATTCAAAATTCTAAGGTAATAAAATAAGGTAAACAATATGTTAAACAACAATTGAACTTATGTTAAGGTTAAGATGCTTATCAAAACAAGCCTATTAATATTAAAGGTTGAGATGTACCTCAAAAATATTGCATCAGGCTTCTATTAACATATATCCCCCTTCCACATAGGTGCTTCATCTCTCGATTTCAGGTTTTTGCTTTAAGTAAGGACATCTAAAATCATTGCCAAGCTTCTGCTTTGTAACATGCAAGGCTGATGCATTTGATAACGAGAAATAAACTGCATACCCAATTCGCACAATCAAAGCCTGTCATAGGATTCAAGTGAATGTTGCTGAAATATGTACAATCTAAGTAAAAATCAAAAATAATAGTCAAGGTAAAAATCATAAACATACCACCACTTCTCATCTGTCAAAATTGGGAAGGGATTTACTGCTCATTTTTGGGATGAACTGAAGATATTAGAGACTCATTGCACCAATAGCTACCATCCTCAGTAAACAGTCCAAAATAATGTAGGGAAGAACTCCCCCAATCATCAGGGCTACCCAGATGAAATACACAATGTTAGTGGTGAAGAGGAATGTCATATGAAAAAAAGCAGAGAGTAAGCAAAGAGTGCTGACTATGAAACCTGAACCAAATACAACCAACAGAGTGTCAGAACAAAATCTTAGAGCATGTATTACTTAATAGATTTCAATTTACAAGACACCATGTGATAGATTGTCGATGAATGCAACAAAGAAAATATTATGTAAGGAATTACAAAAACAAGCAGATTAACGATAAAGTAAAATACAAAAAATTAGAACTGGCTGATGGCAGTGGTAGTATTTTTTTGTTCAGGTCAGACGCGAGAAGGTGGATAGTAAACAACAAAACTAGAACTCACCAGCAGTTAAGGAACAATTAACAAGTAATGGATGTGTAGCACCATTACTGATATATCCCGGATCTGGCTGAAGTGGAAAGTGATTGAGTTGGATAAAGACAGAATTGTTTTCTGTTGAGATGAAAATGGTGATAACAACTGCAAAATTAAAGAGGAAGAGGGTCTAAACCTGAATGCAAAACAATCTGCCAGCCAGAGCTTTAATCTTTATCTGACTATAGGCCCATGATTGAAGATCAAATGTCAGCTTGTAATTAGGCGCAACTTTGCTTACAATTTGCACATCCCGAATATTGACTTAAAGTGGCAGCTAGATCATCTTAGTTAATCTAATTCAGGATTTTGAACAATACAGAGGGGAAAGAACAAAAGTAAATAATTTCACATTCCATAATGAGAATCTATTCTATGGACAAATATTATGCCTTCCTAGATTCCTTAGTGATAAAATTTCCTTTGCCATGAGGTGATAGTTTCAACTCAAGTTGACACCATAATGATCTCGATCATTCAAACTGCCGGTGAATCCACATGTCTCAGAAGCTCAACAAAAAGAAGGAAATCATGGTAGGTGGATGGTCAGCATAAAACCTTGTCCACACTATACCGAACATGAATCCCAAGGCCCAGTTGCCAAACATTATGGTGGTATAAATCTATTTAAAAGTTCCAAGCTAAAAATGTTGCAACATAGGCACACAGGGCGTTTAAAAGGGTGCCAAAAGGCTTTGTGGGAGAAAGACGGGAGAGAAGAAACAACAGCTCTGGTGATAAAGGGTTAGGGAGGGGTTCAGTTTTCAGTCAATAGAATGAATTTACCTCTAAAAAGCCCTGCTCCTTCCCTTGTTCAATACCACATGATCTACAAGGTAATATGAAACCCTATTTCAGATCTGATAGAGAAAGATACAAAAGAATAACAAGAAAGGTGGTTCATCCAAGATACCGATGTTTTTTAACAATGCTAGAATTAGATTTCTTCTGCTGCCAAATAATTGCATTAAAATAACCCTGCAATGTTTTGATCTAATGATTCACCAAGACCACCAATAATTGCCAGATTCATAAATTAAATTATCGCACAAAATAACGTAGGCTTCACAAGCATGCCATGAGTTCTAGACTTTCCCAGTATACATCAACAGCGGTCACGCAGTCACCTGCCCGAACATGAAGCCTCCTGTCCAGCAAAGTCTAAAGTACAGTTGATATCAAGACTGAAAGCATAAACATAAGAATACAAAATGGGTTTCAGTAATATCATTGTTAACAACATATGGATAATTTTGAGATTTTAGACAACAGAAAAAACTCAATATTTCTAACAAAGGAATTGTTTTATAGTGGCAATGTGAAAACAAAAATGAAAGGGTAAAAAAGAAAGGAAAATTGAATGAGTGAAATATGAAAAGAAAAAAGAAGCATTGTAGGTTCTGTTTATACAAGTGAGTAGATTTCACAAGAAACGACACAGCTTTCCCGAAGTCAATCACATAAGCTTTAGAAAATATTAAACCGCATTACTTTATTTCTATTATTGAAGCTGTGAAAAAAATTGAATGAAATAATCAATGACATAATTTTAGCTGCCATGCAATTCAAGTTTGCTTTCCAATAATTCCTGAGTCTCCATCATGAAAACTCCACCCCTCATTTATACTCCTGGGGCATATGAAAGTGTCTAGCTAACTTGTAAGCAGATTGTGTGTGTACTCACTTGTCAACTGTACTGAAAGAGGGTGTTGAGGAGGAACAGAAACTCTAGAGACTACTTGCACAAGAACAGTAACAATAGTGTCCTATGATAACTTTTCTTTTTATAAAGGTGTAATAAGGGTGTTAAAATTGTGTATGCGAATACAAACGCTCACCCCCTCTAACATGCAAAAAAACAAAAAAACCTCTGTACAAAGTTGCACCCATATTGCCACATCCCCACCCAATCAATAAACTTAACTAAGGTCAAAGGGCCATTCTAGCATGAACAACAGTCTCAACCAAGCTCAAGAAACAAATATTTTTAGTTTCTGTAACTTAACATTAATTTTTTCAAGTAGTTTCTGTGAATAACATTATAAAACCAGGGCTTTAAGGAAGAACTTCAGAAAGTACTTATATTACCGTAGCCTATCAGCTTCAGTTGCTGAAGTGATCCTCTATAATTTTCCCGAAATAATTTTCTAATACAAATCTCCCATGTAGCTTACTTTTGTTCCAATACGGAAATATAGACAATGGGGCTGCAAAGGTCCCCAGTATTCAATAAATAAATCAGCAGATATATAACGACAGAGACTTTGGCCTCTAGTGCATGCTAGAAAGGGAAGAAAAATAGAGATGCCTTCTGGCTCATTACCAAACTATGAGAGGCGATGTGCTTCTTCAGTGAACCTTCTGCCACACTGGTAGCTATAACCTACTCTCCTCTATTTCCACAGAACACTATGCAGAAACTCCCAGATCAACAAAAACAAGATGTTCTTGAAGAGACAGTCTCTTGAAAAATAATCAATTGTAGGCATCAAAATAGAAGAAAGAAACAGGTTGCTACAGGATTCTGGGGATAAGCAACTTTTGTGGAAACTCTCTTTACCTTCCTCAAAACAAGTCTCTCTTACTCCAAACCATGAAGTCCTCAAAATCAGTTACTTGAAAAAAATTGTCTCGAGTTGGCATAGGAAAGATAGTAACAGGCATGGGGTTAGAAAGGGTTTCAACACTCTCCCAGTGGCATAAGAAAAATGACAAGATCAGACTTCAGTCAATCAAAAAAAAACGAGGAGTTGAAGGAGTGCTTTTGATATGAGATTGCAAAGACTAAGGATATCAAAGAATTAATAGAAAGAACCTGTGGCTGGATACTATAAACTGCCAAAGCAAAAATCTTTCTTCACCAACAATCTTGTACATTTAACTGCTTCCTTCTATATAAAATGAAATGAGCGAAAAAATCCCAGACATTATCGAGAATCATAAATACCACCAAATTTGAGAGCAAAGAGTGACTATGATTAAAAACAAAGAGTGATTATCAGTTTAAGAAACAAAAGAGTGATTATCAGAAAAGAAATTTCTAACCTGCTGTATTGAATGAGTACTCACGAACATAGCAGTTGAACCCCATCATGACTTCCAAATTGTTTGGAAATTTTCCACAAGCATGCTCATAACAACTGGTAGCCAAATCCACTAGAAATGTAAAATGGTAATATTAAATGTCTGAAAATCAAAAATAAAAATTTAAAAAAAAAAATCCAAAAATGAATATGTATGACATTGATCAGCCGTTTGGAAAACAATCTGTATTGTGCTGAGCGTCAGTTCATCCATCAAAAACCAGATCAGTGGTGAATAACAGCTCTTTGGCAAGCAGACAGATGGCGCTAAGCAGATTTTTCCAATTCTTTCAGGAATGAGGCGCCATTACCTACCAACAATTAAGGGAAAAATAAATAATAATACTCCTCCGAAAGCAATAACTTTATAGAACGTAAAACGGGCAAGGAATCCTTCAGAACTTGGACACACTATCTGAGAATTGGCTGAGCCAGAAGTAGAAACTCCATGCAATCAATTTGCGGACATAAATAAAGAGCGCATGCAGATTAACCATGGTTCAAAACCAATCATCAAATGCTTCGATTTTCAGACAGCCATTCACATGCAATCGTGAAAAAATGGACCATTCCCGATATATGATAAAAATAAAAATAAACAAAGACGTGAAAAGATAGAAAATACTTACAAGAGCATAGGGAGAGTTGCGGAACTTGGTAAGCAACGAGGCAGACAGCTTGAGAGCATTCTTGAACTGGCGAGAATCGGTGGCGTCCCAAATCGGTCAAACTACCGCTCCGGTATGCCTCCGGCCATGCGAACTTTGGCGCCATTGAAATCAGTACCATATCGAGGTTAGAAGAATGAAGAAGGGGATGGAAAGATGGCTATGCGTCAGCCTTCAGGAAGTTCGTCAGATGAACGATGGGAGGAGAAACCTAATCGGTGTGTTTGGTACGGTGAGATGGACGTTGACCCGGGTCGCCTAAACGCCAGGTCAGTCCGGGTTTCGGAAGAATTTAAAGTGTTTGGATGCAGTGAGTGCTGTAACACTCCGCTAAAATCAGTGTTTGGATGCCGGGTTTTTTTGACCGTGCAAACGGAAATTCCATTAATACGTGTACAACACGATATCGTTTGTTTTTACTGCAAATAAAACGGTTTTCATCGTTCAGTCTGTTTGTTAAATGTTTTAGGTGGTGTTTGTTTTTCTTAATCTTTGAATAAAGCTTTTAGAACGTAAGACCAAGCGCTTAATAGCATTAAAAGTATTAAGTTGTTTGTTTTTTAACGTTAGGTAGTGAATAGGGATTAATGACGAGGCGGATTATTTTGGGTTTGCAATAAATACCCTTTGTAATCTGTATGTTTAATTTAATTTTAATCGAGGTTACTTTTTATGAGTTTGAGTTTATTTTAAAATCAAACGGGTTAGTATTTATTCTTTTCATGGCACAAAAAATTAGAAATTTTGAAATTAGTAAAATGTTAATAAAAATAAT